>CM062804.1:109640503-110264804 GCA_031772625.1 Pinus tabuliformis
CATTAAAGTACACTGCAGATAGAATAAACATAAATCGCAGAAGACAAACCAAGACAAGAGGACACAAGATGTGGCGCTAGTTAGGGACAAACCCCAATGTGGGGAAACGCTTGATCAATTCTTCTTATATGTTCTTCAATAGTTCAGGACAGAGAGAGAGAGAGATAGTACATTTACAACAGAAGTCAACACTTTGACTTATCTAGATAAGAGCATAGATCATCTCTAAGAAGATGATACATGAGATCAGTTGAAGACATGCTACTTCAACTGATTCTCCAAGGTGACTCCTTCACCTATCATCATGCTGCATCTCGTCATCATGTTGCACCTCACCATGCTGCACCATGTTGCACCCATCATCACAATGTTGGACCTCATGACTGTTGCACCTAATGCTGCACTGTTGTCCCATGTGCCATGGTGAACCATTTTGTCCCATTGTACCACTACTGCACAATGACATGGCAGTCCCATCATTGTTCTATCTCATCATGTTGTTGTCCCATTGAACATTGTGGCACAATATCATTGCTGCTAGTATTGTTGTCCCATCATGGCTTGTTATGTCAATATACTTATAGCAACCCAGCATTGTTGCTGTCCCTACAGCAACATAACATACTTATGCTGCTCCAAATATGTATGTACCATTGCCTAGCTGTCCTAGTTGTACTGTTGCACTGTTGTACCTAACAGTCATGCCCAAAGCACTATTGTTCTGGGCATATGGCAGCCTTGCTATCTTGCTGTCCATGCATCATGGTTCCACCATGCTCCATTGTTGTCACAGTGTTGTACCATTGCTGTCCCATTGTGCACTATATGCCATTTACCATTGTTGTCCCATTGTGCACTATACGCCATTGATCATTGTTGTCCCATTGTGCACTATGTTGCACTATACATCCAGCTGTCATATTCAAGGTGGCTAGCTATAGTGCTATGGTCTGCAGTCTAGCACATAGCAATGCCAATGTCTTCTCCTCTCAGCGTTTAGGTGACAGCAATAGGTTTCCATTAAGACAGCAATCTAAAACAGCAGTTAGATAACAACATTAAGGATAGCTAGAGGTGGCTTCTTTACCTCAGCGTCTAAGTGTGAGAGCTCCATGACAGCGAGGGCATTACTTGTGTAGAACTTCTCTTCTAAGACAGCGTCTAGGTACCATCTCCATTAGGCATCGTAGCAACTAAGATTAGGGCATCTCTCCTCCTTAGACATGCGGCTAGGGTTTCTACATTCATTTCCATGGTTGCGTATTTAGGGCATCTCCATAACTGCGGTTAGGGCCACCCTTGGGACAGCGTAGTAGATGAGGGTTGTGTTCCTTGATAGCGTAGAGGATTAGGGCTGACCACGTCCTAGATCTAGGTCATGCGTAGAGCTGCTAGGGCATCATATAAGACTGCGTTTAGGGCATCCTTTAGGACAGCATTTATCCCTTAGAGATTCTTCTTTCCAATAAAACCCAAAACAAATGGAGAAGAAGAAATCTCAAGAGAGTTGTGTGTACAAATGACTTGCAAGGCACTTGTATTTATACCAAAACGTGGAGCACAAGAGGGGGCAGTTTAGTTGCTGGCCGACCTTGACGAATTGTCCCATAACACAAATAAATTCATATCTCCATGAATACTTATCGGAATCAGATGATCTTTAGATCAGTCCTACACCTCTCGATGAGAAAGATCTAAGAAAAATATCAATTGCCATAAATAAGATGACCCACACGGAGTTTGGCCCTAGTTGCCAAATTTAACACTCCCTCTCAACTACGGAAAACTCCATCCGCTGATCCATTTGTCTGACTGTACTATCTCTGCCATCAGTGCCCTGCACTGCTCTACTCTGCTCTAATCTGCTCTGCTCTGCTGAACCATGAAGAAGAAGAATTGATCGAAAATGTCTCATACCATTCTCTACTGACTCGAAGTCAGTTTTATTGATCCCAGATCAATATCACAAGAGAGTGTCTCAAACCACTCATACTGATCCCAAATAAATGGAGGTCATCCTAGCATAGGGAGTACGATAGATACAACTATGCATCCATCAATAGTACTACTATGGTCCCTAACCCCATTTCCCTGCTCATTAGCCACATGAGAGGTACTTCCCATCAATCTCAGATTGCATGGGTAGGATGCCTCGACAGTAGAACCATTCATCTTGTCCCTAAGTTGCCTCGGGGTATCACAGGGGAAGGTTGAGCCATTCACCCTGTACACAGCACACCATTAGGGGACGGTGAGTCGCCCTATGGTCGCATGTTGCTCCAATAAGTACCCCAAGCCCCATGGAGCTCCTAGAGTTCAATGCATGCGACATGTAGGACCCTCGCAAGAAGGTCTCTCAACGATCCAAGTCGTTCGGGAAAGTCACAAATTTGACCTTTCCCCAGGGCTTTGATAGAATGTCTGTGACCTGTACATCAGTCTCAATGCGATAGAGCCTCCTCGCTCATCGACGTACCATATCCCAGATAAGGTAGTATCTGATGTTTATATACTGGAGCAATCATAGAATATGGGATTCCTCAACAATCGAATCCCCCCTGGTTGACACAGAAGATCACAGTGGTATCCATCATGTGTACAAACAGCTCACTAAAGAGCTCCGCAACCAGGCAACTTCACACAAGGTCATACTCGTAGCTATGTATTCAATGTCAGCGGTGCTCAAAGCAACCGTCTTCTGCTTCCTGCTCATCTAGGATATCGGGCAAAACTCAAAGAGAATTAGCACTCTGAAGTGCTCTTGAGATCCTCCACACTGCCTGCCTAGTCAGCAATCGAATAATCATGCAGCTTCACATTTCTGGCAATGTATCTCAATTCATGAGAGATTGTGCCCCGAAGATATCTCAGAATATTCTTGGCACCAATCCAGTGAGGCTCAACCATATATCAGCTCATCATGCTAACTGCAAAACATATGTCCGGACTGAAGTTCACCAAGAAAATCAACACGAATGAGTTTATGAAACTTAGAGGCATTTCCCAAATCTGGTCTGGCATCACTACCATATAACTTCTGAAAGTTAAGATCCTCGAGGTAGTCACGGGCTTGCAATTTACTATTCTACATCAGAAATCCAACTCGCTCTTACTTCTGCAAATGAGAGGATTTGCACCTGTCAGAAATAGGTCGTCCCCAGAAGGTGTCGTATGAGAGGTCTATCATCCACAACCTTCGAGCAATGGTTTGGATCGGCTTCACTCCTAGTGAATCTCAGCTTCATCAAACAGCTATCAATCCTCTCATACTAAGCCCGGGGTGTTTTTCTTCAAGCCATAGAGGGCTTTCTTCCACCTACACACATGAGATTCCTGATCATGAATCTCAAACCCCTCGAGTTGTTCCAAACCTGTGGACCTGCTACATGAGGGGAATGGTCCCCTTGTAAGATTTTCCTTCGGTACATCTCGGACATGTACCTTCATGCTCTTCTTGAATTCAGGCATTCTTGTCACCATCTGACTCACATCGAGTAGGGCCCCATAATAAGTAGACCTCCAGTGCTATAGATGAGATGTGACAACTGACATGGTCCCCAATGGACCATCCTGCAACTTGATACAAATTTCCAACCCTGAACCCATGAGTAAAAGCATCTTAGAAAATTCTATTTTCAAACACGTACCTTTCCATCGATGAATGCCACCCTGAAACCTTTGACTTCCATTGCCAAAATGGAAACCAGATTCTTCTTGTGATCAGGTACATAAAAGAGATTTTGTAAATGAATCGAGTTACCCTTATTCAATTGAGATGTAACATTCCCTACACCCTTTCCGGGATAGGTGGCATTGAGTCCAAGTATAATCCCACGAGTGTTTGCATCTCTACCAAATTAGAGAGAGCACCCTCCTATCCGATGAAGTGCCTTGAAGCACTACCATCAATAAGCCAGATTCCCAAAGAGTTTGAAGGAGAGAGCCAATATAAAATAATGCTTCTTTATCTTATTAGAAACAACATTTGATTCTTCATACCTGGGGTTCCTTGCTTTCTTCGAAGAGTTTCCTTGATGACTTGCATTACCTGTCATTCCTTCGATCATTGAAGATGTCCCTCGAATGATTGTTATCTTCATCAAGTGATGTGTCCCTGCCATTTGGACACTCCTTCGCATAATGGCCGAACTTATTACAAACAAGGCATCTGCCTTTCCTTCCACCCTTAGATTCGTACTTCCCATCGAAGTGATCTTTAGGTAGGCCATCAAAAGCTTCTGCTGCATCATTTTGATAATGTTCTCTGCTTCAACTTCACCCTTGGTGAATTAGAAGAGGGATGAAGAACCCATTGAGCCTTTTGTCCTTTCCCAACTGTCTTTGGTGATTGCTCTTTCACTCTTGCTTGGGCTTTGTCTTCACCTCAGCTCTGATACCATGTTAATTTTAGGTATGTTCTATGCTTAGAGTAATTTATTTCAATTTTCACAGTTAGCTCAATATCTTTTCCAGATTAGCAATCACATCAGCATTAAATTAAACTGCAGATAGAACATAAACATAAATCGCAGAAGACAAGCCAAGACAAGAGGACACAAGATGTGGCGCTAGCCAGGGACAAACCCAAATGTGGGGAAACCATTCATCAATTCTTCTTATATGTTCTTCAATAGTTCAGCAGAGAGAGAGAGAGGGAGATAGTACATTTACAATAGAAGTCAACACTTTGACTTATCTAGATAAGATCATAGATCATCTCATACATTTACAATAGAAGTCAACACTTTGACTTAT
The DNA here is from genome assembly GCA_031772625.1 of Pinus tabuliformis. Classification (NCBI taxonomy): domain Eukaryota; kingdom Viridiplantae; phylum Streptophyta; class Pinopsida; order Pinales; family Pinaceae; genus Pinus; species Pinus tabuliformis. The sequence goes on from CM062804.1 coordinate 109,645,259, forward strand.
CTAGATAAGATCATAGATCATCTCTAAGAATACGATACATGAGATCAGTTGAAGACATGCTACTTCAACTGATTCTCCAAGGTGACTCCTTCACCTATCATCGTGCTGCATCTCGTCATCATGTTGCACGATGCTGCACCCATCATCACAATGCTAGACCTCATGACTGCTGCACCTAATGTTGCACTGTTGTCCCATGTGCCATGGTTGAACCATGTTGTCCATGCTTGTTGTCCCATTGTGCCACTATTGCACAATGACATGGCAGTCCCACCATTGTTCTGTCTCATCATGCTATTGTCACATTGAACATTGTGGCACAATATCATTGCTGCTAGTACTGTTGTCCCATCACGGCTTGTTATTTCAATATAATTATAGCAATCCAGCATTGTTGTTGTCCCTACAGCAACATAACATACTTACGCTGCTCCAAATATGTATGTACCATTGCCTAGTTGTCCTAGTTGTACTGCTGCATTGTTGTACCTAACAGTCATGCCCAAAGCATTGTTGTTCTGGGCATATATGTTAAAATTGGCAACTAGGGCCAAACTCCATGTGGGTCACCTCATTTATGGCCGCTGATATTTTTCCTAGATTCCTCTTGTCGAGAGGTGTAGGATTGATCTAAAAATCATCCGATTCCAACAAGTATTTATGGAGATATGAGTTTATTTATATTTACTTGACAAATTGTCAAGGTCGGCCAACAGTTAAATGTGTGGCACACATGCCTAATGAATCATATAAATACAAGAGAGGCTGATTCATTTTCTCATCATCTCATCTCACTCATTCTTCTCTCTCTCTCCTTAGCTTTGGGTTATACAAGGAGCAGCTCTCACGTGGAAAGAAGGAGGACGCATTAGGGCAAGGAGGATGCTGAAAGGAGGACACAGAACTGTTGAAGGTCTCTTTGACCTGCATTGACCAAGTGTTGACTCATCAAGGGTGCGGTTTTGGTGTGGCTGCCTCTCCTAGGCAGGCCGCAGATTTTGGCACAAAAATCGAGGCAATCCGTCCACAGGTTTGACCAGCGTTGACTGCCCTAGTTTTGGGCAGCAGGTGGACTTCGGTCAACAACAATTTGACTATGATTTTGGGGTTGTTCAAGGGTTGTTTCTTCAGGTTATTCGAGGGCTAGTTGACCGGAAATTGCCCAAGCATATTGGAGGTCAATTTCAACTCGTTTGACCAAGTTTGACTTTGTTGATCAAGGGTTTGCTGCTGCTGATATAAAATTTCAGAATTTTGATTTTGTACTATTTCTCTCTGTTGAACTATTGAAGATAAAAGAAGATTTCATCAAAGGGTTTCCCCGCATTGGGGTTTGTCCCTGGCTAGCAGCCACATCTTGTGTCTCGTCTTGGCTTGTTTTCTGTTGATCGTTTAATGTTCTATCTGCACTTTACTTAATGTATATGTGATTGCTAATCTGTGGCTAATAAGAAGAAAAGAAGTAAACTACTCTAAGCATAGAACATACCATAATTTAACATGGTATCGGAGCTAAGGTGAAGACAAAGCCCAAGCAAGAGCAAGAGCAAGAGCAATGACCGAAGAGATGGTTGGCAAGGCTATCCTAAAAACTTCATGGGGTCCTCAACACTCTTCCTTGCCGAAGACAAGCTCCATGAGAAATCTGACTATCACAGATGGAAGATGTCTCTTGATCTAATTTTAGAAGATCAGGAAGTGTTGGACCATGTGAGAGGCAATACTGTTGCGCCTCCATCAAATGAATCTGATGCTGCCAAAAGCAAGTGGTCCAAGGGAGAAGACAAAGCAAGGAAGACCATCCAAGACTCTATCGACAAGCGCCTAGTGGCCTATGTTTCCGCGCTGACAACCTCCAAGGAAATCTACGATAGACTGGTGAGTTTATTTAAAGTTAATGATGCAAATCAAGTTCTGTTCCTTATAAATAAGCTGAAGGAAATTAAGAAGGGCAAAGATGAGAGTATGCAAGCATATTTCTTAAGGATCACTGAGATCAAGAATGATCTCCTATCTATTGGGGAAGCAGTACCTGACAAGGAAATGACTATCACAACTCTTGTTGGACTGCCACCTGAATGGTATATATTCAGGACTACTCTTCTCAACAATAATGTCATCCCAAGATTTGAGGAATTGATGGCTAGATGTATTCAAGAAGAGACAAGGATGGAAGAGCAAGAAATGCCCACATTTAAAGACCATTCGTCTACCTTTTCTTCTCATGCTAAAAGAAGAAACAATTCTAGGGCTAAATCCAAAGGAAAGGCTGAACCAAAGGGTGGAAGAAAAATTCGATGTTACAATTGCAACAAAATGGGCCACTATGTGAGGGAGTGCCCTATAAAATGGACTCACACCATGACGATGACCAAAATCACTTTCAAGGCAATTAAAGGAATGGCAGGTCCAATGGCAGAGGTAAAAGAAATGTCGGAAATCAAGAAAGAGGACAACCCTTCAAGAAGGCAAGAAACTCCAAGTATGAATCTAATGTTATTAACAATAAGCAAGATGAATATTGTCGACCAGCGGCCCTCTCTACTACTGCTCCCTCAGACTCGCTGGGAAATTGGCTTATTGATAGTGATGCCTCAAGGAACTTCACCGGCTACAAAGAAGCTCTCTCCAATCTGATAGAAAAGGAGACCAACCTAGAAATTATTCTTGGGGACAACGCAAAATATCCCGTGAAAGGCGTAGGGAATGTCACTCTTCAATTGAATCAGGGCAATACAATTCATTTGCAAGAAGTCCTATATCTATCTGATCTCAAAAAGAACCTGGTGTCCGTTTCGGCAATGGAGGACAAAGGCTACAAGCTAACCTTCATTGATGGCAAGGTATGTGTATGGAAAGAGAATTTTACGGAAGCTTTCACTCTTGGGTTTCGAGTCGACTTATTATATCAAGTCGGAGGAAGTCCGTTGGGTGTCATGTCTTGTGACACATCACTCCAGTCCAAACTATGGCATCGGAGGTTTGCTCACCTTCATTATAAAGCTCTACCCAATACAAGACAAATTGTGACAGGGATGCCTGAATTCCAAGTACAGCAAGAAGGTGTATGTCCTGGATGTGCCGAAGGGAAGCTCAAAAGGGGACCATTCCCCTCAAGCCAAAGCAGGACCTCTAATATATTACAGTTGGTTCACTCAGACATATATGGAATGATGCCTGTGAACTCCTTGGGAGGATATTTATATTACCTCACCTTTACAGATGATTATTCTCGCAAGACCTAGATATACTTCTTGGAAGGATGAAGTGTTCACTTGGTTTCGTCACTTCAAAGCCTTGATCGAGAATCAAACCGAAAAGAAGATCAAGATCTTAAGGACTAATAATGGGACTGAGTATGAATCCAATGAGTTCCATGACTTTTGAAAAGAGGCTAGCATTAAGAAGGAGACTACAACACCATATACTCCTAAGCAGAATGGTGTGGCGGAAAGGAAGAATCGTATGATTGTGGAAGTTGTCTGTGCTATGCTCCATGATCAAAGACTTCCAAAGTTTCTATGGGCCGAATCTGCGAATATTGTCATATATGTGCAAAACTGATGCCCTCATCAAGCATTGGGTTCCAAGACTCCCGAAGAGATGTTCACTGGTAAGAAACCTGACGTATCTCATTTTAGAATTTTTGGAAGTCCGATATATTTTTATGTGTCGAAGGAGAAGAGGAATAAATTGGGTGCATCTGGAAAGAAAGGAATCTTCGTGGGCTATAGCGAAAAAACTAAGGGTTATAGAATCTATGTGGCTGGTCAAAGGGAAATCGAGATTAGCCATGATGTCACCTTTGACGAAGATATGGTTCTTAGCAAAGTTGACAATCTTCCTACTCAAAGGGGATCTAAAGAAGATGACACCAGGGAACCAAAGGAAAAGGAAGATGAGACGATGTCCGATGTGGAAGAACCTATGGATCCTATTGATCCCCCTCCGCAAGAGCCTTCCTCTTCGAGGAAGAGGCCTTCATGGCTTAGGGGGACACTTGATGATGCTGAAGGGCACGTTGCACCCAGGGGAACCTTCCGGGAAAGTAAGAAGTCGACCAGGTATCAGGGATACTTGACCATCATGAGCACGATCATCCAAAATGAGCCTTCATCATTCGCAGAAGCTATCAAGCATCAAGTATGGAAGGATGCTATGACTGAGGAATATGAGTCCATTATGAAAAACAATGTCCAGTATGTGGTCCCCAGACCCCAGGACAAAGCAGTTGTCACTTCATAATGGCTTTACAAGATAAAGCATGCAGTTGATGGAAGTGCAAAAAAGTATAAGGCTCGTTTTGTTGCTCGTGGCTTCTCTCAGAAGGAAGGTATAGACTATGACAAGATATTTGCACTTGTTGCCCGATATACCACCATCTGCTCGATCATATCCCTTGTTGCTTCACAAGGACGGAATCTACATCAGATGGATGTCAAGACCGCGTTCTTGCATGGTTCAATCAAAGAGGAGGTCTATGCAGAGCAACCCGAAGGATTTGAGATTCATGATTGAGAATCTCATGTGTGCAAGTTGACGAAGGCCCTCTATGGGTTGAAGCAAGCACCCCGAGCGTGGTGTGAGAGGATCGATAGCTACTTGATGAAGCTGGGATTCACTAGGAGTGAAGCTGACCATAACCTTTACTTCAAGGTTGAAGATGGCAATCCTCTCATACTGGTGCTATATGTTGATGACCTCTTTCTAACAGGTGCAGACCCTCTCATTCACAAATGTAAGAGGGAATTGGCTTATGAATTTGAGATGAAGGACCTAGGACTGATGCACTATTTCCTGGGACTAGAAGCCTGGCAGAAGCCAGGGGAGATTTTCCTATCTCAAGGAAAATATGTGGTGAAGATATTGGAGAGATTCGGTATGGTGCACTGCAAGCCCGTGACTACCTCGATGGAGCTTGACTTCAAGAAGTTAAGCGGTAGTGTTGCCGGACCCGTTTTACGAAATGCTACCGAGTATCATCAACTCATCGGAGCATTGATGTTCTTGGTGAACTCTCGTCCGGATATATGTTTTGCAGTCAACACGTTGAGTCAACATATGGTTGAGCCTCACCACTCACATTGGATTGGTGCCAAGAATCTGTTGAGATATCTTCGTCGCACAATCACTCATGGGTTGAGATACACTACCAAAGATGTGAGACTACATGGATATACCGATGCTGATTGGGCAGGCAGTGTGATGGGCCGAAAGAGCACTTTTGGGTGTTGTTTCTCTTTGGGATCTGCCTCGATATCCTGGATGAGCAGGAAGCAGAAGTCGGTGGCTTTGAGCACTGTCGAGGCAGAGTACATTGCTGCTAGTATGGCCTCTTGTGAGGTGGTCTGGTTGCGAAAGCTCTTCAATGAGTTGTTTGGATTTACATTGGATACCACCGTGATCCTGTGTGACAACCAGAGCGGGATTCGTTTATCAAAGAATCTCGTATTTCAAGATCGCTCCAAGCATATCAATATTAGGTACCACTATATTCGGGATATGGTGTAGCAGGGAGCAATAAGGCTCCAACATATCGGTACAGATGAACAGGTCGTCGACATTTTGACAAAGCCCCTGGGAAAGGTCAAATTCTTGACTTTCCAAGAACGACTTGGTGTCGTTCAAAGACCCTCTTATGAGGGTCGAGTATGATGTATTGAGCTCTGGGAGCTCCAGGGGGCGCGGGGTACTTCTTGGAGCGACATGCCACCACAGGGTGACTCACCATCCCCTGGTGGTGCACTATGTACAGGGTGAAAGGTTCAACCTTCCCCTGTGACACCCCGTGGCGACTATGGAACAAGATGATTAGTTCTACTGTGGCAACTGTGGAACAAGATGATTAGTTCTCCAGTGGGCCAGGATGATTAGTTCTCTGTGGCGACTGTGGAACAAGATGATTAGTTCTCCTGTGGCGACTGTTGGACAGGATGATTCGTTCTCCTGTGGACGAGATGATTAGTTCTCCTGTCGAGGCGTCCTACCCATGCAGTCTAGGACTCATGGGAAGTACCTCTCATCTGATCAATGAGTAGGGAAATGGGGTTAGTGACCATTAGTAGTACTATTGATGGACGCATCATTGTATCTATCATACTCCCTATGCTAGGATGACCTCCATTGATCTCGGATCAATGATACTGATCTTGGATCAGTGAGAGTGGTATGACACACTCTAAGACTGACTTCGGGTCAGTGGAGGATAGTATGATACATTGTCGATCATTTCTTCTTCTTCATAGTTCGAGCAGAGCAGGGCCAAGCAATGCAGGGCAGTGCATTTGATGGCTGCAATAGTAGCGACGGTCAGACGGATTACAGATGGAGTTCTCCCTAGTTGAGATGGAGTTAAAATTGGCAACTAGGGCTAAACTCCATGTAGGTCACCTCATTTATGGCCGCTGATATTTTTCCTAGATTTCTCTTGTCGAGAGGTGTAGGATTGATCTAAAGATCATCCGATTCTGACAAGTATTTATGGAGATATGAATTTATTTGTATTTACTTGACAAATTGTCAAAATGTGTGGCACACATGCCCAGTGAATCATATAAATACAAGACAGGCTGATTCATTTTCTCATCATCTCATCTCACTCATTCTTCTCTCTCTCCCCTTGGCTTTGGGTTATACAAGGAGCGGCTCTCACGTGGGAAGAAGGAGGACGCATTAGGGCAAGGAGGACACTAAAAGGAGGACGAAAAATTGCTGAAGGTCTCTTTGACCTGCATTGACCAAGCGTTGACTCATCAAGGGTGTGGTTTTGGTGTGGCTGCCTCTCCTAGGCAGGCCGCAGATTTTGGCACAAAAATCGAGGCAATCCGTCCACAGGTTTGACCAGCGTTGACTGCCCTAGTTTTGGGCAGCAAGTTGACTTCAGTCAACAGCAGTTTGACTGTGTTTTTGGGGTTGTTCAAGGGTTGTTTCTTCAGGCTGTTCGAGGGCTAGTTGACCAGAAATTGACCAAGCATATTGGAGGTCAATTTCAACTCGTTTGACCAAGTTTGACTTTGCTGATCTAGGGTTTGCTGTTGTTGATATAAAATTACAGAATTCTGATTTTGTACTATTTCTCTCTGCTGAACTATTGAAGAGAAAAGAAGATTTCATCAAAGGGTTTTCCCGCATTGGGATTTGTCCCTGGCTAGTCGCCACACCTTGTGTCTCGTCTTGGCTTGTTTTTTGTTGATCGTTTAATGTTCTATCTGCACTTTACTTAATGTATATGTGATTGTTAATCTATGTCTAATAAGAAGAGAAGAAGTAAACTGCTCTGAGCATAGAACATACCATAATTTAACAATATGACAACCTTGATGTCCATGCATCATGGTTTCACCATGCTCCATTGTTGTACCATTGTACCATTGCTGTCCCATTGTGCACTATATGCCATTGACCATTGTTGTCCCATTGTGCACTATATGCCATTGACCATTTCTGTCCCATTGTGCACTATGCTGCACTATACATCTAGCTGTCATATTCAAGGTGGCTAGCTATAGTGTTATGGCCTGCGGCCTAGCACATAGCAATGCCAATGTCTTTTCCTCTCAACGTTTAGGTGACAGCAATAGGCTTCTATTAAGATAGCAATCTAAAACAGCAATTAGAGAACAGCGTTAAGGATAGCTGCAGGTGGCTTCTTTACCTCGACATTTAAGTGTGAGAGCTCCATGACAGCGAGGGCATTACTTGTGTAGAACTTCTCTTCTAAGACAGTGTTTAGGTACCATCTCCATTAGGCAGCATAGGAACTAAGATTAGGGCATCTCTCCTCCTTAGACTTGTGGCTAGGGTTTCTGCCTTCATTTCCATGGTTGTGTATTTAGGGCATCTCCATAACTGCAGTTAGGGTCACCCTTGGGACAATGTAGTAGATGAGGGTTGTCTTCCTTGACAGCGTAGAGGATTAGGGCTAACTACGTCCTAGATCTAGGTCATGCATAGAGCTGCTAGGGCATCATCAAGGACTGCGTTTAGGGCATCCTTTAGGACAGCATTTATCCCTTAGAGATTCTTCTTTCCACTAAAACCCAAAACAAATGGAGAAGAAGAAATCTCAAGAGAGTTGTGTGTACAAATGACTTGCAAGGCACTTGTATTTATACCAAAACGTGGAGCACAACAGGGGGCAGTTTAGTTGTCGGCCAACCTTGACGAATTGTCCCATAACACATAAATTTATTTCTCCATGAATACTTATCGGAATCGGATGATCTTTAGATCAATCCTACACCTCTCGATGAGAGGGATCCAAGAAAAATATCAGCTACCATAAATAAGATGACCCGCATGGAGTTTGGCCCTAGTTGCCAATTAGTGATGCAGCATCAGTTGATTATAGCCTTTGTGAAAATCCCATGACATGTGTATATATGGTTGATAACCAACCATTTTTTGAGTTATCAAGTGTAACAAATTATTTTGGGGTGTTGTACTTGAATAGAAAATCTTATGTTCACTGTTTGGGTTATTTTGTGTATTTAATTTGCATTGGTTTCATGCACACATTCAATCTTTTGACACAGTATCAGAACGCCACAAATATCACGAAGGGGATGCTACCCTCACACTGTGGGGCATAATCAGACTTCACAAATTGACATTAAAATTGCGACACTCCACATCAATGTCAATTTTACATTAAATCAACAAGCTCTACCCTGATATCAGAGGAATTTTCTTGACTTCAACTACAAGCTCATTTTTGGACGTCAAGTTGAAGGCATTAGAGAAATTTTGAGGTAAAAAATGGGCCTAAAAAAAATGTACCATTGGGACGAGATCAGTTGTCTGGGTGGCATCGGTTGTGGGCAGATCTCACAGAAGAGGAGATGAGGCGAGCTCTAGTAAAGAGCTCCATCAATGGCAGCAACAATAAAGGATCGAAAGGAGTGGAGGAAAAAAATGTGGCCCTTGCATCGAAAAGGAAAGCAAAAGCTCCCAGTCAAGGACAAGGCTCGTAGGGAGAGAAGAAGAAGCAGAAGGATCTGTCTAAGATCAAGTGCGTTAGGTGTGGCAAGCTTGGCCACTACAGTACCGAGTGTCCTTAGAGGAAGAAGGACAAGAAGGAGAAGCAAGATCAAGCGGAAATACCCACAAAGATTGATAATCTTTCCTCTAGGTTAGAGAAAGATTTCGCCATGTATGCAACTATACCTCCAGGAGAGAGGTGGGGCGATGTAGAACTTTAGTCCCAGAGTTGCAGAGATTTGGGAAGGGTTCATAAGAGAGCATTAGCTATTGCAGCATATTCTTCTTTTAGATCATTACCCTTCCTACAGGGGTCCACAGTATTCAGTAGCAGGATGGATCAATGTCAGCATGATGAATTCAGTTAAAGAGTGATAGGTGCAGACTAATTGCAGTCAGACGCTGAGAAGCGCAGAGCAGTGTTGATAGTAGTGCAGGAGACACAGTGCAGAATCAACAGCAGCGCAAATTTCCCAGTAGACAGTGCAGAATCAACAGCAGTGCAAATTTCCCAGTAGACAGTGCAGAAGCTGGTAGCAGTCAGAGACTCAGGAGACAATTGGAACAGAGAGACACAGTTGATTCAATATTTTGGATGCTTCTCAGTTGCAGAAGCATAAGCAACAGTTAGAAGGTGTTGAAAATAGCAACAAGAAATGCTAAAAATAGCATTCAAAATATTCTAATTTTATTTGTCCTTGAATTAAAATTGAGAATTAAAATTCGAAATTAGTCTCACTAGCTGCTTGAAACAAAAAATTTTAATTAATTCATCTTGAGTTAATTAGTTGGAGAAATTCAAGCTAGAACTCTTTGTGAAGTCATGCAACAGTTATCCCTTAAATTAAGTTGATAAGGATGAGTTGTATTTGAGTTGTAATTAATTAGCTCAATTAACTGAGTTAAGTCCAGTTAAATTAGTTCCAAACAATTTGAGGAACTAATTGTGAGTTCAGTCAGTTAATGCATGCATGCATCAAACTAGTGTACTCCAGATAACTGAAGATTCTCTCATAAATAACTCATGCATGTCTATTCAGACAAAGACCCAATTGAGATTAAAGACAGGGACATTGTACTATCAGTTGCATGAGTTTTTCTTATAAAGGAAACTCATCCATGCAGAAGGAACAAGGTTCCTTGAGGATTGTGCAGTTTTACAGGGTGTGAGATTAGTGTTACACTTGGTAACAGGAGGATCACCCAGGAGAAACAGCGCAAGGAAATAGGAGGCTTGGAGGGCAGAGGAGAAGGTTTGTGAGAAGCCTTGTTTGCCTATGAGCATCCAGGAGGATTGTACTAAGAGTTGGCTAGCTGTGAGAGCTAAAGCTTTGTGTAATCTTGATGTATTTCCACCTTGTATGATAATACAAATAGTGGGGTTTTTAGCTGAGGCTTTCCCCTAAGTATTTTTTGTGTTTCATGTGCATTGATTCTTATGGTTATATGTGTTCAGCTCTGATTCAGCTCGATCTTTAAGCTTCTACAAGTTTGATAGTAGAAGTATATTATAATATTTTTCTTTGGTATATTGCATTATCGAGTTAATCTACAGTTATATTTTCTACATAGATCTCAGAGGTAGATTTGTAGAGAATTTGCAAAAATTTCTACAAAGAGATTGTTAGTTGATTTGCAGTGCAGATGTAGAGTTGGCAGCAGTACAAGTTGTACAGTGCGCAAACCCTATGTGGACCCAACAGAGGAATGTGGACCCATGTGGTAGAAATGATGGATGGGGTAATAATGAGTGGAAAGAGGGCAATATGAGCGGATAAGGGAGCGGAACCACGAAATCAAAATCGGGGTTTCCCGTGAAATACCATCCCTGGAACCAAATGGTCAGTAAAAGAGATCCCACGGGACTAGAATCCAATGTTAATGCCTAAAGGGGATCTAAAGGACAGAAGCACAAACCTAGCCCACTCAAATCCCCCCATTAATCCATACCCAAAAATGTCCATGATAAGCAAACTATAATACTCAATTTCAAAATGACAAGGCATACCTTTAGATTCGAGAGGCCCACCTTCAAACATGTGATCATGGCAGATGGGCCAGGGACCACATGGCTGGCTCAGGTGACAGAGAAAATGGCACAATGAGCTAGTTGATGGCTGCAAGGGGTTTTTGGTTGTCGACTAAGGACCATCTTGGAGAAAACGTTTCTCCTAGGGATATTACCCATAAAATGGGGGGTAACAGTCCCTAGCAAATAAGTCTTTGACTTCGGATTCTTCCATCTTGTGCTTCTTTGGAGATCCTTCTTCGGCAACATTAACATGATCCCTGTTTCTATTTGTATTCCTTGGATTGTCAGGACAATCATTTCTATAGTGACCCATCTTGTGACAATTGTAGCATTCTATCTTGGATAGATCTACCTCCCTTCTTGGTCCTTTAGAGTTCTTGAAGGTTCCTTTATTCTTGTAATGAGCGGAATAGGAATTTGAAATTTTTTCTTCTTCATTCTCTTTGTTGCTTACTAATGAAATTTTGACTTCTTCTTCACTACATGCATTCCATAATTGTTCGAATGTAGGAGTTTCCTTCCAACTATTGATACCTTATGAAAAGGCACTCCAAGATGTTGGTAATCCTAGAAGTGCAGTGATTACAAGCTCCTTTTCAGGTACTATATCATCTATTGCCTGGAGTTCATCTCTGATTCTAGCTATTCTTACAAAGAAAGGTGCTACAATATCATCTTTAGTCATCTTCATTGTCGTTAGTTCATTCTTAAGACTTGCAATTTGGCCAAGATTCTTGATTGTGAACAATTGGGATAAGGCCTCATACATCTCTTGAGCGAAATCTATGTTGGATATATATGAGATGAGGTTGTCCTTTATTCCATCCACTATTAAGGTCATGGAAAATATCTGTGTTTCTCTTAACTTTGTCTGTTTTGCATCACTTGATTCATTTGTGGGCTTCTTTACTTTTCCTCTGCTTAAATCCAAGACTTTATTCTTCTTGAGGATGAGATCTATCCTCTTTTTCCATGCCCTATAATTGGATGCTCCTTCTAATTTGTTTTCTCCCTTCAATGAGTTAGACATGGTTCTTGAAGATAGTACGCTTGACTCCTTATATGATCATTTTCCTTGATGACCCTTATTCAAATTTCTTAAAACTCCTTATTCTCCTTTCAATATATCTTCAAGCTGTCTTTTTCCTTCTTCTTCACCTTAGCTCATGGTGGAAAATCAGAAAGGCAGAATGATTTTCTTTATGTTGATAATTACTTGTGATATTCTTGTGTTCTTATTAACTTTCTTGTGTTCTTCTTTTGTCTTTTTTCATCAAGCAATTACCAAAAACATAACACGAAGATCAAAGGCACCAGATGTAGGCAAACAGCTAGGGAAAAACCCCTATCTAGGGGAAAACCTAGTCGACAACTCTTCCTTTAATAGTTTCACAAGATGGTCCAAGATTCCTTGACCTAAACACAGACTTCCTCTAATCACCAAGTCAGCCCTTTCCTTCAATAACAACTACGACCAAGAACTTCGATCTTGCAGCAGCAAAAACTTTGACCTAGTAGCAGCAGCACTTCGACCTAGAAGCAGCAAAGAAATTTCACCTAGATGCAGCAGCAGAAACTCGACCTTGATGCAGCACTTCGACCTTCCAGTAAATAGCCCAGTAAATTCACACGTGTGAGAGAGAGACAACCTAGAAACTTCGATTTCCTTCTCCAGCAAATCTCCTTCTATTTCTTCTACAATTTCATATTCTTTTGCTTCCTTTTCTTGGATATCGAACTTTGTGAGTGAATGCTCCAAATGAATTGAACTGCATTGTATTTATAGCCTCTTCTGAAGTTCGAATTACCTTGATGTAGGCCAACTTGATCAAGCAAGGACCGACTTGGTGTGGAGGTGACAAATGACTTATTTTACTCAATAATAATTCTTTTTACGTGATTTAAAAGCCCGAGAAGGGTCTCATAAAATGGACAATGACTCTAATGACTCAAGACAAAACCCAAAAGTCCTCAATGGGGACTTTGACCTATAACATGATGACCCAAGCATGAAACCCATGCTTTAATAAGTCATAATAACAATAATAATATATTTTTCTTTCTTTTTATAAATACATTTCTTTATGACTCAAATACAATTTATGAAGACCGAACCTAGTTACATTCTTCAACATTGTGTACATGGGAAAAATATTATGTATAGTGAGCTTTTATCATATAAAAAAAATTATAATATTTAATTTATTATAGTAAGGTTTAAAATATCAAATGGTGATTTCTATTACAGCGAAATTTAATAGCCTAGTGCAAAATGTCATTAGGCAATTTAGATAATGTGCAATACACAAGAGTGTTACCACTGTCACCTCATCAACTACTCTCCTATCTTTAGTGAAGAACACAATCCAACACAATAGAGGCTTCCATGGTAAGACTTCGGGATCAAGTAACTCGAGGATGTTAACCTAAATGCCCCCTAAGGATCCTACAAAAAAAGAACCATTTTATAATGATATGACACACTAGGGCTTGTAGTGGATGGAAAATGAAAATTGAAGACTCGGGTTCAAAGGGCCTATGGATCAATCTAAAGACTAGGATTAGCCTACAGAGTCTCAAATAGGTTACCCAAACACATCAAATCAAGAAAAACTCAAGGCTTCTATAAACTAGAGTTTTAGGCTAGCAAATTGCAACAAAACAAAAGTTCATAGAGGAGCAAATTTAGCCATTAAAAATGTGACAAAATTATATGAGACAAAGGCTACATTTAAGAGTAAATTGGAAATTTTACAACAAATTTTGAAAATTAATGAAGAATATAACAACAAATAAAGTATGATGTCAACCCTAAAAGATGGCTAAAAAGGCATGAAAATTGTGAATTAGCTTCTCTAATTCACTTTTAAACAAAACCTAACCCTAGGGCATACATTAACAAGTCTATTAAATGCTAAAAACAAAATATTTTGTTGTAATTTAACCCTAATTTACCATAAAAACAAAAGAACGATTTTATGGTTTTAAAAGAATGCAACAAATGAGAAATTTAATGCCCTCTCAAGCTAGAGTAAATGGAGTCTAGAATGCAAACCTCTTTTGGGTTTCTGTTGAAATTTCCAAGTATTTTCCGTTAGAAATTTTATCTGTATTCTCTGGTTTATTTCTCCTACTTGTTAATTACAAACAAGTTATTTAAACATATAAACATCGAAATAAACACAATACAAATCAACAACTGAAAGAAATAGCAAACACACAAGTGACACTGTTATTTTTGGACAACTCGTCCCTGGAAAAACCCAACTTGGGAAAACCGGTGCAGCAATTCTGAGGGTTATTTTATTATGCAATCTTTCTTTGAGTACAAATGGGTGCCAAACTGGCTCACCCGACAGAGAATAATCCGGCAGTAATACCTCTCTATTTGGAAGCAAATATTCATAAAATCTGCCCCACGAAACCCTCTCCAGCACAACTGAAGCACTGCGTCAGCCCTCCTAGTCTTTGCATCAGCCTCAAAACCCTATGCGTCAGCCCTCTGAGGCACTGCGCAGCCTCTACGGCCCTCTACGACACTCCTGTAGCCCCTGCGTGGATGACACAGGCCCTTCTGGCCTCTGCGTTGTCTCTGCTAGCCTCTGCGTGGCTCCCTCTGGCTTCTGCGTCTGCCTCTCTGCCTCTGCACTAGTCTTCCGACACTATCTCGGCCTCTCTGTCTCGCTGCAAACTGATCACTGATTTGACTTTTCTTAGCAAACCCCGCTCTAGAAAATCGAACGAATGATCACTTTGGTGTGTTCTCCAACTGACCCTCAAGCCTCCTCTTATACTTTTCCTGTTGTTCCTTCAACGATCGAGATTAAACCTCTAATCAACAGCTAAGATTAGATTTGGATTGATCCATGACTTTTGGAACCTTCTAACCCAGTTTTATATTATTACCCATTAATATTTTATTTTTCCTAAGTTTAGACTTAGGAACTCCATTAAAAATATTAATTATTTTAATATCTCCCAAACCGAGTACAATATGTTCAAACCATTTCTGGGTCTTGGAGATCTCATGCGCTTTAGCCTCTCCACCAATTTTCATTGCTAGAGCACATTCGATGCTACCCCAAATTAACACTCCCTCTTAGCGAGGATTGTGCTCTAGTAATACTCCACACTGAGTATCACTCTGATTTTATGACACCGGTACCTGTGCTGATGCTAGGCCTCCCCGCCCAACATCCTCTACACCACTGCATCCTGTACTGCTGCCCATGGTCGTGCCACTGCCACTGTTGCATCTGTACGACACCTCCCTCTGCATCCATGCTGCTGCTGGTCCATCCTCCCAACACTGCATCCCCCTCTCATCATGTTGCATCGTGCCACTACCACCTGCTACTGCACTGCAACTCAGTTACTGAGAAATAAGTAACTGATCCACCCAACGATCAGGCTAGAAACATTCCCGATGTTGAAGCTCTCTCTACCGCTAACAAGTGCTCCCTCTACTGACCTCTGCATTGTTGCAACAACTCCCTGCATCTCGCACTGCTGCAAATCTCTCTGTGCCATCATGCACTATTGCAACACTCTCTGTGCCTCTCGCACTGTTGCAGCTTGTTAGCCTCGCGCTACCTGAAGACTCCTGCATTGTAGCACTCTCTGTCGCTTCATCTGCATCTGTCTCTACCGACATCCGCCAACCCTACTACTGTCTATTCGGGGCTCCCATAGAAAGGTATAATCTAAGAGGTTGGGTACCTCAAGGATCCTACCCCTCATCGCCTGTATTCTTCCTGACTACAACTCGATGTCTCCCCACCTCTTCTCTAGAGGTACATGAGCACTCATGGCACACAAAACAGACAAGATCCTAGCCTTCCAGATGACAAAGTTGGATGCTCCGTCCAACCTGTCCTGATCCCTCTGTTCGTTCATTGCCATCTCTCTGCTCTTCTTTTCGACTCCTCCAAGTCTTTACTTCCCTCTGGAAGTTCTCTCTTCGACTCCCTCTGAAACGCTACTTCCCGTCTAGAAGTTCTCTGCTAGACTCCCTCTAAGTCCCAATTTCCCTCCTAGAAATCCGCATGCCAACCGTCGAGTTGCACCTCTCCGATCTCCTATGCACCTGCAACACTGATCCGGATTCCTTGGCTAGAAATTCACCTCGGTAGCGATTCCCTCTACCTTGGTTTTGCCCTGTTAGGTACTGTTCTGCCCACAATACCCCACCAGCTTCGCTCCCGCAAACTGCCCACAGCGTCCTATGCCCCCACAAGTGAACGACTGAGCCTCTAGGCTCTATGCAATCCCGGCACTGGCAAAACAACTCCCTCAGCCAACTGCGTCAACCCTCCTGGTCTCTGCATGAGCCTCATTCTGCCCTCCTCAACCTCTGCGCTAGCCTCTATCTGGCCCGGACTAATGACGCGGTCCCTCTTCGTCAACCCTTCTTCAGTCGCTTTCTGCAAGGATCAGCTTCTGTCACTCGAGACAACTGATTCTGCTGCAAATGCTCTACTTAGTTGATGCCTTCAGCTCTCCTGTGATTTGCAACCACGCTCTAATACCATGTTGAAATTTCTAAGTATTATCCGTTAGAAATTTTATTTATATTCTCTGGTTTATTTCTCCTACTTGTTAATTACGAACAAGTTATTTAAACATATAAACATCAAAATAAACACAATACAGTCTCAACCATCTACAGATCAACAGCTGAAAGAAATAGCAAACACACAAGTGACACCGTTATTTT
This sequence comes from Pinus tabuliformis, assembly GCA_031772625.1. Taxonomy (NCBI): domain Eukaryota; kingdom Viridiplantae; phylum Streptophyta; class Pinopsida; order Pinales; family Pinaceae; genus Pinus; species Pinus tabuliformis. Next base: position 109,661,986 of record CM062804.1, read on the forward strand.
TGGACAACTCGTCCCCGGAAAAACCCAACTTGGGAAAACTGGTGCAGCAATTCTGAGGGTTATTTTATTATGCAGTCTTTCCTTGAGTACAACTGGGTGCCAAACTGGCTCACCCGACAGAGAAAATAATCTGGCAGTAATACCTCTCTATTCGGAAGCAGATATTCAGAAAATCTGCCCCATGAAACCCTCTCTAGCACAACTGAAGCACTATGTCAGCCCTCCTAGCCTTTGCGCCTGCCTCAAAACCCTTTGTGCCAACCCTCTGAGGCACTACGCGGCCTCTACGACCCTCTGCGTCACTCCTGCAGCCTTTGTGTGGATCACTAATTTGACTTTTCTTAGCAAACCCCGCTCTAGAAAATCGAATGACTAATCACTTTGGTGTGTTCTCCAACTGACCCTCAACCCTCCTCTTATACTTTTCCTATTGGTCCTTCAACGGTCGAGATTAAATCTCTAATCAACGGCTAAGATTAGATTTGGCTCAATCCATGACTTTTGGAACCTTCTAACCCAGTTTTATATTAATACCCATTAATATTTTATTTTTCCTAAGTTTAGACTTCGCAACTCCATTAAAAATAATAATTATTTTAATATCTCCCCAACCGGGTACAATCTGTTCAAACCATTTATGGGTCTTGGAGATCTCATGTGATTTAGCCTCTCCACCAATTTTCATGGCTAGAGCACATCCGATGCTGCCCCAAACCAACCGTTTCTTTTGGATTGATTCTAAATTCAAACAAAACTAGAGCAAATAAACTAACTTACCCTATGGTTTACAATCTAGGTTCTCAATTTTCTAGATTATTAAGGGAAAGTAAAACATATCTCTATTCCTCAAATACTTGGAGGAAGAGCTTAGCTCAACAAGAGATAATCAAGCAAATACCAAATAAACTAAAAAATACTTGGAGGAAGAGCTTAGCTCAACAAGAGATAATCAAGCAAATACCAAATAAACTAACTTAGCACAAGAGCTTACATCCCATGGAACATAAAACCAAAATAAAGCAAATAAACTAACTTACTTCCCCATACAACATCCAAGATCCACCACAGGCATCTATGAAAAGAAAGCACATCACATCACATCATCTACCCAAGAAAGTCACTCAACTAGGCCTCCATTGTGCACTAGAGAGAGAGATCACAAATGAAGAGTTGTAATAATCCCATAGTTTTGTTGGTATTTTTATCTCCTTATTCTTCTTGAACAAGGTTTTTCATTCAGTTCTCTTGAGGTGACCTGAGTTAAGCTCCCTCCCTTATTTATCCTTGAAAATTGTAAGGCGCTTAGCCGAAGCCTCTAGAGTACATGAGTTAATTTGTCATAGTCCTTCAAGTTAAATATGCTCCAAGCCTCTTTTCAGCAACTCTTTTGAGATGACCTAAGTTAATCTTGATCCCTTATCCCATCTTTGAAGATTGAAGGATGCTAGGATTGGAGGTCTAAGAGACATAGGTTAGTCTCCTTTGTTCCTGAACCCACATCCATCTCCTTTCTCTTTGAGTGTGTTGCTTGTGAAAATTCCTACACTAAAGGAACCCCTATTGTAGCAAATCTAAATCTACTTCACCTACTTGATTTTTAAATTACATTCATCAAGTTATTCTTCTAAATACTAAAGCAAATTACTTCTGCAACCTACACTAATTAAATATTTGATCTCATGAAACAGAAAACAGAGCAAAGAACAAGATACATAGGACACACTTATTTTTGGAAACAATAGTCCCCAAAAAAACCCAATGCGGTAAAATTGGTATAACAATTCTAAGGGTTTATTATTATGCAGGAGAAATATCTGAATACAAATCTAGGATGCTCATCTAGAAATCCTTTACAGAGAAAATACTGGCGGAAAATCTGAGTGGGTTTTACCTCACTTCACCCGGCAGAATTTCGGTTGATCCAGCACAAGACTGGCTAACCTCGGCTATTTCTGCGTTGGCTACGCGTCAGCCCTTCGTCACCTCCTATGCCCTCTTCGTCAACTCTCTCAATTGTTTCGGTAGTTCCTGGCAGTTCTGCTTCTGCCCTCTGCGTCAGCTTTCCCAGCTGTTTCGACAGTTCTGGTTGTTCCCAGCAGTTTCGGCTTCTGCCCTCTACATCAATTTTCCCAGCTATTCCGGCAGTCTCGACTTATTCCCTCTGCGTCAGCTTTCCCGACTGTTCCAACAGTTCTGGCTTCTGCGTGGCAGGCAACTTTTCTATTCTGCTGGCTCTCTCCACCTCTTTGTCTGTATTCTCCGGAAATTCCTTCTCCCGGATTCTCACTGCCCCTATGCTGCAGAATGATCACTTAATTCGAAATCCTTAGCAAACCCTGTTGTAGGAATCAAATTCTTGATCAATTCATTCTCTCTGTGTGTAAATGAACCCCAAGCCTCCTCCTTATACTTTTCTCGTTGAGACTTCAACGGCCGAGATTAAATCTCTAATCAACGGCTAAGATTAAAACTTGACTTGATCCACCTTCTAGATCATTCTCACCCATATTTTGATTAATACCCATTAATACTTTAATTTTTCTAAATTTAGACTTAGGAACCCCATTAAAAATATTAATTATTTTAATAAAATACAATCCGGGTGGAATTTCACCAAATGGTTTCTGGGTTCTTTAGAACTCATGTGCCTTAGCCTCTTCACCAATTTTCATGGCTAGAGCACATCCGATGCTACCAAAAACTAACACTCCCTCTTAGCGAGGAATGTGCTCTAGCAACAATGTCCAACTGCACGCTGCTCTGTTTCTGAAGCATCTCTTTTCCGCATTGTTGCTGCCACCAACATTGTGTGGTTGCTGCTATTATACTACTGCCCATGACACTGCCACTGCCACTGCAGCATCTGTACTACAACTCCTTCTACATCTATTACTAACACTGCCACTGCTAGCTCTGCACTGCATCATTTTCCAATTGTTGTTGCTCATCGGTGGAAAAGCATCCAAATTTTCTAAACTAACTGTGTTCAGTATAATACCATGAATGTTGGAATCTGGCTGCCACTAGTCTCTAACCCTCTAAATCTTCTACGTTGCTGCTAACTTCTGCACTGTTGTCGCACTGCTGCCAACCTTGCTTTGCACTGATCAGTCCCTGGTCTCAGGCTACCGCATCTGTCTCTCCAAACAATCCATTACATCATCTTACACTAAGTCCATCTCGCTACTGCTGAATCTCGGGCTCCCATAGCAAGGAATTGATCCAAGAGGTGGACTCCTCAAGGATCCTACCCACATGTAGTCCTCCCGAAATATTGCCCCATTTCCATCTTGGAGATGCGTGGGAACTCATGGCAAACTCATCTTCGTCAATTTTTGTTGGAGTAGCCTTAGGATTATGTTTCTCATCCTTATCCTTTTGCTTCAAAGGACACTGGGATGCATCCCATCTCACCACATCTAAAACATTTCACCTTCAAAATCTCCTTCTTCTGCTTTTGCTTTTGTTGTCCCTTTGATGCTAGTGCTGCATTCTCCTCCTCCTCCTTGGTCTTTGTGCCACTCCCACTCTTGCCATTGAGGTTGACCTTAACCAAATCCCTCCTTAATTCCTCTTGTTGAAGGGTTGCCCACATCTCCTCCCATGAAGGTAGTCTTTCCCTGCCCATTATACTTTGGACGAAGACTTGCCATTCATCTGAGACTCCATTCAGGGCCATCCTTAACATCACAATAGACTAAGGAGTAGACCCCACTGCAGCAAGCTGGTCTCTGGTGTCCTGAAGACGTTGAAGATAGGAGTTAACCCCTTCTCCCTTCTGCGTCAATGTCCGCTGCAACTTTTGTTATAAGTACATCTTCCGTTGTTTGGAAGAGCCTTCATACAGTGAAGACAAAGCTTCCCACATCTCTCAGGTTGTATCTTTACACTGCAAGTGTGAGACCACATGATCTCGAACTCCATAGAGTATGAACCTCTTCGCCTTCCCTACTCGGCCTTGTACTTCTTCTTATCACTGTCTACGGGAACAGTCACAACACTCTTGACGTAAGCTTCGAGATCGTACTCCTCCAAAACAACTAAGATTCTGGTCTCCATATGACATAGTTGGAAGCTCCTTCCAACCTATCCTGATCTTTGAGCCCATGTGATGCCATCTCACCCAAACTGCCGAATTGACTCCTCTAGTCACTGCTCAGCATTGGTCAGCTGCCCAGCAAGTGAAAAATTCAAACCCTTTTTTTTGGCGAACAAAAAGTACTCTGAGGAGAAAATCCCCTTCTATGTCTCTTAGCTCTTTTCCGACACCTCGGCAGAAACTGTGCCCTTCAAGCACTGCGCTAAGGCTCTGCATCACTCCCTCTGCTTTTACAAACTCACGAACTGGAAATCGTACCTCTCTGTCTACTCTCTCAAAGAGAGATTTCCTCAGAAGCTCTACTTCCCAGCAAGGATTACGCAATCCCATCAAGGGGATTCGAATTGCTACCAAATGCAGTTATTGGCCTCTCTACTCAGCGTTGGATATGCTCCTCCTGTTTCAAAATCAATGCTCTGATACCATGTGAAAATTCCTACACTGAAGGAACCCCTACTACAGCAAATTTGAATTTACTTCACCTACTTGATTTTTAAATTACATTCATCAAGTTATTCTTTTGAATACTGAAGCAAATTACTTCTGCAGCCTACACTAATTAAATATTTGATCTCATGAAACAGAAAACAGAGCAAAGAACAAGATACATAGGACACACTTATTTTTGGACAAAATAGTCCCTGGAAAAACCCAATGCGGGAAAACTGGTGCAGCAATTCTAAGGGTTTATTATTATGCAGGAGAAATATCTTAATACAAATCCAGGATGCTCATCTAGCAATCCTTTACAGAGAAAATACTGGCGGAAAATCTGAGTGAGTTTGACCTCACTTCACCCGACAAAATTTCGGCTGATCCGACACAACACTGGCTAACCCCGGTTGTTTCTGCGTTGGCTCTGCGTCAGCCTTGCGTCACCTTCTCTGCCCTTTGCGTCAGTTCTCTCGATTGTTTCGACAGTTCTGGCTGTTCCCTGCAATTCCCGGCAGTTCCGGCTTCTGCCCTCTGCGTCAGCTTTCTCAACTGTTTCGGTTGTTCCCGACAGTTCCGGCTTCTGCCCTCTACGTCAGCTTTCCCGACTGTTTCGGCAGTTCCGGTTATTCCTGGCAGTTCTGGCTTCTGCGTGACAGGTAGCTTTTCTACTCTACTGACTCTCTCCACCACTTTGTCTGTATTCTCTGAAAAGTCCTTCTCCCGGATCCTCACTGCCTCTCTGTTGCGGAATGATCACTTAATTCAAAATCCTTAGCAAACCCTACCCTAGGAATCGAATTCTTGATCAATTCGTTCTCTACGTGTGCCTTTCTATATGAACCCTAAGCATCCTTCTTATACTTTTCTCGTTGAGACTTCAACAGTCGAGATTAAGTCTCTAATCAACGGCTAAGATTAAAACTTGACTTGATCCGCCTTCTAGATCATTCTCACCCATATTTTTATTAATACCCATTAATACTTTAATTTTCCTAAGTTTAGACTTAGGAACCCCATTAAAAATATTAATTATTTTAATAAAATACAATCCGGGTGGAATTTCATCAAATGGTTCCTGGGTTCTTTAGAACTCATGTGCCTTAGCCTCTCCACCAATTTTCATGGCTAGAGCACATCCGATGCTACCAAAAACTAACATTGCTCCCAGACACCACATGACCCCCAAAAAAATATATTGGCAAGCTAAGGCATTGATCTTCTATCCTCTATCACCCTTTTTCCTTGTATATTATTCAAATTGTTTTGTTTTGTTAGGGTTTTACTCTCCTCGTGATTCCTTGATTGTGTGTGTTTGGGGACCTTTCCTTTTGAACTCAAACCTTGAGGTTACCCAAAGAACCCTAGCAATCATATCTTCCACCTTAAACCCTAATGGTGTAATCCTTGATCGAGGGTATTAGAAGTATAAGCCTAGGGCAGCTCTTGACTTGGTTTGATTGAGCCATTAGATCCCTAAGTTCTATAAGGGAAAACCCCCCTTGAGCTAGAGGAGAGCTAGCCAAAAGCGAGAGGATGGTTGGTGAGGTGACAATTGCCTCCCTTCTAAAGTACAACGGATTTCATACTTGACCTTTTAGGCTTTATCTTGAGAAGTGCGAGATTTCTCTATAATATAATCAAAGAGCATATCGTAACTATTCATCTAAGGATCCAACACAACCATGAAGAGACGACCTAGTACCAAGACAATCCCACCACTTAAGCCACCTCACATGCAACATCACCATGATGAAGTGAGAGAATCCCCAATCATCAACTATCTCTAAGCAAAAATGGAAGGCATGTACCATCACCTCATATGTATCCCTATAAGTTACCCCTTTAACTCTATCATGTGATGACAAGCATACACTCACCAGTCATGTAAATATGAGGAGTAAAACCAAATACACGACCATGAGAGTGAGCTCGTACACTTTTGGCACTTCAACCTAGGGAAGGGCCTAGTTTGAGAGCATGTGCTTGAATGCTTCCTATTGGGACATTAGCCAGTAGTTGTGTTGAGACACCAGGTATGGGGGTTTGCTTGGATCAAAGCTAAATGGATGGGAGAAAGCAGTCGGATTCAATCATTCAACCATGGTGCAGTCCTCTCCAACATTACTTCAGTTTCCAGATAAGTGCATGTTATTCTACTTAATTACTTATTTGGGGTCATTGTTGTTGAAAAGTTTAGTTGTGTACTTCGATACTGCTTGGTATTCTCTTTGTGAATTAGCTGTGAAAACTTTATTGGGATTCTTGAGTAGCACACCCTCCAACATTAAGAGTGTGCTTGGTTAGACTGCTACAGCTATGCAGAATAAAAGACAAATTTAGGTATGAACCACCTTGCTTGAACTCTATGTTAGTGGCAAATCTAAAAAAACAAGTCAGCATCTTTGGAATGAAGGGAAAAGAAAGAGTAGCATTTTTATAATAATGCTAGAAAAAAAGCATTGTAAACATTTTGTGGCATCTCAATAAGCTCTTTATTTTGCAACTAGTAACTTAATAGTTATGTTACAAATATTTTTATGTCTCTCTATTTCCGTCCAAGTGCATCTGTTCTATAACGAATGTAAAGTAAAGGAACCCACTAATACCTTTTCTTTATAGCCTAAGTCACGGGACACGTCCCCTAGGGTCCCGTGTCTCGTATTTCACGTATTGGACACGAAAACGGCCCTAATACGTGTCCAATACGATTTTTGACGTGTCCTAAAAATAGCATACGTATTCTACGTTTTCCCCTTCGTGTCATGAATTTAGAATACGCGTATTCGGTACAGAGAATACGTTGCCATAACGTATTTCGATTTTTGAATACGTATTGCAAAAAAATTCGGTTTATAACGTCAGCGTCAGGGTTTTTTTCGTTTGTTTTGGAGCTGTTCGTGTGTCGTGTGTAGCTGTGGGAGCTGTGTGTGTCGTGTGGAGCTGATGTTCGTTCAAGACCAGCGTAACCAGGACCGGCGTTAAAGGTTTAAACCAGTAAGCAATAGCATTCACGTTACATTTGCTCGCTGTATAATTTGTATCCGATATACAGTGTTAACCACAATTCTCTTAAGCAACCGAGAACCAGTCTTGGCATTCACCTGGCATTCGTACCAGGAAAGTTACTCCAGTTCTAGAAGGCTATTAAATCCCACTTAGTGCATCCAATTTTCAAAATTACCGATAGCCTAATTATCGAAAAAAGGGCACCATATTTTAATCAGAGCTTGATGGAGTAAATGTGCGTAAAGAGAATGATGAAAAAATTGCCACCAATTTCTTTATTATATATTTACACTATTCCATATGCACTATTTCTAATGCCTGCAATAAAAAAAGCTCATCCTGCTGTAAATATTGCAGAGCAACCTGTTACATAAGAGCAGGGAGACATGCTACTTAAGAGCCATTTACTTTGCAATAAATGTTTTATGGCAACCAGCTACTAGCGAAATCTGACAGCCTGAGATGGAAGATGGTTGCAGACAAAACAAGAAGAGCACCCAATCATGAACAGATGATTTCAGCAAGCAAGAACTTGCTGCTTCAGAGATGGAACAAGTATCACTATTGTTGCAAGCCACTGCAATCATTGTTCAAGAGAAATACATACAGATAGAGGAGAGAGAGCCCAGCAAAGAGGAAATGCCATGATGGCAGATAAATGTCTGAAAAAGAAATCATACATTCTCAACCTTTGTAGAAATGGCCAACCAGTAGCAAAAGAGAAGTCACATTGAAAAACAACAGTATTTTAAGAGAGAATTTTCAAGAGAAAGGCCCAATCAATAGCAAAGGAAGAGTCATGCTGGAGGAAAAAACAGTATTTTTGACAGCAAAACATCACCAGAGAAAAGGACTATTCATGACATGCAGGTAGACAAGAACAATGTGAAAAATACCACTATCAAACAGTCATACACAATCAATCTCTACCAGTCAAATTTGGAAAGAGTGGACGCCACCATCACCCTGTGCTCTCAATGTCAAGGACAAGAATGAGAACCTAATATTTCTGAAGTTTAAAAGTTCTTCAAAATAAGAATATACCACGTACATATTCCTCTTAATTTTAAGTTTCCTTTCCCCAAAGTTGAGATATCAAAAAGGATTTCATTCTCTAGGATAGAGTTTTAAAGGGTCACCTCATTTAAAGTGAGGTTTAATTATTCCAAGGTTTGTAGCCAATCTTACGGGAAGATTTTTCAGGGTTTTATTGGAATTTACTATATATATATATTTTATTAAATATATATAAAACGTGTCCCCCGTGTCCTGTTTCCAGGTCGCTGCGTTTCGTATTGAATACCACGTATTTACGTGTCCTCCGTGTCTCGTGTCCTCGTGTCATGTGACTTAGTTTATAGCATTAAAACATAGCCTGTAAAACATACCTAACTCCTGTCCCATATGTTCTCAACATTTTCCCATTTCTCTATTGTTAAATATTCTATCAATCTACTTTATTTTCTTTCTCTATGTTTCTAAATTTAACCTAAGCTGTCCCAGGGGGCAACTCAATTGGTGATCGAATAATGTGAAATCTGTAAAAAACGAGAGATCCAAGGTTCAACACCCCCCCCCCCCCCCGGTCGTGACCCAGTTTATGGAGAGGAGGACATGCCATAGACCTCCAGAGGCTTACTAATAACTATGTGTCAGGCGGACTGCTGGATCCTTCTGGGATACAAAAAAAAGTTACCTAAGCTATTGATTAGAAATTCAAAGAACAAAACAGGCATTGAGCATTTCTTTGTTCAACATAACTCTAATTTTTGCCTGGTATATGTTCACCTAGTTTACTTTCTTATTTCCATCTATCTTCTTTTTCCAGCATTCTCCTTCATGAAAAGAAAAATTACAAACAGGTCATGAGAAACAAACATGAAGAGAAAAGGCACCACAAAGAAAACATATTTAGGTTCTGAGCTGCAGAGAAGTTACTGACCTTATTCACATAATGTATGAGCTTATCCATCTGTTTGAACCAAGTGCCCGCACTTTCATATGCAAAATCTTCACCCATAGTCCATATCATATGAGTTGTACGATACTCTTTGGCCTATACATGCATATCAATTAATCACTTTTAAAGGAAGTTCAACATTATTTTGGACCACTATTGCTAGAGTGGTTTTCACTTACAATATTTTAACATATTACAAACTAGAAGCAATTTCAATCACCTGTTCTCTAGCAAGGCGAACAAAGCTATTGATCCTTTCCTCAACATTAAAATCATAGAGAAGAGGATCATCCTGTATGTCATAGAAATTTTGATAATGTCCTTCTTGAACTTAAATCTCTAACTCATAAAACAGATATGGTAAAGATAAACGATCACCTGGATTACAGCTTCTGTCGTTGCAATACCAAAATCAAAGCCAGCAGGAGGAACATAAAGGTTTGGAAGTATTCCAGTGAATACCTGGACAGTCAGCATTTTGGATAGATCAGATAAAGTTAAACATTATGGTCACATTAGCATGCACTGGGACAATGGAGCTCAAGAATAACTATACATGAGAACATGATGATGACGACAACAATGATAATTGTTAACGTCCACTAAGACCAACTTTGGTCTATCAGATCTTAAGAAAAATAAATGGTAAGATTCATCGGTTTACTTTAGAATTTTATTCTTATACTTGAAAAGATTGGAGAGAAGCTTTCCTAAATCTCAATAGCCTTGATAAGCTAAAAGGTTAGGAAGGCTTAGCAAATATTTTGAAATTGAGATCTAATGTGGGCATATGCATAACTTTCTAAGAGAATGCTTTTCATCTCCCACCTTCTTAGTATCACAAAGACAAAAAATTCTTTCATCCCAAGGTGTTTCAGAAATTATCCAATACCCTATTTCACTGTGATGATGATGAAAATTGTTAACATCCATTGAGACCAACTTTGGTCTGTCAAACATAAGGAAAAAAATGGTTAGGAATTTACTTATTTGCTTCGAATTTAATTCCTATGTCAATTGGGTTTATCTCGGGTGGTTGGGAGGAATGATTGTTATCCTCCGCACCCAGGTTCAACTCCCGCAAGTGACATGTTGAGGTCATATCATGTATATTGTTGCAATGGCTTCAAGCTTTGTTGTATAACAGCCTTGAGCCTTGAAGAATATCTTACCTTTGCGGCTTGCCTATGGGCTGAAGGATGGGGTGCCTGATTACACGGAAATGTGTGTGTCTGTGTGTGTGGGTATTTCCATGCCTTGAAGAATATATTTCTCTTGCCTATGGGCTGAAGGATGAGGTGCTTAGTGTATATATATTCCTATGCCTTGAAAAATATCTTAGCCCTGCCTATGGGCCAGAGGATGGTGTGCTAAGTTACATGGTGATGTATATATATATATATATATATATAGATAGTCTATGCTGGAACGGGTTGGAGAGAAGCTTTCCTAAACATCAATAGCTTTGATAATTTAAAAGGTTAGGAAGGTCAATATTGTTGCAATATTCTGAATTGAGATCTAATGTGGCATATGCAGGACATTCTACGAGAAAGTGTTTTTCATCCTCCACCTTATTAGTATCACAAAGATAACAAATTCTTCCATCCTATGGCATTTTGGGAATTGTCCAATGCCCTGTTTCACTATGGCCATCATCAGAATTCGTTCTTATTTTAGAAATATTAGCTTTCTTCTTTACGCCAGTTATAACAGTAAGATACTTGGGTTAATACCTCTTCACGGTATCTTAATTTTATCTCATCTTCTTATTCTCTCTTAAATATAGTGCTTCCACTTAAAAAAAACTACATGATTCACACAAAAAGAACTTCATAATCCACTGTTATGTAATCGAAGCAAAAGAAACAGATAATTGCTCAGAACAGATGTGTTACTATGGGATTATTGATGATGAAAAATAACTGGCAAACTAGGAGAATCTTGACCTTTAGAAGTCAAATTTGTTCCCACCTCTGCAGATGACCCAAAGGTCTTAGAACCACGCCAGACCATCTCCATAGTACGATCCTTTCTCCTATTTGCAATGTCTTGGTAATCTGCTCTTCCAAAGAACAGTCCATCAAATCCAACCTGTAAATTACCACCAATCAGATACTCTACACACTGATCTCTTCTTGTGAAAAACTGTATAAATCTAAGGCTAAAGAAAAAACATGCAAAAAATCTTATGGATGTCGAAAAATAAACACACAACTCAGGTGAAAGCCATTAATTTCTGTATTAACATCCAATCATATCACCATGCTCAAATTCACTACAAGCTAGAGACTATGGCCAATTGTAGAAGAATAACTTTTGCCTCTTGCCCTTGAGATGATAGTTTGGACTGCATAGAAAAGATGTACAGCCAGTTATTAAATTCCCTGTATGCTAGTTACAAGAACATGGTTGTTAATTTAGATATTTAGGTGGTTTACTAGATACTTATAAAAATTCCTTTAGTAAGGCTCTATCCTAGAATGTTATTAGTTATAATTTATTAATATATTATGTCAAGTTTTTCTGAGGACACTCACTATGCATTTATATATTTAACCATATCAAATTGGAATATGATGCCCTTACAATGAATTTCCTATCATACCTATGTAATGTAGTTTAGAAATGTACTGTATACTATGTATATTAGTAGACATATCTCAAACTCCACCTCATCCCTGTAATTAGGAAGCAGATTGAGCCCGTTGATATATCCATAGCAATAAATCCTTGCATGTAACATTATGGTGCTTATGAACAATGGTTTTTCCTCAAATACCTCACCTCTCATGTACCTTCATTAATAGTTGAGAATATACTTTCCACTGATGAAGTATAGTGTCCTTCCTACTCACTCTAGAAATTTTGTTTACTTCTTTGTTCTACTTGCTCTATCTTTGTGAACATTCATTGCTTAAGAGCCTAAGTTTAGACCTCTTAAGTCTTAATAACCTCATAGCCTATCTTTTAAAGACTGCATACATTACTCCATAAAGAAAATACTACATCATGGCACATACAATTACATCACCTGAAAAACAGGGGTAAAAGGAAAAATCCTGTCCTAAAAAGGCCAAAAAGGAAAGCACATTAGCCTGCGCTACACAAGGTATCACAACGGAAAACACTTAATTTGACTCTCACAAGCAACTCCAAATCCTACTTAAAACTCCTCGGCTCACCCAAACTAAAAGGGAGGGTATCCTCCTGAAAAATAAATTTACATTGATGCTTCCACAACAAAATGAATAGAAATTCACCGTGAAACGATGTCCAAAACACTTTAGCAGCCCAACATCTCCAAAAGACATGCTGCAAACATTTCATAATTGCCACACAAAACACAAGTGGGATATGTTACATCTGCTTTTTGAAGCATACTCTTGACAGGAACCCTTGATGTAGCATAGGTCATCCCCATATGGTGCGCTTAAAAGAAGAATGACCTTTCTAGATGTGCTGACAACTCTTCAACCAACGCACCACAAGATCCTTCACCCCCAACAGTTTATTCAAGTAGGAGACAATGTCAGAAGTGTACCTTATAATAGCTTACAAATCCTTCATCTTATGAATATAAAAAGGCTTCCACTCCAACTCTAATCACTCAAGAACAGTCCAAACCCATCTAACTACATTTTAAAAAGACAACCCTAAGGGATCATGCACCGAAGGCCCTCTATGACAAATTTATACAAAGAAATGAGCTTTTGGGTCCAGTTAAGGGCACACCAAATATGTCAATGTCAGTGCTCATAATTCACAAACCCTTTCCAGAAAGAGACCTTTCCTTGCCAACCTTTTACTAGAAACCTAAGTGAAAGGCCAACCTAACCACTAAGGGACCAGAATGTCTAAATCAAATGCGACACCAAGTCACAGGCCACTCAAGGTACCTCACACTGCCATGCTAGGCACAACATGCCAAGCAGCCCAAACTCTTTTAAGTCGGTCAGGACTTGAAACCTGAAGACACCAAGCATTACCAATGATATAACACAACTAGAAAGGACCTTTAATCCCCTACAAGCATTGAATCTACATAATCTCATGGATAAATAAGACTTTGCAAGGAGCATCCCCTCCACGAAGCGTAGTACCCTTTTACTGGCAAGAACTACCTCCTGTGCTCGTATGCCAATAATACCCAACCCCCTATGTTCCCTTGGTAATGTGCACACACAACCCATGCCACCAAAAGGAGCCCTTTCGCACCCCCCTACCCACCCCAATGAAATTTTTGAGAATGTGTCCCAATCGTTCGTATGCTACTTGACAAGGGAACAGCCAAGATGAATAATATGTCTTTTTGTCTTGTCAACCTTCTGACCTGCATTCAAAACTCATCTCATTCATAGTCTAGAGTCCATCACCTATATCACCTAGGATTTCTACAGGGCTACAAACACAAATAGGACATCGAACTCATTCAATGAATTTTGAATCCATGCGAGTCATGGACAACTTATTGGTGGTAAGAAATCATCATGGTGAGAGCAATTTTTTAAGAACTACTACTTATATTACACATAAAGCAATATGTACAAGAGCATAAAAGAATGTACGTTCACAAGTACATTTATCTTATTACAAAGAAAGTCGTAACGAACAATAGAAATCAACATATATTTTTGGCATGTCTAATATTCAAAAAGCCCTTGGCCATGGCTTGAGAACGTACCCCATCCATCGACAACCTTTGAAAGCAAATACAATACAACTAAAATCCTCAAAATCAAACTTACAATGCAATATTTAAAGAGAGAACATAGAAGAACCTCAAATCCAATGCCACAAGCCATTATAATGCGACAAGATGAGCAAATTGAATTCTAATCAGAGATGCACTCCAATGAGCGGTATCCTAAAGCATGTAAGAAAACCTCTCTTGAACTTGCTTCCAACACTAATGAGCAAACTAGCACCCTCGTGGAATGTATTTGAAAGTGTCAACTATGGAACAAGAAAAACCTTTATCATCAACAAGACCAATCTTTGCTACTTTGGCCTTAGTAGGCAACCCCTAATAAATAAACATCCATACAAATGCTATGAGTTTATAAGAGATTCTATAAGGATAGACCTTGCTCAACCTAGTAGTCCAACGAAATGTTGCATCTGACAAAGATCATTGCATATTCAAATGGGAGCCAAGGGTGACTTCCTATGCATAAGTTGATACAACACTTGTTATATTCATGGATAGGATCATCTTAAGCCCATCGACCCAATCTCTCTAGATTGGACTTTCATAAATGTTTTTCATTTTGGAAAGATATTCGGCAAGAACAAGGCTCTACATCTCTTTGATAGCAACCCTATCAAAAGGGAGCACGGATTTGTTATGGGCCAAGGTTTTGTTGAAGTTTCTAAGTCTACCAGTTAGAAACCCTCCATGCACTTTATCTGATTTATTCCTACCTACTTGTTCTGTTACTTAACAAGTTATTTACAATGTAAATACTGAAAATAAACACTAGTGCATGCTCAACATATTACAGATCAACAACTGAAAGAAACAGAAACAATCACACCAAATGACATCGTTATTTTTGGACCAATGTCCCCGGAAAAACCCAATGTGGGAAAACCAATGCAGCTATCTGAGGGTTTTCTTATTAAGCAATATTAGAGTACAATCTGGTTGCCAAATCCGGCCTACCCAGTAGAGAATTTCCTTGGTAGTAATACCTCTCAGTTTGAGACAAATGTCCTAGCTGAAACCCTGGATAATCCTTCTGGCAGCTCCTCAACTCCAATCTGCCCCAGAAACCCCAGCGTCTGCCTTTCTGGACTGCATCAACCTCTCTCTGCCCAGCGTTGGCCTTGCGTCACCCTGAATGGGCCTGCGTCAACCTTCTGGCCCTCTGCATCAGCAACGTTGGCCTCTCTGAAACTCTGCGCAGCTCCCGGCTGCCTCTACATGGCCCTGTGTGAGCTCTGGCTGCTACTGCGTCACTCCCCCCGGCTACTACGCTACTCTCCTGGCACTATCTCTGCCTCTCTATCTCTCTATACTCAATGCCCCTCAGCTGCAACTCCGATCACTAATTCTACCTCTCTTAGCAAACCCCGCTCTAGAGAATAGAATGACTGATCACTCTGGTGTATCCTCCAAGTGACCCTCAAACCCCCTCTTATACTTTTCTCGTTGACATATCAATGGCCGAGATTAAGTCCCTAATCAACGGCTAAGATTAGGTTTGGCTTGATCCATGTCTTTTGGACCATTCTAACACAGTTTCATATTGATTCACATTAATAGTTTAATTTCCCTAAGTTTAGACTTAGGGACTCCATTAAAAATATTAATTATTTTAATATCTCCTAAATTGTTTAGAATCTGCCCAAACCCTTTCTGGGTATTGGAGATCTCATGTGCCCCAACCTCTCCACCAAATTTCGTGGCTAGAGCACTTCCGATGCTACCCCAAATCAACACTCCCTCTCAACGAGGATTATGCTCTAGCAATACTCCTCACTGAGTATTACTCTCATCATCCGGCATCGGTCCTTGTGCTAATGCTAGGCTTGCTGCCTACCATCCTCCGCACTGTTGTATTCTGTATTGTTGCCCATGGTTCTGCCACTACCAGTGCTGCATCTGTACGACAACTCCCTCTGCATTCGTGCTGCTGCTGGTCCTTTCTCCTAGCACTGCATCCGCACTGCACCTCCTCTCATCATGTTGCATCGTGTTGCCCACTGTTGCACTGCAACTCAGTTACTGAGAAGTAAGTAACTGATCTTTCAACTCTGACCTCCCTGTTGGGCTAGAGACCCTCCTGATCCTGAAGCTCCCTCTGTTGTTGACAAGTGCTCCCTCTCTGACCTCTACGCTGCTGCAACAACTCTCTGCATCTTGCACCGTTGCACACCTCTCTGTGCCATCCTGCACTGGTGCAACACTCTCGTGCCTCTCGCACTGCTGCAGCCTGCTAGCCTCACGCTGTCTGGGACTCTTGCACTGTAGCTCTCTCTACCGCTTCATCTGCATCCATCTCTACCCACATCAGCCAGTCCTGATACTCCTCTTCGGGGCTCCCATAGCAAGGTCTAATCCAAGAGGTTGGGTACCTCGAGGATCCTGCGCCTCATCACCTATAGTCCGCCTGACTACAGCTCGATGTCTCCCCACTTTTGCTCAAGTGGTGCATGTGCACTCATGGCACAGTCATCGTCTGTCAACACTTCCCTTGCTGGCGCTACCTTAGTCTCGGAAGACTCTCCCTTACTCTTCTTCCTTGGTTTTTGGGTCGCATAATGACCCAGCTCCCCACGGTGGAAGCACTTGATCTTGGAGAGATCCTTCTTCTGCCGCTTCTCCTGCTTTCCCTCAGATGCCAAGGCAACATCTTCCTCCTCCTGCGTGACTTTGATCCCCTTGTTGCTGCTACCCATCTTCGATTGTCGTCTGATCTCTTCTTGGCGAAGGGCAGCCCACATCTCATCCCAAGGTGGAAGTGTCCTTTTGCCCAGTATACTTTGGACAAATACCTCCCAGTCTTCTGAGACAGCATTCAGGGCCGTCCTCACCATCAATTCCTAATCCGGCGTGGCTTCTATAACAATCAACTGATCTCGAATCTCGTTCAGTACTCCAAGGGAGGTGTCAATCGGTTCTCCCTTCTTCATCAGATACGACCTCAACTGATTCTCTAGTAACATTCTTGTTATAGCTCCAAATATCACTCTTATGGTTTGTGATGCTGCACTCATGGCCTAGGGCAACCCCTCCTTCCAGACCTGGTCCGAAAATTTAAAAAACAGTGTTTTATCCCTTATACGCGACATTGCCCTGAGTTAAACGCATGTACACGCGGGTCTGTGTATACCCAACCCACGTGTAAGTATTAAAACACTTAAAAAAAATAAATAATTCCTTATTTTCGGGCGGAGATCGCGGGTTTTACCTGCTGATCACCTGTTAGTGCCCGTGGCCCAACTGTTCCCAACCAACTCCTAACTAAAAAAACTACTTTGGAGATGGTATAAAAAGACATCAAAGGGAAGGCCTAAGGAGGAGAGAAAAGAGAGCAAGATTATTATGCTGAGATTTTCCCCTTAGACCAGGTCTGAAGTCCTTGGTGCTTTCTGCACTTCCCCCATTTTGCATAGGAAACCCTTGTTTCCATGTGTATTGGTGATCATTCATCCTTTATATCACCATTGAGTAAGACTTGGAAGGAGCTCTTATTGGAGGCTTGAGGCTGGAACGAATCTGGGAGGAAGCTTTGCTTGGAGCCTGCTGAAGGTGTTTCAGGTGAAATCTTTCCGCTATATGTACTTTACTTGCCTTTATATAAAGAAACACGTCTTGGTTCCCGAAACAATCTTTCTTTATGCTTATGAGATTCATGTCTTGAATTCTTATGCAAGTAGTTACTTAAAGATTTTTATAACTAACTTTATAGCATAAAGATGGTTTGTGTATAAGTATTTGTCCATGTACTGCTGTATTCTTTGATTTGTTTGTTTTACAGGTCAAAGGAGAAGAAGGGAACTCCAAGAAGGGTTTGGACCCTAAAGGCCTTCTCGAACGTAGGACCTTAGGTACGTACCCTAAACATTAGAATTTGCTTACAGTAAAGATAATGGCTGTGTGTGTGTTTCTTTGAATAAGCAATTTTCAGTCTGGTAGAGTCTTAACCCAAAGGACCCTCGGGGTACTTTCCCCTCAACCAGAATTGGCGACTCCGCTGGGGAACAACACTCTTGTTGTTCCTAGTTTGGGTAGTCTTCAAGCCGATCAAAGCTCAGCCCCTCTGTTTGTTGGCTCTGACTATCTGATCTGTTCTTGAACTCTAAGCTTTTCCAGTTTTTTCAGTCTGTATTTTTTATTTTTCTTGAAAATCTTCAGATACGCTGTTTTTCTGGATTACAGAAGCATATATACGCAAGTTGTACTAAGTGAACCCGCGTATACGCGAGTTTCCTCAGTTACAGTCGCGTGTACACGCATTCTGCACATCACTGCAGGCGCGTATATTATATAATTTTCAAGATTTATAAATTTTCTTTTTGCTGAATGTTTGTCTGGTGGTTTGGGTCAGTTTGAAGCAGTGATTTTCCAGTAACAGTCCTCTGTTTAATAGGGGGCATCTTGTTTTGAACTCTCTCTAGTTATAAGGAGTATCAGTCTTGTTTTCGTTGATTGCAAGCGTCATTGTTTTTTGGGCACACAAGATTTCTGGTTAAGAGTCTTGACTGCTCTGTTTTGGCAGAGTAGGAAGATTGGATTCAATCTTTGTGTTCATTTTGTTTCGGTGACCCTTTTGTTTGCTTAACGAAATCATTTTTGTGACCATTTGCTCCTTCGTTTCGGGAAAGTTGTTAGTTAACATCTTCTTGAAACTTGTCTTTTGATCTTTGGACTTTCATTGCTGCTTTTGATTGTCAAGAGCGATTTCAAACGCATTTATTTTTGTTGGATTTTCATCATTTGAAAGGTGTGAATTCACAAAAGTGTTTGGTTGCTTATTCGTCAATCATTGGTGTCAGTATTTTTGAGAGCCTGCTTTGAAAAAGACTTCTTCGTTTGATTGAAAAAAAATCTTTTGAAAGTTTTGAGTTTCGCTTTCTTAAACTCGCTTTTCATTTGATTTCCTTTTTTGCGAAGTGAAAGTGCTTTGTGTTTATCTTCGAACTTGTTTTTATTGTTTGGACGAAATGATTGGTAACACATCATCTTCTATCTAAGAATTTTAGTGGCAAGACAAATTTGATAAGTGAGCAACTTTCCTTCTTTGTTTTTAGAGTAGTCTTTAAATCTTGCATCCACATATAGTTCTTGCATTAGGATAGATTTGCATCTCTTTAGGCATATATAGTTTTGTTAGTTTTTGTGAGTGTGGAGTTTGAAAAGAAAAGTAAAATTTGTTTATATTAGAAGTACCCTCTGAACCTCATAGAAATTGCTCTTCATCGAAAACAAAAAGTGCATGTGCATGTAGCTAAGTTTTATTAATTTCTTTTGCGTCCATAAAAACACCACAAGTTTCATCTCCATTACCTTGTGACTTAAAGAACAGCCTAATAAAATCAAGCGCTAATTAAAATCCATTAGAACTTTTTGTTTTAGTCAGTTACACCAACAAGTTTAGGATTTTAGGGCCTTGGATTAGGCGAGTGGAGAGTTAACTCTCCAAGGCCACATAAAACATCAAACATAAGAGTCTGATTAACGAGAGTAAATCCAATAGCGTTAGGAAGACCAGGAAAGCTCTGGATCTGGGAGTTAAGCACGAGGGTCTGTGAAGACAGGGAAGAGAGATACCCCCTCTCCTACTTGTCCGAACTTACCTCACGACTGTTCCGCCTGGCTTCTGAGACGAGTTGGTACCCATAGTTGCCTCTCCTCGGGATCTACACAGGTGGCTGCGGAGGGGAATCCCATGGCACCTGAGGTTGACGTTGCATCACTCTCGACAGTACTACTGGAGGGCACCCTTGCGAAGCTTGGGGGCTTGCACCGGCGCAGGCTGTTGTTAGGAGGTCAGCGTAACTTCCTCTGTTACCTTCGCTGATAGGACTGGGCCGTCATTATCCCAGACTATCTTCGGAAGGCCCCTGACTCCACTTTCTTGTATTTTGGTGTCCGGTCCTCATCACCCGGAGCGGAAATACTTGGAAGTTGTTTGACTGGCTGATATCTTTAGGGACTTTTTAGTGGGTGCTCTTTGCTCCTTGTATATAGTTGGCTTTAGGTATTTTTGTCTAGTCACGTTTGGACTTTGTGTTCTGAGTGACCGGCTTACCACTCTACCAATCTTGAAAGGCTTTTGGTCGTTCTTTCAGAAGTTGTGGAGTTGCCTCCTCAAGGGCAAAGGTTTTGATTGCTTATCTATATTCCTTGAAGAGTTATTTCTACATTCCCGTAAGGGAAGGGTCTTTGGATCAGTTAGATATGGCCAATATTCCTGTGGAAGCCAACCAAGGTAATCTTCATTTATGCCAATATTGTAATGAACATCAACAAAATCAGTGAATTTAGGGGCTTAACTTTGTCTTCATTTTATTACTTCTTGCCTCTCAAGTTTGATCTTTTCCCATGGGATTCTACATGTCTCTACTTCATGTCCACTCTTACAACAATGAACACAATGAAGATCAGAACTCTCACCTTGACTGTGCCTACACCCCCACCTATGTAATTCTTCTTTTCGCATCCTCTCTTGCTGCCTTCTCCCCTAGAAGAACCATGTGATCGATTCTTCCCTTTTTAAGCAAGTCATACAATCTTTCCAATCGGCAAAGCTATCTTCTTCTAGAAAGCTTTCTCATGTTCTATAATTTTCTTCACCAAAGAGTCAAAATCAAGGGTTTTCGATCGTCCACTAGCTTGAATTGATTCAAGATAGTGAGAACATGTGGGGTAGAGGGCCTAGATGAAGGTTGGGAGAGCAATGTATATCTTCACACCAATAGCATCAATGTCATGCATGATGGCTTTTACTTCAGAAGCTAAGGTAAAAGATCATTATCCTTCATTTTGAGGTTGAAGAGCTTCATCAACAGTTGAATTAGCTCCAATTCTAAATGTGAATCATTCAGATCTTTTAATTTCTTCAAAACACTCCAAACATCCTTGATAGATCTAATTTGGCAGCTCACCTCCTCACTTACCACAGCGATCAAGGCATAAACTTTCTCGTCTCATCTTGATTCGTCCATATGGCAAGCTCTTTATCTATTATTGGTTTGGTTGGTTTGGTATTGTCATTAGAAATGCCATCCAAAGGATGATTAAAGATGAGGGTATGATCAATCTTCCTTGATCATTTTTGATAGTTCTTTTTTCATGAAGCACCACACCAACAATAGAAACGAGCGAATACATTGACATGATAAATATGCCTCACAATTTGCGATGGGAAACAACTAATTAAAAATCTAGATAAAAACACTAAATTTTGTGAAAAAGGAATGATTGAAGATGAGAGTATTCTCAATCTTCCTTGACCATTTAGGATAGTTTTATTTTCCACGAAGCACCACACCAATAATGGAAACAAGAGAATGTATCGATATGATAAATCTGCTTCACTATTTGTGATAAAAATAAATTAATTAAAAATCCAGATCAAAACACATTAAATTTTGCAAAAAGTGTATCCAAATCAACTCCATAAATTTCTTGACTCACCAATGTTCACGTGAGTGAGGGGAATGTGGCTTGGCAAGTTGTAATCCACATTAAACAATTTCCTTCTTTTCTTTTTTCTTTACACGTAGTTATCATGGGTGGATGTGCTTAAAAGGATTTGTTTAGCTGACTTGATTATTGAAGCCTAACTCTGATAGACCCAAAGAGAATTGAACACACACCTCTAACAAAGGACGAAAGACTTGGCAGGGGGCTTCAACCAATTGGACTATCCATCAGGGCTATTAAACAATCTGCCTTACTACAAAAATGCTTAAGGGCTTCAACCAAGTAGACTACCCATCAGGGCTATTAAACAATCTGTCTTTTACAAGAATGTTTAGAATATTAAAAGGAATGATGAACCCAACCTACAAAGAGACGTCACTCTAACAGTTTCTTCTTCTTAGGTCTTGGTGGAGATGGTCTCGGACTCTGGGGATTGTCCATCCATGTCGTAGGTAATTGCAACTATGCGCAGGAGGAAATGAAATAAAATGATAATTTAACATCCACGAGACTAAAAATAGTCTATAAAACCAAAATACACTTTTGACCTAGAAAATTGGATGCTCTTGCATCACCCAGGTTCCATGTGTACCAGTGTTTGGTCCAAGATCAATGCACACTTTGCAGATACCAATATCCTCTCCAAGTCCCATAGATGGCCCTAGGGTATGGCAAGGGGGAGGCATGACCTCAAAACTATAAGATCTTATATGTTTTACAGCAGTCAAGTGTGTGTCACCAGGGCTATGTAATAACTTCGAACAGGTCCGGCGTTTAATTCTCGGGCAGCCATGGGAAGAACAATGCGTAAATATTGTCGCAACGACCAAGACAAAGGAATCAAACCACGCCTTAACAGATTTATTTTCAGACCTCCATTGTCAAGACGAAATGGTGTAATAAGTGGGAGGGGAATACCAAACCCTATCGCCTGTAGCAGTGTCCCGTTTCTGACAGCACAAAGAAGAAGAAACTGCGACTCAAAGTCTTGGGCAGCACCGCTCCTACCAGATGTTTCCAACCTTTCCACACGCCCTTCAGTTCCATCCACTAGTATTCCAAGGTCGCAAAAGCCATTTCCAATGACGAGTCCTCTGAGATCCGTAGCTAATCCGATTATATTATATTGAATATGGGAGGAGTCACACTTGCAAAGAAAGGTTGCATTTTCCTCCAGTTTACTCCCGTGTGGCTCATCCAATGAAGTGAAAAACGTCTAACGCGAGAGTAGTAACGCCCAGCAGACTGACAACCAATGCCAATGCCAGAGAATGTCAACGCTCTTCTTCTAGCGATTGACAGAGTATATTAGGGTTTCCTGTACGTGTGAGGCGTTTTAGGCTTTCTCTACACCAATTCTCAATGCACAGGTAGGGTTTGGAAGGCAGATTGCAGAGAAAAGGGGGGCAAATGAATAATTAATGCACTCAAATTGAAATTGCAGAACAGAAGAACAGAAAAGCTCCAGAGATCATATTGTTATCTAAAAAGAACCTCGCTCTTAAACGACTATCAGGGAGGTGTTGATTAACTCTGAGCATGGTATTTTAATTGAAACGAGATAAAAAGATACACAGATATGATCTTTGGTTTCATCTTCCAACAGAATTGAGGATGGCTGTTCCTATTAGTTACTTTTGAATGTTAATGATCGGTTTATTAGTGTACTATTGAATGTTAATGAACTTTTTTTGGTAGATTTTGTTTGAAATCAGGCTTTCTTGGAATAGCGAGTTTAAGTTTGATAAATGCCCAGTGGTTTTTCAGAATGTTGAATTCATCTATATATATTCAAAAATACATTATGATAACTAAAATTATAATACATTTTAATTACTAAAATTCACAACTGAGGCGAAGAGCCAATACTTACACAACTGTAAAGAATCACGGCTACAGGGGTCCAACCCAGTATGGTCCCTAGAATTGCAAGGACGTCATATTCTTTCTTAGAACACTTTCGTCTCACATTTTGGAGGAAAGCAGAAGCTACATACACTGGAGTGGAGCAAAATTAACTTAAAAGAGGATCTCTAGAGGCATGTTGTGCTCTCACTATACCTCGAAGGACAGGTTCAACAGTGTCGGAAACTTATGTTGGAAAGCAAAATTAACTTATTAAGAGGATCTCTAGAGGCATGTTGTGCTCCCATTATACCTCGAAGGGCAGGTTCAACAGTGTCGGAAGCTTATGTCGGAAACGTATGCCCTGTTGCTGTTTTATGAAAAGAGCTGAATATTTTCTTCAAATATCCTTCAGCAGGATCATTTCCTGTTAAACATGTTATGTGGAGTTGCGAAGTTCCCAGAGTCTTTTGGGCATGTATTACTGCTGAATACATCATTCTCTTTGTTTCCCTGCTTTATTGGAAGGAGTTGAGTTTGAAGACAACTGTATGGTCTCACAAGAAGGAAGAAACGCTTGGGACATTCTTAGATTGACAGTTATCTCCTTCTTGTGGAGAACACTATGTTGTGCAACCTATAATAGGGTCCCTAATCCATTTCATTTAAGAGAATGCACAATGGATCAGAGATGTCTAACTAGATTTCAGACAGGATAAGTCTTTACAGGAAATGTAGATCCTTTTGAGGTTGGAGCTAAAGTTGACATGCCAGTTCCTCCTCGCCTTATGTAGGGAGGAGTAAATGATCATGCTTTGGCTCCATCCTGTATAATCTTTTTCAGTTCAATAATGAAATGTAAGATGCATTTTCATATATATACAAACATGTTTTTTCATATAAGCCTGTGTGGGGATTCCAAAGCCATGATTTCCAATAAGGATCAGCATATGCAATATAATTTATACTTACAGTTTTCAGAGTTCGTGAAGCAAAATTCTGGACAAAAGAAGACAGGGAAGACCACCAACAAACCTCAGCAGATAGAAGATAAGCTTGAACGGCCGAGTGCCCAAACGGATCAACCTGCCACCCAATGCGAGGTACAATGCCAAATTCCCTCTTAAGAAATCTGTGCCCCAGAGTTGTTTGATCTATCATGTCCACATACAGGGTAGCTGCCTCATCGTGCATAACATAACCCCCATTTCTGGAGAGCAACAGAGAGAACAGAAAAATCAACTCACTATAATGAAATAGAGCCTCGTGTCGATCTAGCACAGAAACACTCTTATCTCAGTTCAGAGACTTCAAAAAATAGCCAAATTACATGAATTCAAGCTGCCCGGAAGCCACGAGCCTTCGAACAATTTTCTTCTTCTTATTATTCTGCTCCCTCCACCACCTTACAAAGAAGCCCTGACAACGAAAGGACTGGACACTCAGAATCATTTCATTTGAATATCACCACATCCAAAATCTACTAAAGACAGAAACAAGACTCATTTTCAAACCTTATCAGAGAAGTCCTAAAACATAAATATCAAATCATGTAACCTAAACTTGTGATGTAAAGGCATTTGTAATCTACTCCATCCATTCATTTTTACAATCCGTTAAACACACCCTATATCAGATGAAAAACACTGCTTTCTCCTATGCTGCCCAACCTAGGCACCCATTATAAATTAATACATAAATATTTGCAGTGGAGACTTGACTGGTTGGTCGACAGGGGATGGTGATATTCCCCGCCGGGTTCATTGTCCCATAGGTATGGTATATTTTATCCCGTGAAATAGCATGGCTGTCATGACCGTGAAGTGACTGTGCGTAGTATTTGTCATGCAGTGAGGCATTTGTCATAGTGTGACACTTCATCCCACCGATTGATAGATACTGTGCGCTCAGCGCTTAAGTTAAAGAAGCAACCTGTAGTAATCTCATAAAGATTTGCAATTATAAATTTCTCGGAAAAAAAAACAAACTATCAATTTCAGAACTCTGCTGTTCAGTCATAAAAACTAATTGTTAATATTCGAACATTAATTTTTCATTAGTTATTTATTAAATTTTGATTGAAGTTTGATTTTCATTCCGAAACAAGGGACTATACAGGCCAAGTTTGGTTCAAAAGGATTTAAAAGTATATTCATTAAAAGAAAATTCTGAAAATTCATCCAATGTGCAATGTACAATGATCCTCTCACCGTTTCTACGTAAATAAACTTCTTGTTTGGATCCTCCTGCAATGCAGCAACAACTGTATCCAGAATGTACTGAACTGCACCCACCTGCAAACACAAACCCAAATCAGAATAACATCAAAAGTCCAATGGCATTATTGCCTTCCTCCTGGATGAATTACAAACAAAACTCTTTTCTCCATGAATTGTGATTCACAGTTTACAGGGATGAATGGAGGCTTTTACCTGAATTGAATTGTTAGAACCCACATAATACTGGTCAACTGTCTTGAGCCATCCCAGATCATCATGGGTGTGGGGAACGAGATGAACATTGAGCTTTCCCTGCACTGGCCCTCCCGTGTTGTTGTAATCAATTGGCAGAGATTTGCATAGAGGGAGATTGAGCAAAAAGCATATGGTGCCAATGGCAAGCCAATTCCATTGCAAAGCTGTGCATGGAGCCATGAATGTTGGTGTAAAATCAGATTCAATTGCCTTCAGGAATCCACCTCCTTTACAGCAGTTTAGGGGCCTTTATAGTAATAAAACCAATGAATGCAACTGTTAGAAGATAAGGCCGAATCATGGCAGACTAAACGGAGTGGGAAGATTTGCAGGGCAGTTAAAAAAGACTTTGGATCAACGTGTTTGCTGTCGCTCTCGAGACTCAGAGTTCTAACTCCGAGATGGATTTGACTGGACGATATAATTTATTGGACCCAATAAGTTACGACAAGTCGTCCGAGCAAAATGTTCCTGGGTAGTTCTGTCAATGTGTACATCTTGTCTTCATTCACAAAGGCGGGAATCTTCATATATGTGATATACACTAACAAAATATCGGCATCTGTAGTGCATATATCTGATTTGAGTATCACACAGTATATCGACACTCAAAAAACCATGTGAATGTATAAAATTTAGTATTTTATTTTGCATGTGTTATCTGTGTGAATCAATTAAGTCCTAAGTTTTATTAGATTCTTCAAGATATCAAAAAGATATAAAGTGCTTTAAAATATCATTTTTTGGGATTTCATCCGATTCTTAAAATAGAAAGAAGGCGCTGGCTAATATTTTTTTGGATTTTCATCGGATGCTTCATAGAGCAAGAAATGCGTGGCCTTCTTTTTGGGATAATTGTTGTCTAATTATTTTTAAATTTTTGGGTTAATCAGACAAACAAATTTTGTTCAGACTCTGTTGTTTTGTTATTTAAAATTTGTTATTAAATACAAATTAGATGAAATGATATTTTAATGTGTTGTTTTGTTATTTAAAATTTGTTATTAAATAAAATTATATAAAGAAATCTTCCAAAAATATAAAGAAAAACACGAGCAAGGAATCACAGGCATGAATGAGCAATTAGGAATACAACTTGAAAACAACCAAGAACAACAAAGTAAAGGAAGAGGAAGGAAAAAACGAGAAAGAAAGAATCTCTAAGAGTCAATACAAGTAATGGGAGAAATGCTAGTTAATACGGGAAGAGTAGTACCGCTCTTAGCGGTCTTTCACCAAACCACCCCCCCTGCTAAATGACAATTACATCCTGGAATATTAAGAAGCTTAACAGCAAGGATAAGCAAAGATACATGGCAGAAAGGATTAAAAGAGAAAAACCCCAAATCATGTTGCTTCAAGAAACAGAAATAACGGGGTGGGGAATGGAGGAGATTCTCAAAAAAATCAAGCCCACTTATGAGTGCATGACACTTGATGCAAAAGGGAGTGCAGGGGATATTGCAATCTTGTGGAATCCTGAAGTTGCAGACCACTGGATAGGAATGAAGAGGATCCTCTCAGGGAGATTCCGAATGATAGGACACAGAGACTGGTTCTTAATATCGGCGGTTTATGGGCCTCATATAACGGTGGAAAGAGAGGCCTTCCTAACACATCTACAACGGTTGGGAAACATGCACACACAAAAAACTGTGGTGATAGCGGGAGATTTCAGTATGATCACTTATATAGAGGAAAATAAGGGAGGATTGCAATGGGAGGATGCAGACATGGAAAGATTTAGGGAAACCCATGCAGCTCTAAAAATGATTGATATAAACACCATTAATGGAAAATACACCTGGAATAACAAAAGAGGAGGCAGCAAGCAGATAGCTTCCAGATTTGATAGGTTCCTAACAACAGAACACTTTCTCGAGAAAGACATATTTTATGAAGCAACTATACTACCATGCCAAGGATCAGACCACTAGCCTATAAAACTCGAAATTGCCATGAATAATCAAAACAAAAACAGATCGTTCAGGTTTGAAGCCTTCTAGCTGTGAGACCCAACCCTCATAGAAAAAATGGAGAACTGGTGGCAGAGCAGTGAAGAGGAAATAAAAGGAAAGAACAAGATGCACACACTCCAATTAAGATTAAAGGAGTTAAAAGGAAAAATTAAGAACTGGAACAGAGAAGAATTTGGCAACATTCAAAAGGACCAAGAAAAGTTGCAAACAGACATGAAAAGGATACAGCAGAAAATAATAGAAGAAGGGAGAACAGAGGAGCTAGTGTAGGAAGAAGGAGGGGTTTTAACTAGACTGGAGGAAAGAAGAAAACAGGAGGAAATTCTATGGAGACAAAAGTCAAGAGTACAATGGCTGAAAGAGGGGGAAAGGAACACAAAATTCTTCCACAGAGCCATGCAGCAGCACAGGCAGCAGAATATAATTTTTTCCCTAAAAGATACCCAAGGCAACAGGGTAACTCAGAAAGAGGAAATGGAAAGACTACTAATACAACATTTCAAAGGCATATTGACAGAGACGCAAAGCAATAGAGAAGAAGAGATTGCAAAAATAAGTTAATACATTCCTTAAAAGGTAAACAGGGATCAAAACATGGCCCTCCTAAGGGTAATCACGGACAAAGAGGTAGAGGAGACAGTGAAGACAATGGCCAAGAACAAAGCCCCAAGCCCGGATGGATTTACAGCAGAGTTCTTCCAAGCAACCTGGAGCTTTATGAAGAAAGACATTGTAAATGCAGTGGAAGAATCAAGATGTAATAAAAGAATGCACCCAGCATGGAACGCAACTTTCCTAGCATTAATACTGAAGGTAGAAAAGGCTGATGAACCCCATGGCTTCAGACCAATAGCATTATGCAATGTAATTTATAAAATTCTAGCCACCATAATGGTAAAAAGATTACAATCAATACTTCCAGAACTGATAGCAAAAGAACAAACAGGGTTTGTGAAAGGGAGACAAATAGTGGATGGAATCATAGTCGCTCAAGAGGCGATTCACACACTGAAGAATTTGAGAAACAAAGGAATGATGATCAAACTCGACTTAGCAAAAGCTTACGACAAACTAAGCTGGGAATACCTTCAACGAATCCTAAAAGCATACGGGTTTGATGACAGAGGGACAGAATGGATAATGTCCATGATATCCACCCCAAGCATGTCCATACTGTTGAATGGAACACCAACAGAAACTTTCAACCTGTCCCGCGAGCTCAGATAGGGAGACCCACTGTCACCGTTCCTGTTCATAATAACAGCGGATGGTTTGGGCAGATTAATAAAAGCAAGAGTAAGCAATGGAGAACTTAAAGGCCTCAGATTATGGGGGAAGAATTAACCATTACACATCAACAATTTGTAGATGATGTAATGATGTATAGTCAAGTGAATCTTAAGGAAGCAAAGAAACTATTGGAAATCCTTGAAGAATTTACAAACGCATCAAGAACAGAGATAAACAAGGATAAAACATAAATATTCTTCTTTAATACCCCAATGTTGGGTCAAGCATTCTTAGCCAGAACAATGGGGTTCAGAATTGGGAAGTTCCCCACCAAATATCTGGGAGTACAACTGAGTGACAAGCAGAACAGAATAGCGAATTGGAAAGGCTTGATAGGAAAAATTCAAAAAAGAATGGATAATTGGACGTTTAGAACGCTAAATATACCGAGTCGCCTCATCCTCCTGAAGTCGGTCCTCCAAGCTATGCCAATATATCAAATGGCCAGTCAAGCGATCCCCAAAACTATATGTCAGAAAATGGTGGAAATTTTCAAAAAATTTCTATGGCAAGGAACAAGCAAAACAAAAAAGTGGGCCTTGCTCTCATGGAAATGGCTAAGCAAATCTGTAACAGAAGGGGGTTTAGGTTTGAGAGACCCTTACATATTAAACCAAGTCATGGGTGCAAAACTATGGTGGAGGTGGATTCAAGGAGGGGAAGATCTATGGAAAACGTTATGGGAAAAGAAATACGAGATGGCAAGGTCATCTGAAGGCAAACTCTGAAACCAATCAGAAAAGAAAGGATCAGCCATCTGGAACCTCGCAAGTTTAAACAGGGACCTGATAAGAGAACACAGTTTCTAGGAAATTAGGGAGGGTGACAAAGCAAACTTTTGGCAGGAGGCGTGGCAGCAGAGAGGAACCCTCATTCAGGAACCTCAACTCCACGACATTCAACAATACACCACCCAAATGGAGGAAGATGCAGTCAGAAATTACTGGTTACTGGAACAGGACGGTTACTGGAGAAAATGGAAAATGAAAAACGACTGGCAAGAAGCACCAGAAACAGAACAATGGATAAATTACCAAAATGAAATGGAGACAAGGAAAATTGCAGTCAAAGACGGTCCAGATATAATAAGATGGGGAAAACGCATAAAAGGAATGTTTACGATCTCAGAAGGATATCATATAAAGGCTGGAAGAACCAGCAACCCAGACATCAAAAAATGGGATAGAATCTGGCAATTAAAAACTTGGCCAAAAGTGGCGCTATTTACCTGGATATTGCTGCACGGGCGCGCCTTAACCTGGGACCAACTGAGAAGGAAGGGGACGCATGGACCTTCGCGTTGCGCCCTATGCCAGGACCAAGAAGAAACCATGGAGCACGTGGCAAATTCCTGTAGCGTCAGCAACAACCTGTGGCAAAACCACCATCAGCTCTTCGAGATTAATGACAGGAACACAGGTAGCATAAGAACAACAATAGAGAAATGGAGAAGCAAGCCGTACCACAACACAATTTTGAACCAAGCCTGGAATCTGTCCATAGGATTCCTCCTGTGGAACCTATGGAAGGCAAGAAACCGGGTGATATTCAAGGAGGACGAAAAAGCCAAAGAGGAAATATGGAGCCAAACCATGAAAAACATAAGAGAAACAATAATCCTCAAAAATTGGAACGAGGAAGACTGGAAGACGGAATCAACAGAGACCTGCATTATGAACCGCCTGCAAATCAAAGTAAATAACACATACATGACAGGAAGGGAACACAAGGTAGGCAATGCAAGAGCCGAAGAATGCTACAAGAACCTGCCACAGGATTCACTAAGCTAAACTTTGATGGCGCGGCAAAAGGCAACCCAAGGGAGGCTAGAATAGGAGGGATATTCAGAGATGACGGAGGGGAGATCAGATGGGTCTATGCAATGGACTGTGGAATTGCCACCAACAACGAGGCAGAATTCCATGCGCTGAACAGGGGGTTAGCAATAGCGATCAGGGAAGGATACCAAAGCCTGCAGATAGAAGGCGACTCGCTGCTAGTGATAGAAACAATCAAACAACTATAGCAGGGAGTACCAGCAGAAAAACTGAGTAAAAGTTGGTGGACGGCATGGATAGTAACAGAAATAAGCCAGCAATTGAGGAAGGTAGCATACACCATACCGTCTCATGTGAAGCGGAAAGGAAATGCCCCGGCAAACCTCCTTGCGAACTCGGGATGCCGGAAAGGAGAGCAGCAACTGGACATGAGCGCGGAAGAGCTTCATCAGAAAGAGGAAATGGGACAATTGATTCAGGTAATAGAACAAGACAGGCGCCAAAGCGAGCATCTAGAGAATTCGCCCGGAGTTGACGGGAGTAGAGAAGGACAAGGGCAGATGCAAGCGGGACAGAGCAGGTCAGAAATGGAACAACACAGGACAGACGCAAGGACGGAGCTGAGTAGGATGACGGAGGGGGGCAGAGGAAGGACAATCTCGGAGAGTACGGGGCAGAGATGGAAAGGAATGGAAGAGGAGAGGGCAGGACAACAAATCTGAGGACGGGCAGAAAACCAATGCCGAGTGGCAGAGCGGAGTCAGCGACCCGATGGCAAGAGCAGCTGGGAGAGGAAAGAAATAAATGAAGGACGACGGACAGGACAGGAGGGCAACATCCCAAGGCAGGCGGGAAGGGAGGCGTGCCAAGGAAGGAGGGAAGGGAGGACAGCTGGCGGTAAAATCACGAAGGGGAAATGGAAAAGGGATAAAACCTAAGGAAAAGGAAAAACAGGCACTTTGCATGCGGACGAGCAAGGAGAAAGGTGGCGAGAACGAAAGAGCAGACAACAAGCGGGAGCAGAAGGTGGCAGCGAAGCGCAGGACGGTAAAAGGGTATGTGACACTTCTTACCCCACTCTATGAAGAAGTAACCAGTCTGAAACATAGAGTAGGAATGAAGAATGTTATGCAGATCTAGGTTGATAATAGAAATTACTATAGAAATCTTAGAGATATGAAAGAATTTTACATTGAAGAGCTCCTGGGGGCCAAGGCTGGAGAGAAAGATAGAAGTAAGGGTGAGGAGTGGGAGAGTAAGGGCTCGCAGGGCCCAAATTCACAGGACCCCCACCGTAGAATCGAAGTCCTGGCAAATCACAGTCCAGGAAGAATGCATGTTGCATTGAACAACGACAGAGGGGATGGGAAAATCCAAAACCCAGGGAGGAAGGAGTGGCACCTCATGGTGAGGGGAAAAACTGTAATTAGCCATAATCTGGCTAACTGTACTGAAAGACCCATAACTGGGAAAGGGGCCTGCAACCAAATTCACGTGAGGAGCGAACTCTTGAGAAAGATTATGCACTCGATCCAGGAATGGGATTTTAGTATGAATAGGGCAAGTCTGAGTAAACAAGGGTACCCCAAAACCAAAAGAACCAGAGAGGCCATAACTATGCCTAAAAGGGAAGGAAACCAGAGGGCGGAACCTCAGAGGGAGGGAAAATGTAGGAGTGGAATCAAGAAGAGGCTGGGTAGAAATTCCCTGGATAAAAATGCAAACTTAATTGATAAGGCTGACAATTGTGCTTATTTGCGATAGGTCTCGCCCCAGAACACGGCAAAACTACGAACCAGAACGAAAAGAAACAGGCAAAAAGAGCTAAGAATCAAAAGAAAAGAGGAATGGCTCCCAGGCGTAGCAAGAGGACGATTAAAAAAGAAGAAGGCACCAGCAGTGCAGGAAAGAAAAAGGGCAGGAAGCCTGACGGAGAGCAAATGAAGAAAATCATAGACTCCTACATGGAGGGAAACTCGAAGGAGGTCAGAGATCAAATTTGGAGCTGGGAGAGAGATTTAAGAAACAACCTCAGGTGCAGAGACTTACCCATGGAAGAATGGGAAGGAATGTTGCAGGACCTAGGGACATCAAATGGCAGGCAATCGCTCTTCAAAAAGACCCTGCAACAATATTGGATCATGAAACACGTCGTAGCTCGAGCCATGACTCTCCACCAAGAACACATGGAAGGAGAAGTTCTGGACAAACAGGAAAGGAGCAAGGAGCCAGACCCAGTCCGGGGGGGAATTCTGAAAGATATTGCTACGATCCAGATCCAAACCTACAGGAACAATCTCACACTAGGCCGGATTGAGCAGACTCTGTGAGAGATAAAGTGGAAATTGCACAGGGACGAGAACTTCCAGGCCCTGGGGTGAAGGCTCCAGGTTCCGGTGCCAAGCCTTCAGTTCAGATAGCATCCTCAGATGAGGATTAGTTTCAGTTTAGAGTCGGTGTTTTGTCTTTGAAATGTTTTAGATGAAGAAAATAATTAATTTTGTTATGCTCTGTAAAGACAGTAGAGATACGCTCTCGAGAAGTAGATGGTTATTGATGAACTTATTCAAATTTTGGAGTGGGTATAATGCTGACCAGTGGTCACCTAGTTTCCTTCGGGCAGGTGACTATTCGGAGGACATGGTTGTAAAAATTTCTTCTTAAAAAGTAAATACAGAGAGCTCTACAATGTTTACAATAAAAAATAAAAAATTGTTATTAAATATAAATGACATGAAATGATATTTTAATTTTTATGAAATTATCAGTGTCTTGTTTTTTTTTTTTTACTTTTTTAATTCAATCATTTTCTTATTTAAATTGATGATGGTGTGGCTCAACCTTTCAACAATCCCCTCGGTGAAAAGACAATACCAAGAAACTGATGTTAACATCTTCTCATAACTTTCTATGATGTCTTTGAACGCATCACATTCCAAAATGAAATATTTTTCCGATTCCATGCGAGTTAGTTCTTAATTGAGCAATAAGAACCTTTGTCTTCCACGAAATGCTAGCTCCAATGTACTCTTTCTGTTGGAGATCACATGTAGGGTTGAATTCCTCAATGTAGTACTTTTTCTTTCTACCCAACTCTTTTCCCCATGCCCATTTACGAAACTTCTCTATAACAAAATTATTTAGCTACTTGTTATTTGTGGGACAAGCATTGAAGTAGATATTCCATTTTTGCATCCATGTGTAGTTTTGTCTCATCCATGTTTTCTTTCTTTCACTCATGCCTTCATTGAAGATAATATTAGGTCATCTACCTACTCCCATTTGCTCAATTATTTTTAGATATCTTATGAGCCGCACCATAGCAATTGCTTCGATAGGAGTTTCTCTTGTTTCACTCAACATTATCTCATATGGTACCGAACTTTTTATTTTGAACTTGCTCATGATCAAGCGTTTTTGGATTTTCTCAATTTGTTTACATTTTGAGACGGGGTTGTTGCTAGCCCATAATTCACACCCATATAACATCACTAGACAAACTAAGAGTCCAAAAGTACTTTAATCATTTTCCAATCCCATAACCCTAACTCTCTACATTTGCTTTGAAGAGCATATATTGTTTTTCACCCTCCTAAAATTCTCTTCTTTCTGCAGTTCTCCAAATTAAGCTTGTCGTTGAAATCATTCTTGAGGTACTTGTACTCATATACTTCTTTGAGAATTTTGCCTTCAAAGAATAACATATGATGGTTATGCTTCCTTTTATTAGAGAAAATCATTATTTTGGTCTTACTAGTATTAACTAGCATCCTCATTGCTCTACAAAAATGCTCAAGGGCATATAGATGCATCTGCAACCCATGGACTGATTTAGCAATCAATACAAGATCACCAGCATATAAAATAAGCTTTATCACAAAGTCCCCCAATCGAACACCATCTTCACCTTGCAAAGTTAGTCATTCTTCTAGTTTATCAATACATAAACCAAAAAGATTAAGGGATAGAGGGCAACCTTGCTTGACTCCAATGTCACTTCTAAAGCTTTCTGAAATACCCGTTGAGGTTCTAATTTTGACTTTTACCTCTTCATAAAGTCTATGGACAATGGCTCTATAATGCAAAGGAATTTCAAGTTCTTCCATTCTACGCGACAACTTATCTCTAGGGACTGTGTCAAATATGTTTTTGAAGTCAACAAACAGCAGAATACTTCTTCTTTGTCCCCCCAAGCATTTTCAATTATGTGTCTCGACGTAATATCATAATCCACTATAGAATGCTTCGGTCTAAAACGAATACATAAACGAATTATATATAAATTGTGGTACTTGGAGTTTAGATCTCTAGTTTATGATTCCAATAAATTTTTATTTAATATTAACAAATTTCAAAAATATACAACCAATAAAAATGGTATATGAATTTTATCTATATTTGTTATTTATATTAATAATTCATTGAAAGCATATATATTTCAACCTCCGGGTGGGTGAAGGTTCGTTGAATTTTTAAATCAACAACAAAGATTTAATGCATTGAGAATACATTTTCATCTGAAATATTATTGAGGGCTAGGGTTTGTATTAAGTGGTGGATCCTTCAGCTGCTTGTAATGTGGTGAATAAGGAAATTGAAGTGGATGAGGAAATGAAGCGATGAAACAGATTCAGTTGGATTTGAAAGGTGGGCACTTGGTCTTCTTTCCCGAACGCAACTCAGGAGTTATTCGATGAGTTAAGCAACTTGGCAGGGATTGGGGATGCCACCATTAACAGTATTGTCGGCAAGTAGAACCGTTACAGATTGCAAGAAAACAGTTCAATTGGAAACAAAAGTATACATCATCTAGGAAGTGTTTCAGCGGGCTCGAAAGTTGGGTTTTCCATTCAGTAAATGCAGCACCATCGTCATCAACTGTACCAACTAAAATGTGTAATGCCCAATAGCAACGAATATCCTCAAGAGACATCCGCACTTTAAAAATCGAAGAAATAACTTCTGTGGCTGCTCGATGAGGTCACTTTCCTCATTTTCTATGTTAGAAATTTTTTCCCGTTATCATCAAAACAACTTAACACACAGTTGTACCAATAAAGATGATAGAGTAAAGTGAAACTCAGATTGAGTTGAGAGCATAGTGCCAAATTGCAAGAATAAAATTGCCCCAAGATTACAGTGACAAATTTATACCAACTGAGTTACACTGGGATTATGTGGTTGTCTATGAGATTGTAATGTTTGAATGATAAAGTGCTACATTCATCAAATGTTAGGTCCCTATAATACTAGTGATCCCCCCATTATTATTATCATTGTAGCCCTTATTGTTATTATTGTGCTCCTATTGTCCCCATATTGTTATTAGTGTGCCCATAGAAGCCCATTATTGTTATTGTTGTGCCTTATATTATTATTGTTATGTCGGCCTTGATTATATTGTGATCCCTCAGACTCCTATATATAGAAAGGAGGTTTAGTCATTTATATCATCCCAGAATTGTTCATTTGTGTAATGTAAAGGAGGTTGCCCCCTCGAAGAGGTTGATTTTTAAGTCGTTGATCTATCTTTTCTATCTTTTTGTGAGTTGGTTTCATAACATTTTGTATCAGAGCTTTGGATTCTAGGGTTTCGCTGCTCCAAACAGGTCATCGTTGTATTTTCACTATAATTTTTAATTTTTAATTTTATTTTTTAATTTTTAATTAATTAATTTATTTATTTTTTTAACGTTTCAGAAGCTTAAAAAAACCCATTTGAGCCCTCGAGCCCGAATTTCAGATCTTGTCTCTCTATATTTTCGGAGATATGATATAAGGAAGTTAGGGTTTTTGCAGGGTCCCGAATTACATCCCAAACAGGAGACCTTAGGAAAATCATCATAACTTTCTCTTTGTGTATCACATTGAAATTTCATAAGTTACAAAAAGAGGACGGACTGTAATTTTCTGTGCATCGTTTTTAGGTCCGAAGGTTGAAACAGTGACATTGTAATCTTACCCTCAATTATATTTCTTCTTGGAAAGAAATGTCACAATGTGCCTGGGGGAATTTAAAATGAGCTCTGATTCCATTTTTTTTCCTAGTTTAATTGCAAATACTTAAGTTTTTCTTTTCTGTTTTAATTTTTAATTTCAAATTAACTTAGTTTACTTTTATGATTTACATTTTAGTTTTAAATTCTTTTAACTTTTAGTATTATTTTAATTACTTTAATTTAGTTTTATTACTAATTTAGTTTCAATTTTATTATTCAGTTTTTCTTTTTGTCTTTGACCAAAAAATTATGACACTTATCCATAATTTAACCTTACGAATTTAATTTTTGTTATTTTTTATTATTATTTATATTTATTTTATTTGAAAGGTGATTGGTTGTCTTATTATGGGTTGTTTAGTAACTTCCATTTCTATTAGTTACTAATTTTTTGTTTTTATTTGCTTTTTATTTAATTTTTTGATTTTTCTTTTTCTTTTTTGTATTATTTCTATTTTCATGAATTATAAAATTTTCACAATATTTTTAATTTAAAATGACTTATTATTATATTAAAAACATATTTTAATAAATTTAATTATAAACAATTATATATATATTAATAAAAATAAAACACACACATAGACATATGTATGTTAATACAAACAATAATAACGTATAAATATTTTTTCAGAAGAAGTCACATTGAAGATTTTGGTCGACCCGTTTTGAACCAACAAGTGTGGTTCATCATCAGGACGTTAATTGTATTCCTTAATTTTTAGTTATGGCATTCAACAATACAATATTTTATTAGTTGTTTTATTTTTGTGATGAAATCTGTGTCTTTATTATTATTTTATTTAATTAAGTTACATTTGAGTTAAGCCCAGGTACTAACTACTATGTAGCCCTTGTTATATTATATTTTAGTTTTTGTTAGATTTTAGTTTTAATAGTTTTAATTTTATTCTAATAACATAATTTATTAATAGTTTTTTTGTAATATTAATTTTATTATTATATATTTATATAAATGAAGGTTTTTCCGTATATCAACCACATTAATATTTTTAATGTTGTTGTACTAGTTATTGGATATATTTAAAAGTTATGTCACAAGGTTTATGGAACTTTAAGCTTGAGTTCGAATTTTGGTGAAGCTTAAAAAAATTTGAGGTTCCACGAACCTCATCCAACCTCATAATCATTGACCAAATCATAAATCAAAACTCATAACTTTATGTCACAACTCAAGCTTGTAATTTATGCTTCCTATCACAACTTAAACTTATAATTTATTTTACAGTAATTGATTTCTTATTATTTTATCTTATAATTTAAAATATATATATATATATACTTATATGTAAACTTCATTTCAAAAAAATTAACTTAACCCAAACCTAATCATCGTTGAACTTGAACTATGTGACATTGTTTTCAAAATATATATTAATAAGTGTAAACGACCATTACCATATATATATATTCTTCAGTCAAAACATATAAAATGGTTATATGATTATTTTTAATTTCATATTAATAATCACATGATAGTTATTTGAATTTTTTTTTTTTATAAATAATCACACGATATTCTATGTATATTTTCAAATGTGTTATAAATAATTGAATACATTATGTTTCTTGGATGGGTATTCTCCTTTCTCAAAAGGATTTATAAATATGATCACCATGTTTATCTATTTAAAGATCATCTTGCCAAGGTGGTCTCTCCTATCTTGAAATGATACTAAGATGGTCCCTAGATGACAATAATCACGTGAAGCCACCTTGGAATGAGACTTGAACGGTCCTTGTCTTTTCGGCCACCATATTTTGGAATTATACTTGGATGGTCCCTGTTTCAATGTTGGGATAGCACTCACATGGAGTCGCGTTAGAGTCTGATGCTCCTGGTCCCGAGTGAGATGGGGTTACTTTTATATTGAAATAGGGTTTTATATTTTTTTTTTTTACAATTTTTATTTAAAAAATAAATAAATGGTTTGCAAGGTATTATTATATTTGCGGTTAGCATGATATAATATAAAGTATTTAGTTTTTTATTGACTTATTAATAGTTTTTTTAAATTAATTTTTTTTTGAAAGTTTATCTAAAATTTAATATTATGAAATGAAATTTATTATTTTTAAATAAAATTTAAATTTATATATTTTATTGTGTAATGCTAGCACAAACTGATTTCAATATAGTACAACATAATTACTATTATATTTTCCAAATTATTTTTATTATTTATTAACAAATAAACCAGTTAACATTTAATGTGAAATGAAATTAAAAAAAAGAAATTGTGCATGACATTCCATGGCATCTCAATATTTAAAATCAGCTAAATAGTATGGTAGGTCACTTTATTCATTTATTATACTTGTCATGTTTTGTTCAGCGATGCATGGGCATCACGCCACATTAACATCTCACTATACATGGGCGTAGGCCACACTAACTTCAACTAAATGATGTGATGCATTGCGTAAACCCCCATACTTAAATTCAAAAAGAGTATCTCAATATTTAAAATCAGCTAAATGGTATTGTAGGTCACTTCATTCATTTATTATACCTGCCATGTTTTGTTCAGCGATGCATGGGCATCACGCCACATTAACATCTCACTATACATGGGCGTCAGGTCAAACTAACTTCAACTAAATTATATAATGCACTGTGTAAACCCCCATACTTAAATTCAAAAAGAGTATCTCTACTCGAATGGTTCATGAGGCGCAATACTTGCTAAGGTTTTGCAAATGGGGTAGCAAGCTAAGTGGGCTTGATTGTGGGGAAAACTCCACAGTTAAGCGTGCTTGAGCCAGAGGCAATCTGGGATGGGTGACCTCCGGGGAAGTCCTGGTTACCAGGTGCAAGCCCCGGAAGTGATGATTGACGCTATGTGATTCATTTCACTAGTTTCAATCCCACTTCTTCACCCCTGTGGGCATCACCCGATGCAATGAGTGCTAAGTGAGCTATTCAAAAATCATGAGAAATTAGTCATTTACGACAATCTCTCATGGAAATGGTCATACGTGAATGACTTACTTAACACAGTTGAATCCCAAAAAATGATATCTAAACTAATAAGTTGTCAAAGGCAAAACTGAAAAAGTAATACCATATCCGTGGTAAGATTTTTTTTTTTACATATTAAATGTTTTTTGTTATTAATATTTTTTAAATGTTAGATATTAACTCCATTATAAGAATTCAATAAATTAGACATAGCCCTTACAATGGAAAGTGAAAATATAAGGAAATTTTTTAATTTTAATCAATCTTTTTTAATATATAGTTGATATAAAGCTATGTTATTTAATATGGACATTGAAATATTTTATTTATGCCTAACAATAAAATAAAATGTTTTTTTATTGGTATATTTTTGTTTTACTTATTACATGCCAACTAAACATATAATGAATTACATATCTAAACATAGAATGAATTACATCTCATGTAATATCAATTATATTTATGACAAAAATCGTTTGGTGAAAATCACATAGGAGAAAATCTCGTCTATCCATTTCGAACCCTGTC
Source organism: Pinus tabuliformis (assembly GCA_031772625.1). Taxonomy (NCBI): domain Eukaryota; kingdom Viridiplantae; phylum Streptophyta; class Pinopsida; order Pinales; family Pinaceae; genus Pinus; species Pinus tabuliformis. The sequence continues at coordinate 109,702,519 of CM062804.1, forward strand.
TGATTTTCACTGAAAGATTTTTTGTCATACATATTATGGATCACAGAAGCCTAAATTCAAAAATCAATTATATTATTTTTACTTGCCATTTGTCAACTCCATATTAAGTAGTATATTAAGCAGTGAAGGAATTACATATCCTTTTTATATTAAATAATTATTATTTTCTTTACTTTCAATTACTTTATCTCTATATAAAGTGGATGTAAAATTAAGGAGGAAATTGAAGTATTTTATTTATGGTTAACATCTTTTTTTCTTTTTTCTTTTTTTTCTAATTTGTTATTCTAAGTATTATTTTATTATTTTAAGATGTAATGTTACGTGACAACATCTCCCTCATACTAGGTTGTAAATTGCCTCTCTGTAACAATTATCATTATTATTATTATTTTGTTTAGTGAAAAATATTTTTTTGAAATTTAAAATTCTAATAATATTATGAATATTATGTGTGTCAAAAAAAAAAAGTGAAAGGCTTTTAAATGAGAGTATTCCACAAAGGAAACCCAGGGGACGACTATGAGGAAGGAAAACGCGCAACACTAGAGTTTGTAGCAGGATTTCGGTGTTGGGCACCATGGAGGGGATTGAAGGGGGGAATTCTACTCCCTCCTACAGGGATGTAGTCTCCAATCGCTTAGCCCATGGAAGTGGAGACCGAATGTACAGAAAGAGGAAAACAAAAAAACAACAGAGCACAGCAGATGACAGAAACGCAGGAGGAAGTCAGAAAAGAGAACCTTACAGAAGAAGATGGTCATAAAGCTGAACCCAGAAGTCGGACAGGACCTTGTAAACCAAGGGCTTCCATCACACCCCGAGTGGTGTTAAGTCACCTAGCGCTATAGGCGCACAGGGAGCACATGGTGAGCTATGCAGTGATATGCAAATTCATGGGGGTTTGGCCAATGGAAAAGGCCCTACACACATGGATAAAGAACCATTGGAAACCCAAGGGAGATATAGATTTGCACCTTGGATCCAAAGGTTTCTTTACGGTTGTGTTTACAAACATAGAAGATAAGGACATGATGTTTGAAGGTGATCCTTACTTCTATGTGGCTGCAGGCCTCTATATGTGACCTTGGGTGAAGAAATTCGTCCTGGAGCGTGAGACTTTTACTTCAGTGCCGGTATGGATAAGAATTTACTTCCTACCTCTAGATTACTGGCAGCCAGAATCATTAAAGGCCATAGGTAATAAACTAGGGCATTTCATAAAAATATCAGAGGCCACACTGCGTGGAAGATATACCTCCTTTGCTAGAATATGTGTGGAAATGGACCTCTCGGGGGCTTTGTCGGATGAAATAATACTAGAGGTTTATGATGAAGATTGGGTGCAAGCGGTGGATTACGAGCATATACCCTTCAGATGTCGCAAATGCCATGAACATGGGAACCTTTTCAGAGACTGCCCAGTTAATAAAATGGAGAGCAGCACCAAAGCAACCTCAGGTAAAGAGATTGAAAGCTTTACTAAAGTGGGAGGTAAGGGAAAAGGGGGGAGAAAGAACCAAAAAAAAAATCTATGAGGAAAAGCAACCTAGTCATAATAGGTTCAAGATATTAGAAGAAGAAGAGGAGGTGGAAAGAGGGAAACAAGCAGTGAAGGAAAAGGATGATAGCATAGAGGATAGAGTTGACAAGAGCCAACAAAAGGAAGATCAGCACAACACAATGGAACTTGATAGGGACCAAGAAATGACCTCAAGTGAAGTGGGACTGGAGGAGCAGGACATACCGGAAAGGGAGAACCAAGATCTAGAGAAGCTTTTGGAGGAAGGAACTACCAAAGGTGTGGATTTGCTACCTCAAGAGGAATTTAACAGAGTACAACAACTCTTCCTCTTGAGAACTCGGGCAAAGGGTTCGAGGGTCAAAAGGAATCATGATAGTCAAGATCATGGAAGGACCAAAAATATGGAGGCAATAGAGGGACATGCCACCAAGAACCCAGGAAGGAAAAGAGGAAGAACAAGATAAAATAAGTTGCTAATAGAATGTGGAAAACTCATGATCAACTCAGGTAAGATGAAAGACCTAACCAGTTACTCATTTACAAATCTTTCTTAATGAAACTTACAACATGGAATATTAGGGGTCTAGGAAGTAAAAGGAAACAACGAAATCTCAGCAACAGAATGAAGGAGGAAAAACCAGATTTGGTATTTATCCAGGAAACAAAATGTTTTGTAGACAAAATAAGAGAAATTCATAGTAAGTGGCTTATTAAGTATGAATATCTAGAAGTTAAAGCAGACAACACAGCAGGAGGAATTCTTACACTGTGGAACCCTTAGAAACTTGGAATCCTAGATGCTGAAGCATCCAGGAACTACCTATCAGTGGTCATCCAACCTTTGGGGGACAGGGAAGTTTATTTGATCACAAATGTCTATGGTCTACAAAAAATTTAGGATAAATTCAGGCTTCTAACCTCTCTGGAGGAGCTAAGAGAAAGAGATACGGGCATCCCATGGATTCTAGGAGGGGATTTTAATATGATCATATCTCTCTCGGAAAAAAAGGTGGGACTATATCTCTAGGCAAAGATTCCATAGCTTTTCAGAACTTCTTTACCAACATGAAGCTAGTAGATACAGAAACCTACAATGGCATATTCACTTGGAACAATAAGAGGGGAGGGGCTGCTCAAGTGGCCTCTAAACTAGATAGATTCATTATCTCTGAGGACCTTATCCTCTCAGGCCTTGACATGTCGGCTATGATTCTCCCTTTTGGAGGCTCGGACCACTAGTCCATTCAATTAGAAGCGTCCTCTATAGGAACGCCAAGAAATAGATCTTTCAGATTTGAAAACATTTGGCTTACCCATCCGGACTTCAACAACAATATTGAAAAATGGTGGATAGAAGATTTGAATTTTCAGGGTACTAAAATTTTCCTTCTGCAGCGAAGGCTGAAACACATCAAACTCAAGTTGAAAGATTGGAATAAGAATATGTTTGGCAATATCTTCGAAGCCAAAAAAGTAGTTGAAGTAAAGCTACAGGAAATTAACCTGGAACTCATCACTAAGGGATTCACCGAGGAGGGTAAGAAGCAAGTTAACTCACTTCAACAGGACTGGGAAGGATTATGTAAGCAAGAGGAAATCTTCTAGAAACAGAAATCGAGAGTCCAATGGTTAAAGGAAGGAGACAGGAACACGAGGTTTTTTCACAAGTCCACTATGGATCATTGGTCTCATAACAGGATTCTAAAACTGAAAGATACGCAAGGAATACAACTTAATACCCACAAAGAAATAGAATTTGCTCTGGTTAATCATTTCCAAGGCATAACAGAGGAGCCCCTCATAGACAGATCACATTTCATCAAGGACTTCACAAAACACATTCCTAGGCTTGGGTCAAGAGAAGATAATTTTAGTCTTAACAGGCCAGTGAATGATCAGGAAGTCAGAGAAGTCATCAAAGATATGCAGAATAGGAAAGCTCCTAGCTCTGATGGTTTTAGTTTTGACTTCTTCAAAGCATGCTGGAACATAGTCAAGCAAGATATTTTGGAGGTGGTAAAGGACTCAAGGAAAAACAAAATTGTTTTGAAGGTGCTCAACACCTCTTTCATAGCCTTGATCCCAAAGCAGGAAAATGCTATGACACCAGATAGATTCAGACCCATAGCATTATTCAATGTGATGTACAAAATCATTTCCAAAATAATTGCAAACAGGCTTATGCCCCTTCTTCCAACTCTAGTGTATGAGGAGCAAACTGAATATGTGGAAGGTAGACAAATCCTAAACAATATCATTCAAGCTCATGAAGTGATCCACTCTTTAAAAAGCAAAAAGCAGACAGGCATGATCATGCAACTTGATCTTGAAAAGGCTTATGACAAGCTTAGTTGGGCATACATTAGGGAAGTTCTAAAAGCATATGGCTTTGACCATAACTGGATAAGATGGGTAATGGCCCTTGTTACTACCTCAATCTTTCCAATATTGCTGAATGGCTCACCTTCCAAAACCTTCAAGCCTACAAGAGGTCTCAGACAAGGAGATCTGCTCTCACCCTTCCTCTTTATTCTCATGATGGAAGGGCTGGGAAATGCGATCAAAGCTGCCAAAGCAGAAGGAAAAATTCAGGGGCTCAAACTCACTGTGAATGGGGATGATTTGACCCATCAACAATTTGTGGATGACACCATGTTGTAGGGTACACGTACGGTCAAAGAAGCTCTGGGCTTCAAACAAATTCTGAAAGACTTTGCTATGGCTACAGGTACTGAGGTAAGCCTTACCAAATCAAATATTTTCTTTTTTAACACTAATATTGTTATTCAGAGAAACCTCACCAGAATTCTAGGTTTTCAAAGAGAGATTCTACCCTCCAAATATTTGGGAGTTCCTCTAACAGACAAACCTCTAAGCAAGATAGTTTGGGAGCCTATTATTAATAGACTTCAGGACAGAATTTGGAAATGGACAAACAGATCTTTGAATTTGGCAGGAAGACTAGTGCTTACCAAAGCCATCCTACAAGCTGTTCCTATTTTCATGTTATCAGCACTCCCAGCTCCTAAAGAAGCTATGCTACGCATTAGAAATATTCAAAGAGATTTTCTTTGGGGCAAAGGGGAAGAGAAAAAGAAATGGGCTCTGGCAGCCTGGGAAAAGATATGTAAACCTAAGGCACATGGAGGTTTGGGACTTGATGACCCTGAAATCCTAAACAAAGTTTTGGGGGCAAAACTATGGTGGAGATGGCTAAAGGAATCAAATTCCCCTTGGGCCAAGGTCTGGAAACAGAAATATGCAAACAATTGGCAAGAAAGGGAGCACATCAGAATGTCTGGAATAATCAAAGGATCCCACATCTAGAATAAAGCTTGGGAGAACAGAGATATTGTTCAAAAACACAGTTTTTTGGAAATCACAGATGGAAGCCTTGCTTGGTTTTGGGAAGATAATTGGCAACAGGAACCAAAACTGCTAAGAGAAGATTTTGACAATCTCAAGAAGGATACCGATGACAAAGGGTTACACAGGGTAAATGATTTCTGGGAGCAGGACAGAAACGAAGGAAAATGGAGAGTATGGAAGAATCTCATTTGCAGTGAGGACTCTCCATTGAAGACCCAGGTAGAAGCTCTCACCGCTATCTTGGAACAGAGAAAGATTCTGATCTCAACATCTTCAGACCAACTGAGATGGGGAAAAACAATGAAGGGAACTTTAACCTTAAAGAGGCCAAGCGAATAGCCCTTGGGCTTGACTCTACAACCTGGATACAGTTTGGAAGGACTTATGGAAGAATCAAATTTGGATGAAAATCAAACTGTTCATGTGGTTGGTGCATCATAAAAAGATTCTAACTTGGGAAAACCTGCGAAAGAGAGGGATAATTGGTCCATCAAGATGCTAGCTTTGTTATCTACAAGAAGAAACTATGGAATACCTTCTCAATCTATGCCCATTCACCTCCACTCTGTGGAATTGGGTGGCTTCAATCTTCAGACATTCTAATAAGGACATTGGTAGCATCAAAAGCACTTTGAGGAATTGGAGGAGTAATTTCTCTGCAAATGAAATAATCAACAAAGCTTGGGAACTGGTTCCTGGCTTTCTAATTTGGGATGTATGGAAAGAGCACAACAATAGAATCTTCAAGAACAGGAGTGGTTCTACCCAGAGCATTATGGATCAGATCATAAGACAACTCAAAGAGACTGTAGGAAGCCTTATAAACCCCCCCCCCCTGAGAACCAACCTCATGAACAGGATAGGAAGATTCTGCTACAGTTGGGCCTTCAGGGGCTCTTCCCCCAGGGAATAACCAAGAATGTAAGTCATATATCAGCTGATAAGGATCTCTGGCAACCCCCCCCCCTTGGTTTTATGAAGTGCAATATAGACGGGGCCTCAAAAGGAAACCCTGGCATTGCTGGGTATGGAGGAGTAATAAGAGATGACAAGGGTTTAATAAAAGCCATCTTTCACAGTCATCTGGGTAAAGCCACTAATAATATGGCAGAGCTCATGGCCCTGGAGCAGTGCCTAGAAATCCTAAAGAACTCTAGCTTACATAATACCATTATGGAAGTTGATTCTGAACTAATAATCAACTCAGTCAAGAAAATTTGCAATGGCATAGTGGCAATCAAAGTTTCGAAACGCTGGAGATTACTGCAAGTCTATCAACTTATTCAATCCCACCTGCGCACCATGAGAACCCTTAGTTTCACTCATGTGCGAAGAACTGCCAACAGGTTAGTCAAAGATTCCTCAAGGTCGATTGAGGGATGAGTGCCACAAACATGCAACGTTAGACAGGGAGATCTGCCTGAATAGAGGAATTAATCAGAATGATGTATAAGCAGAATGTTCAAGAGCAGGAGGTCAAGAGAAAAACTAGGGGTTTACTCTAGTTATCGGGCGGGAAATGGACACGAAATTTTATAGTTATAAGTTTCTCGGGCATAAAACATTGACGATTGCCTTCTATTCTTTGGCGCCGAGATCCTCTTTTAAAAATAGCATGTCATCGCATTAGCAGAAGCATAGTGCATTTCACACAGAAAATGGCTCGTTGGTTAACCTTCCAACCAGACCTGTAAGGCGCTTGAGAATGGACTCTATAAGGGCATCGAATCCGCATTTGTTGTTAAGTTTCGTGCTAATCACGAGCTTTGTCAGAATTCGCCCGCATCTCATGGATTTCGGGCGATGAATTAGCCCGGGAGTTATCTCCCCTAGCAGACCCGATATGACTTTAGAGACGGTTTTGAAATCTTATCGGGTCCGTTTTGTTTGTTAAAAGGTGTGCTTGTTGAGCTCCCGATATCACCCCTAGACTGTTAGATCTTTGGAAACCGATCGCACAATAGTCAGTGGTTGTTAAAGTGTTGTGGGCCCTTGGTCCGGTTTTCGTGGCTTTAGCTCGACTTCTTAGGTTTGGTGGGGCCTGTCTTTCTTGTGGGCCACAGTGCCGTGGGTTGTAACATATTTTTGTAACTTTTTTAGTCAGTGAAATAGAAGGAAATACTCTTGCTTAAGCAAAAAAAAGAGAGTATTCCACAAATATACATATGTTTAATAATTTAAAGTAATCTTTTAATATTTTAACTTTTCTTATTAAAATTTTATTATTATTTAAAGAATAAATATTAATCATTAGCAAGTTCTTTACGAAGACATTATATAAAAATAATAATAAAACAACTAATCCTTAATATGCTAATGATTGTAAAATTATTAGAAAATCTATTAAGAATGCACCTAACTAAACCTTAAAACTTCAGAAGATAAATAATTACAAAGTTTCTATTAAAAGAAAGAAAAAATACTATACAAGTAGAAATGAAGACCAATTATTGTACCTCTCTAAGTTTAACGCTAAAGAGTTTTGGAGGAAAAATATCTTTCGTAAGACTAAAGAAAATAAACTAATTCCCTTTAAGCACTCTAATATTTACCTTAAGAACCTCTATGAATCCCCTAACGCTATGGACACTATTTTTTAATGCCTCTATAGAGGATGATACATTTTCTTTGGAAGATATTGAATTTGAGGTTAAGCATCTCCATAGTGGAAAAGCTCAGGACATTGAAGGCTACCAAGCTGAAATTTTTAAAATGGGAGGACTTGTCCTTATCCTACACATACACAATCTCTTTAGTTTGGCAGTGAAGCAAGGATTCCCTAGGACTTGGATGGAGAGCCTTATTATGCCTATCTTTAAGAGTGGGGATAAGAGCATCCCCTCTAATTTCATGACCATTGTGATTACCCATGTTTTAGCCAAATTATACAGACTTATTTTAGACACATTTTAGAGAAGAAGATTTAAGCATTTAGCTTGAAATCCATAGTAAAAGAGCTAAATGCCAAGATGGGTTTAGGAGATAGCATTCAACCATGGACCATCTCGTTACTCTTATGGTTATGAAGAAGAAAGTTGCATTAATAAAATTGATCTCTTTTGTTATTTTGTTGACTTTAGAAAATCCTTTGACATTGCTCCTAAGACAAAGCTTTGGAAGAGGCTAGAAGAGATAATGGTTCCTCTCGAGTTGAGGGGGTTTGTGACAAGGTTGTAGAGAATTTTATTGCCAAGCTTAGGACAATTGAGGTTTGGTACAAATAAATTAAATGCAATATCATAATCAAGTAAGGGTGTCTCTTATCCCCTACCCTTTTTGGCATATACATTGATAAGTTAGAAGAGTGTTTGGAACATTTTGGTTGTGTTTCCCCCACGCTCACTGGTATGGTCATAACTCTTTTCCTTTATGATAATGATATTATTCTTTTGGTAATGAGAAATTTATGATCTTGCAAAGTAACTAAAGATCATCCAAAATGGGTATGATTGTTCACATCAACAAAACTAAAGGCATGATAATTAAATCCAAAAATACCACCTATGATACTTTCATTATGACAACAACTCCTTGAAGGAATTTCTTTCATACAAATATATGAGAATCAACATCCATCATAAGCTCAATTGGATTATAGCGTTGAGAAAATAATAAATAAAGGTCGAAAATCTTACTATGGGCTCGAAAAAAATTGTAAGTCAACAAATCTTTGGATATGGGATAAAAAAAATAAACCCATCTTCGAGATTTTCATCACACATGATAAATTTGATATGGATATCAGGTTTTGGTTTGCAATATATCCAGATCCATGGAGGAATATTATATGGATCCAAAATAAGTTTATAACCTACAACCTTGATATTAAAAGAAATACCCCTACCTTATCCTCCTAATTGAAGCAATTCTTCCCCTATTGAAATCATGGCTATGACTAGGTATCTTGTGTATAAGAAAAAGTTATGCAACATGGACACCAAGAGGTTTTTTAAAATTGCTTCTAACTCTAGATAAACCCGCACCTTTGGCTCAGGCTAGGGTGGCATAAGGTTTCCCAGTCTTGGCTAGACCATAGGAGAATAATGGAGGAAATCATCTTGTAGAGTCTGGATAATATCAAAAATATTATTAGTTCTAAATTTAAGGAGAATCTGTGGGACGATAAATAGTTAGAGGAAAAAAGGAGCTTCCAATAATATCACCATGGAAGGAAAAAATGTCCTTTCTGTTAGATGAGCATGGTCTGCAGACCTATGTAGATAACATTGTGGTAGAACCTACCGATGTTGATCAACTGAAGAATTTCAAGGAAGAAATGGGCAAAGCGAAGCATATGATCCTGGATGTAGTCCACGACCATATAGTCTCACATATATCTGGAAATAACAAAACCAAAGAGATGTGGGATGCCGTCTTAAGGCTATATCAGAATCCTTCCAAGCAACGGAAGACGTTATTGAAAGAAAAGCTTAGGAACACCAAGATGAAGAAGGGATAAGGCATTGATACCTTTCTCACCAAACTTCAATATATGAGGGATGAGCTTGTAGTTGTAGGATAAAGGCCTCCACCTACAAAAACAGTGAGGTTAGCACTCAACAGTGTGACAGAGGATTAATAGAATTTCATCTAAGGAATTCTGGGACAAGATACATTTCCTGGGTGGGACCAGATGTGGGTTGATCTCTCACAGGAGGAGATGAGGCGATCTCTAGTAAATAACTCCATTAGTGGCAATAGTAGAAAGGGATCAAAGGGTGTGAAAGCGGAAGACAATGTGGCCCTTGCATCAAAAGTGAAATAAAAAGGTCTCAGTTAGGGATAAGGATCACAAGGAGAAAAGTGGAAGAAGAAGGATCTATCTGAGATCAAGTGCTTCAGGCATGGCGAGTTTGGCCACTATAGTACTCAATTTCCTAAGAGAAAGAAGGACACGAAAGAGAAACGGGATCAAGCAGAAACATTCACACAGATAGACCATGTGTCCTCCCAGTTGGAGGAATAATTTTCCATGTATGCAAATATACCTCATGAGAGAGGTGGGGAGATTTGGAGCTTTAGTCTCAGAGTTGAGCAGAGATTTGGGATTGATCCATTGAGGTAAAAATCAGATGGTGTTTCCTCATGGATCATTACCTTGATACAGGATCCCACAACATTTAGTAGCAGGAGGATCAATGTTAGTTGATGCAGTCATATTCTAGAGTGACAATTTCATACTAGTTGGAGTTCGTTACTGAGGAGCGCAAAGTAGGAGGCTTAATGGCACAATCATCAACAACACAAATTTCCTAGTAGACAGAGCAGAATCTTGTAGTAGTCAGAGGTTCAGGAGACAGTTACAACACAGGGACATGGTTGATTCAAAATTTTGGATGCTTCTCAGTAGCAGTAGGATCATTAAAAGTTGAGAGGGAGTATTAGTTGAGTTGTGGTGTAGATGCAGAGTTAGCAGCGATATAAATGGTACACTGTAGTGTCAGCAACAACACACAACCAGTAGAAAATGAATTAGATATCTCAATAGTTGGTGGATAGCAGCAGGCAGTGATAGGTTTCAGACATCCACAACGTGTATGGAAGATGTTGCAGAGACAGGGTGTTGTGGTAGATTGTGAAATACTAGAGAGTGAACACCTTCCTTGCTAATAGAGAGTGTTAGGTTTTGTAGCATCAGATGGTGTTCTAGTATCAAACTTTGTGGAGAGGCTAAAACACAGGAGTTCTAGAAAACCTAAAAATTGTTTCTAGAAATTCCACCTAAAGATAAATCAATTAAATTAATTTACCATCATTTAAATTTTTCCTAAGTCTAACTTAGGAAAATTGGCTAATTAATAGTAATTAATTGAGGAAGGTGAGACTTTTTTAAAAAATCACATGGATCGACTTGGAGATGATCTCATCCATCGATTAAGTTTTAATCTTGGTCGTTGGAGTCCCAACTGGATATTATAGGAGGAGGTCAATGGGTAGATTGAGAAACACACTTGGAGAGCGAGTTTCCTTGGGCAGTTCAATTTTCTAGAGAGCAACATCTTACCAAAGGAGTTCAAGATAGAGAAGGGACACAAAGACAGAGAGGGGCAAAGACAGTAATTCTGGAGGAAGTTTTCCAGTTCTAGAGAGTTAGCTACAGGAGGGTCGAGTTTCCTCAGTGAGGTTGTGTAGGGACTATGGAACCAACTTTAGAGGTAGAGTTTGATTTAGCTGTATTGAGGGCCAGTTTAGTTTTTGGAGGTTGGACGAATTTTCATATGAGCCAATGAGTCATTCTCATAGGCTAATTTGGGATAGATGGCTTGATCAGAGCATCTTCCAGGCCAAGCATGCAAGGGACCACCCCGAGGCTGACACAAGTGTTTCATGGAGCCCTGCTAGTTTCGGAGCTAGATCAGTGTCAGGTGAAGCATAATTCATCTCACTAATTTTTGTGGCCATATTATATTTTAGAGGATCGCCAATTTCGGTCATCATGTTGTACTCAAAATTTCTCACCGATACATAATAATAAAACCCTCAACTGCTGCACCGATTTTCCACATTGGGTTTTAATGGGGACTATTGTTGTTATGAAACCAGCTCACAAAAAGATAGAAAAAGATAGATCAACGACTTAAAATTCATCATCTTTGAGGGGGCAACCTCCTTTACATTAGGCAAATGAGAAATTCTTGGATGATACAAATGACAATACCTCCTTTCTATATAGGAGGCTAAGGGGTCCCAATAAAATCAGAGCCTACATAAAAATAATATTGTAGGGGCACAACAATAATAATAGTGGGCTTCTATGGGGCATAATAATAACAACATGGGGACTATATGGGCACAATAATACAATAAGGGGATTGCACTAATAACAATAAGGGGTTACACTAGTAGTATAGGGACCTAACAATTGTCCAAAAATAATTGTGTCAATTTTTATGTGTGTGCTAGTGTTTCTCAGTCTCCAACATTTTATTTCCACATTGTTTATTTTATTTGGTGAAGAAATTGCAGTGTGATTAATTCAATATTAATTGGTCTTGGTATGCAATTAGGAGAATTAATTCCAGTTGTTTTGTTTCAAGGAATTTTCACAGGAAAACCCAACATTCCTTTTCTTATATAATCATATCAAAATGAGATATCCAAGACCAAGACCAAGACCAAAACTGCGACAAAAAACTCCAAGTTCAACCCTCCTCTAAGTCACCTCCAAATTCAAAATAAATATAGGTCAAACTGGTTAACTTCCTAAAATCTCAACCCCTGAAATTTTAGCCCTAAACTTTTGGGTTTGTCACAACGGGAATGAAAACATGTCTGTAGCTACCTCAAAAACGAGTTCTCATTCACATAATTTATCTTTCACATTTGTTAGATTTTGTCTCCTTTAATTTAGCTTCTTTTCTCCTTTGCTAGTTCAAAAAATGCTTGATTTATTGTGCTTAAATTATGTGTTAATAGGTCGAACTATCTTCTATATATATATATATATGTATGTATGTATGAATGAGGTTGAATAGGTGTCTTTTGGAAGCATAGGGCAACTTGTTTCAAGAAGGGTTGACTTTCTCATTAGGTGGACTTTGACTCAACATAAAATTCAAAATTATTTTCGTACAAATGGCCATATGGGACATGACTCAAGTACATTTTTCTTTGACTCATAATAATTTTCTCTTAACTCTTTTTAACTCTATAAGCATGGAGAACATGCTTTGACCAAAAAAATGAATATAATAAATATATCAATGATAAATTGACATTACATTATGAAGACCAACACTAGTTACAACCTCAACACTCCATCTTAACTAGGGATGCATTCATAATGACTCAACTAGATACTCTCGAGTTGAAATATTCATATAAGAAATGATATGGATTGATAAGCATCAATGGCGATAACATCATCATAACTAGCATTGCCAAACTATCAAGTCCTTGACAAGTATGCTCTATCTCTCCACTAGATAAGAGCACAATGCTAGGAGACGTAAAATTTGGACACCACTGCCTCTTAAGGTACATACCCGACACAAATGTTCCCCGGGTATGACCTCACGGGACCATTTCCTAATCCAAGGAAAAAAAACATCCTCTAGACCATTCTTCACTAAGCCCATATACCCAAATTAGGATTTTAATCCTAGTCAATCACAATACATGACTAAAAAATGTACGTCCCTAATGCTTATTCAATCCACGATTCTCCCTACCAGTGTTCTTGCACTAGGCTTACGCTTATTATGTAATATCCCTCCCCTTAATAATAAATAATAAATAATAAGAATAATAAATAATAATATAATAATAAATAATATAAATAATTAATAAATAATAATTAATAATAGAAATAATAAATAATAATAAATAAATCACTTAATAATAAATAATATAAATAATAAATCATAAATGTTAAATAATAAATGATATTAAAAATATATACAAAGAAAATAAATAAAAATAATAAAAATAAAAATAGTAATAACCATACTAAAACTCTAAATAAGAATAAATAGAAATAAAACAAGAAAACTATCAAAAAGAAGGAAATAAAACAAGAAAAGCTAAAAATCAAAAGAAAAGTAAAGAAATAAAACAAGAAAGCTAAAAATCAAAAGAAAGTTGCATGTAGACACATGGAGTGTGTGCATGTGGTTCCCCTTCCAATGTTGTTCTATTTAATAGATGGTGAGGAAGATGAGAGGCATTCTTGCATTCCATCTTTCCAAGATTCTATCTTTCATTCTCTTGGGAGAATGGTGTTTTAAGACATAGGAGTCACTGGCAGTAGTACGTTGATTGAGGGCTCGGGGGTGGCCAGTTGTAGCGAATTCTTGCACAAGTGAGCCTATGGTTGGGTGGAGAGTCGTCCCCAAAACCTTGTTGCGGTAAGCCTACTTCTACCACAGGTAAGCACTATTCATTTAGTTTATTAATTACATGTTTATCTGGCTAGATAAGTGCCACTCTAATTTAAATTAAATGTTGATTAGTAAAACTAATTAGATATTTATTTTTGGACTGTTACATATGGTATCAGAGCTTTGGCTCAACCCTTAGGGCCTATGGGCATCTTAGAAAAAAAAAAATGTTTTGTTGGAATTTTTAACTTGACATGTTTTGAAGTTACAAGATGGTTACTTCCAGGAGGCCGCATATTTTTTCTACAAACCCTCGCTATACACGTAAATTTTTTATTCAGTGCATACTTACTGCATAGTTATATTTTGATGGTGTTCATTTTTAAAGTCATTCCTATGAGTAATCTCCACAGCTAAACTTATCATGTACATATTTTCATATCCGGGCTCCTTCATGTTGTCCCCTACATCTTTATTGGTTGTTTATTCCAATTTTCTTAATCCAGAGACCACCTAATTATTTATAATCAAATTTCTTGGGAATGGTTGGAGATTCTCAAGTAAAGCCCATGGAGGCATGGAAAGCTTTGTAATTGTACACAACGTGGGGTTTTAAAAGAGAAATTTTGTATTTTACCTTAATTAAATTAATCCATCTTTTTTTAATGAAGTGAAATAATTTAATTTAAATAGAAAAAAAAAAAAAGAAGAATGCATGCAAGTAGTAGTTGTTCATAACCCCAGATTTTCTCTATTCTTGTAAAGCCCCTCTTTCCTTGATTATTAAAACCCTTGCGTGATAGCCCATAAATTATTCCTTTTACCTTAGGGAGTTTCCTCCTAATATATTATGTGAATTTTAATGAAAACGAATTTACAATAATCGATTCTCTTCCGTGAAAGAATGAAACGCAATAAAATTTATTTAATGGTAACTTTTGGTACTGTCAATAATTTTTTTGGGTGCCTCCACGCAGAGGGAACGGAGTTATGGATTATTAAATTTTGGGTCCTTCGGAAGATAGTCAAATAATTTAATTTTCAAGTTTTCTATCCTTATGTGATCCACCCCTCAATTGATGCAATTGCGAAGGAAGTTAAATTTCGAGAAAGCTCATGTTGTTTTAAATTGTTACTTCAAATATAGTTTCATGTGCCCACCATGGCCTAGTTCACTCATGGTTAAAATTAATACAATCAGTCTACTTAGCAGTTTTGGTTATCAAGCTTTGTCATAAACGACGAAGTCTATTCTTCTTTATTATTTAATAACTCGAGTTGTCGCTGAGTTAACTTGATTGTCCAACTGTCGTCGAGTCAGATTATTTTGACTTTACCGAACCCAAATACAAGTGAATTTTGACTATTATTTTGCTGAAGCTATTTTGGTATTAAATTTTGGAGTTACTCAATGTTTTCAGTTATTATGCCCCATATTTTTAATCTTCAAAGTGGGATTATTAGTTTTACTAATCACGATGCGGGAATGCGTTATTCCTCTTTTTGTTCCTTGTCAGTAGAATATATGCTGGAAATTCATTTTCTTAAAGTTTATATTAGTCCTTGTATTTTCTCTTATTAATATTTTCAGGAGGGGTATTTAAACGTTCATTTGAAAATTCTCTTTTACTATTTAAGGGATTATTCCTTTGTAATCTCATAATAAAAATACATTTTCTTGAGTGAGTTTCAGATTTATTTCTATTGTATCCCATCTCCTTATTTAAAAGGGAGGATTTCTTGTGGAAGTGACTAACTCTTTAATTTAATTTTCATTTCATTGTATTTATATCTAATTTATTGGATTGCTTCACTTGGTCATTAATAAATCTAGACTTCATTGCTAATTGTTTGATCTCATTGGCTATTTGGTCTAAATTACATTGAGTAATTCGTCTTTATCTCACTTGTGTTTTAGATTGAAGTAGTATATCTTTAATTTCCTAATTAGTAATCTCATCTACGATCATTTACTTGTGCTTTCATTTGCATAATTCTCACTTGCTCCATTTGTCATAACATATTATAAGTGAAGATTTTTAAGAGCACTTTCTATTAAGGCATTTGAGTTATTGTTCTAACATTTTCATCTAATTGTCATTTCCTTTACTTGCTTTATTGATTAATCCTTACATGCTTCATTGAATCATTGTTGTAAGCTAATAATCTTGTCATAAATCTTGATTACAAGTGAATTGGTATTTCTTTTTTTGAAGCATCTTGTTTTGAGAGATGAGGGTTTGACATTGAGAGAACCTGGTGACAATTGAGAGAGAACTCTGTGTGAGATAACACAAAGCCAGATTATCTTCCACCCCTTTATTGGCAAGGAGGTCCGCTAATATATTTGCATTCCTTCTGATATGAACGAAAACAATTGCTCGCCCTTCTACAATGATTGCTGCTAGTTGTTAAACACCGTGGTCCAAGCGCCAACAACTTTTGCATTTGTGAGCTGGAGAGCCACCAAGTATGCAGTTGGCTATTTGAGTGGGTGGAGATTATGTGATCGGGCTATGATGAGGAAATGGTACTATTGATCTTATTGTGTGTGCATATTTCTCGACATTGTTGTCGAAAGGAACAATGGAATTTGCAGGAACACGCATATCCATGGCCGCAAGCTTACAATCTTATGTCTTATGCAGGCAATTTTATGTCTTATCCAGGAAATCATTATGATTAAATATATTGTAATTTAAGGGTTTTGATATGGTGTTGCCTTCGCAGGTGCGCTTGCAGGTGGGCCATCTTATTAATAAAAGGATTTTATTTTGTGTTTTGGGGAGGGATAACCTTCCCAGTCATCCGATCCTGTGCTGGGTCAGGTGGCGATGTCTCTTCTTATTATGGTGTGGAATATTTCTTTGATGATTTGATTTCTTAAATTTCCTTAGTAATTATTTAATAGCCATAAGAATCTCAAGATACAATTGCTTAAACAGATATTAAAAAAATCATGAATCTGCAGAATTAATATTGGTGATGAATAAATTTTCTTTCAAAATTCAAGTACCTTCTTAGCACAATAATGCCACCAATTTTCTTAAGCTTTAGTAATTCGAATTTGGATTATACATTGAGACAATTCTCTAAGATTTATTCTCACATCATTATGACCTTCTAACTCATGTTTTCCATGGTTTTATACTACAAAATTGTGATTGTTGGTAATTTATGGTAATTTATGGTTTAAGTATTGTGATTATTGATCATTTATGATAAAGACATATCTTATTAAACTCATAACTCTAATAAGGACAAATTATTAACCTTATTAGACTTTGATAATAATTATTATTGAGTATATTGGTTCTTATTTTATGGTGAATCTTGAGTTACAGTAGTGTTTTTATTTCTCTTACAAGGTCTCTAGATCAACCTTCTTTTCTTTTACAGTTCATCAAATTCAAAATGTGATACTAAATAATAGAAGTAAGACCTGATATTAAATTAAGTGGAAGTTAAAGTTTGGTGCACTCATTAGTTCCTCATTGGTTTTCTCATACATCATTATATACAACTGATTATTTGGTATGGATACCCGTCCTTTCCTTTGGGGTTCTCTGCTCTCATTACCTAGTAAAACCACTATCTCATTTTCTTGAGTTGTTTGTGCTTGCATAACAACCATATAACAAAGAAAAAATCTAAATGAGTCACATAATTAAAGATATAGTTTTATTATGACTCATTGATTCATTGAAAAAGTATATAATCTTGTAATATTGGATGGTGATAATCTACCCATAATTGACGATGTATAATTCTCTGAAAGATTGCACTATTGAAATGGTATTCTGGCATGTTTTTTTGTAACAAATCTTAATGCTGGTGTAACTACTCACCACCGGTTCATTTTAAAACACAGTTTACATAGCACTTGAAGTATTTGGATAATTGAAGTTGAAATTTGTCACCAATTAAAGTGCTCTAAAATAGTGAAATCTGTTCCAATTCACAATGGATAAACTCTGATATCTTATTACCTTTAGATGATCATTGTTCACTAGCATCTGTTCATTCTTTTTGTTCAATCTGATCTAAAAACACAGAGATAACATTCCTTGAATGTTGATCATACTATTCACTAATTATTTGGGTTGGATTGTTGTTCTCATTGTCCTTTAGCAATAGCAATTGCTTGGCATTTCTCTGGTCTATTATTGCAAGAGCACAACTCTCTCAATATGATCTTCTAATAAGTTTAATTTTGCACTACCATTACCATTTAGATTACATGTATCTGCTCATTTACTACTATATTCTCAATGGCAAATCGTACATACTTGGATTTCAGTTTAGATGTATAATGTTACATGAGGTTTCGTGATTCAAGTTTAATTGCATATAGTGGATAAAGATGTCTAAAGAGAAATGCAAAGGAGAAACTTGCTAATGATAGTTCATGTGATTATGGCCGACTTGGATCAGATGTTTAAGGTGGTAGAGAAGAAGTATCACAAAAGGGGTAAGAAATCAGTAAGAAGAAACAACTTATTTTAGAACACAATGGAAGAGTTTGGTATAATCATGACTTGGTAGCTATCTTAATGAATTTATTTGTTAGGTATTACCCAAGATGGAAATAATAACAACATTTCCAAGGGATATCAGTGCTATAGGAGAGGAGGAGAAGAAACCACAATGATTGGAGGTGAGAAATTCAAGTCAATTTAATGAAGTGAAGAAACTTCCATTTTTGAAGCTAGTAGACATGGAATAGTAGGAAATCAAGACAGGGAGAAAAAGAAAAATATATCTATGAACATCGGGTAGGAGGAAATGAAGGGATGTTCTATCAAGAAGAAAGTTCTTTTAAAGGTATGGATGAGTAGAGCTAGAAACATGATTGGTAATGGTCATAATGATGATCTACATATTTTAAAAAATGTGAAGGTGAAGTTGCATGATGACCAAATGATAATAAACGAGGAAGATATAGGAAGGAATATTGCTAGAAATTTTATACAGATACCTTGAGAAGGATTGTGTACATAGTGACAAAAGAAGTGAAAGTCAATTAATAGAGATTGTACTTGACTCATTATTTCATGAGTAGGACTTCCCATAACGTTAAAAGAGGTTGTTTCTACATAACACCTCACATTTAAGTTTCTCATGGACAATGATGGTAGTAGTGTTTCCAACTGTTTCAAAATTTAAAATAATGATACTATTTAATAAGAAAGAGTCTTTTGCCCAACTTGAGAAAACTGAATTTATGATAAAGCAATCAAGTGGTATTGAGATACGAACTTTACGAACTCGACGAGATAAGAAAATATTTTATGGATGAAGTGCTAATTGTTAAATAAGTCAACATGGGTCAACAAATCCTCATGCAAGAAAATTAAGCATGATGTAAAGTTAAATCATGATGAAATAGTATTTATATGCAATTGCATATAGTGGGATTGGAATCAGTAAGCCAAAGGGTAAATGGATGTAAAATCAAGGGATTTTAATTCTGAGATAGATGATTTAAATAATGATGGTATCACTAGTAATATCTTAAACAATGAAATTCACCAGAATTTCCTTGGGGAAGGAAGAATATATGACGAGAGATTAAGACTCAAGATGATGATGCTCATGATTATGATCAACTACCTAGTAGAAAGAAGTCGAAATGATTATTGAAAAGTAATTGACAACTTGATGAAAACATATTGATGATATCATGGTAGGAAGATAATGGTGTATATATGGTTCTTATAGTGATAATGTATCCATATGATAATAGCGATATGCATAGGTATTATGATATTATGTCAAGGAATATTGACATATTCATTTACCACGTGATGATAGGTATTTAATGTTCAATACTCATGATGGATATGGTATGCATAACATGGCATAGGAATTATGACGCTATAATATGAGGATTATTGACATGAGGTTCATTTATGTGAAGTCATGACATGTCTTAGATATAATTATGTTGATGGTATAACTGAAGCATATGATAGTTCTGTACAAATCTATGACATGCATGAGCATGCAGTTCCTTATTATTCATAATATTGTGATTAACAAAGATGAACGTTCTCATGATGACATGCAAGACTTGGCATGTGGATTATTTCCTATGATACTATGATGGTATGGTTAATGCATTGGATGCATGTTGAGATGTGATGATTCACAGGACTCCACAAATGGGCCGAGAGGGCCGGTTTATTTGATGATCTCGTGCGAGCCCATACGCACGAGGGAGAATAAGTAACACCATATGGGCTGGGGACAAAACTCAATCAACACTACATATGCCAGTGGTTCCTTTGTCTTGTGTATAGCTCTTGATGGATAGCTCTTGAAGAGCTATGGCACCATCTTGAGGAGGCCAAGTGCCTGATGTTCTAGGCTAGGTGCCTGTTATTGGATTGGGATGCCGAAGTCTGGAAGGGATGTAAAGGACTTTGATGCCTGGGGCTGTGCGCCTTCGTAGTTGTGGAGGGAGTGGGCCAGCCTTGCAAGATGCTCGGGGTCATTGAGTACCGGATCGGATGCCTGCCTTGGGGCAAATGAGGTCTGAGTCAGGCGCGAGCCTTGGGGCCAGCCTTGGACTAGGATACAGACCGGGTCAGGCTTAGCCTGGTGCCGAAAGTGGGAAAAAGGACAGAGATTCCTTGAGATTTCCCGGGGTGTTGGGGACTTTCGATGCCTGCTGGTTATACTAGTTCAGCAGAGGGTGTTGGCAATAGGAAGTAAATAAAATAATAAATAATAAATAATAAGAATAATAAATAATACATAATTCAACATAACTTCGGGACGAAGTTCCTTAAAGGGGGAGAGTATGTAATATCCCTCCCCTTAATAATAAATAATAAATAATAAGAATAATAAATAATAATATAATAATAAATAATATAAATAATTAATAAATCACTTAATAATAAATAATAAAAATAATAAATCATAAATGTTAAATAATAAATGATATTAAAAATATATACAAAGAAAATAAATAAAAATAGTAATAACCATACTAAAACTCTAAATAAGAATAAATAGAAATAAAACAAGAAAACTATCAAAAAGAAGGAAATAAAACAAGAAAAGCTAAAAATCAAAAGAAAAGTAAAGAAATAAAACAAGAAAGCTAAAAATCAAAAGAAAGTTGCATGTAGACACATGGAGTGTGTGCATGTGGTTCCCCTTCCAATGTTGTTCTATTTAATAGATGGTGAGGAAGATGAGAGGCATTCTTGCATTCCATCTTTCTAAGATTCTATCTTTCATTCTCTTGGGAGAATGGTGTTTTGAGACATAGGAGTCACTGGCAGTAGTACGTTGATTGAGGGCTCAGGGGTGGCCAGTTGTAGCGAATTCTTGCACAATTGCGCCTATGGTTGGGTGGAGAGTCGTCCCCAAAACCTTGTTGCGGTAAGCCTACTTCTACCACAGGTAAACACTATTCATTTAGTTTATTAATTACATGTTTATCTGGCTAGATAAGTGCCACTCTGATTTAAATTAAATGTTGATTAGTAAAATTAATTAGATATTTATTTTTGGACTGTTACATATTAGTCCTGGCCATAGTACATGACACATGGAGAATAGGGTGTCCATCCTCATTCCCTCTCAACCAAAAAGGAGATCCTCACTCCCTCTCAAACAGGGAAGAGATAACCACAAGCCCAAGTTGGTGTAACAAGTACTCATCAGGGAAAAATTTAAGAACCACCCTAAATTTATATGTATAATAAATCGGCGAATCCCCATGATACATAGGAAAAATGGGAGGCGATTTTATCACTAATATATATATATATATATATATATATATATATATATATTGGCGAATCTCTCACCAGATTATATTATCTTGTAAAGTCATGGTAAATATTTCACTGAACTATAAAATCTTGTAAGATCTTTCACTGAATAATAAAACATTGTGAAGTCTTGGCGAATGTTTTGTTAAATTATGAAACAATATATGATAATAATAAAACATATTCATTAAATTGTAATATACTAAAATACATGTTTGGAAAAAAGAAACATAATTTTCACTTCCTACAAACAATGTTGCAAGTTTTAGTGGCCATGTTTGTCACGGTAGGAGAGATTAATGTTTTCTCTACCACTTTTGCCAAGCTATCAAATTTCTTTCTTATTCCATAGACTCCAACTGCGAGATACAAAAAAAAAAAAACAAAAACAAAAACAAACAAAACAAAAACACATCAAGTTTGTTTACAAACAATGTTGCAAGTTTTAGTGGCCATGTTTGTCACGGTAGGAGAGATTAATGTTTTCTCTACCACTTTTGTCAAGCTACCACTTTTGCCAAGCTATCAAATTTCTTTCTTATTCCATAGCCTCCAACTGCGAGATAAAAAAACAAAAGAAACAAAAACAAAAAACATAAAACATCAAGTTTGTTTACAAACAATGTTGCAAGTTTTAGTGGCCATGTTTGTCACGGTAGGAGAGATTAATGTTTTCTCTACCACTTTTGCCAAGCTATCAAATTTCTTTCGTATTCCATAGACTCCAACTGTGAAAAAACAAACAAACAAACAAACAAACAAACAAACAAACAAACAAGAAAAAAACAAAACAAAACAAAACAAAAACAAAAAAACACATCAACACGCCAACAAGTAGCAAGCCCCAACTATATAATATAATGAAGTAGTAGGTATCCCAAAGTCCTGAAGGGGATCTAATGGAAAGAAGTGATTGTTGTCAGAAGCATTCCAATCAATATATAAATATATAAATGTAGATTTATTATTATTTTAATTGGAAATCTTCAATTAAATAATAAAATTTAATTTGTCTCTCCCAATCTAAATTTCTTATTACCATAATTCACTACCTTCATACCATTTTTAACAGCATTGTAACATGTGGATTAATTTCCTTTTTGGTGCACAATCTTCGCCTTTTAGGACAATATGGTGCAGTGACCCAACCCCTACAGTTCATTACGACAAACTAAGAATAACAGAGAAGATGAAAGGGTGTACAAACCAACATATTTTTCAAACAACTAATCCAAGATCAGTACCTTAACTTTTTCATGAAGATATCATATTGAGAATGTTTGAAAAATGATGGGAAATCTGGGCTGCGACTATCTCTCTTCTGCGAGGGTGATGCAGAAAGAGTTAAAATTTCATTGTTTTGAACTTTTTTTTGTTAAATCAAAAAAACAAATATTAATGGAAATATTGGTATTTTTTACTAAATTTTGTGAAGTGACTAAATGTAGCTTTAACCATTCACCTTAATATATTTTTTTACAATATAATTTCATAAGTCTATTTAATATCTTCATTATCATAAAAACCAACCTATATCCATCTTAACTCCACATCTACCAGTCTTAGAGGGATGAAATCTATTTATTCCTCGCAGCACTTGGTAGACCCGGAATTAAGATGGATCTAAGCTGATAGAATTTCCCCTTTAAATAGTTTATGCTCACATGAATATCATGGTATTACCATGGGTTATCATAAACCTGGAGCTTAAAAACTACTATTTTTAATTTATAAAAATGAATAAAATTAATAATTGATTTTTATTTTATTTTTTATTTTAACCAAGTTAAAATGTTTAAGTGACATTAAATTACAAGATCCATTTTTACTCTTGATCTACCAAGCTCCGAGAGGGATCAAATATTTTTCCACTCTATGTTAGTTTGCATATCACGATATTTGATCCAGAGTATAGATGGATCTATGCTAGTTTAATTTCCCCCTTTAAATAGGCTGCATTCCATGTGAATACCATGGGTCAATACCATATGCCATCTTTATTTTTATTAATACTAATATTAGGGTTAATAATATTTTTTTGCATGGTATTAATAATAATTTGGCCCATGGTATTTGGCCCATAGGCTTCACCTAATATAACACATTTTTTGAGTGTTCGTAAATATAAGGTGGCTTATGGAGTAAATATAAAAAATGTTTTATTTATTTACCATACCTCTGGTTTATTTATATTTTTATTAATTTACCATACCTCTTTTATAAATATGGTATTTGGCCCATAGGATTCAATTAAATAAAACCTCTTTTTTGAGCCTTCTTAAATAGAAAGAGGGTTATGGACTAAATATAGAAAGAGGTTTTATTTATTTACCATACCTCCACTTTATTTATATTTTTATTTATTTACACGCTTGCGTGTTCATAAATATAAGGTGACATAAGGAGTAAATATAAAAAAATGTTTTATTTATTTACCATACCTCTTGTTTATTTATCTTTTTATTAATTTACCATACCTCTTTCATAAATATGGTATTTGGCCCATCGGATTCACTTAAATAAAACCTTGTTTTTTAGCCTTCTTAAATAGAAAGAGGGTTATGGAATAAATATAAAAAGATGTTTTATTTATTTGCCATACCTCTAGTTTATTTGTATTTTTATTTATTTACCATACTTTTGGAGTAAGTATAAAAAGAGCTTTTATTTATTTACCATACCTCCACTGTATTTATATTTATATTTATAACTATCATAAATACATTTTCTTGAAAATGAGGGCGAATGGAAGATTGTAACTCCTAATTTCAAGGGCTAAATTTACTTTTTTTACCCTCTCCCTTAAAATACGGTGGGCTAACCTCCATACCTAATTTTTTTTATAAAATAAATTTGAGGCGATTTGTAACAATGTACTATGATACAAAATATTTGCCCAATAAAAATATAAAACCCCTTAATTTAGCCAAAGGGCGAAAATTCGCCCCTAAAATTTTCCATGGTACTCATACTTCCCTTACATCTTCTACCTGTTCTTCCATGCATATCTGTTGTAGCTTCTCAGCTCCTATCTACATCATACTCTCGAATCATAAAGCACTTCAACCTTAATAGTTTGGATATTTTTGTGGTGAAGTTTATAGGATTGAGAGTTCGACCTTCCTATTTCTTTGAAAATCTTCATGCAACATTTATCAATATCTTAATCGAATCCAACATGTCATCAAGTAGGTCATCAAACACCTTATGGAGCCAAAATTCTTCACAGTTGTTTGTATGAGCCTTCACATCTTCTTCCTTTGTATCGCCACAAATTTTTTCTTCATTCTCTTCCAAGACATCATTCCAGTTCTCAATCATCAGTTGTATCATTATTAGCATCAGTATTGTTAACCCAATCAAAGTATTCTTGAATTGAATATATCAGGGAACCAATCACCTGCCAATACAATGATGTATCAAAAATATTAGAACTCTTTAACCTCTTGTTAAAGGGTATTTCCATCCTTTTGATCATAAGATTATTTTCCAAACTTCAAGTAGTATTGTATCCATCTAAGATCTTACAACTCCCTCTTTCCAGTTGAGGTAAGTGAACTTCTTCCCTTTTATTAAGCCTTGTTTCCATGCTGCCATCTAACCGACTTCTTTGATGCATACTTCAAATGACTATTTCCGTCTTCATTTATGCCTATTAAGATTCATAAAATCTTCGTGCTTTGCTATGTTCTTTCAGTTCTTCCATTTGCTAGTAAAGGCTAGATAGTTTTTGTTTTTGACCTACAAAATTTATTAGAAGACTATGAAAGAAAAAAAGGGCAAAGTGAATAGAAAAAATAGCAACAATAGTAATCAAAGAAAGGAGATGTAGAGTACTTATCTATTTGAGGAAGGTCAACTCCCTCTTAATCTTAGACTTGTTCACCAACCTTGTTCTCACATTAGCATGATGTCATTTTTGTCATCTTCAAGAGTTATATCTACTTCTTTAGTGGAAATGATTAGTTAGGGTTTTGTTCCTAGGGTTTTCTAATTCAAACCTTTTCTAGGGCTTACAAACCATATATTCTCCAAAGTATTTGTTAGGTCCCTATAATACTAGTGTAGCCTCCATATTTTTATTTTTATGCCCCATATATGTAACAACCCTAGTTAAAAATCCATGTAAAAATATATAATACCACGGTCATGGGACACGTATTCTAAGCTGAATGGTTGGAAAAAAATCATAGTGGGGTGTCACCTCGGCTTATTATGGCTAAGGAAATTAGAAAAGACAATGGAAAAGGCTTTGGAAAGGTATGAGGCATTTATTGACAATTTATTTATGAAAATAATGGAAATTAGGAGAAAAGGAAGGTGAAAGGTCACAGGTTGGATGTGAGGAGGAAATTAATGGAAAATAATGGAAATTGAAGAAAATAGAGGCATCATTGATAAAAAGGATTCTAAGGATCATTTGGCAAGCTTGGTCAATTGATTTTTGTAGCTCTCTTCTATTCTCTCTCTCTCTCACTCTTGGAGCACTTTAGCATTGGATCAAAAAAAGGCAAAGAAGGCAAGAGGAAGGAAGGAGCAAGAAAGGAAGATCAAGATCAAGCAGTTAGAAACAATATTTTCTGTAAGTATTGATTTGCATGTGTTTTTTCCTTGCTAGATTTTACATGCGTGGTATTGGATGTGGTTCTTTTGTTGTTATGTCATGGATTTTTCCAGGTGTGATAGTGTTTTCAGCTTAGCCTTTCCATTTTTGGATAGCCATGGTGTGATGGGGTTCTCATGTTTTGGTTGAGCTGGATTGATTCGAAGATGAGTGATGTGGATCTCTGAATGATAGAACACATGGCCTAGTAACCCCTGAACCAGACTGTGGGTTGTGGTAAAGCCAGAGTTTTTGTTGTCTTGGTGGGCTTAGGAATCCTTGTCGGTGAATGGTGGGATATATAATAAATCCAAGAGGTGTTTACCCTTGATTATGCCTAGGAATCCTTTCCGATGAATGGCAGGATATATGGTAATTCCTAGAGGGCAGTGTCTTGGTTTAGGGCCTAGTGATCCCAAGATCAAATTGTGGATTGTTGTAAATCCTGAGAGACTAGGAGATAGGAAAATTCTTCACAATGTAGGTGGAGAAATTTGGTGGCATCCATGCTTGTTTTGGCCTAGTGATATGGTGGAGATCATGGTAAAGCCTATTATTACATGTTTATTGTGTTGTCCTAGTGATCTAGGATGGATTACGGTAAAGCCTGGTTTCAATTGATGAGGGTGAGGTAGTTTAGCCTTGAGATTCCGTGGTTGGTTGCTTTGGTTTGAGTCCCATATTCATGCTTGGAATATGGCACGGGGGTGAATGAATGAAGAGAGATTTGGCTCATCCATTCTATGGTCGGGTGTAATGTGGCAGTCCCATCCCGGGTTTGATTTTGCATTCATTAAAGGTTCTTTCCTTGATATCTTATGCATAAATGTATTGGTTTATATGTGGATTTTATGTTTGATGTATCCTTCATATTTATGTTGTTATTATGTTGGTTATAAGCATGTATTATGACAATGATGATGTATGGCTCTCCTTATGTTTTGATTTGTAAATGAATGAACAATGTATCTATGACCTAATAGATGATAATGCAACTAATGATATAAGGGAAAAATGCTTCTTAGTGATTCTCAAATAAGTATGAGAACAATATGCTTAAATATGTTGTTTACACTTGTAGATTACATATTTGTGATATCTTTGACAAAACTTCTGTCATGGCTAGTAGGGTTCCAGTCAAGGGCTTGTTTAAGTAATTGCATTTGTATCATCATTCCCTTGTTATATTTCTATTATGAAGGTGCCATTCAATTCTAGGAAGTGACTTGGGCTCTGGGCCTGAAAACGTGGCTCAAATCCCAGGGATGCTTGCACAACACTGAGAAAAATAGTTCCTGGACGTTGGCATGCCATGTTGTGGGAGTGTTTAGAGCCCTTTAGACATTGGCATGCCCATATCATGGGAGAGTCCGGAGGTTGATTAGTCAAAAAAACTCAGTGGGACCCATGGGGTGGTTGCTGGAAAGGTTGGGATGGTCCTTGGGAGTCCCATAGCTGATGTGGAAGGTATGTATGTTGTGTTTCTGTCGATTCCACTTCCTTAAGTTCACATAGGAGGTTGAATCCCACTATAGTAGCCTCTTGTCATATGTTTACCCTGGTTGGATAGTTACTTGGGTATATTTGGGAGGAGGGTGTTAGAGAGTGGTATTAGAGCGGGTTGCACTCTCTCTGGGTCATATCTGATACCACAAAGTGGTATGAGAGCATGGTTCACTCCTCATACTAGATGGGCGGTGTTTTGGTTATGCATTCATGTCAGTTGCATATGTGTTCCTTATTCTTGTATTCCATGTGCTTTTTGAATTTGCATGGTGTTGATCATGGTTGTAGTGATGTTGTCGTGTGAAGGTTGATGGTGATGTTGGGGGATGTGTCGCCATGAGTGTATGGTTGTATGTGCGTTTGTTATGCATGTCGATGTCTATATGTTGTCATGCATGCATTGTGAGGTCATTGTATGCATATTAGGTCATCATGATGATTAGTATGTTATGATGATAATGTTTTGGTTGAGATAGAGCAAGAGATGTAGATCATTAAAGTGAAATTGCGACAATGGAATTCGGGGTAAGAGCAGATCGTCATACAGGTTTGTATGGCGAGCATGCAGGTATGTAGGTTCAGGATTGTTATATGCATTGTGATTATGTGTATGCCTTTCTCTCTATTGATGTTATGGTTACATACATGATATATGCTAGTTGATTAGTGTAGTCATATGCACATGTATTAGATAGTCATGAATGATAGTAAGATGTGGTTGTATGCATTGCTATTGTTGTTTTAGATTAGATAACTTGATGATTATGTTATATGTTGTTGATGAGCATGATATATAACTTGTTGTTGTTATATGCTAGTAACTAGATGATTAGGTTTATTACATTAATATCTTGATGTTATATGTATCATGCTAAATTGGATTGGCCTATGCAAATGGTTAGGGTTACGACATTCAGGTATGAGTCGACCTATTTGTGACATTGTGTTGTACTAATCTAGATTGACTGTGCATATGTGATTTCTATTCATGAATGCCAATTA
Source organism: Pinus tabuliformis (assembly GCA_031772625.1). Taxonomy (NCBI): domain Eukaryota; kingdom Viridiplantae; phylum Streptophyta; class Pinopsida; order Pinales; family Pinaceae; genus Pinus; species Pinus tabuliformis. Next base: position 109,731,133 of record CM062804.1, read on the forward strand.
TTTATGAGATTATGATGTGAACATGTTAGCTAGTTACTATTATGGATATCATGACCCTATTTATGTTTGAGTTGATATGTTGTGAAGTTATATTGTGCTAATCTAGCTTGATTGTGAAAAAAAGATAACCTCCCTTGATATACATTAAGGTATGTGTTTTCTTATGACGTTTATTTGGTGTTTGAATGTTTGACTATGTCGTTTATTTGGTGTTTGAGTGTTTGGTGTCTATTATGTCGTCTACTATATTTGAGATGTCCATTATATTTTGTCAATTGAGATCTATATTTACCGAAGCATTTCTGGTTGGGTAACAATAGTTGCAAAATTTCCAAATTGTTGCATAATAAAATAAGCCCTCATCTGCTGCACCAGTTTTCCCTTTCGGTTTTTTCTAGGGATATTTAGTCCAAAAATAGTCATCTGAGTGATCAGTTAGCAGAGCCTCCTAGAGTTGAGCAACAATATCAAGGGAATTTGAACATGAATACAACACGAATACGAGCACTAGCTTAGGTGTAGGTTTTCCTGAGAGTTTGTAAAGCATGGAGTAGCAGATGAAGGAGATGCATTAGGAGGCTATGGAGGTGGATATTCCTAAATCTATTGTTGGCAAAAGGAACCACGAGATTCAACAAACACTCAGGGATGCTCAGGAGTTTATGGGGACTCTTAAGGCGGACAGGAGAGAATGGAGACAAATAGAGAGGTACAATGACTACATGGTGTTGGTTACTCAATTGATAAATAGTGAGCCTTCCAGCTATCAGGAGGCCTCACAACAACAGGTGTGGAAGGATTTTATGGTTGAGTATTATTCCTCAATCATGCAAAGTTATATGTGGGAGGTTATACCCAAACTGACAAATAGGGCAATGGTTGGATCACGTTGGATCGATAAGATCAAGCACGGTGCAAATGGGAGCATCGAGAAATACAAATCTAGGTTCGTGTCCAAGGGGTTCTCTTAGAAGGAGGGAATAGATTACAAGGAGACATTTTCTCATGTTTCCAGGTACACTTCTATATGAGTTGTGATCTTAGTAGAAACATAGATGGGATGGAAAATCCATCAGATGGATGTCAAGATGGTGTTCATGATTGGTAAACTGGAGGAGGAGGTGTACATTGAACAATTAGAGGGATTTGTGGCACACAATAAAGAGACCCGCATGTGTAGGTTGAAGAAATATTTGTACGGGTTCAAGAAGGCTCCCAAGACATGGTATGAGTGCATTGATAGATACATGCAGGGCATGGGCTTTGTGAAGAGTGAAGCAGACACTAACCTCTGCTACTTAGTGTTTGGGGGTGATGTACTCATTCTTGTCATGTATGTGGAAGGTTTGTTCTTGATAGGTTCATTGGAGCTCATAGAGGAGTGCAATATGGACCTTGCAGTTGAGTTTTAGATGAAGGATTTAGGGCTCATGCACTATTTTCTAGGCATGGAGGTATGGCAAAAAGATAGTAAGATTTTCCTTGGAGAAGGGAAATATTGCATCAAGATCCTGAGGAGGTTCGAGATGGAGGATTGCAGATCCATGTCTACTCCAATGATCACTTTTTGGAGGAAGACAAATGCATCTAGTGAGAAGGATATGAACCCCAAATTGTACATGAAGTTGATAGGCTCTCTCATGTATTTGGCCAACACCAGGCTGAATACATCCTATGTAGTAAACTCTCTCAGTCAGTTCATGGTGGAACTAAAGAGAGTGCATTGGATAACGTCAAAACATGTATTGAGATATTTGTGTGGAAATATCGAACATGGGATCCGGTATGCTCGAGGTGTTGGAGTCAAGTTGGTTTTCTATATTGATTCAGACTCGGAAGGTAACATAGTGGATCAAAAAAGCACTTTAGGGTGTTGCTACAGCATGGGATCAGGAGTTGTTTCTGTAACAACCTTGGTTAAAAACTCATGTAAAATATATAAATACCATAAATGATGGGACACATATTCCAAGTGAAATGGTGGGGGAAACATCCTAGTGGGTGTTGATTTAGCTTATTATGGCTAAGGAAATGGATAAGGCTTTGTAAAGGCATGAGTCATTTATTTATGAAAATAAAGGAAATTAGGAGAAAAGGAAGGTGAAAGGTCACAGGTTGCATGTGAGGAGGAAAATGAAGGAAAATAATGGAAAATCAAGAAAATAGAGGCCTCATCTACAAAAAGGCTTCTGAGGATAAGTTGGGAAGCTCTTGGCTCAAGCTTGGTGAGTGTAACCTTTTGTCAATTCAATTTTGGAGCTCTCTCATTATTGTCTCTCTCTCTCATACTCTTGGATACTTAGAGTTTTCCTGGAGCACACTTGATGGGTGTGGCATACTTGGATTCTTGGAGCAAGAAGGCAAAGGAAGAGCAAGAAAGCGCAAGAGGACATCGGGATCAACAACTACATCAGATTCTCTTGTAGGTACCAAGTTGCATGTATGATTTCTTCACTAGTTTTGGCATGCATTGCATATGCATGTGGATTCTTGGTCGTGATCTGTCATTGGCATGGAGGATTGCCTTAATTGACGGTGGATTGCCTAGCCTTGCCATTTCATGGATAGCCATGGTGATTGTGGGTTTACTTTCATTGTTTGTTTTTGGTTGGTTCTCATGTTTCCGTAGCTTGGGTTGAGTTATTAGTTCCTGGAAGCCCTAGTTGGACAAATGCTCTAGAAGCCCTGTAACAACTTGGGTTGAGTTACTGGTCTTGTAGCCTTGGTTGGACAAACACTCTGGAGCCCTTGATGGCTTGAGTTACTAGTCTTGGAAGCACTGGTTGGACAAACTCTTTGGAATCCTGATGACAGTTGTGGGTTGAGTTACTAGTCCTAGAAGCCTCAGTTGGAGCAAATGCTCTAGAAGCCCTGGAAGGATAGGATGGAAACCAATCTGATGATGGTTTTGTGATGTCCGACCATGAGGCAGAATCATTGTTTGATGGGTTGAGTTGGATGGACTCCAGAAGCCTTGGATGAGTTTTGATTGATGTGTTCTATGAGATCCCACATTCATGCTTGGAATATGGCACGGGGGTGAATGGCTGAAGAGAGATTTGACTCAACTGTTCTATGGTCAGGTGGAACGTGGAAGTCCTATCCCAGGTTGGATTTTGTATCATCAATAAGAGGTTATTTCTCCCTGTATTTCTATGAGAATTATACTGGATTATATGAGGTTTATATGGCGGTGAGTTCATCGGTATTTTGGTCCCTATTATGCTGGTTATGTATATGTTTTATGAAAACACCTATGTATGGCTCTCATCATGTTTCTCCTTGTATATGAATGAACAATGTATCTATGGTCTAATTGATTGAATGGTAGTTAATGTGTTGAGGCATCAATGCTTCATGGAAAATCTCAAATAAGTATGAGACCCCAATGCTCATATATGTTATTTACACCTGTAGTTTACATATTCGTCATATGTTTGACGAAATGCCTGTCATGGCTAGTAGGGGTCCAATCAAGGTCTTAAATAAGAATTTGCTTTAGTACTGTCATTTCCATGCTATTTTACTATTCTGTTGTATCAGCTACAACCACCCTCCAAAATTTTGCCTTAGCTTCGTTTTGGAGCCTCCTCACCAACCTTTCACAGCACATTATCTTGCTTCCTCAAGTACACAAGCTTCAGTGTTTCTCTTGCACAAAGAAAATTTGTCGATCACAACTTGATGCATTCCCCTCAGAGGTTGTTCATCTGGACTTGGTCCAGCTATAGGCTGAGCATCTCCCCCAAGAAATTGCACATTTCTGGAGAGCAACCAGCCTTCCCTCCAGAAATTGCACAATCCTGTCTAGCAACCTGCTGGGCTCCAGGATTGAGCAATTCTGCCAGTCAACACTCAGTGAAAATTGCACAATTTTCCCCAGCAGGGCTGCTTAGCCCAGAATTTGCACAAATATGGGCAGTAGTCAAATGGTCTGCCCAAAAATTGTGCAAATCTCATGGCCAACCAACCTAGCTCTCAGCCAGAAATGCGCATTTCCTTCAAGCAGTTGAGCAGCTTCATGCATGAGCAGTTGGGTTGACCAGTTCCACCCGGGATCAAGGAAAATTGACTTGCATGCATGGCTTTCTTTTTCCTGGAATAGAAAAAGGCAACATGCAAAAGGCATCCCATGATTCAGGGAGCTATTTTTAGCAGTTCGAGGTTACATGCAAATTTGTTTTAGAAACTTTCCTCCAAGTGTCGTTTTTTCCTAGATTTGTGGCATGCGCATCATGAGCTCAAAACTTATTTATTTGATGCATCAGAGCTCATTATTTCACATCAATCTTGGATCTCTAACATCCCATAGCACATCCAGGATTGTTTGACACATCCGGCTTAGCTATTCATGGGTAAGTGGCCTCAACTTGTCTTTTTCAGCATTTCTGTCGCTTTTTGTCTACTCACTTGTGTGAGTGTTGTTTGCTTTGATTTATTTGAATGCTTGTTGTTGCTTACATGTATACTAGATTGTCATAGCAATGTTTCAATTTTTGTTGCTATCTCACTGCTGTCGCATGCATGAAATTGTTTTTCACGAACAGTCATCGATTCGGCAACTCGCTTCACCCACATGCATGTTCATCTATTTACTGAATCTTTCATTCATGTTTGCATGCACCGTCAATCACTTCTGCTTTCACTTAGTGTCGCCATGCATTAACTGTCTTAATTGCTTTCAGTTTCCTGTCGGCGAGTCTGGCCAACCTTGGCCCGAACTCTGCCTTCACTGAGACAACATTACGCAATCTGTGGAAGGAAGGATCTACCTTCCTCTCCAGAAATGCACATTTCTACCTAGCACTCTCCTCCAGGACTGCTTTGTGCATTTTTGAGGGACAATGACTGTTGGCCCAAAAAATTGCGCAATGCAGTCCCTGACCCTGCAGTCACTCCCAATTGGAATTGCGCATTGCGCAATCCCAGCAGCCAACAACCAATCTGGATTGCACATTGCACAAATCCAGTAGCCAGTCTTGCCTCCCAAATAGCCCAGATTTCCTTTTGTGCAGTTATGGTAGCCAGTCACCCAACCTCCCAGAAGAAATTGCGCAATCTCTCCTATCAGTTCCCCGGTATGTGCTATGTCATTCCCTGAATTTTCTTTGGTTTTCGCTGACAAATTTCTTGCCATGCATGTTGCTTGTCTCCAAATATTTTAGGTGTTCATCCGCCTCTTAGTAGTATAGGATCAATGGCTTCCAAGGGAGCAGTATCGCAGGATACTGACGGAAATGCAGCTGGAGTAGCAGTTGAGCGAGTGTCCTCTAGTTTTCTGATCTATGAAGATACAAAGTGTTTCTAGACAAGGACATCAAGCTGAAGTGGCAAGAGGTTAATGAAGAATTTGTAGGCACTTTTGAGGAATACCTTGAAGACTGTCAGGTGTACGTGAACATTCACAAGTCTGGCTTGTACTCGATTGTATGCAGATACCTCATGTTCCCATGCGCAGACATGATACACTGGATCGTCTCTCACGCTGATCCTGAGACGATGACCTTGAACAATGTCAGTGGGACGAAGCTTGCAACCTTTTGGGCACGAGATTATGATGAGATGTATCAGATGTCAGAGCTCGTGAGTGTCATGAAGACTCCCTTTAGCTTACCCAACAGCAGTGCTAACTCCAGAGACATTATGAAGAACTGGGTAAAGGAGTCGGCTCGATTCAAGTTGACACCAAACCAGATCTACAAGATGAAGATACTGCAGAAGGCATATCAATACTTGGTCATATTTGCATGTCGACTGTATAGCCAAGCAAGCATGGAAACCTTCCCACAGAGTTGGGTGATTGCACTGGACCAAATGGATAGAGAAGGAAAACCATGTAATTGGTCTGGCATGTTGGCTCATCAGCTGAAGGAACAAGTGACGAAGGCTCGACAATCACCTGAAGGTATGCATGCAGAGATTTACATGTTCGCCTACATTTTAGATGCAATTTGTGCCTGACGGGATTTCCCAGGCTTGGAGTGGGCATGGTCACTAGCAGAGACTGTTGTGAACACATATATCAAGTTGTTGTCCAAATGCAGCTTTAGAGGAGTAATCACATGGATGTCCGATCATTTTTTCACCCCAGTGCACAAGATTATATTCGAACAGGATCCACCCCGCATGTTAAAGGAAGAAATGGAGGCACTGATAGGCATTGTTGATTGGTACGCCTCACCGTTCGACACCTTCATTTGAATGTTGAGCGTGGAGAAGCCTCCGCATGTTCTACCGAAGTTTGCCTTGGATGTACTTGTCTTGCAGGAAGTAGCATATCACATCTCGGTAGGGTTAACAATTAGACTGCACTGGAAGAAGAAGGCACCCTGGCCCATGCTTCCGTTGCGGATTGGGTTATATGAGATTCGGTGTATCAAGCAAGTGGATGTCAAAGCAGAGCTGATGAAGAAGTACCCATTCGACCTCCGAAGCTACAATCCATATGACCCACATTGCATTGTGAAAGATCATTGCACGAGAGTTCAATTCAACTGGATCCACAAGGCATTTCATTGGGCCGAGGAGCACCCATGGAGATATTGCTACAGTTTCTCTAGAACCAATGAATAGGCTGGATTTGTTGTGGAGTGGTTAGCGAAGCAACATGGAGCAGCATCACGGAGAGCACCATCAGTGGCATCAGAGGCAAGCATACCAGTGCGCAACAAAGGTAAGAGGAAGATTGTTGATCACATGGAGGAGTAGCAAAGTTGCAAGTTTCAAGCAAATCCATTGGTAGAGAAATCAACTATGGCTATAGAGGAAAAGAGGCACCAGCGTGACATGCTAATCATGCAAAGGCAGAGGGATAGGAGAAGAATGGAAGAAGCAGAGAAGGAGTTGCATGAGCTGAAGGAGAAACTCGGAAGGAACAAGAGTTGCGCAAACAGGAGAGGGAAGCACAACAACAACAGATACAACAGGGGTCACAACATGTGCAAATAGACAAACCAGCACCCATACAAGTAGTTGATTCATCAGAACAGCTGGCATCAGGCGAACAGGGTGAACCATTGGAGGAGAAAAGCTTCGCTCATGAGATAGAATAATCACTTCAACAGTTGGATGCAGACATGGAGCAGAAAGAGTGGGAGCAGGACACCGACCTCATGCCTCATCACCAAGAGGTCGACTTACCCGCTTCACCGCATCCAAATGATGAGCAAGTCTCCAGTGACCAAGGAGGCACTAAGATCCTTACTGATGAGCTGGAAGGAGAGATGCACAACATCTCATTCGACGAATCTCAACATAGATTTGTGCAGTCTCGCAAAGTATCAACTTCGGAGGATCATACATCTCCTGTGAAAGTTGAATAATGAGTGATCATGATTGATGTGCACAAACATCGAGCAGCCTTGGCCGATGCACCAGAGTGTGCGGTGAATCCATTAGCTCAAGTGTTCGCTTTTTGATAGTTGATAATGAGCGAATGGCGAAGGAACTACAGACAGCCAAGCAAGGAGGAGACTTGGTGACAATGTTAGCCCGAGCTGAACTGAAGAAGGCAATACTAGATGAAGTATTGTCCCTTGACAGAGTTATGCGAGCATTGTACTCCAAGTTTGGCACCGTTCATAGGGCCGTCGTCCATCTCAACGGATGGTAGTAGCGATGTGCTAGAAGAGCACGTATCTTGACAAACTTGCATGCTGTTGTTGATGACATGCAAACATGGATGATGAAATACAAGGGAACCCCACTTCACTTGCCTAAGATGATGAGGGCCAATGTGGTTGAGATGAAAGCACGTATCTAGAGTCAGATCTGGAACTATGAAGATCTCTCGCAGCTCATCACTAGCATACAAGCTTCCCATGCACGAGTATTCAGGAGTATGGATGTTGTGGTGTGCACACATGTGATCCCATCTATTGGGACTCTCACCCAGGCGAAGACAAAGAAACAGGTCCGACTATAGCTTGACTTGTACTTCGACAAGTTGATGCGCATTTCCACCAGCCCAGACTTACCAATCAGTGCAGACATCATGCACAAGTATGTTGCTGGTCCAGTCGCATTGAAGACAATGACGCATGATTTCAGATGAGTTGGACAGAGGAACCTGAGCAGTGTACCTGGATGCTATGGAGGCAAGAGTCAGGTTTTAGACGGATGTCACCATGGAGCACATGGACACCATCAAGGACTACCGATCTTGGCATCAGTATGTTACTATCGATCAGCATGAGGATGTTGAGGAGTTGGACTTCCATGGTTGTCTAAGTCAGAGTGATGTCTAGCTTGGCTTGCTCAAGCCATTTTGTTTCACATGGGTACATATGCATTGTAATGTAAAGTCATGTCAAGTGTAAGTCAAGTTGTGATAGTTGGATGTAACAGTCATAGAGTAGGTGAAGAGTCATGAGGGTAGTTGAACTATCACAAAGGGGAATGTCAAGGGTCACCCCACCCTTTGCTATAAATAGTCCCTCATAACTCATTGTAAAGGATTTTGGTTAGCCAAGCTTCCGATAAGACTATCTTGGAGAAAGCTTGGACAGTATTGTAACGAGCCTTGGCTTCTCCACTGTGCACAGCTAGTACATCTCTTTGGAGGAGCAGGTGGATGTGGCTGTAACATTCCACTATTGAGACTAATGGTTGGATAATGGATGTATTCTATGCCTGGAACTTACACTTCTTTATATGATAAGAGCCAACACGTTTCATGCATATGTTGTATTATATTCTATGTTATCCAGTTTGCTCTAAACGATATATGTATTGTTTTGCTTATGCATGCATGTATGGACTATTTTGTAAAGGTATGTATGAACCATTCTGAAATGTGTTGTTGGTTTAACCATCACTTTGGATTGCTTGCTAACTCGCTTTCTAGTTGGTGATGGATCTTTGCTCGTGTGTTCCCTTCCAAGCCGAGTACTATTACAGGTTTCCAAGGGGTGCACTCATCTCAACCCCCATGTGTTAGAACCTCTCATGCACCTTCCTTCAGTCACTGGAGTTGTCACACCCTTGCTACCAAGAGAGTTATCTTACTTGCCTCGGTGCGAAATCACGGTAAAGGCATTACCATACAACCCACTGCTGGGACTCCTACACCAAATGATTTGAGGTCTAATTGGGACTTCTTACCGGGGAGATCCCCTGACATGTTTGCGGGTCCAGTACAGTCAACATATTCTGGAGAGATGGTTCAATTATGGGCAGTGACGTGGGTTTTGGGCTTGAAAAAGTGGCTCAAATCCTAGGGACATTGGTGTAGCACCGATTAATGAATCCTTGGATGCTAGCAGGCAAGCATGTGAGAGAAAATATGGATTTCTGGACGCTGGCAGGCAATGCTATGAGAGCGAATCAAGGTTTCTGGATGTTGTCATGCCTATAGCATGAAAAAGATTGAGGTTTAAGTTATCCAAAAGCTTAGTGGGACCCAAGGGAAAGTTGTCTAAAGTGTTGGATTGATTCCCAGGGGTCCTGAAGTTGATGTTTAATGTTTGTATATTGTTTTTTCATTGGTTTCACTTCCTTAACGTGACTTAGGAGGTCGAATAAGATCATAGTGGCCTCTCGTCACATATTTCGCTGGCTGGCCAGTTGGTTGGGTAGATGAGGGTGGAGGGTGTTATAAAGTGGTATCAGAGCATGGTTGTACTCTCCTTGGGTTGTGTGTTGAGCATGCTTTCATGTTGGTCGCATATGTGTAGATTATGCATGTACTCCATGTGATTGTTTCATTTGCATGGTGTTGATCATGGTTGTAGTGATGTCACCATGTGAAGGTTGAAGGTTTTTCCATGGAATATGTCTTCATGTGTGTATGGTTGAGTATGCAGTGTTAGGCACATCAATGTTCACATGTTTTTAAGTGCGCGTGATGTGGTTGTTGTTGTTATGCATGAGGTCATGGTTTGTGTAGTTGATATGGTCATGCATTGATGACTAGACTCTAGCTAGAATGATGTGTATATGGTTTTGTACTCATGTGTTATATTTCTATATGCAGTTGTTATGCATGCATGGTTTTGGTTATAGTTATGCATGAAATGTAGGTCAAACATGCCTTGTGAAGTCACGTATGAAATTTTAGGTTATCATGACGCTATTGGTATGTTAGGATGCCAATGTGTTGGCTGAGATAGAGCAGGACATGCAGATCATCAAAGTGATTTGCAACATTGGACCTCGAGGCAAGAGCATGTCATCATACATGTGTGTATGTTGGGTGTTCAAGTATGTAAGTTAAGGATTTTTATATGCATTAGGGTTATATACATTAGGTTTAAGTACATGTCTTTTGATGTTATGGTTACATACATGATAGATGATAGTTGATTACTATAGCCATAAGCACATGTGTCAGCTAGTCAAGAATGATAGCAACCTGTGGTTGTATGCATTGCTATTGTTGTTTTATGTTAGATAACTTGATGATTAGGGTTATTACATTAAGATCTTGATGTTATATGTATCATGCTAAATTGGATTGACCTATGCGTATGGTTAGGGTTACGACATTAAGGTGTGAGTCAACTTATTGTGACATTGTGTTGTAGTAATCTAGAATGATCATACATATGTGATTTTTATGTATGAACGGCAAATGCTTATGAGCTTATGATGTGAACATGTTAGATAGTGACTATTATTGATATCATGATCTTATTATGTTTGAGTTGATATGTTGTGAAGTTATATCATGCTAACTAGTTTGATCGTTCAGACAAGATAACCTCACATGAGATACATTAAGGTATGGGTTCGCTTATGTCATATATTTGGTGCTTGATTATTTGATTATGTCATCTATTTGGTATTCGAGTGTTTGGTGTCTATTACGTCATCTAGTTGATTTATGTAACATGGTATGTTTGCAAGTTGGTTGAATGTTTGATGATTTGCATAATACTAGTATGTGTTCAAATGATTTTGTTTTAAGATGATTTTACTAACACATATGTGTTGAGCCAGTTGATATGTACTTGAGTGTAAGTAGGTGATAGTTGTAAAATTATGTCTAATGACTATGAGGTGACTATGTATTATTACATGATTGTTAGTCTTGGTAAGGGTTGATTTCTAATTTATAGCCTTGATATTTGGAACATGTGATTGACATGTGTAAAAAGTTGCACGAAACATGTGTGGAATTAACATGACAAGGTAATAGTTTATGTTTTTATATAACTAATAGTTGGGTGATGTGACACCATATAGTAAGCCTCAATTCCAACAAAGTAAAAAGGTAGAAGAAAGGAATTGGGCAAGAACTCCTTTGGCTACATTTGGAAACCCTAATTCCAAATGAGTGAGTGCTTTGCATAAAGGAAGTCTTCTTAACCTTGATTTTGTCTAACATTATGTGGATAGGTGCTATATTCATGAACATGTATTGGACAAGCATATCAACTAATTTCCAATTAAGGATGGATTCATCAAGGGAATTGGAGCCACTTGAGAGATGGCATGGATGTGTTTAGTTGCAAGCAATGTGCTTGGCACATCAAAGTAAGGTAACTAGTGTATTTTTATGTTTATTTATGCACTAACATTATGTGTTTACGGCAGTATGATGTAGGGAGTTGCATGGCAAGAGAGATTTCCATGAATCTTGAAGAAGGATCAGGTTAAGATTTCCTTGGGAACCATGGGGATTGAGTCATGGTGTCTGTTATTAGTCTGGTGCTTTTTGTATTTTGTGATTGTTCTGCTTGATTTGAAATTTTGCGTGTGTTTGGTGCATAGCTATGCCACTTTGTCATGGTATTGTATCATTATTGGTTTTCATGGTTTTCTTCTTGTTTGTTTCTTGGCTTTCCTTTTATGTTTTGAGTCTTGGGAATTGGCTTGGGGAAGAGGAAGAGTTGATGGAGCTTGGGGAAAGTCGTGTGGTACCCGATAGGTGACGTAAGATTCAAATGAAGCTCTGTGGATAAATAAGCACAACAGAATGTAAGACTATGACAATCAGTTAGATTGGTTTGGTCCATTGGTTTAAATGGATAGTGGGAGTATAGTCATGAGAAAGGTAACCAAGAAAGGTAAGGTGAATGGACTTGAGGCATCATATGCCTTGGCTATGTTGGGAAATTTTGTTCTCGATGTTGTGAATGTGTTGAACACATAAAGGGATTTCTCTTAACATTAACCTTATGATATTTGGTTTATGTTGATGTTTATATGTATACACGTATGTATGTACGTATGTCGTGTCTGACAGTGTCATCATGGATCATGATTGTTCAATGCTAATATTTATATGTATATATAGGTATGTATATATGTATGTCAATGTCTGGTAGGGTCATTAGGAATCATTCTTGTGGAGGAATGATTGCTTACACAGGTGAATGACATGAAGAGGTTTCAGGTCTTATGAGGAATCAATTGGGAGGAGTAGCTTGACAGATTTATGAGGTCAGTCTCTTGTGGTTATGAGTTGATATTATGTGATTATATTATGTCTATGTTATGGACGGGATATACCGAGGGATACATCAGCGGAATGAAAGTAGCGTGGTCGGTGACATGCTGGGAAAAGCATGGATAAGACACTGGAAGAAAAGTTTCTCGGTAAAGATAGTGTGGTTTTGGATGTGTGGTACTATTGTTGTGCATATGTTGTATATATTGTACATGTTGCATATGTGTTATTATGTGCTTGCGGTGTTGTGCATATATAGTGTGTGTACATGTTGTTTATGCAATGTTATGTATAGGATGGTACAAATAGTGTTGTGTGAATATTGCATATGCAGTGTTGGGTATAGATGGTGCTATGTATAGGTTGTATATGCAGTGTTGTGTACATATGTTGCTACGTACATGTTGGATATGCAGTGCTATGTACCTGTGGTGTTGCTTTCATGTTGTACAAGTGGTGCTAGGTACATATGGTGTTGTGTGGACGATTGTATTGGTGGTGTTGTGTGTGTATAGTGTTGTGTACATGTCATACAAATGGCGTTGTGTGCAGGTAGTGCTATGTACATGTCGTGCATGTGGTACTGTGTACATGTGGTATTGTGTACACATTGTACAGGTGGTGCAATGTACATGTGGCATTGTGTAGGTGGTGTTGTTTACATGTGATGCTATGCACACATAGTGAAGGTGGTGTGGTGTACAGGTTGTACTATGTACATGTTGTAAATATGGTACTATTGTACATGTGGTATTATGTGCATTTCATACACGATGTGTTGCGGGCGTGCGGTACTATGTCCGTGCATTGTGTAGTTGTGATATCGTGATATGTGTATTCCTTGTGTTGTACTTTGTGTAGTACATGTATTTTGTTTTGTTGTACACCAGGTGTAGGTACATGTATTGTGTGGCATTGTACATCGAGTATAGATGTATAAGTTGTGTTGTATATAGGGGATATGTGTATGCATTTTGAGGTGTCACACGTTGTTTGCAGATGTATATCTTGTGATGTACGTTGTGTACGTATACGTGTTGTGTTGTGTCGTACACTAGACATAGGAGTATGTATTGTGTTGTGTTGTACACTAAGTGTAGGTGTATGTGTTGTATTTCAGGTGTAGATGCATGTATTGCATGTTGCGGTATGCCGTGTGTGGTTGTATGTGTGGGAGGTACACTATGTGTGTGCACAGAGTTGAGGAGAAGGCACTGGGTGTTTGTCGGGTGCGACAACCAATCTAGAGTGCGTATGAAATAAGGACAAAAGTGGAAGCTAAGGATTGATTACAGGATAAGCATCAATATTTTATTCAGTTTTACTATGCATGTGATTTATGATTCTAGTCTATGAGGATTACATGTGATCTACGATTCTAGTTTATGATAATTAAATGTAATTTATGATGTTGATATATGATGGTTGTGTTTTGAGCTAACCTGATGTGGTATGTTTATAAATGATGATTTGATCAAAGATGTTATTTGGACTTGTTGTGAAAGGAAGTAAATAGGATTGCAAGTGCACCTTATTGATGGGCCACCAATGAGGTAAGATTTGAAGTTATTTCAATTTATTTTGAATCTAATGGAAATTATGTGCTTGGAACAGGAATGCATGAACATGCCTGGTTGAGTGGCCGAAATCGACTGCAAGAGTTAGTAGCAATAGTGAAAGAAATTGGAACATGCAACAATATGATGGTAGAGCACTTTAGGAGAAGGGCCATTATGGGACACTGGTACCCAATAGTGTCCATTGATTTCCATGAGCATGTTATGACCGATATGATGGTTTTAAGGCAGGTATATGCCTTGGTTTTTGTATCTTCTGATGCAAGGAAGCCTTGCCAAGGGATGGACTGCCCGGAATGGGGGTGCCAGCGGAACTTGAGAGGTGAGTGACTGCACAGAAGGGGTTGACTGGATTGCTCAAGGGACTGTGTAGCAGAGAAGGGAAGACTAGGGATGGATTGGTTTTGGTCATTAACATTGCCAGATGGAATCAAATGCACATTAGGAGTGCGCCCTGGAACAATGAGTCAGTAATTGTTCACTGAGAGGACTAGTGGCACAGGAATATGGTGTTGGATATTGGATACAGATTTGAATTTGCAGTGGATTATGGACTTCCTGGCAAGGAGGTGAATCCTGGTATTACTTTGAGGCTAGAGGTGTGAGCCTATGGATTCCCTTGCTGCGGATGCAGGCATCGTATCCTTTTATTTGTTGGTTGAGTAAATGTGCATATGTGTATATTATTTTAAATAATTTATTGAGCTTATTTATAAAGTTCCATAAGCAGTAGGGTTATTTGTTGGTTGAAGCAAATGTGTATGTGTATATGTGGTTATTGTAAATACCGTAATGAGCTATGTTATAAAGCTCCAATAAATGGTATAATTTTCATGTTTCAATAGTGGCCATTATAAATACTGCAACGAGATGTGTTATAAAGCTCCATGGGTAGTATGTTTTTCTTATAATAGTCTTATGGTTATAGATGTTGTTGAACACCGAGGACGGTGTTCCCGCAAGGAGGAGCGTTCTGTAGTTGATCCAAGTGCATATTGGTGGTGACTCACCTATTCCACTTAGACCCCCACCATTGTTTCTTTTAGTTTTTTTTTTCAGTTTCCTTATTTGTAGCACAATTTACTATTTTTGGCAATTTTTTAGGTCCTGAACTTCCGGAGTCATTTTGAGGCCCTAAATGAAGTTTTTTGGGAAAAGGGGGGCCAACATGGGGTATAAACTAATGTTGGCAACCTGAAAGTTGTAGTCCTCAAGTAGATATTTCTAATGAGGTATTATACATGTCAAACGAAGATCGTATGCCAAAGTTACCAGCTCGGGAAGTTGATGTACCAATTTACCCAAATGGGGCCCATAGTTTGGCGCTTAATCTCCTAGGGTTAGGTTTTTGGATGTTTAGGGTTTTCCATTGTTTCTCAATAATAAGTAGGCCTTTGAGCCTCATTGTAACACATTTTAGAGGCATGTAGCTGCCACATCTCTTCTTAGAGATAAGCTACCATCGCCCGAGCTAGCCTTCTTTCCATTCTGTTTGTAAGCATACTTTGATATTTGATATTAATGAAATGAAGTGTTATTTCTGCTACATCTCTGTATTTATGGTTATATCTGTAATTTGTTGTGTTCATGTTTAAATTCAGGTCAGTGGGATCAAAGTGGTCTGCTCTCTCTTTATTTTTCTTTGTAGAGTCCCCAGTGAGGTTGAGATATAAGGAGTTAGCGCTTGAACTGGTTGAACATATGCAATACCATCCTCGCAAATCTCGCAGCCTCCCATGGGGGAAGAAAAGAAAAACAAGGGAGTAGGAGATCCTATCAAAATATTACTCGAGGAGGCCCTCGAGAAACAAAGGAACACGATGATGGATAACTTTTCCCAAATCCTTCAACGGTTGCCCACTGGCAGCACATACACACCCAACAGCCACTCTGGAGGTGCCATTCCTTTTAAGGTACAAGTAAACTTTGACATTCCGATATTTGAGGGCCAAATAGATGCATACGTCGAAGATAAATGGTTAAATATGCTAGAGGGATATTTTATGTTCATGATTTTTCCAGCTCGAAAAAAGATTACTTTTTCTCTTCCCAAAGCTGCCCCCCACATCAAGGACTGGTGGGAAACCTACTTTGAGCAGAAGGATGAAAGTACGCCCTCACTATTTTTAGCTGCACCCACATGGAATTAATTCCGGGATGCCATCAAGGTGCAATACTACCCTATCAGGAGCTATGAGGATAAATACATAAAGTGGACCACGTTGCATCATGGAAGGGACCAAGATGTTCTGGAATTTACCAATGTTTTTCATACCCTTCGCATGAAGTTGGGTATCAAGGATTCTAAGAAACATTTGGTACTCAAGTACAGCGCTGCTTATACAGGTACATCTAGGATGAGATGGAGTTCCTGGACATCTCCTTGCTTGGCACGACATACCGATACGTTGTCAAGATCGAGTTGAAGCTTAAACAGAAGAAGCGAGACTTTGGATTTGTGAATCCGAAGTAAGGGAAAGGTGCTCCCAAACCACTGAAACAAAGGACAAAGCCAAGGCGGAGCAACCAAGGACAACCCGCCAAATCTGCAAGCAAATAACAACACCGCAAAGCTGAAGAAGGACACGACAAAGTGGTGTGAGTTCCATAAGAGCTCCACTCACAACACAAGTGAGTGTCGGACCAAGTAGTCACTGGTGGCCGAGCTGAAGGCTTTTGAATCAGATGCATGTTCTGACTCTGAGTCAGAACTTGACAAGGGGAATGAAAAAGGGAAGCAGATTATCAATGCGGAGCCCAACGCCACCGTTTCCACCGCGAAGATCCAGAAGGAGGAACCAGAATATCCAAAGGAGGAGGAGTGCCTCTTCCACTCCTAGATGTGGGTAAATTGTTCCCCGCTAAAGTTCATTGTCGACAGCGGGAGCCAAAAGAACCTCATTTCAGTAGAGGTCGTGAAGTGGTTGGGCTTACTGACCACAACACACCCACAAACATACACCATCATGTGGCTTAACCAAGGACTGGATCTTCGCATCAGCCAACAGTGCCACCTTACATACAACATCAAACCCTTCACGGATGAGGTATTATGTGACATTTCTCCCCTTGATGTTTGTGATGTATTATTAGGCTAACCATACTTGTGGTAGCAACATGTTATATATTAGTCAAGGCCTCACGTTGTTATTGTTACCTTGGGAAATAAGTTGTACAGGATACAGGAGGTAGCACCGCCTACCACCATCTCTTTGGCTACTGCAAAAAAATGTTGTAAGCTCATTTCCAAAACCGGGGAATTTATTTTCTTAAAGATAGGACCTCAGGGAAAGAAGACGACAGTGGCCATGACCTCCAAATAGGACCCCTCTGCACGACAACAATAGATGGACAAGGTCGTGGACGAGTACGAGGACATCTTCACCTCCCCCGCAGGGGTGCCTCTGCACTGTCAGGTTAAGCACTCCATCGATCTGACCCGAGTTGCCTCATTGCCTAATGGACTAATATATCGCGCTCTCTTCTGGAGAATGACAAAATTAAGAGGCAGATACAGGAGCTATTATAGAAAGGTCACATTCGGCCGAGTTCATCGCCCAGTGGGAGCCCGATCTATAGAAAATCTTGTAGATTCATAAGCTAATGCAATTTGCTGAAGCAAGAGACAAGATTCTACTTCTACTCTTTAAATCGGAAGTGCATAAACATCGAGCATACAATAATCAATAGAGGAAGATAATCAAAGGAACATAACACAATAAATATCCAGGGAAATCTACAACTCAAGACCCTACTATCTACTTTGTATTAATCCGAAAAATCAAGATGAAATTACAATGCTTTTTCTCTGTAGAACAATCCCATCACTCGACAAATTCAATCTCCAACTCATAAGAAAGATCAAGGCCAAATCTTAGCCTCTTCAAAATCTCTCCAAGTCTCTATTCCAATGCGTAATTCTTATGGAGGATAGCTTGTATTTAAAGGGAAATGAAGCCTCTAAAAACTGCGAAATCCCTCAAGGGTCAGTTCCTGAATGCATGCACTATTAGTGCAACTTAGAAAAATATAAAACAAACATCACACTTTCCTTGCACTCTAGTCTCAACTGGTTCTTTCTCAGAATCAACATACATGAGTTTCTGATGAGTAAATATTCAGTTAACTAGAGTATCAATGGTGGAGTTCATTAGTGACACCACTGACAATTAACTCACTATTAGTTCTCTCAATCACTTTGAGAACTAAATTAAATGAACTGACTCATGAATAGAGTCTTCTATTTTACAACTCACAATTAACTCACATTGGAATCCTACAAAGTAGGGAGAACATACACATGGTTACAAAAAGACTTCCAACTCGAATTTCCTAAGTTAAGTAAATTTAATAAACCTTTATGCAACCAACTCACAAAATAGAAGAAAAGATAGATTAACGCCTTCAAAATCAACCTCTTTGAGGGGGAAACCTCCTTTGCATTACACAAATGAACAATTATTGGATGATTCAAATGACACAACCTCTGAATACTGAAGCAAATTACTTTTGCAGCCTACACTAATTTAATATTTTATTACATGAAACAGAAAACTAAGCAAAAAACAAGATACATAGGACACAATTATTTTTGGACAAAATAGTCCCCGGAAAAACCCAATGTAGGAAAATCAGTGCAGCAACTGTGAGGGTTTTATTTTATTAAGAAGTAATTCTGAATACAAATATTGGATGCCCTTTTAGAAATCCAGTGACAGAGAAAATATAATGGTGGAAAAACTGAGTGAGTTTTACCTCACTTCACCCGGCATATTCTGGCTTGTTCGACAGAAAAACTGGTTAACCTCCGCTATCTCTACACTGGCCCTGCATAGGCCCTATGTCAGCCTTACAGGCTTTGTGTTGTCTCTTCTTCCTTCTACGTCAACCTTCTCGATTGTTTCGTCATATCTCCGTAGTTTCAACTTTCTGCGTGAGGGTAGCTTCTTCTTCTGCGTTGGCCCTTCTAGCTCTAGGTTAGGCCTGCGTGGGCCCTAATTGGCCCACTGTCAATCCTCTTGGTTGTTGCACTGCCTCCACTAGCTTCTCTCCACCTCTCTGTCAGTACTCTCGAACTATCCCTACGCCTCTGCTGCAAATGATCAATGAATTCGAATTCTCAGCTTTTGAGCCCCAGAATCAAACTCCAGATCAATCTGTTCTCTTTGTGTGTGTTTCTAAGTGAACCCCAAGCCTCCTTTTTATACTTTCTCATTGAGACTTTAATGGATGAGATTAAGTCTCTAATCAATGGCTAAGATTAAAGCTTGACTTGATCCACCTTCTAGATCATTCTCACCCATATTTTGATTAATACTCATTAATACTTTAATTTGTCTAAGTTTAGACTTAGGAACCCCATTAAAAATATTAATTATTATAATAAAATACAATTTGGGTGGAATTTCACCAAACGGTTTCTAGGTTCTTTATAACTCATGTGCCTTAGCCTCTCCACCAATTTTCATGGCTATAGCACATCCGATGCTACCAAAACCTAACACTCCCTCTTAGGGAGGAAAGTGCTCAAGCGACAACATCCAACTGTATGCTGCTCTGTCTCTGAAGCATCTCCTTTCTACACTATTGTTGCCACCAACACTGTGTTGTTTTTGTTATTGTTCTACTGCCCATGACACTTCCACTCCCACTTTTGCATATGTACTACAACTCCCTCTCAAACACTGCATCTGTTATGCTACTAGCACTGTCACTGCTAACACTGCATTCGTACTGCAACTCATTTGCCAAGAGAAGAATCTCAAAAACATCCAAAATTACTGAACTTAAATGTGTTCAACATAATACCATGAATGTTGGAATATGACTGCTACTAGTCTCTGACCCTCTAAATCTTCTGCATTGCTGCTGACTTCTAAACTGTGCCATCTTCACTGCTGCCAACCCTTCTTTGCACTGATTAGTCTATGGCCTTAGGTTACTGCATGTGTCTCTCCAAACAATCCATTGCATCATGTGACATTAAGTCCATCTTGCTGAATCTCGGGCTGTTGTCGCAAGGAATTGATCTAAGAGGTGGACTCCTCAAGGATCCTTCCTGCATGTAGTCCTCCCGACTACAGCTCAATATCACCCCATTTCCCTCCTGGAGATGCATGGGCACTCATGGAAAACTCTGCTTCGTCAATTTTTACTGGAGCAGCCTTAGGATCATGTTTCTCATCCTTATCCTTTTGCTTCAAAGTACATTAGGATGGAAAGTGGCCCATTTCGCCACATCTGAAACATTTCACCTTCGAAATGTCCTTCTTCCACTTCTACTTATGTTGTCCCTCTGATGTTAGGGCTATATTCTCCTCCTCCTCCTTGGTCTTCATGCCACTCCCACTGCTTCCATTGAGGTTGACCTTTACCAGGTCCCTCCTTAATTCCTCCTGTTGAAGAGCTGCCCACATCTCCTCCCATGAATGTATTCTTTCCCTACCCAATATGCTTTGGATGAATACTTGCCATTCATCTAAGACTCCATTCATGGCCATCCTTACCATCGTGGTAGATTGAGGAGTAAAGCCCACTACAGCAAGTTGGTATCTGGTTTCCTGATGACATTGAAGATAGGGTTTAACTCCTTCTCCCTCCTGCATCAATGTCCACTGCAACTTTTGTTCTAGGTACATCTTTCATTGTTCGGAAGAGCCTTCATAAATTGAAGACAAAGCTTCCCACATCTCTCGGGCTATATATTTTCCCTGAAATTGTGAGACTACATGATCTCATACTCCATCAAGTATGAACCTCTTCACCTTCCACTGCTCGGCGTTGTAATTCTTCTTTTGATCATTGTCAGCAGGAAGAACCACAACACTCTTGATGTAGGCTTCGATATTGTACCCCTCCAGAACAATGAATATTCTGGTCTTCCATATGACATAGTTTGAAACTCCTTCCAACCTGTCCTGATCTCTGAGCCCATGCGATGTCATCTCACCCAAAATATTGAATTGATTCCTCTAGTCACTACTCAACATTATTGCCCGATAAGTGAGAAATTTGAAATTTTGCCAAGAATAGTTCTCTGAGGACAAAATTCCCCTACTATGTTTCTTCTCTCTTTTCTGACGGATTTCGGCCCTGGCAAAAACTGCATCCTTCAAGCACTGCACTGAGGCTCTGTGTCACTCACTCTACCTCTACAACTGATCCAAGTGGAATAGGCAGGTGGCCACCAATATGCAGATCAAGGTGGATATTGGTGGCCACTCGCCTATTCCACTAGGACCCCCACCATTGTTTCTTTAATTTTTCAGTTTCCTTATTTGTAGCACAATTTACTGTTGGCATTATGATACATATGTTGTACTTGATGGCAACCCACTCATCTCAGATAATAAATTATAGTGTAGAGAAAAGTTCACGCACTTATATGCAGAGAAAAGTTTATTTCATGTAGAGAAAAGTTCACGCACTTTTATGCAGAGAAAAGTTTATTTCATGTAGAGAAAAGTTCACGCACTTTTATGCAGAGAAAAGTTTATTTCATGTAGAGAAAAAGTTCACGCACTTTCATGCAAGGAAAAGCGCGTATATGTTGGAGAACTTACCTTTGGTCCATGGTAGTTAGTCCTTGGTATTTGAACCTATGAGGAAAAGCGCGTATATGTTGGAGAACTTACCTTTGGTCCATGGTAGTTAGTCCTTGGTATTTGAACCTATGGTTTTGGACCATGGTACGCACTTTCATGCAAGGAAAAGCGCATATATGTTGGAGAACTTACCTTTGGTCCATGGTAGTTAGTCCTTGGTATTTGAACCTATGGTTTTGGACCATGGTACCTCGTCAAAAGTGTTGATCTCACGCAATTTCATGGTTGGTTCATGGTATTAGTCCGACAGTTTTTGATCCTATGGTTTTGGCCCGTGGTATTGCATCCAAAAGTGTTGATCTCACATACTTTCATGGTTGGTTCATGGTATTAGTCCAACAGTTTTTTGATCCTATGGTTTTGGCCCGTGGTATTGTGAAAGGCCTAAGACTATAAAAGAGGAAGGAGATCATTTGGCAAAGCATCTTCTGAATTATTGAATATATGATAAAGTGCTAGATCTGGAATATTTTGATTGGGTTTTGGTGCAGATCTGGATCTGAATGAAGAAGGAACCTGAGCGTAAGGAGAAGGATAAGTTCTATTGATGGGTCAAAATCTTAAGGCTGGAATAGTGGTATCTCTATATGATTTTGATCTGTGATATGTGGCATACGCTTGATCTATAAATCTAATAATCTGGGTCTTAATTATTGATGCATGTTTTATTTTACACATGTTATGATCTGGGTATGTCTGATGTAACAACTGCAAAGTTATAAGGAAATATTTGCAGATCTGTATGCGGGTTGGCTTTGGTGAAATCAGAGATTGATGATGCAAGTGTAGTTGATGGGTTTTTGATGTTCTTGGATCCAGTTTGAAAATTTATGAAAAGTGGTCCTTGAAAGAAAAGAAGTAGGGGGTTGTAGCTCCCTTCCAGGAGAGACTGGAAAACGAGAGAGAGTTGTAGCTCTCTGCAGGTTGCAGCCTGCGTACTGGTAAAGGACTGCACCAGTACAAAACCATTGTAAAAGGAGTTTCTAATTTGAAAGAAGATAGAGACATATTGCAGCAGGTGGTTTTCACCCACATTGGGTTTCCACCTTACATCTTGTGTTCTTTGGTGTGACTATCTGTTTTCTTTGTTCATGCTCATTATTTTATGGTACTGACATGCAAAAATAATTCAAAGAATAAATAAGGAAGATTTATTAAAAGAACTTGATAATACTGATTCACCCCCCCTCTCAGTGTTATTTCCAACAATTGGTATCAGAGCAGGTCCTTCAAAGAAGCTTGATCACTTGAAGGAAGATCATTCATCATGAGCAACTACGAGAGGGAAGCATCAATCAGGCCACCAATTTTTGATGGGACAAACTTCAATTATTGGAAGGTAAGAGTTACTGCCTATCTTCAATCTCTTGGTACAGAAGTTTGGGATATCATAGATACAGGCTACACTTTTCCTTCAGCTACTCCTACAGATACGGCCGAAAAGAAGAAATATGAAACAAATGCTAAAGCAGTCAATACTCTGCTGGGATGCTTATCTCAAACAGAATTCGTGAAGGTTATGCAATATAAATCCGCAAAAGATATATGGGACAAGATTGTCTTGAGCTACGAAGGAGATGAACAGGTAAAGCGTGCTAAACTTCAAACCCTCAGGATTCAGTATGAGAATCTCAGAATGTATAATGATGAAAGTGTAGCTAACTATTTCCTTTGGGTAGATGAGATTGTTAATTGCATGAAAAACTTGGGTGAAGAAATAAAAGAGGCTATTGTGGTTGAAAAAGTTCTAAGATCATTGTCCCCCAAGTTTGAATCTAAAGTGTCTGCAATAGAAGAAAAGGAAAATCTACGAATTCTTACTATGTCTCAGCTACACGGAATTCTAACTGCTTATGAAATGAGAAAGGGAGGTCCATCAGATAGAAGAGAAGCTGCTTTCAAGGCTTCAGGCAAAGGAGACTATTATGAAGCAAGTCACGTGCCAGAAGAAGAAGAAGAAGAATCAAATTTTGTCAGAAATCTTCAAAGGGGAACTGGAAGGTTCAGAGGTAAGTTACCTTTTAAATGCTTTGCTTGTGGAAGAGTAGGTCATTATGCTGCAAAATGTCCTCATAAGGATAAAGGAAAGGAACCTGCTAGATGGAACAAGAAACAGATTGCAAATAAGAAAAGCTACTACACTCATGAAGATAGTGATGGTCTATCAAATAGTGACGAAGATGAACGAGGTAATGACTATAAACTCTTAATGGCATTTGAAGATGATGATTACATGGATGCTATAGATGTGGATAGCTTTTGTGAAGAAATTTCTAGACTCAAGACATGTATAGAAGAAAAGAATAGGATCATTGATACTCTACAACTTCAAATTGATGAAAAAGAAAAATATCTTGAAAAGTTAGAAGGCGAAATTGTTGGTCTTAGAAAAGAGATTGAGAAATCAAAGGCTATTAATCTTAAGTTTGTCAAAGGATCTGAAACTCTGGATGAGATCATCAATGTACAACGCTCTCCTCTAAACAAGACAGGTCTGGGCTATAATGGAGAAACTTCTCAAGCATCCACCTCAAAGAGTTATCTTGATGCAGCAAGAAGGAATGAGCAAAAGCACAATGGAGATCACCAAGTAAAGCAAGGACCAATTACAAACAAAGACTATCAGGCAAATCAGGGGCAATCTGTCTTAAGGATGAACAAAAGCTATAACCAGCCACAGGTAAAATCCTCTCAATTTGCTTCAAGAATGAATGACAATAGAAATTACAATCGTTTGGCCGGAAAATTTGATAACCGCAGAAATTTCTTCAATGGACAATGCTTTTCTTGCCATAACTTTGGTCACAAAGCAGCTCAATGTGTTGCATATAAAACGATCATGACTAGAGAAGCTCAAAAACAAAGAAGCATGACCGGGATTACAAAAAGGACCTATAACAACTTTTCGGTTCTTGAAAATGAAGTTGAATGTTCTATTTGCAATAACTTTGGTCATGAAGATTCTGAATGCAGGAGCAAGTTTCAGCAGACAAAGGAACAAGCCTCAAGCACCAAAACATGGAGAATAAAGGAACCACAAACAGAAAGATGTGGGATAGCATTTTATGCAGAGGGACAGGAAAATCTATGGTACATTGACAGTGGATGTTCGAAGCATATGACAGGTGATAAAGAAAAACTTGAATCATATTCTGCTCTAGAAAAAGGAAAGAAAGTTTCTTTTGGAAATGATACTCCTGCAACTATAAAAGGAAAAGGCACTGCTCAGTTAAAAGAAAAGGTCAAAGCTGGAAATGTTTTGTATGTTGATGAAATGAAACATAATCTTCTAAGTGTCAGCCAGATGTGTGATCAAAGAACCGAGGTGATATTCATATCAAATGGATGTCTTGTTCGTGATCTTGATACAGGTAAAACAGTGATCAAAGGTAAAAGAACTCCAAATAATCTATACATATTTGAAGAAGGACAACAACAATGCTATCTGAGCAAGGATGATGAGCACTGGTTATGGCACCGGAGGTTGGGGCATCTAAGCTTTTCACAAATAAGGAAAGCATGCAAATATTAGGCAGTTCGTGGTCTTCCAGATATCAAAGTTCCAGACAACACCATATGCAAATCATGTCAGTTTGGAAAGCAAACCAGAACTACCTTTCCGGAAAAGGAAGGATCAGCTAGCATGCCTCTTGAGCTAGTACATACAGATACATGTGGTCCATTCAGGAAAAGGACACCTCGAGGAGAAGAATACTTGATATTATTCATTGACGATTTCTCCAGGTTTGTCTGGTTAGGACTTATGAAGCACAAAGATGAAGCATTCGAAAAATTCAAATCCTTTAAAGCCTTGGTTGAAAATGAATCAGGATACAAAATTAAGTGTCTTAGATCCGACAGAGGTGGGGAGTTTACCTCAAATGAATTTTTCGATTTCTGTGAAGAACATGGGATAAGAAGAGAATTCTCTACAGCTAGAACTCCTCAGCAAAATGGAGTGGTGGAAAGAATGAATAGAACTGTCCAACAAATGGCTCGTGCTATGCTTGATGAATCTGGAACTCCCGCAACTTTCTGGGGCGAAGCAGCACATGCTGCGGTTATTATTCTCAACAAAACAAATGTCCGAGTGAACAACACTCAAACCCCTCATGAGCTCTGGTATGGTGAGACTCCTTCGGTAAAGCACTTCAAAATCTTTGGGAGCAAATGCTATATTAAAAATACTGATGAGAAACTTGGCAAAGTTGAACCTAGAGCAGATGAAGGCATCCTTCTTGGTTATTCTCCACACAGCAAAGCATACAAGTGCTATAATAAAAGACTTGGAAGAATTGTTGACAACATTGATGTAGTGGTTGATGAGAAGGGATACATTCCTAGGCAAGTAAATCATGAAGATATCGAAGAAGATGAAGGCCATCCTCAAAGACAGAATGATGAAGAAGAAGAACCTCAAGAAGAACCAGAGGAGCAGATAAGGATAGAAGAGAAGACTCCATCCAGATATGTTCAAAAGAATCATCCAGAATCTCAGATTTTGGGACAGAAAGAAGCAGGTGTACAAACAAGAAGAACAATTGCAGAAGCTTCAAGCTATTTGGCATTACTCTCTTCCACTGAACCACAAAATGTGAAAGAGGCATGCAAAGATGAATGTTGGGTCAAAGCAATGGATGAAGAACTTGAGCAGATCGAAAAGAACAACACTTGGGAGCTGGTTCCTAGACCAAAGGATAAGAATGTTATAGGAACAAAATGGGTCTTCAAAAATAAATTGAATGAAAATGGAGAAGTAATTAGAAACAAGGCCAGACTTGTTTGTAAAGGGTATGCGCAGCAAGAAGGAATAGATTTTGAAGAAACTTTTGCTCCTGTTGCAAGACTTCAGGCCATCCGAATGTTCCTTGCTCTCTCAAGCTTTCAAAACTTCAAATTATTTCAAATGGACGTGAAATCAACCTTTCTGAATGGAGACTTGGAAGAAGAAGTATACATTGAGCAGCCAGATGGTTTCATTCTTGGAAATGATCCAAATCTTGTATGCAGATTGAAAAAGGCTCTCTATGGCCTCAAACAAGCTCCAAGGGCTTGGTACTATCGTTTGGACAAATATCTTCATCAACAAGGTTTTTCAAAAGGATCAACAGACAGCAATCTTTATATAAAAGTTGAAAATGACAAATTGCTGATACTTGTTGTGTATGTAGATGACATTATCTTTGGCAGCAATGAAGAAGCTATGAGTCAAAGCTTTGCCTTGGTGATGCAGAAAGAATTCGAAATGTCCTTGCTGGGAGAACTGACATATTTTCTTGGTTTGCAAATCCAACAAAATGAAGGAGGGATCTTCTTGTCTCAAACCAAGTATCTCAAGCAGATTTTGAAGAAATATGGTATGGAAGAAGCAAAACCAGTATGTACACCCATGGTCACAGGATGTAACCTCAGTGCAAATGATGAATCAGCAGCAGTGCATCAACCAACTTACATATATATGATTGGAAGTCTACTTTATTTGACAGGTACCCGACCAGACATCATGCATGCAGTGGGAATAGTTGGAAGATTTCAGGCAAATCCAAAGGAAACTCATCTTCAGGCAGTAAAGAGAATCTTCAAATATCTTCAAGGGACTCAAAACTATGGCTTATGGTATCCTAGAGATACAGATCTCACACTTCATGCTTATACAGATGCAGATTGGGCCGGAAGCGTGGAAGACAGGAAAAGCACAAGTGGTGGTGCATTCTTTATGGGTTCCAGATTAGTATCTTGGTTCAGCAAGAAACAGAGTTCGATTGCCTTGTCTATAGCTGAAGCAGAATATGTTGCTGCTGCATCTTGCTGCACTCAACTCCTTTGGATGATGCAGACCTTGCAAGATTTTCAAATCACTTGTACACCACCCATCTCCATCTTATGTGATAATACAAGTGCAATCAGCATTTCAAAGAATCCAGTCATGCATTCAAAAACCAAGCACATACCAATCAAGTATCACTTTCTCCGGGAACAAGTGCTTGAACAAAAGGTCAAGTTGGAGTATGTTCCTTCTAAGGAACAGGTTGCTGATATACTCACCAAACCATTGCCTAGGGAGACCTTTGAATACCTCAGGCAAAAGCTGGGGGTTGTTGATGCATCATCTTGTTGTTGAATCTCTTCTGATTGTTGGTTGTACGCAAGGTTCATCTGAAGTATATGCGTACATGTGCTAGGTTGCGGATTGGTCAAAGATCGAATGGCACCGGTTCAGGGGGAGCATATCATGCATTGTTGGCATTATGGAGGAAGTACAAAAGGAGATCATGGATGCTGGTCTGAATATTGCTGCAATACGTCTCTATCTCTTTCATGGTCATGGATTATGGTTCTTCTTTGCAGATCTGGTTTATAGTCAGGGGGAGCATGTTCTTAGGGGAAGCATAACCCTTTGCCCTTGATGTCAAAGGGGGAGAGTGATTGGTTGTTGTTGCCATCAAGTCCAAAGGGGGAGATTGTTGGCATTATGATACATATGTTGTACTTGATGACAACCCACTCATCTCAGATAATAAATTATAGTGTAGAGAAAAGTTCACGCACTTATATGCAGAGAAAAGTTTATTTCATGTAGAGAAAAGTTCACGCACTTTTATGCAGAGAAAAGTTTATTTCATGTAGAGAAAAGTTCACGCACTTTTATGCAGAGAAAAGTTTATTTCATGTAGAGAAAAAGTTCACGCACTTTCATGCAAGGAAAAGCGCGTATATGTTGGAGAACTTACCTTTGGTCCATGGTAGTTAGTCCTTGGTATTTGAACCTATGAGGAAAAGCGCGTATATGTTGGAGAACTTACCTTTGGTCCATGGTAGTTAGTCCTTGGTATTTGAACCTATGAGGAAAAGCGCGTATATGTTGGAGAACTTACCTTTGGTCCATGGTAGTTAGTCCTTGGTATTTGAACCTATGGTTTTGGACCATGGTACGCACTTTCATGCAAGGAAAAGCGCGTATATGCTGGAGAACTTACCTTTGGTCCATGGTAGTTAGTCCTTGGTATTTGAACCTATGGTTTTGGACCATGGTACCTCGTCAAAAGTGTTGATCTCACGCAATTTCATGGTTGGTTCATGGTATTAGTCCGACAGTTTTTGATCCTATGGTTTTGGCCCGTGGTATTGCATCCAAAAGTGTTGATCTCACGTACTTTCATGGTTGGTTCATGATATTAGTCCAACAGTTTTTTGATCCTATGGTTTTGGCCCGTGGTATTGTGAAAGGCCTAAAACTATAAAAGAGGATGGAGATCATTTGGCAAAGCATCTTCTGAATTATTGAATATCTGATAAAGTGCTAGATCTGGAATATTGTGATTGGGTTTTGGTGCAGATCTGGATCTGAATGAAGAAGGAACCTGAGCGTAAGGAGAAGGATAAGTTCTATTGATGGGTCAAAATCTTAAGGCTGGAATAGTGGTATCTCTATATGATTTTGATCTGTGATATGTGGCATACGCTTGATCTATAAATCTAATAATCTGGGTTTGAATTATTGATGCATGTTTTATTTTACACATGTTATGATCTGGGTATGTCTGATGTAACAACTGCAAAGTTATAAGGAAATATTTGCAGATCTGTATGCAGGTTGGCTTTGGTGAAATCAGAGATTGATGATGCAAGTGTAGTTGATGGGTTTTTGATGTTCTTGGATCCAGTTTGAAAATTTATGAAAAGTGGTCCTTGAAAGAAAAGAAGTAGGGGGTTGTAGCTCCCTTCCAGGAGAGACTGGAAAACGAGAGAGAGTTGTAGCTCTCTGCAGGTTGCAGCCTACGTATTGGTAAAGAACTGCACCAGTACAAAACCATTGTAAAAGGAGTTTCTAATTTGAAAGAAGATAGAGACATATTGCAGCAGGTGGTTTTCACCCACATTGGGTTTCCACCTTACATCTTGTGTTCTTTGGTGTGACTATCTGTTTTCTTTGTTCATGCTCATTATTTTATGGTACTGACATGCAAAAATAATTCAAAGAATAAATAAGGAATATTTATTAAAAGAACTTGATAATACTGATTCACCCCCCCTCTCAGTATTATTTCCAACATTTACTATTTTTTTGCAGTTTTTTATGTCTTGAACTTCGGAGTCGTTTTGAGGCCCTAAACAATGTTTTTTTGGGAAAACTGGGACCAACATGGGTCATTGACCAATGTTGGTCATTCAAACGTTGTATACCTCATATAGATCTTTCTAACGAGGTATTGTGCACGTCAAACGAAGATCGTATGCCAAAGTTACAACCTCGGGAAGTTGATGTACCAATTTACCCAAACGAGGCCCATAGTTTGGTGCTTCATCTCCTAGGGTTAGGTTTTTGGATGTTTAGGGTTTTCCATTGTTTCTCAATATTAAATAGGCCTTTTAGATTCATTGTAACACAATTCAGATGCATGTAGCCGCCACATCTCTTCTCAGAGATATGCTACCATCGCCCAAGCTAGTCTTATTTCCATTCGGTTTGTAAGCATATTTCAGTATTTGATATTAATGGAACGAAGCGTTATTTATAATACATCTTTGCATTTAGGGTTATATATGTAATTTGTTGTGTTCCTATTTAAATTCAGATCAGTGGTATCAGAGCGATCTTCTCTTTCTCTATTTTTCTTTGCATGTCCCCAACGAGGTCGAGATATAAGGAGTTAGGGCTCGATCTGGTTGAACCTTTGCAAGATCAGCCTCGCAAACCCCGATAGTTGCCCATGGGGGAAGAAAAGAAAGATGAGGGGGTAGGAGATCCTATCAAAATATTGCTCGAGGAGGCCCTCAAGAAACAAAGGAACGTGATGATGGATAACTTTGCCCATATCCTTCAACGGTTTCCTACCGGTGGTGCTTCCCGATCATGTTGGTACAGAACAAGGATGGGACTTGGAGACTCTATATTGAATATCGGGCACTGAAAAAGATAAATGTCCGAAATAGGTACCTCACCCACAGAATGTTGACCTTCTGGACCAACTTAGGGAGGCAAAATATTTCAGCAAGATCGACTTGAAGTCTGGATATCTCCAGGTACCAATCGAACCCTATGATGTGTGGAAGATTGCATTCAGACCCAAGGAGGGCCTTTCCGAATGGTTGGTTATGCCTTTCGGGTTGAAGAATGCTCCTTCAACCTTCATGAGGCTGATGGATGACATATTGCGGCCATTCACCAACTCATTTGTAGTGGTATGCATGGATGACATCTTGGTCTTCAGTCAGAGTTGGGAAGAACACCTCCACCACATCCGACAGGTTCTCCAAACACTGTGGCAACACAAGTTGTGTACCAATTTGGAGAAATGCACTTTTGGCATGACCTAGGTTTAGTATCTGGGATACATTATTGATGAACGGGGGCTGCATGTGGATCCAACCAAGATCCAAGTCATTCGGGATTGGCCAGCCCCAACCACTCTGACAGAGCTCTGCAACTTTTTGGGTCTTGCCAATTTCTACCGCAGGTTCGTGTTGGGGTTCTCTCATATCACTTGGCCCTTGAGTCAAGTCACCAAAGGAGGAGCGAAAGAAAAATTCTTTTGGTTTGAATCTCAACAGAAGGCATTCATAGAGTTGAAACATCACCTCTGCTCTACACCAGTGCTCACATTACCAAACTTGCAACAACCATTTGAGATCAAGACAGATGCCTCTAACTATGCTATTGGGGCAGTCCTTACTCAATAGGGGCATCCAGTGGCATATCATAGTGAGACACTTTCAGACACAGTACAAAAGTATCCCACTTATGAAAAAGAGATGTATTCCATTGTGCATACCTTCCAACAATGGAAGCATTACATTTTGGGGAAGGAAACGGTCATCCACATAGACCACCGACCCCTGCAGTTCATATAGACGCAAGGGAAGTTGCAGAATGATAGCCATCAGAAGCGGTCCACATACCTGCAACAGTTCCATTTGAATATGAAGTACAAGAAGGGCAACACAAATAATGTTGCAGACTACCTCAGCCGACCACCGATCATGGCGTTAACCACCGTGCTCAACTCTTGTGGGCACAAGACTTCTTATTGGCCACTTCTCTACAAAAGCGACCCAAAATTTGGCCACGCATACCATATGGTCTTGGAGGGTCAGCAAGTTTCAGATTTTCACCTCCAAGATGCTCTGTTATGCCATTTGTGACACCTTTGTGTTCCTTCAAGCAAGCGTGTGAAGATGATTTGGGAAGCGCACTATAGTTGAGCCGCTAGGCATTTCAAGGTTGAGAAAATGGTGGTAGTACTGCAGAAGTATTTCTATTGGCCGAATCTTCATCAGGATGTTGGGAAGTACATCAAATCCTACACTTCTTACACCATTTCCAAACCGACCATTAAGAAGAAAGGTCTCTATACCTCGCTGCCTACCCTTAGTTGACCTTTGGAATCCATCTCCATGGATTACATGTCAGTCCTTCATTCTACTAAGCATGGCAACGACTGTGTTTTTTTGGTCGTCAAAAAATTCTCGAAGATGGCCATTATGGTTGTTACACAATATTTTGTCACACCTCCTGCACTTCCATGTGAAATACCCTGAAGTGTCTAAAACATGGCCATTATGCAATGTACTCATTCATATATGAAGCTCCGATCCTTTCCTAAGACATTGATTTGAAAATTCCTTGAGCTTCCCCTAAAGGAAATAGCTCTAAAACCCTAATTTGAGAATCATCCCTCTTATGGAACTAAAAACAATGATGATCGCCTATTGCACTATACTCGACCCGCGATGGCATCACTTTATTTGCTTGTTTACCTGCGATGATTCCAAAAAGGAAATTTTCCCAAAGAGGATGAGAAGCTTCGTGATTTAAAAGCCTCCAGAGCGGCGAGATGGAGGTTGTTCGACGTAGATGAGGTCGAGTTCTCCCAACTTGGCCTCTTGGTACTATCCCTATGAGCTACCTCCTTAAGATGAGGGCCTACTCCTATCTTTGGAGAGATCCTAACTCCATTTCCCAACCTATCTATCTATCCTCTCCCATTCCCAAATGGTTGGTCTATGTCTATTTGCACTCTTATGCTAAGATGTGCCCATATGCTACTCACTTGGCTTGGAGGAGTGATTGGAGAGCTTAGCTTGGACTTGGAAATTCATTCAAGGAGAGCCTATCAACATCGAGGCTTGGTTGTATGCTTCCCCTTCTTTTCTATTAATATACAACTGCTGGTTCATTTTCCATTGATTTGTATGCTCATGTATCATCTATCTTAACATTCCTTGATCAGTTAAGTAGGTTGCTTTTGAATATGCCTTTTGTATTCGCATGCCTTGTTGTGTCTTGATCTCTTGTGCAGGTGCATAAACATTGTGAGCAGTAGGAACGAGCTGTGACGCAAGTGATTCAAGGTCTTCAACAAAGGAGATCGAGATAGCATCAGAATGAGGTAGGCCATCTTCTTCGTCTCTCATTTCAATTGTAACTTAGGAAAGTGTTTGGTAGATTGTCACTTAGGTTGCTAGACCCACTCATTGGGCTAGAGGGATCGTCTCTGTTTGCAGAGAGGATTTACCTACACAACAAAATGTTGACTCCGTTGGGGATAGTATGATCCTTTCCATTTAATCCTTCATCTTGATTTTGTGTTGAGTTTGACCAACCATTCATTTTCAGACTTGTTTGTTTGTTTGTAACTTTTTCACTTACTGGTGATTGCTTGAAGGTTCTTGGTTTTTTGCTGATCTTGATTTTTGTTTTGGTTTTATCTCATCTGTCTCGACCATCGCAGTTTTATCCCTAACAGTCACGATGACATCGCCATGATTATCGTTGTTTTTCCCATGACAGGTGCGGTGATCCAAAAAGTTAAAGAAAATTAGGTTTTCTCTTCTTGATTTCAGTTTTTTGCCTTATAGCAGTGGTTTGTCAGTATGATTATAGTATCATTGTCTTGGTTGACATGTTTTTCTGACTGCAATTGCCTCTTGTTTTGGTTTGAGTGTATTTGGAATTTGATTTGCTTTCAATGGTTCCTAGGGTTTCTAAGTCACCCTTCATTCACTCATTGATCTGTTCTTCAGAGATCAATTACCCTTGTTCAAAGAGTCTTTTTGCGTCTCGACATCTTCTGCAAGTCACTTTTGGTTCTTTGGCATAAATTTGTTTTCATTAGTGTCAAATCGAGGAGATGCTTTGAAAGTCACTTTAGTTCATTAGCAAGAAATAGATTACAAAACTGTTTGTTTTTGGATTGAATCGAAAGGAAGTGCTTGTTGTTATTCTTGTGTTTTGGAAAGTGAAAGTGTATATCATTGAAGTATTTTTGAAACATTTCTTTCATTCAAATCAGAAAGTGAAAGCAAGATCATTATTGCATCTTTAGTGAAAAGAAAAATATTTCCATCTCCATGGTATTGCATTTGTTAGTAGAATGAAAGACTATATTTCATTTTTACTTATTGCATTGAAAAGATTGTATTGATGCTTTTGGTTTATTCGATTCTTTGATTGGTTGTTTCTCTTCCTTTGTTAGAATAGCCTTCATCGAATGAAAAGTTTCATTTTCATCATTTAGTTGCATTCCAGGAACAAGTGACATCCTTGAGTCCTCAAAACTGAAACTTAATTCAAGATTAAACTAAAAATTTACCTCAAGTAACCTAAGGAGCATTTGAAACATTAACTATCCTACTTAGTGGTCTCGGCTAGAGATGTGTTCCAGCGTCTATAAAGCTCAGCAACTGTCGTTCACAATACTCTTGCACTAGACAGTGCTAGCACTGACTTGTGCTCCCCGTACCGTCGAGTATATAAAGGGAGACCTTCATTGGTTCAAAACCTTTATCCATAGGAAGCCGAGTTTACCGCCCTGTAAATGTGATACACCAAACATAACATTCAAGGAGATTTCCCGCACATACGTCAAGTCCTTAGTAAATTTATTTGCTAGGGTGTATATTGCAGTTCATGGTTACTTGGTAATCCTTTTTTCCTAGAGTACTTGAGTAGTCATTTCGATCTTTTCTGACTCCTTAAATTTGAAAAGATCATTGAGCACTTGTCCTTTCAAGCTCGTTAGGACAACGAGAGCGACTAGAGTCACCTTTTCATCCTTTTCTCGACTCTTAAAATATGAAAAGGCAAAGTTTTTGTTTCAAATTCTAAAAATAATTGCCCATGATAACATGTCAAACCCATGAAGTTGCTTCTTGGCCCAATATTGAGTAAATCCTTGTAAATTTTATTTTTAATCAGCACTCAACAAATCTCCTCTCTTTTTTCTTCTCTTGAGAGAAAGTCATTGTGGCTGAACCATTGAGTGAACGGTCTTCACAAGGAGTTCACCCAGAACTTCCTCAGTCACTTGAAGCTCAAGGTTTTGAACTTGGGATTGTACTGAGCATTCAACCCCTTTCTTCTCGTCCACCACCTTCAGATTCCTTGTCACCTCAAGAATTTGATCCAGAAACCCCTGAGAGTCCACAAAGGTTTGTCTTATATCCACTGAATTCGTTATTTGATCCTGTTGTAATATCTCCTCATCGTCCTTACAGTTCTTACAATCAACTTGGTGTTCCTGTGGAGTTATCTCGTTGTACATCTCATATTCCGCCTCACTAATTGTTTCCACCCATGGATTCAGAAGGTGAGATCCCAACCTCTTCTTCGGGTCATTCAGAAGTTTCCGCTACTCATACTCTTCATGTCGATGATGAACAAGGGTATGAATTTCCTCCAAAAGGCTTTCCTTCTACAGGAAGAGTCCCATCTCACACTACTGAAACCAGTGCGCCTATGTTTCCACCTGGTTATACAACCCTAGCCCAGTTAGTTTCAGGAACTCCTAGTGCTTCATCTTTGTATCAAAATCCCATTTGGTCTTCAAATGCCATGCCTACTTCTGGTCCATTCATTCCAAACGTGACCTCTCAAATTTCTGTACAAACTGTTGTTATGTCAGTTCCTGTTCAACCTATGATTCCATCGCAACCTGTATCATCGTTTCAACCGTTCATTCTGGTACAACCGATTGTTTCAGGTCAGGTTTTAGTCAGTTCTTCCACCCCTCCGTCAAGTGGACAGAATGTGCCACCACCTGGGGGGAAAATCTAAACATTCCTCTTGTGTCAGGTGAAACCCATGTGAGCGGATTACAATCTCACATGGTTGGATTTAATCAACCTTATTATGGTAGTATTCCTAACCCTATTGGTCCGTCCAGGTCGGATAATATCCAGTGTCAATAGCCTTATATGACTAAGATTCCACTCCAACAGGCTTATGTCCCATATGGTTTGCAAGCCTTGGTCAATCCATCTTACACTCCACAAGCAGGAGCTTATGTTCAGCTTGGTTAATCCACTATTCCTGGTGGATATGGTGAGATTCAATTCGGAAATTACCAATACCCTCAGAGTATATCCCAAGGAACTGTTCAAAAACCCTTGCAACAGCAAGGGAAACCGTTACGGCATCAAGGGCAACCTTTGCAACAGCGGGGGCAATCTTTGCAGTAGTATCAGCAGCCTTTGCAGCAGAAAACTCAGTTTGTTCAGTAACCCACTCAACCTTTGTATTCGCAAGGTCAACCTTTACAGCAGCAAGGTCCACCTTTACAGCAGGAAAGTCATACTTTGTAGCAGCAAGTTCAACCTACGCAACAAGCTCAATATGTATATCAACAAGGTCAGCCCTTGCAAACACAAATTCAACCCCTGCAGCAGCAGGGCAAATCTCTTCAAGTCCAGGGTCAACAGGTCCAACAACCTTACAATCAGTATGTCACTTATAATGCTTATCAATGGCCTATGGTAAGTCAATATCAAACCTACCTTGGACAAAATCCACCTTATGGTCAAGATAATCCTTAGTGGGGGAAAAATCAAATCCCGTATGGTCAAAATCCTCCACTATGGGGGCATAATCCTTACCAACAAGGTTGGAACCCGCAGTTTGGGCTTCCTTAAAGGCCCTACATGCCATTTAATCTGCAATTGCCATTTTTGGCTATGTTGTAAATGCCTGATGTCTCGAGGCTCAATAATGATCCTATTTTTCATTCTCTTTATTGGCCTTCTATTCCGACTAAAATTCCAAGCGATTGCCTTAAGTTCGAAGGAAATTCTAAATAGGACCCGCAAGCCCATGTGATGACATATCACTTATGGTGCTCTTCAAATTCATATGTTGACGATTATATTCGTCTTCGCCTCTTTTAGAGAACCTTAATAGGTGCTACAACAAAATGATATATCAAGTTGCCTCGAGCAACCTATGCTGAATTTAACTCTTTAGCTATGGCCTTCCTCACCCACTTCCAATTTCTAGTTCGATGTGAAGCTAACACTCAATTGATCACATCCCTGAAGCAAGATACTGCGACCCACATTTATGATCATATCCATGAATGGACACGTCGATGTCGCTCATCAAATTCGAGATTCCTGATGAGTTGTTAACTGAATGGTTCATGAAATCATTCGTAAACAAAATTGTTGCAGATATAGCAATGGGTGGATGTGTTACCAAGGACCAAGCTATTGCACGTGCTCAATATCTAGACTTAGTCTATTCCCAATATAGCACATTATATGAGATGTTTCCTGATGCTCTAAGACCATCTTTGAATCCGACAACCTCAAAGTATCCCAATGTACCGCCTGTTGATGGTGTAATTGGTTAAGTGTCTCAGACTTCCACTAAGACTTCTTCGAAGCAAAAATCTATTTCAAACACTGGTTCCAATAATCCTTCGAAATATTCGTCAAATCCTGGTAAAATCTCCGAGTAAAATGTTGGTCAGTCTACCGCAACAGATAAGACCTCAAAAGGTAACAAAAATGGTAAAGGTAAATCTAAAATCGATACCCTGAAACATGATCCACCCAAATAAATTTTTTATCTTTTATTTTTATTTTTTTATTTTTTATTTTTATTTTATTATTATTTTTTTTTTGTACAGTGGAATCGGCAACAGGGGAAACCTCGCGACGCGTTAGACGGGGTTGATTCTGACCGCTACCTCTATAACCATTGGGAGCTGCACCCGCCCCTCTCCACAGCGCCGGGTTAGTCCAGGGGAATTGAACTCGTGGCCTTTAGTATGGAGCCCGCCTTTCTAACGAACTTCACCACAGTGTGATTACCAACTCGCCTACCCCTGAGGGGCTTAATAATTTGTTGTTGATGCTTCCAAGTGAAAGCCGAAATATCCTTGCCTCATATGTGAGGAAGACCATCATACCAAGGATTGTCCCCGACATGCTAAAGTTAACCATTTTTTGAAAGGGACTCTGAATGTTTTAAAAGAACCATTTCCATATTTGCAAATTTAGTTGATAGACCAACTACAATCCTCTGCCTCCTCTGGTTCCCAAGTTTTCATGACGAAAGGTTCATCACCTATTTTGATCACTACTCGAACAAAGGACTATCAAACCCCACAAAAGAAGACAGCAGAGAAAGAAGTCATTGATATACCTTCTACTTCCACTGCATCCAATTCTGGTCTGCTCCATATTGAGCGTCCTAACAGTGAATCTGTAATCCGACTTCCTCCCAAAGGGGTGCTTCAGAAATCATCTTATAATATGAATGTTAGGGCTGTGCACCATTATAATATTGTTGAAGATTTAGCTCAAGCACCTTCGGCAATGTCTATTTGGAAGTCCTCCAAACATGTCCAACGCAATGGAAATCATTGTTGTCTACTATAGGTGCCATTGATCCTTCTGATTAAAGTTTAATTACCTTTGAACTTGAAAACCACGTTCCTCGTCTTCCTCATAAGATTGCTTTTTTTATTCAAGTTATCACTAAAGGAAAGACGATCCATTGGACTGCTATTGATGAATGTGCTTCCACCTGCATCATGTGTGTTTCGTGTTGGAAGGCCATTGGCTCTCCTCCTCTCAAATCAGTCCTCGAACACTTTGGAGGCCTTTGATGGCATAGGCTCCTGTCCATATGGTATTCTCACAAAATTGCCTATCACGTTGGAAGGAAAGACTGTTGAGCTAGAAGTGGAAGTTGTAGACACGAGTCTCAATTACAACCTTCTTCTCGAGTGAAGTTGGACCCATGCTATGTTTTGTTTGGTTTCTTCTTTGTTCTAGGTGCTTCGTTTTCCTCACGAAGGAAAAATTGTCACCATCGACGAACTATCTTTTTTCTCTTCCGGTACGTTGAACGAAAATGTCCCATATGTGGGAAATACCGAAATTCCTTAGGATAGCGTGGGGGCAGGTCTTTTTAAATATTATATTTTAATGGGTACTTTTACTCTCCCACCTCCGAATATCACTTCGATAAATACGATCTCTATTTCTACAGATCCTTGGATTATTCCTACTCCAGATCAAATTGATTCATTTGGTGATTATATACCATTAAGTCCACTAGAAGAAGCTTATCAAGAAATTGTCTTGGCTTCAACAGCTGCTTTAGAAAGTCATGTTGTTTTCAGTATGAACCTAGATACTTATGTGCCATCTCCTTGGCTTGGTTCATGGGATTCTCCAAATCCTTTGAACGAGACATTCCCCACCGACGAGAGTATCGTTGAGGTTATGTCTCTGGATGAAACTCCTTGGAACGATCTCCATCATCGTTCTTCATTTCTTCCCAGCCTCAGTGAGATGCCTTCGTGTCTTGAAGCTTTCGTTTCTCATAACCCAACGCATCCACTTCAAACACCTGTTTTGGTGCACGAAGTCCTGTCTAAGGGTAATATGGGAAACATTACTACAACCATGCCTCTTGAAATTTCCATTAAACCTGGAATTGTTGAGAACGTTCATATTGGGGTTTCTTGTTCTCCCGATGAGATCAAGGTTTACACTGAACTTTTCAAAGAATTTCGAGATGTCTTCGCGTGGTCATACGAGGAAATGCCTGGTATTGATCCAGAAATTGTGGTGCATGAAATACCTACCTATCCTGGTGCAAAGCCTGTTTGTCAACGACTTCGTCCTATGCATCCTCAGAAGGCTGCTGCTATTAAGGCAAAAGTGGAAAAGCTTTTAAAATCTAGTTTTATCTATCCAATCCCATTGACAGATTGGGTGTCTAACATTGTCCCTATTGCTAAAAAGCAGGGCACGATTCGTGTCTGTGTTGATTACCATGACATCAATCGTGCATGTCCAAAAGACAACTATCCCACTCCATTTATCGATCAAATCATCGACGAGTGTGCTGGGAGTGAGATTTTCTCGTTTATGGATGGTTTTTCTAGCTACAACCAGATCAACATCTCACTTGTTGATCAACATAAGACGACCTTTATCTGTCCATGGGGCACTTTTGCCTATAAGAAGCTTCCTTTCGGTTTAAAAAATGTTGGCGCTACCTTCCAAAGAGCAATGTCTTATGCGTTTCATGATATTTGTCACATTGTTCAACCTTATCTTGACGACTTACCAACCCATTTTGCTAAGCGTCATGACCATCCGGACCACTTAAGATCCATCTTTCTGCGATGTCGACACTATAACATCCGTCTCAATCCACATAAGTTCATTTTTTGCTTTGAATATGGTCAAATCTTGGGCTTTGTTGTGTCCCGCGAAGGTATCCGAATCGATTCGTTCCTAACTACACTGAACTCGCCAAGGGTTTTACTCACTTACTTAAGAAGGGTATCCCTTTCATTTGGGATGAATTTTCCCAAAAATCCTTCAATGATTTGAAAAACACGCTTATCAGTGATCCTTTACTGCATCCCCCCTACTTATCGATGTGATTATTTCCTATACTTGGCTGCAACTGACAGAACCATTGCTATGGTGTTGGTTCAGGATGACGAGGATGGAAACAAACATGTGGTTTATTATTTAAGCCGAAATCTCCTTGATACTGAGTCTCAATATGCCCATGTCGAGAAACTTTCCTTGCCAGTAGTCCGTGTTGTTCAAATATTTCGTCATTATATCCTTTTATAGAAAACCATGGTGATTTCTGATTGCAACCCCATAACCTATATTTTGAGTCATTAATTACTTGGGGGAAAATAATACAAATGGATTTTTATCCTGCAAAAGTTTGATTTGGAGTTTACTGCTGCCAAATCAAAGGAAGCACTAGTTTTTGCCGAATTGTTATGTGCCCTTTCGTCTGCAAGCAATTCTACGATTTTCCTGAGCAGATTCCTGATGAAACTCTATTTCTCATCAGCGCTCTTGACCGGTGGTATGGAGATATTATCGTTTTTCTTCAAACTCAAACCTTATGATATGAGTTGACTCGATTCGACCGATGCCACATTCGGCATCAGTCCCAACCCGATCGGATTCTTGGTGATACATTGTACCAAGCCAGTTTTGAATCTGTTCTTCACAGATGTCTCACGCTTGAAGAGGCTGAACGGGTCTTGAATGACTACCACTCTGGGGCATGTGGTGGTCATATGTCAGGCTACGCCACTGCTCAAAAAATCCTTCGCGCTGGTTATTTATGGCCTTCTATATTTATAGATTGTATTCTGGGTGTTTAGAAATCTCGTGAATGCCATATTTTTAACTACAAGCAACGTGCCCCACCAGCACCCTTACACGCAGTAGTTATCGTTGGCCCATTCGCTAAATGGGGCATAAACTTCCTGACATGTAACCCTCGCTCGACCAGGGGGCATGGCTATATTATCGTTGTCGTCAACCGATTTACTAAATGGGCCGAGGCGATGCCCACATATAATGTTGACGGTATCACTGCTGCTCAGTTCCTCTTCAACCACATCATAACACATAGTTCTTGGCATTAAAGACTTAGTTTTCAAGTTAGATTCACAACTCGTTGTGTTACAATTAAACAATAATTATTTGGTAAGAAATCCATAGATATTGCGTATGTACCAACGTGTTCGATTACTAGAAATAAATTTTGATTTTATCACATATCAACATATTCCACGCAATTTGAATACATACATGTTATCACTCAGGTTGTTCCCTAAAGTTGTAAGAAAGGGAATACGGCCGAGGTAACCACAGACCAATCTTTTAGATACAGATTCTAGCCAATCTGCATCCAGAGAGGGCTCTCTCTTTATGATTTAGCTTTTTAAGGTATTTTAGGCTAGCTCTGAAGTGCAAGGGTTTTTGTTTTGAATTTGGTTGGGACGATGGAGATTCAATAGAACAGTGAGGTAAAATTGAAGAGTTTCAGTCCATTGGGCATGATGGAGTCAAAGAAAGATAGCTTCCTGGATTAGTTTTCTTATCAGAGGAGGTATCACAGAGCAAGGTACTCAAATATGGGGCAATA
Organism: Pinus tabuliformis; assembly: GCA_031772625.1. Classification (NCBI taxonomy): domain Eukaryota; kingdom Viridiplantae; phylum Streptophyta; class Pinopsida; order Pinales; family Pinaceae; genus Pinus; species Pinus tabuliformis. The sequence goes on from CM062804.1 coordinate 109,772,911, forward strand.
TATAGGCTGAAATCAGATGGAATGGAGTCAATGGATGAAGGGCAATTAAGAATCCTTCATCATGTTGACAGAGGGAAAATGGATGATTACTGTTAAGGAGCAATTAAGAATTCCTTAGCAAATATTCAAGGTGAAGAATCAGGGGATACAGGAGCATTTAAGAATTTGCTGTATATGCTAATTCTGAAGAAAACATAGAAAATAACAAAGATTGAAGACAGAGTGCAGACAAGCAAATTCTGAATTATTCTTTTTCTCTGTTATTTAGATCATGGAACATAGATGATATAATAAATATATAAACTGTAAAACACAAGTTAGAAAGGACTTATTGATCCACAAGATGATTCAAGAATTCTGTAACATGGTCCTCAGCATCAAATTCACATTCAGTAAGCCAGACAGAAATGGTTCCAACAGCCTTTTATTCCAGAAAACTTCAGTATTACAGTCAGGAACTATGAACGCTCATCAACCAACCAACCCCAGATACTTCGTCTGGGGGGGTATTTATACAAAATATCAAAACATCTTACAAAAATATCTGAAGAAGATAATATCTGGGGATCATTAATGCGTTTTACAAAGACAGAGACAGTCAGTCTCGAAAACAGGGAAACAATAAATAGATGCAATAAATTCATGCTGCGCTGGTTGATCTGCCTTTATGAGAAGTACTGGAGGTAGGTGTTGCAAGTCGGTTCTAGCTGTTTGCATTGATAGTCCGCGCTTCTTGTTGCGTCTTTGCCTGATGCACTTTAATTCTGATCAGATACATTTTGACCCACGTGGCTTTGCTTCATTTCTGTTCTTCGCATTATGGTAGATGGTGCAAAATTTTCAATTGACCAAAGATATCAAAGATAAGTTTATAAAATTTCCAACATACTTTGCCACCACTAAGGTCCTGGTAATTTATGCCTTTGAAGCTTCCTCAAATTTTCGTCAGCATCTGTGTATCTGTAGAAATTAGGTGGGATGGTGAACAGATGCTCTACCTCATGCTCAATGTAGAATAGATTTTCCAGGCTGTCATATAGGGCTTGGCCAGATGGCTGTGCCTTCTCTCCTGAAGTACTTGATGATGCATTAACCTGATCAGCAACAAATTTCTTCAACCTGTGCGTGTAATCTACATGTTTCAACAGACGATTATTACCTCCCAAAAGACTTGGAAAACCTTTATTATGCAGGACTGTAAACTTTCCTGTGAAAGAATCAATTTCCACCTGCATGTCCTGGCATCTCCTTTCCAAATTTTGCATCAGCGTTCTCATGGTTAGAACTTTCTTGATATCCAGAATGGTGCCTGTTCTGTCTCTGATTTCCAGTGCTTCTAGTTCTTCACTGGTCTTGGTATTCAAAAAATGTATTAGCTTGTTAGCTTGCTCAGGCATTTGTCCCAATAAAGTCCTTGCCCTATGAATCTCTGCTTGGGCCCTTCTTACCAGGTCAATCTGCTCATGGATGATTTGAATAGGTCTCCATACATTGCTAAGGGACTGACTGATGTTGGTCCACAACATTCCTTTGATTTCTGCTAGCGGTTTATCCAAAGAGTGAGAGAGACCCTTTTCTAGTGCTCTTACTTTGTTCTCCAATGCTTTGATCTCTCTTGTTTTTTCTGCCACACTCATCTTGGACTTATCATAACCTTGTTCTATTTTTGCAAATTCTTCTTTTACTTGCTTGAGCTCTGACACTTGGAGTTTCAATTCCTCCATGGCTTTTATTAATTGCTTTGTGCTCATAACTGTATTGTTGCCTGGTGCTGTTGCTGTTGCTGTTGCTTCTGTACCTGTAATTATTGTTGCTGCAGTTGCTGGGACATTTGGAGGCAATGCTGCTGCTCCAATTGTTGAGGTGGCTGCAGTTGTGACTGCAGGGATTACTTCAGGTTGCTGGGAGGTCGACTCTCCCTGCTTTTCTTTTAGAGCTTTCTCCAATGCCTGCTCTGTTTCACTCAATCTTTCATTCATTCTCATGAGCAGGTCCATCATGTCCTCCTCTGATTTCTGCTGTACAACTTCTGTCGTTTGTGGATGCATAGTAGAAGGCAGTTTCAGCTGTTTTCTAAGGGCAGTAATGTCCTCCTCTTTCTTCTTCACCAATGCCTTTATGACTTTGGCATCTTTGGGATCATGTCCCAGCTCATTGATAATCTCCTCTAGGGATTTGTTCCTATTGTCCTTGGCTTGAGAAGAAGCTTTCTCCATATCTAACTGAGCAGAGGTATTATTCAAGGAGTCTTGCAATTTATGAGCTAACATAGCTTTGTCAGCTAGCGTGGAGTATACCATCTCTCCAGTTTGTTTATGCAGCTCAATCTGGTCTATTGGATGAATATCCTTGGCCAAAACCTCCAGATTTGTCCTGATGTAATCAACTGCCGATTGTGGTTGCTGCACCTTGGGCTTAAAATAGCTCATGATCATCTTTCCTTCTTTAATGTCATATGCTGACATTAATCTTTGCTGTTTTGAGGGAGCCATCTTAAGATACTGGTTGTAAATTTGCAGCCTTAGTGGGTCATTTCTAGCCTTTATCTCTGTGAATGTTCTTTTGATGTCAGAGGGCTGCTTGCCTGGTGGCCTGGTAGATGACACTTCAACACTATGCTGCCTTTCTAGCTCCTGCCTGTGTGAGCTAGTGGATGTCTCTATCACTGGAGAAGTCTGCTGGCTGGTTACCCTCTCACTTCTTAGACTTTCTATTGTTTCTTCAATGATTTCCTCTTCAGATAGAGGATCCAATCTTTGCCTCTTTGCACCTGGTTGCTCAGCAGGTCCACTAATAGGTGTGGCCTCTTCTCTGTCTCTTTTCTTGCCTTTTTCCTCATTTAGAGGAGTTTGCAATGCAGGAATCTCTGCTGCTTTGGTCTGAACCGGAGGAACTTGCCCTTGGCTCTGCTCTTTTGATGTTGCTGGCTGGTCTGTCATTATAGGATGCTCCGTATCAACCACTTCTTTGCCCTTTGCCGTCCCTGTAACTGGTGTGCTGGCTTCTTGTACAGGCTGCTGTGAAGTTCCAGCAGAGGATGTACCCACTCCAGTTTGCTGAGGCAGTTTGAAAGATACCTGTCCAAAAGAGTCCAGGTCAAGGGTCTTTTCTAAATCTTTCATAGCTTGTTCCATCATTTCTTGCTGAGTAAGTTCTTCTATTAATGTACCCTCTACCCATTCATCCTGATTAGCATACTGTTCTATTTCTGGGATGCTATGATGAATATAAGCTGATAGCCTGTTTCTTACTCTTCTGTCACTTATAAAGCTATTTGGGTCATATGGTACCCACTCAAAACTCTTCTTCAATCTAAGGTCATGCCCTAATATCTTATCAGCATCTTCCCATGCCTCTCTCTTATGGATGATAAAAGGGCCTAACTGGTTTTTTATTCTCAGTTGAGCCTTTTTCTTTACATTGCAAAAGTGGGTTAAGTCTGAACAGATGAGCTGCCTGAAGTATTCTAATGAAAATAGCCTCATAGGCACATATTTGGGCAGCTTATAAGGGCATATCTCACAACCATTTATTCTGATTTTGGTGTGATTCTGGTAGAGGTACCAGTCACCTATTCTATAGCTTTTGGAAAGCTGTAAGATTTTCTTCATATCACCAGAGAGCCTAGGAAGAGGAGCTCTTTCCAATAGAGTGGAGGCTGAATGTATAAACTCGTCAATGAATTCACAGTAGCTATAAGGGGATTCAGAAGTCTTATGGAAGACTGAGGTCCAAAAGATCACAGACCTCCTCTCCCCTTTGGAATTCAATTTTCTGATAGGAAATGAGAAGCTGTCTGTTTGATAATATAGCAGAAGGTGATATATGAATGAAGTGTACTTGAAGACTCCTTCTCTTTCCAGATTTATGAATTGCTCATTGATTTTATTGGCAATGAAAGAGGCATAGTCAAATTTGACAGCAGGGGGCTGTCCAGTAGTAAACATTGACAACATAACTAAGATGGTCTCATCAACAAATTCACTGGTTTTGAATCCCAGGATATAAGATATCATGTCAAGAATAAACCTGCCAATTTTGTTGAACCAGGAATGCAAATAGGGAGGTGGGTATTCAGGCTGGCAATTTGGTTTTATGAATAATTGAGCAATTCGGGTTATCTCTGAGCTGGACAATTGAGAAGCCTTTTCAAGCAGATAGCCCATGGACAAAGGAGCAAGGGGCTGAGCTGGATGGAAGTGTAACATTTCATTGATAGACTCAGCAGTTATGTAGAAAAGAACAGTTTGTGATGGGGTCATGACTGCTTTACTGACAGGGTCATAGTTGGCACAACATTGGTGGATAAGATCTGGGAACACATTGACTGAGGGAAGGTAATACCTGGGAAGATTGGATTCCCATATCCCATAGATATCAGAGTTGTCCAGATGACTGTTCCTAATTTGGCAAAATGCCTGGAGATGGTTCATGTCACCAGATAACTCTTTAATTTGAAAATCTCTATCGGCCAAGGGTAACCAATCTTGGTCTTTGTGAGGTGCATTGAGGGGTGCCACGTTCAGAGCTGCGGGGGCCTCCATGATTGGTTCTTGTGTTTTCAACTGGAGGTCAGGTTTTTGTGGAAAAATGGGCAAAACAACAGTTATGGGTGCCTTGTATGGAAATTATGGACTATTTCAGCTTGAATTTGGCTCTTACAGGTATAATTTACAGAGAAAAACTGAAAACACAGGTTTGGGAGGTAAACTGGGGGTAAATACCTGTTTTTAGCGACGAACCGGGTACTTCGCAGGTTGCAGGTCGAGTTGTGGAGCAGGACACTGAGATCTTGCTTGGTCGGGTGGTGGACTGGGTGCTCGAGCAGTCAACGAACGTAATTCGCATGCAAACAGTTCGCAGAGAAAATGAACGAAAATGACAGTTTGTCGTGATTTTAACAAAAATTTTGGCTTTGGCGGGATTTTGGCAATTTTTGGTCGGATTACGTCAGCATGACAGAATGATTTGTCGCGTAGCGGAGGGTACGGAAGTGTTACATGGCGGTGACGTCAGCGGGGAAGTCAGCGGGTGGTAAGTGGTTTGGGCCCTTACCGTTTATGAGCAACAGTGGTTTTGGGCAGGGAGGCAGTGAGCAAAGAGGGAGGGCGCCACCTGTCCTGGGTACGGTAGCAATACCAGAGTTTCCCCGGGCGGTAAACGTCGGATGGGAGGGGAGGCGCGATATGATTGTGAGTCGTCCAATGAGTGGGCGTCGATCGGACGGTTGGCGCTCACTGAAGGCGATGGATGGTTAAATGCGCGGGGCCCACATGACATATGAACGTTTTATAACGCAGGGGGTTATTTATCATTGGTTCATGGGGTTGCGGGTATGTTCATTAATTAACCATAGGTTAATTAATTCCATGGTTGCACACAAAGGGTTATTACAAGGTTTCTAATAAACCTTTAATTCTCGAATTACAAAACGATATGGTTTATAACTAAACCGGGGCAAGATATTAATTTGTGGGGATTTTTTCATATTTTTACATAATATAGGGGGGAACAAATTATAAGGGATTTATATAATAAGGTTAAAGTTAGTATGACTATAATTGAAAGCAAGCGCTAAGTATAATGTCAAGAAACTTAGGCTAAGGGAATCAAAGGGATTTTTACACAAGAAATGTGGCTTTTTAATCTCATTAAAAACAGAGTTTCACTTAGGCTATTTATGAAAATGAGATGGTGTGATTTAGGAGTTTTGAGCAGATCTCAATATCCTTGGGGGGAGGTTAGTAAGTGATTTTAGGAGAAGTGTGAAGAGAAATTAGTCATGCCTCACTTGATTTGTAACCAAACAATTGCCATGGTACTTATAATATCAATAGGAGGAACATCTTTAAGAGACAAAATTAATCATAAGCATGGTTCTGCAACACCAAAACTACCTACCCAGCCTACAGTACCTAACATTTTTTCTTCATTTTTCTTTGGGTGCATTTGAACTGTAAAACCCTGATTTTCTTATTTCCTTTTCATTGTAATCCTATCTAAATCTACCCTTATCACTTCCAAGGACTCAGATTTAGCAATTGAGCTCCTTTGCTTCTCTACCTAACTGCTTATCTGCCAAGTTTAAATAGTTTGGACAGATTTCCATTCTCTATCTCTAAAACAAGTAAATTCAAAACATGAACTGACCAAGATTGAGTTGTTTGGCCATTCATCAATTGTGGCAAAAGTTAACAAACTGCACACAATGAGATTATTGCAAAAATAAAATAGTAGTGGCATTTTGGACTTGCACAGTTTCCTGGTCCTTTTCATTTGGGGTTCATATCTTTTCTTTTTTGTGACCATCTTATTCTTTTTGCCCTTGATTTTTCTTTTAGGGCATACCCTCTTTTAATTTTTTTATTTTTTTGATTTCTCACAATATGAAAACCTTTACAGCAAGGAAAGGATGAACATATTAGGGATTTCAACCAGTCAATCATAAAATATGACACCTATTGGTATAGGAGCATAACACATACACACACACACACACACACACATATATATATCATGTCTGTGAGAGTGTTTACATCAAAACCTCAAAAAATAAAGTGTTATGAGACACTTGGCTTTCAACAACCTACAAAATGTGTAAAAGCAACTAGAAAGGCTATCAACCTGCACGATGCTCATGGTAGCACGAGACTGCTCTAATCACTCGGCCTAACAGCCGAAACAGTCTCACTAATACTCCTCCTGTGTGACTCTGCCATTGCAGTGGCACCTCATCTATGGTGGCATACTCTCGTATCCCCTGGTTAATCATGTCCAGGTTGCGCTCCATCTCTACCAAGGGGTCCACCCCTTCATCATAATCAACACCTACTATTTGATGGGTTGCTCGCCATCCTATTGGCGACATATTAGGCGGTCTTTTCGGTCCAATACCTTCACATTTATCACAAGTTAAATCTCAGTTACACTTTTACAAAAAAATCATAAAACTTGAAAAAATCCAAAAAGAAAATTTACCTGTGTCAGTCCACTATTCTCCTGGCGGCAGAGGTAGATCCAGATCCCATCTGAAAACTATGTCGACATAAGAATAATCATCCACAACAAGTAATTGGCATTGTAGCCAAGTAAAAAACTGTGCAGGGTAATGCATCTACTGACTCCCTCCTCCTCGAGGCATGAGTTCACTCCACCTCATTATGCTAGGGTCCTGGGGGGCAAGATTTGGTACCTCTGCCCACTGATACCAAAACAAGGGCACCTGCTCTAGGAAGAAAGTCACCAGTATCAAATCGAAACCAAATTGTTTCAGGTCCCCTCGCTTACCCTTGGCTAATTGTCTCTTCATATTCGCCAGTAACCCTCCACACCAATTGAATATGGTTGGAGTCAGACATTCCACTGCATACTGGAATTGCGATTTCGAACTCTCATGTAGGGCTTGCATCCCAGATACATGAGCTATGGTGTACAATATCATTCTCAAGGGAAGGTTGTTGACAGTTGCTATCTTCACCTTCCCACCCCTCGTCATTTTAGCACCTGGGCAATGTCTCATGATTAGAGTACTAGTACTCTCACCACCTGGACAAGATCCGAAGAGTTGGACTCTCTCTCCTCTTCAAGACAATCCCGTGATAAAGTAAATGTCAGATTCTTCCATTTCCAGTTCTTGGCCTTTGATTATGAATATTTCTCGATCTACATCCCAAAGACTGATCAAGTAGGGTAGCAATTCCATCTGAGCTCTTAGTCCTGTAGTCCTGAAGAATTTCAGCAACCCACAATTTCTCAAAGCACTGATATATTATGGATTTTATGTTGCTTGGTGGTCTTCGGCCTCATGGCCTCTTTCTTTCCATTATAGAACCATGATCTCCTGCAAAACATCATTAAACACAAGTTAGAAACTTTTTCATGGATTAAAACTGAAATTTTTTGCTTTAAAGAAGGTTTTTCCTTGTAAAAATTCCGCCCTGGAACCAACGCGCTTGTTTTTATTAACAGAGAGATGTCATCGCGAGGGCCTTTAGGCTCGGGAGAGCTCATCATGGGTCCGATGAGCAATCTCACGATGATCGCCCACGATTTAAAAACTAAAATCCTCCTACTAAGAGGCAAAAACTGAATGAAAAAGGTATAAAAATACAAAGAAGTGCAAGAGTACAGGTAGAGCTCTTACCTGCTGAAGACAATTCAAGGAAAGATGCACTAGATCTCCCACACTGGTTGTTTGAAAATCAAGCAAAATAGGGCACAAATGCACTCTCAAAACTTACTTCGGTGAAATGGTAAAAATATTTTTACTTATGAGCTATTTATAAATTTTCAGTTCTTTTTTTGCCATATTTTATTAATATTTTATTGTTATTTCTCGATATCATTGATGGGTGAATTTCCTTGTGTATTTATAGGTACTTTCTCATGAACACGTGATTATTATTGACTCATTCAAATGAGTTTTTGCTTTATCTCTTTTTTGGACTCATTAAAAATAAACGAAAAAGGAACCCCCCCTGGAGTCATCTTTAAGCTCTTTTCTGACTCTTGAAAACTGAAAAGATCGTCGAGTACTTGTCATTTTGAACTCGTTAAATTAAATGAATTGACGTCATCTCAGTATATGTTTACCCCTTTTTCGGGCTAAGATTGACTATTTACGAAAAAGGTACAACTTGGTCGACATGATCAAGAGGTTCTCTTGAATATTGTTTTCTACCTTTTCAGGTTTGACAGACAAATTACAAAAAGGGACATGATGGAGTTTTCTTTTTACGTATTTTTTTCAAATTCTTTAAATGCAAAAAAGATACCAAGTTATTCTTACGTCGGACTCGTTAAAATTTTACGAAGACTCGTCACCATGATGAGACCGAGTTTCTCCTTCCTAGGACTCGTAAAACTTACTAGAATGGATCCATTCGAAGAATGAACTTACATGACAAGCATATGCTATCCCCTTCAAGCTTGTGATAAAAATAATTGGGGTACTTGCTAGAAATAACGAGGGGGAAATGAAAAATAAACGTCCTTTGTATAGACAATATGTAGCTCTTGAACATGATACTCTTCTACTTTCATGTTGGGTTTGAGATATCCTCACTCAGTCACTTGTCCTCCCGGGTTTGGGTGATCCATTTTTTCCTCTCATTTGACTATTCGATTTCGTCATCATGAACTTTAGTCCTATGTTGAGTTAAATGCTGCCACACTCAAGAGTCGTGTCGCCAGTGTTCAAGAGAAGTCCTATCTGTAGTTATTTACCTATACATTGTCTGACCTAGCGTTACAGTATTGGATCTTATTCATTTCATTCCACTTTATTCCTTGTTTTGTGTCGATGATGAGGGATTTATCATGGCCCTCCTTCGACAGATCACTTCCTATCGAATTCAGCTCATTATCTAGGAAGATGATTTAGAAACTCCCTTTCAGTACCTTAGAGCTTGCATGCCTTAATGGCAAGTTCTTCACATCCGACGACAGGTTTTCATCATTGGCCTTCAGCTTCATTATCACATTCATGGATTGTACTATCGTACCTTGAGATCCATTGTCATTATCAGTGGTTTCTCTCGTGCCTGTTAATGGTCCACATCATTGGACGGTAATCAAGTAGTTTTCTAGCATGTTTGACTTTGACACATTCATTCACATGTTAGAAATCGTACTTTGATCGGGTTGAGATGGAGCGCAAGACCCTGAGTCTTGTCTGATATGACTCTGGCTGCGTGGAGTTATGTATTATTCATGATTGTACACATGTTTCTACTATATGGATGGTTGTGACCATACTGTGTGAATTTACATTTATGATGATCCTTCTATATCATATGGCTGCATCTATACCTCAGATCTTAGATTTACAGATGATCCTTCTCATTTGGATGGTTGTGCCCATGCCATGGAGCCTTTCATATAGTCCTTATTATCGGATGGTTGTGTCCATACTATGGATTCATGTTTGATATCAAATATGTATATGTATATGTGTCCTTGATTTGCAGGTCTCCTGACAGTGTTTGACCTCGTCGTTGCAAAAGCTCGTAAAGCATCTCAGCCATCACTCCCCATTCTGCCTTCATGATTTAGGGGGCATCTGTTACATAGTATTTTGTCACACCTCCCACACTTACCTGTGACATACCCTGAAGTTCCCAAAACATGACCATTATGCAATGTACTCATTCATATATGCAACTCAGATCCTTCCTAAGACATTGATTTGAAAATTCCTTGAGATTCCCCTAAAGGAAATAGATATAAAACCCTAACTTGAGAATCATTGCCCTTATGAGACTAAAAACATCAATGATTGCATGTTTCACTATACTCGACCCGTGATGGCATCACTCTATTTACTTGTATAATTGCAATGATCCCAAAAAGGCAATTTTCCCAAAGAGGATGAGAAGCTTCGTGATATAAAAGCTTCCAGAGTGGTGAGTTGGAGGTTGTTCGGCATAGATGAGGTCGAGTTCTACCAACTTGGCCTCTTGGTCTTATCCCTATGAGCTACCTCCTTGAGATGAGGGCCTACTCCTGTCTTTGGATAGATCCTAAGTCACTTTCCCAGCCTATATATCCATCCTCTCCCATTCCCAAATGGTTGGTCTCTGTCTATTTGCACCCTTATGATAAGATTCTGCCTATATGCTACTCATTTGGCTTGGAGAAGGAGTGCTTGGAGAGCTTAGTTTGGACTTGGACATTCATTCAAGAAGAGACTATCAACATCAAGGCTTGGTTGTATGTTTTCCCTTCTTTTCTATTAATATACAACTGTTGGTTCATTTTGCATTGATGTGTATGCTCATGTATCATCTATCTTAACATTCCTTGATAAGTTAAGTAGGTTACTTTTGAATATGTTATTTTAATCACATGCCTTGTTATGTCTTGATCTCTTGTGCAGGTGCATAAACGCTGTGAGTAGTAGGAACGAGCCTGTGACGCAAGTGATTTAAGGTCTTCAACAAAGAAGATTGAGATAGTATCAGAACAAGGTATGCCATCTTCTTCGTCTCTCTTTTCAATTGTAACTTAGGAAAGTGTCTGGTAGATTGTCACTTAGGTTGCCATACCCACTCATTGGCATAGAGGGATCGTCTCTGTCTATGGAGAGGATTTTCACTAAGTCCACAACTTTCCATCCCTAAATTGATGTCCAGACAGAGCTCATCAACAGGATGATCATACACATCTTGCGCATGTACAACTCAAATCATCCACACACATGGGATGAGAGCCTCCCCTATGTCCAGTACTGCTACAACCGGGCTCTCCACAGCTCAACTGGCCACAACCCTTTTCAGGTGGGGTTGGGATTCCAACTACTATGTCCCATTGATTGGCCATACCATTTGCAACGACTCAGGCAGATTTGGCTCATGTCCAGTCCGAAGCCGACAAGGAAAATAAATTCATTAAGCATATTGAACACATCCACCAACAAGTCCATGGCATATTGGACATAGCCAATGCTAAGTACAAGTAGCGGCATGATCAACATCGGGTGCCACACAAGTTGTAGGTGGGTGAAAAAGTTTGGCTACATTTTTCAGAAGGAGCTCTCCAACAAGTACCAATGGCCGCTAGGCATTTCGGGGTTGAGAAAACGGTGGCAGTACTACAGAAGTATTTGTATTGGTCGAATATTCGACAGGATGTTGAGAAGAACATCAGATCTTTCACTACCTGCACCATTGCCAAACCGCCCATCAAGAAGCAAGGCCTCTATACTACGTTTCCTACCCCTAGTCGACCTTGGGAATCCATCTCCATGGATTACATGTCGGGCCTTCCTTCGACTAAGAATGGCAACGACTGTGTTTTTGTGGTCGTCGACAAGTTCTAGAAGATGGCCATTATGGCGGTGTGCAAGAAGAATATCACAACAGAAGCCACAACTAAATTATTCTTTGAACGAGTGTGGGTACACTTAGGGATCCCACAATCTATCATCTCATATTGGGACAGAAGGTTCCTCAGTACATTTTGGTCCAGTCTTTGGTCGATACTGGACACCAAGCTCACTAAGTCCGTAACTTTCCATCCCCAAACTGATGGCCAAACAGAGGTCGTCAACAGGATGATCGTACACATTCTGCACATGGAAACTCAAAGCATCCACGCACATTGGATGAGAGCCTCCCCTATGTCCAACGCTATTATAACCGAGCTCTCCATAGCTCGACTAGCCACAACCCTTTTCAGGCGGGCTTGGGATTCCAGCCACTATGTCCCATTGATGTGGCCATACCATTTGCAATTACTCAGGCAGATTTGGCTCATGTCCAGTCAAAAGCCTATAATTCAAACAAATTCATTGAGCACATCCAACATATCCGCTAGCAGGTCCATGGCATTCTGGAGAAATCAAATGCCAAGTACAAGCAGCGACATGATCAACATTGGGTGCCACACAAGTTTCAGGTGGGCGACAAAGTCTCGTTGCATTTGCAGAATGAATGCCTTACTAGAGCCTATCGGAAACTTATACTACTCCAATATGGTCCTTACACCGTTACCAAGGCTGTGGGAGACAATGCATTTGAGCTCAGTCTTCCCCCATTACTTGGCCTGCACCAAGTGTTCAATGTGGACCGCCTTCAACCATACTTCCCACCATTGTTGGACACATCAGACATTGCAAAACAACTCACACCTACGAAGTTAAATCCATATTGCATGAAACAAGACACAACTAATCGGATCATGGACACACAGATCAAGAACACCCGACAACAAAGGATCTAACTATATTGAGTTGTCAAAGCAGGCCAACTCCTTCATTAGGGCAAGTGGCTCAACAGGGACCAAGTTCAACAGAAGTTTCCTCATCTCATGGAGGGACTCAACACAATGGGGGAGGAATGATCCAGGTGGATATTGGTGGCCACCCACCTATTCCACTTGGACCCCCACTATTGTTTCTTTAGTTTTTCAGTTTCCTTATTTGTAGCACAATATACTATTTTTGGCAATTTTTCGGGTCGTAAACTTCTGGAGCCGTTTTGAGGCCCTAAACGACATTTTTTTGGGAAAACTGGGACCAACATGTTGGTCGTTCAAAAGTTGTAGTCCTGACATAGATCTTTCTATCGAGGTATTGTGCACGTCAAATGAAGATTGTATTCCAAATGGTGGAAGGAGATCAAAATGAACATTATATGGTATACAAAGAAGAAGAGAACAAGGGTAACAAAGAAGTAAAGGAAAAACATGAAGAAATTATTCTCAAAGAAGATTTACCAAAGGAAGCAATCAGTCAAGAAGAAGTGTATGAGGACCCTCCAGATACAACGATTGTGGGAATGCAACAAACTTCGGTGAAAGTCGGATCCCCTCTGAATCCCTAAGGAATAAAGTTGGAAAGTCAACTTCTTGGGCAAATTAGGTAGATGAGGAAGAACCTAACGACAACAATGCTCACCCATCGAAGCATGATCCATTATATACAATAGAAAACGTGAGTTGGATTCAAGCGGGGAAGAAGGGGAAATATATTTTGCTAAGGAAGAAAAAAAGCCACTCAAAATTACATAAAAAAGTAGTGAAAAATTGAAAGTAAATGTATTTGGATCTTGGGAGTATTTTGGAAATTTTTAGATGGAATGAGACTAAATTTTTTGTATCATGGGGTAATCACTTGAGGGATTGGATTGAGCCTTTGAGCTCAGTCTCAATTCCACAAGGAATATGTTGAAAATACCAACAAGAAATGATAAAAATAGAATCCAAAATATTCCAATTTTAATTTATCCTTGAATTAAAATTGTGAACTAAAATTCGAATTTAGTCTCACCAGCTGCTTGGAAATAATTAATTAATTCATTATGGACTAATTAGTTGGAGAAATTCAAGTTAGAAGTCTTTCTGCAGTCATGCAACAGTTATCCCTTAACTTAAGGAGATAAGATTGAGTTATATTTGAGGTAATTAGTTAACTCAGTTTATTAGGTTAAGTCCAGTTAAATTAGTTCCAAACTATTTGAGGAACTAACCGTGAGTTATCAAACAGTTCATGCATGCATGCACTGAACCAATGTACTGCAGATAACTAAAGTTCCCTCATCAGAAACTCATGCATGTCTAGTTGGAGAAAGACCCAGTTGAGCTAAATGTCAAGGACAATGTACTATCAGTTGCATGTGTTTTCCTATAAAGGAAACTCATGCATGCAGTCAAGGTAAGGTTCCTTGAGGATTGCGTAGTTCTGACAGTGTGTTAGAGCAGTGTGTGAGAGCAGCGTTCCACTAGGTGAAGGAGGATCACCGAGGAGAAATTGCGCAAGGAAATAGGAGCTTGGAGGGTAGAGAGGAAGGCTTATGAGAAGCTTTGATTGCCTGCGAGCATCCAAGAGGATTGTACTGAGAGCTAGCTAGCTGTGAGAGCTAAGGATTTGTATAATTCTAATGTATTTCCACCTTGTATGATAATACAAATAGTGGGGTTTTTAGCTGAGGCTTTCCCCTGAGTATTTTCTGTGTTTCATGTGCATTGATTCTTCTTCTTCTGGTTATATGTGTTCAGCTCTAATTCAACTCGATCTTTAAGCTTCCGCAAATTGATAGTAGAAGTAGATTATAGTATTTTTCTTTGGTTATATTGCATTATCGGGTTAATCTACAGTCAGATTTTCTACATGGTCTTAGAGCTATATTTGTAGAGAATTTGCAGAATTTCTACATGGTATCAGAGCTAGCTGATCTATAGAGAAATTTCTACAAAATATTGGTACTTTTGAATAAATATAATGGTTCCAGGCTGAATCCCAACTTTCTTTTTAAATAAAACTCTCATACCAATTTCTTTGAAAAAAATTCACTTTAACAAATATTGAAAATAAATAAAGTTATACATCTAAGATTTTTTTTTTGTAAGGAAAATCCTTATATTATAGAAGTACAAAAATTACAATCATATGAGCTCTAAGGGTCTGCAAAATCCAACCATGAACATGAACTGTAGGGTGTGAACCATAGAAAAATGTAAGTAGGAGGAGACCTCTTCCCTGAGAGGAGAAACTAAAGATCCTTTTGCATACTACATAACACTATTACATAATGAACAAAGAGAAAGCTACAAAGAAACCAAGAGCAAAATGCAGATAGAGTTAGAAGTGTAGGGGTAGTGTAGCCATGATAAGAACTACCTTAGAAATCAAGCGACACCAATTAGCATCCAAGAGGGTCTTCCTCGACCACATGACAAGGCTTGTAGTATTCAACGTTGTCAGGAAGGGGATGCACCATTGGAGTAGGTTGGCTAGAAAACTTTGGTTGTGCTAAGTGTTGTTGGAGAGATGATATCCCTTGACCACTAAACTGGTCACTTTGGTTGTAGGAGAGACTCGTTCCATCATTAGTAGCCTTGTAGTCATTGCAGGTTTTGCGAAACTTTGACAATGGGTTGTGATGCCTCTCGAGCAACGTGCTTTCCCATGCTAGAGAGAACAACGGGGAGTCTGCAATTGTGTTCGTTGAGGGTGATGTCGATCCTTGAAGTTGCATGCTTAGAAGTCCCCTTATACGGTAATATGTCGCCTTAACATGGTGTAGGTGGAATTCTATGTTCAAAATGTTGCCTTCTAGTAGGATTTTCACATCCTCCTAGTCTCTGAAATGATGACCAAGGATGTTTCTTAGGGCCCAAAGATGACCATCCACCACCCTGAATTCTTGCGGCTCTGCATCAACTACCATTCGACAAAATCAATGTGGGATGCCACTATCAAATTGGTTGTCTCCTTGGTCATGCCAAGTTAGGAGGGGAGGTCTTCCTCTACCATGGCCTCCTCCATGTGGGTGACCTCGATCGCGCACCATGGTTTCTTTGGAACGATTCTTCCAACTTCTCGTCTAATTTCTTGTGGCTGAGCTTGGCGCCCAACTCCCTTTCTGAATTGCAAACTCCCCCCTGCTTTGAACCATAAGAACTAACTATTGTGATGAATAATTGCCTCTCAGTTTAAGTTGGAGGTCCTCTTGCTAAGTGACACAATGAGCGTACTAGCTTGTCGATCGCCATAAATTCCGAGAGAGGGTGGTCTTTCCAACACCTCTGTTTCCCTCATGCCAGAGCCACATCCTCCTCCTCCTCTTTCTTGATTCAACCTCCTTTGCTACTACTCCTCGCCTTGGTCAACCGTCCGATCTCTTCTTGCCGAAGAGCTGCCCACATCTCTTCCCATCCTAGGAGAGTAGATTTGCCCAAAATGCCTTGGACAAATGTCTCCCACTCCTCAGAGACTGGATTCAGGGCGGTCCTCACCATGAACTCTTGAATTGGCGTGGCCCCTACAGAAGTAAGTTGGTCCCAAATCTCCTGCAACCTGATGAGGTATAGATCTATATGCTCCCCCTTCTGCATTTGATATGACCACGGTTGATTCTCTAATGGCATTTTCCCTTGCACAGAATTGCTGTGATACAATGTCATCAAAGTATCCCACATCTCCTTTGTCGTGTTCTTTTCGGCAATATGTGGTACGACATGGTCCTTGAACCCATCAAGGATTATGCAATTTGCCTTCGCCATTGCATCCTCATACTTCTCATTATGAGTTGGGTCTACTGGGATAGCCATGGTTCTCAAGGCGAAGCCCTTGATGCAATGTCTATCCAAGACTAACAGGATCCT
The DNA here is from genome assembly GCA_031772625.1 of Pinus tabuliformis. Taxonomy (NCBI): domain Eukaryota; kingdom Viridiplantae; phylum Streptophyta; class Pinopsida; order Pinales; family Pinaceae; genus Pinus; species Pinus tabuliformis. Next base: position 109,789,516 of record CM062804.1, read on the forward strand.
GGCCTTCGAGATGAAAAAGTTGGAGACCCTGTCCAACCTGTCCTGATCCCTCAATCTGTTCATTGCCATCTTCGCTCCTCTTCTAGACTCCCTCTGAGATTCGACTTCCCTCTTGGAAATCTCCATCTAAGTCCTGATTTCCCTACCAGAAATTTTCCAGCCAAATCTCGAACCGCTCCTCTCCAATCCTCTTTGCAACTGTAACTCGGATATGGATTTCTTGGCTAGAAATCCGTCAAGGAAGCGACTCCCTCTACCTTGATTCTATCCCGTTAGGTACTGTTATGCTCTGACAGAAACAACACCCCACCAACTCCACAATCTGCCCACAGCTCCCTAGGCCCCGGCAACTGAAGAAACTGAGCCTTCCAGCTCTGCGCAATCCCAACAAAGGCTGAATCACTCCTTTGGCCAATTGCGTCAAGCCTACCTGGTTGAGTAGGATGATGTGGCTCTTCATGAGTCTCTTCTACCTTTCTCTGCCTCTGCGTTGGCCCTCTCTCTGGCTCAAAACGATGATTCAGGCCCTCTGCATCACTCCTTCTTTGTTGCCTTCTGCTTAGGAGCAACTCCGTCTCTCGGGACAGCTACTACTGCTGTAAATTTCTGATATTGATGGTGGCTTCAGTCCTCCTGTGATCTGCAATGCTCTCATATAATGTTGAAATTTCTAATTTTGACACGTAAAAAATTCCTACTGCATTATCTGGTTTATTTCACCTACTTGTTCATTAACAAGTAATTTATACATATAAATATTGAAAATAAACACAACTGCAACCTTAACTCATATACAGATCAATAACTAAAATACTAGACAAACACACAAGGGACATCATTATTTTTGGACAATCGTCCCCGGAAAAACCCAATGCGAGAAAACCGGTGCAACAGTTCTGAGGGTTTTATTATTATGCAGATTTCTTAAGTACAACTAGGGTGCCAAAATGGCTCACCCAATAGAGATTTTTACACGGCATTAATACCTCTTCTCAGAGATAGATATTCAACAAGTCTGCCCCACGAAAATCCTTCTGGCGCTTCTCACATGATTTTTTACTGGTCCGATCTAGCTTTTTATTCTGTTTGAAGTCTAGGTTGCTGATTTATTTGTATTTTCTTGATTGATTTTCTTTCAGATAATTGTTATCTATAATCCTCTGGGATGGAAGCGTAATGAAGTTATTAGAATTCCGGTATGCTTTATTCGTGAAAGAGTCAATTTTGAAAAATAAATTGACAGTAGATGGAACGCGGTCAAGCTCATTGCACTAAAAAGAATGCAACAAAGTAAAGTCTTTAATATATTTAGAAATAGAATAAATAATATTTTATCCAAGAAACTGATTTTTCATGGTACAGATTTTAATCCATATTGATTAAATAAACAAGATAATGAATTTTGATACTCATGGACCTAGATCATTTACATGTTTCTTCAACACTTGTTTCATGTGAACCAGAAGTTTGTATCTTTCAACTACAACCAGCCATCAGGTTGATCCTGACGAAGAGAATTACAATTAAGCTGAAGGAGCACGTAAGAAGTACACCCAAAGGCCAAAACTGAGAAATATATGAGTATTAGGTGCACTAAAACAAATTTCCAAGTGAATAGAGGTATTAAAAGAGTACTCTCATGTCTTAGACTATATCTCCCAGAACAGGGGTGCACTTGGTAGGTTCCCCTACCTAACCTTGAAAGAGCTTCATGTCTCCACAGAATTACCTAAGATTGCAGGTATAATAAGTGATAATCTAGGCTAGCATGGCAAGATCATCAAAGCGAATCGATTAAAGTACCTTGTTTATCTGGGCAGAATAGTTATTTCCGGTAAAAAAAAAACCTTGGCCCTGTTACCCCGTCACTGTTAGGGGTAACCAGAGGAAATTTTCCTTCAATGATCCACATTATAGATAGTGGTCCTGGTGATGTTTTCCAACATTCTCCACTGATAGCAACCCGTAGATGCATCTCATGTAGCATGCTCAACTCACTCACTTGATGATACTCATTTGATGATGGTGACCTCACAAACATGAGGTACATCAGCCGTTGTTCTATACAAAGTGTTTATGTTTAATGTATTTGGCATGTAAGTAGTGATCATCAGTTGAATCAGATAATGAATCATGATGCTTGGAAGTTATGTCTTTTGCTTTCACCTTGGTGATAATCACATGCATTCTAGTTGTTTTACCATTCTTGGGGAGAAGGGTACTATTGGGGGGGCTTGATAAGGGTAACATGCCCATGTCCTTTCCATACATAACACACTCCATCTGCTACCCCTTTGTTGTCCTTTCTTTTGGGTTCGCTGTTATATGTACCTCAGAAAGGTCCGCACTTCATGTTCCCATGAGAAAAAGGGGCTTGCATGCTTGAGGTTGATGTAGCTGTATAAAAAAAGCTGGAAATGGTACCAATGAGAGGTGTTACTAGGAATTTATCCCTTTAAGCCTAGTAGACACATTAATTACTTTTGTCTTGGTGACATTTATGAGTTATATTAATGTTATGGGTGGAAAAGGTACTTAAAAGTGTTGTACCATGTACTTTTTCTAATATTAAATTCAATTGTACTTTATAAAGTGAGTTTATGTGTTAAGTATTGTTGACTCTGACGCCTACACCTACCTACAAGTTAGTGAGAAAAGCCTTCAACCCCACAGGGTGTGGTTGGTGGCAGGGAACTCAGAGAAGGGGCTGCCACACTAATCCCGACTCTCTCCGTTTGAGCTATGTCGTAGGTTAGCTAAGGGGGGTGGTCCCTAATGAAAAGTTAAGTTAAAATATGTGAGTTTCTAGGAGAGTGTTATAGTGAAAACGGATTACTTTTAAGGATTTATGGGCAAATATGAAGTGAGCGACTTGAAATAACAATGCCAATCATTAATATGATTAAAAACCATAAAACTAGTGCCTTATAAGGAATTTTCTCAACAATTTAAAGATATATTTGCTCAAAGTAAAATGCAATGCTCTCAAAAGAGAAAACAAAGTAACCGTGAAATGTAAATAAGAATTGTTACCACAAGATATGTAAGATACAAAATGCTTTTGAGATAATCAAATTTATAAATCAAAACATTTTACACATATCTTGCCAAAACCCAAAAACTAGTAATTAACTTGGAAATGTAAAAGAAAGGAAGTGCTAAACCAAGACATCAATATGCAATTAGTCTTGAAACATGAAATGAAAACACTTGTTTGAAATGATTACAATACTTGCTTTTGGAATAGACTTTGCATATGAAAACTCAAACCATCAAGAGACGAGCAAAGTAAATGTAATGGAAAGTGCTATTGGTTAATTTTATTAATTAGCTGTAAAACAAGATTACAATTTAACTCTTCTATCCTCAGACCTCACCCTCGCCCAATGATATGGATCTCACAGTGAGGAGTCAATAAAGGAGTAGAGGATCCCTAAAATGTCCACTTCAACCAACTTATGTTAGAGGTAAAATTTTAATGAGGCTTGGGGCCTTCCTACACCAAAATGTCTAGATGAAATGCAAATTGTATTAATTCCCCAAATTAAATAATGATACATGCAAATGCTTCAAAGAGATTGATTTGCAATGCATGAAAATGAAATAGTGTTCAACATAAGTTGCAATTATAACTTCAATTGGAGGAATAAAATTAGTTTACAAGTATTGCATGCGTTTCATCAATGAATTAAAGTGATACAAGTAATTTGCTTGAAAGTAAAATTTGTTTCAAATAGACAATGACAAAAAATTGCTCCAATATCCAAGATAACAATGTAGCATGAAATTGAAGCATGTATTCAAATGCTCATGAAACAATTTACGAAGGTAAATGGAAACAAATCAAAGTTTGTTATAAATATAAAATGCTTGCATGTAAAGGATGAATTTCCTAGAGTAAAGTGTAAGCTTGTAGCTCCAAGCAACAACAAAAAAGAAAATGCAAAGCTCAAATGAAATTGTAACAAACTTTAGCTTAATGAAATGTGATAGTGAGGTCGTGTTAATTCCCAAATAAAACATACATGTAAGTAAATGAAGTATGAAAGCTTAAACCATGCAAATGTCAATCCACCCAAGAGAAACCTCCCTCTAAATGGGGAGATAGGATACCATGGGAGAAATCCCAAGCTCCAACAAGCAAGTTAGATCTTTTATTAATATTACAATGAGAAGAGGGCCCTTCAAAGTTCTCAACTATACTTCAAGGAGAATCCTCACAATAATTTCTTGAAACTTGGACACTAGACCGCCTTTCTTGAGAAATTAGTGACAAGATTTCACAAAACTTATGCAAGGGAAACAAGGTGTGAGTTTCCTCCAAATGCCCACGGCTTAAAGAGGAAAATGGGCAGCCCTCTAGTGAACTCGACTTGGCCAAAATAAGTGTCAAAAGGGCTCACGACATCCTTGGAAATCGAACCCCCAACACTTGCCAAAGGTCCTGCAAACACTTGTTAGATGTTGTGGGAAGTTGCTCTTCAAAATCTGCCACATAAGAGTTAGCAAACAATCCAAACAATGGTCGCAAAATAAGTTAAGTATTAATGGAAAAATCAGCAAGATAAAATGTATATGTACAATTATAATTTACAAAAGGCTAAGCTAAAGAGTGAGAGTAAACTCTTGTCTTTGCTTAGCCATCTTCAAGCTCTTAGATAGCAAATGAAAGAAATGAAGTATAATGTTTTTTTTTTAAAGAGATTTAAATTTAGAAGTTCTCGGCTTGTGTACAAGCTATGTGCCAAAATCCCTGCAAAACCACTTTGTAAGATAAGGCTATGAAGATTCAAAGAACAAATGAGAGCTCCTTTAAGAACGTATCAAGAGTGGGTTGGTCTCTCCAAAGACTTCCCCTCACGCTTGATTCTGTAATCCCAACAAGATTTTCCCTCTACAAAACTTCAATCAAGAATTAATTCCATATAGATTTAGCAATAAACAATGATAAGAAATTCTAGAGATTTATTTAAAACCAACTAGAGCATTCTATACCTAGAGCATACTTCTAAATCAAATGTCAATGCAAGATAGCTCTACATTAACAAATCTACAAGAACATATGCAAGCAAATTAGGTCAAAGCATGAGTAAAATGAATTATACCAATGCTCAACAATTCATCACACTTGAAAAGGAGGAACACCTCATGAATGAAACCCCAAAGTCTTTATTGATATTTCTGAAAGTGTACAAGGCAACAACGCTTCCACAAGCACAATAGCTAGTAACAATATTATACAATGTGAGAGCCCATGGCTCTATTATATAGATAGTTGAGAGCAAATCCCAATGAAGAATGACAATGACAAATGGAATTGGAGCCAATCCCAATGTAGAAGTGATTAAACAAGTGGCATGAGGTGACAATCCCAAAGAGAAATTCGAAGTTGTTGAATGGTGCTTCAATGCCAAGTGTAAAAATCGAATTCTGGCAAGTGGACATCATTTTCTTCTTTCCTTATGTGCCAAATTCAAATTTTATGGTGGAATGACAAGTGTATATGGGTGGTAACCCATGTGGGGATAATTTCCCACAAAAATCTCCACCAAATATTCTCTCAAATCCTCTTAAATGTGCATTAACTTCACAAATTCGAATTTCCAAGTAGCTTTTTCATTTAATGCTAGAAATTCGATTTTATTTGAGCATATGTCATTTCCTTGATTTTAGGATTCCACATCACCTTGGGACTTCACTTTAACTCCCCCATAATTTTCCACCTCATTTCCACAACATTTAGCATGTGTGGATATTTATTTTTCTCCATTTATTTAATTTTTGGCTTAATTAATTACCAGATTTCTCACTAAACTTAGGAAAAGTGTGTTTTGAAGGTCCAAAACACATTATTAACCCCTCAAAGTGTGTTATAGTAGAAAGTTGAGGGCGGGAAGTGTAATTTTGATTACTTATACCCCAAACAACTTCTCTAGACTACACTTATTAAAATATAAACACAATTTTGTTTGCAATTTTTGACCTGCGGGAAATCTAAAAAATTTAAAAATGACTACCTAGACCTAAGAAAATTCCATGAATTTTTTTGTGTGATATAGTATGGTAATATACTTTGACTCTAGACACTAAGATGTGTCAGGGGCTCAACCTTCAAACCGTCACCCCGACTTTGGGGTAAAACGTGAGTGAAAAAACCTAGAAAATTATCTGTCTCTGAAAAAAAGAAGGGATAATTAACTAGATAAAAAAAACACTCCAATGTGTACTCGTTTGCTGATCGAGTCCCAACATCCTAGGCCTATTACAAACTCAAAACTTGTCATTACTAGTAACACTTATCACAATTCCCCGTAGGGTGTGCAATCTGGGTACAAGAAAAATGATGAGAAGATAGAAATAGAGTAAAAAAAACTTTGTTGACTGACGATATCTGATGGTACAAGTGTTCTCTGGATCATCCTTGGGCATGGAGTCTTCATATAATCATCAGGTGTCACTCCAGTGGTCAACATTTGGCTCCATATGGGGATGCATGCTAGATATGAAGTGATAGTGTGCAAGAACTTGGAATCTGCATCCACCGACAAAAGACACATATCAGCAGTATCCATTCAAAATATCACGAAAAGAAATCAAGTACAGAAACGAAGAAATGAAGAATTATTCGCATAAATGACAATTTATTCATGAAATAAAACTACATAAACAAAAATGACACGAGATAAGGTTAGAAATATGATACAAAAAGATGCCCCATGGCATCAGATGTTTTCGGTGAAATCCATCTTGAGAACCTGCCAACTCACAGGCAAGTCCATAGGTTCTTTCTTTGATGTGCCTTGCCCAATTCTGACTATCTTGGGATTGTGGCTTGCCCCAATTCTAACATGTTTGTGGCCGTCAGATATACCAAACCTCTTCCTTTTCCTTTTCCTTTTCGTTTTACGACTATTGATGCGTTGAGGCTTGATCCTACTCAAAACTGGTGGTTCATTTTTTATATCTTTTTTCTTTTTTTGCTTTTTCCTTTTCTTCTTGGTTAGTTGCGATGGTGATGATGATGCATTTATTTCCAATCCTACTACTTTGTCTTGAAAATGATCTGATGGAAAATTTGAAGTACCCAATCTTTTTGAGTTATGCCTAATCTCTTCGTTTTGAATCTGTTCTGTTAAGGGGGGAAGGAAATTTGTCAACATTGCATCACTCCCTGTTTGGCATGATCTATAGATAATCTCATTGTTGGGTTTCCTTGGATCTTCAACATGATACCTTTTCTCTAACTCTCGATCAAGTCTGACAAAGGTATTATCAGGCATGGGAATGGTGGCATATGATAAGTCCATTTGAAGTCTACCACCTAGATCTGATGCCTGTTTTCTTGATAGGAGCATTCCCCATGAATCTGGAACATCTATCACAACAATATCCATAGTCATTATTCTATCTGTGTTTGCAACTAGGAAAACCTGCAAATCTTTAATTATCCCACACACTTCAATTCTTTTAGAATCCATTGAACATATGTTGTGATAGGGCCTAGAAACCCTTAAATTCAGTTGCTCCATGACTTTATTGGTCATGAAATTTGATGAAGCCCCTGAATCAAACATGTAGTTGTGTAAAAGATGATCATTCACTATTAAAGAAACATAAAATGGTAGATGATCTTCATTCCCCATATAACAGTTCATACTTTTCAATACAATTTCTTCATCTTCTCGTTCGTGACTAGGCTTTTCTTCAGTTTGAGTAACTTCAATGGCACTTAGTAACTTGGCCCTTTGAGATGGTATCTTTAAAAGTTCTGTCACTGGAATAGAAACCTTTGCATTATTCAACCAATTGCCTACGTCAAAATTCAATTCTGAAGTAGGAGGAGGAAAATTTATGTGATTATTCTGGTCTTGGATATCCGTTCTCTGATAAGTTATCCCTTTATGTTTTGCCATCGCAAGAATCTGTCCAGATGTAGGTTTTTCCCCAAGAATCTTAGTGACCTCGTCAAAATTTGCAATCATACTGTAAACGCCAAGATTATTAGGTATATGGTTAATCTTTTGATTTCTCTCAATGTTGTATATCTGATCCTCCATGGAGAACATATTGATTTGACCAACTGTCCCTACATGTTCATCTCCTAACATGCCACTTTCCATGATTCTCTTCACATATGGGCATGTGGCTTCTTCATGGAATTGATTACATGGCCTACAAAAAGGGGGAATTTGATCTACCATGTTGGTGGATTCCAATGGATTTGGAGGCCTATGCTCCTATTGAGGGCCTTTATTCTTTTTCCAACCATCATTTGGCCTAGGTTGGAATCTTTGCACTTGTGATCTCTCCATGGCCACCAACCTATTTTGCATGGCTTGCATTTCTTTAATGTGATTTGCTTCCATGCTCTTGATGAGTTGAGTTAATTCTTTAATAGGATCATGTGTAGTCTCTTCCTTGGCCTTGCCTTTGGAATCATTTGATTTTGATGGCCCTCTATTGAAACCAAGAATTTCATATTTTCCTGATTGGTTTCTAGCCCTTTCTATCTTCAAGGCTTCAGATTGAGCTACACTTAGATTCATAGGCTCCTTCCTCCTCAACTCATAGGCAATGTCAACCCAAAGCATCTAGATATGAGCATAAAAGAATTTCATCAGGAGGTTTAACAGTAGCAGGCATGCTTTTTACTAATTCATTGAATCTCTTGTTAAACTTCTCCATGGTCTCATTCTCATTTTTCTTCATGTTGCTAATGGCATTGATCAAATGCCTATTTTCCTTCTTCTCTCCAAACTTATCTAAAAATGCAGTCAGAATGGCTTGTAAAGAGTTATATGAGTTAGCAGGTTGATTAAAGTTTTTCACATGTGATGTAGCACTAATGGCATTGTTACCTTGAAAGGAAGGCAACTTTTCAATAGCCTTGTCAGGGATATTGTGAGGATAGCCATTTATGTTAGTGAAGTCATAAGGATCAAAAAGATCATTCATGATGCTAGGCTCTACTTGTTCTTGAAAAAGCAAATGAATATCAGATATAGCTTCTTGCCCAAGACTAGCAAGAGCTCTATTATGAGAAAGTTTATTCAACCTCTCTCTGAAATCCCTTTTAGGATCAGGAGAGGGGCTAACTAGACCACTTGAATTTCTCCTAGTAGAGACTTGTAAAATTTGGATTGAGTGGAGTCGCCACTTGAGCAAGAATCTAAATCTAAAGTTCAAAATGTTAAAACCAAAAGGTTAGTCGATTTTCCTAGGTACAAGAAAGCTTGTCCCCGACAGCGGTGCCAAAGATGTTGACCCTGCTGCCTACACCTACCTACAAATCAGTGAGAAAACCTTCAACCCCACAAGGTGTGGTTGGTGGCAGAGAACTCAGAGAAGGGGTTGTCACACTAATCTCGACTCTTTCTGTTTGAGCTATCTCCTAGGTTAGCTAAGGGGGGTGGTCTCTAATGAAAAGTTAAGTTAAAAGATGTGAGTTTCTAGGAGAGTGTTAGAGTGAAAATGGATTACTTTTAAGGATTTATGGGAAAATATCATGGAAAATTTTATGGGCGAATTTTCACCCTTGGGCGAAATTAAGGGGTTTTATATTTTTATTGGGTGAATATTTTGTATCATAGTACATTGTTACAAATCGCCTCAAATTTATTTTATAAAAAAATTAGGTATGGAGGTTAGCCCACCTTATTTTAAGGGAGAGAGTAAAAAAAGTAAATTTAGCCCTTGAAATTAGGAGTTACAACCTTCCGTTCCCTTAATTTTCAAGAATAGGTATTTATGATAGTTATTTCACCCTCCACATTCAGTGTTAAAAAATGTTTTTTTTCTTTCATTTTCCCGTATTTCATGGTGTTGGGGTTAATTTCGAGAAAATGACTTTATTTTTTGGAACAAACGGTCACAAAAGAATAATTCATTTTATTTAAAAATTAAAGTCTCTTATTTTCATGTTTATTTAAAGATTGAATAATGTTCTTGCCATATTCCAAGTTTGCATATGTTCAGTCATAATCATATAAAGAATAATGGAAAACATTTTTTTATATTTACCCCATAAGTCACCTTATATTTACATGTAAATAAATAAAAATATAAATAAAGTGGAATATAGTAAATAGATAAAACCTCTTTTTATATTTACTCCAAAGGTATGGTAAATAAGTATAAATATAAATAAACTAGAGGTATGGTAAATAAATAAAACCTCTTTTTATATTTAGTCCATAACCCTCTTTCTATTTAAGAAGGCTCAAAAAAGAGGTTTTATTTAAGTGAATCCTATGGGCCAAATACCATATTTATAAAAGAGGTATGGTAAATTAATAGAAATATAAATAAATGAGAGGTATGGTAAATAAATAAAACATTTTTTAAATTTACTCCAGAAGTCACATTATATTTAAGAACACTAAAAAAATGTGTTATATTTAGGTGAAGCCTATGGGCCAAATACGATGGGCCAAATTATTATTAATACCATGCAAAAAAAACATTATTAACCCATTATTAACCTTAATATTAGTATTAATACAAAAAAGATGGCATATGGTATTCACGTAGAATGTAGGCTATTTAAAGGGGGAATTAAACTAGCATAGATCCATCTTTACTCTAGACTACTAAGCCCCAGGAGGGATCAAATATCGTGACATGCAAACTAGCACAGAGTGAAAAAATATTTGATCCTCGATCTTGGTAGATCAAGGGTAAAAATGGATCTTGTAATTTAATATCACTTAAACATTTTAATTTGGTTAAAATAAAAATCAATTATTAATTTTTATAAATTACTAATAGTAGTTTTTAAGCTCCAGATTTATGATACCCATGGTAATATCATGGTATTCATGTGAGCATAAACTATTTAAAGGGGAAATTTTATCAGCTTAGATCCATCTTAATTCCGGGTCTACCAAGTGCTGAGAGGGATAAATAGATTTCATCCCTCCAAGAGTGGTAGAAGTGGAGTTAAGATGGATATAAGTTGGTTTTTATGATAATGAAGATATTAAATAGACTTAGGAAAAAACATCTTAAGGTGAATGGTTAAAGCTACATTTAGTCACTTCACAAAATTTAGTAAAAAATACCAATATCTCCATTAATATTGGTTTTTCTGATTTAACAAAAAAAAATCAAAACAGTGAAATCTTATCACTCTTTCCGCATCACCCTCGCAGAAGAGAGATAGTCAGTGCCCAGATTTCCCACCATTTTCCAAACGTTCTCAATATGATATCTTCATGAAAAAGTTAAGGTATTGATGTTTTGTACAACCTTTCATCTTCTCTGTTATTCTTAATTTGTCGTAATGATCTGTAGGGGTTGGGCCAATGCTTGAAAAATATGCTGGTTTATACAACTTTTCATGTTCTTTGTTTTTCTTAATTTGTCGTAATGATCAGTAGGGGTTGGGCTAGTGCACCATATTGTCCTAAAAGGCCGAGATTGTGCACCAAAAAGGAAATTAATCCACATGTTACAACATTGTTAAAAAATGCAAGACCTATGAAGGTAGTTAATTATGCTAATAAGAAATTTAGATTAGGAGAGACGCAATTAAATTTTATTATTTAATTGAAGATTTCCAATTAAAATAATAATAAATCTATATGTATATATTAATATATTGATTGGAAGGCTTCTGACAACGATCACTTTTTTCCATTAGATCCCCTTCAGGCCTTTGGGATACCTACTACTTTCTTATATTATATAGCTTGGGGTAAACAAATTTTTTATTTTTATTTTTTTTATATTTTTTCTCGTAGTTGAGCTTCGGGTAAACAAAATGTTTTTGTTGTTGTTGTTGTTGTTTTTGTTTTTTTTAATCTCGCAGTTGGAGTCTATGGAATAAGAAAGAAATTTGATAGCTTGACAAAAGTGGTACAAAATATGTTTTTTTTAATCTTGTAGTTGGACTCTATGGAATAAGAAAGAAATTTGATAGCTTGACAAAAGTGGTAGAGAAAAGATTAATCTCTCCTACCTTGACAAAATTGGTGGTCAAGATCAACACCTACAAGAACTTTGTTGTGGAATATTATCAAAACTAATAGAAGGATATGAAAGAGTGTACAGTGAGAACCTTGACAAACATGGCCACTGAAACTTGCAACATTGTTTGTAGGAAGAGAAAAAATTGTTTCTTTTTTCCAAACATGTATGTTAGTATATTACAATTTAATGAATATGTTTTTCTATTATCATATATGGTTTCATGCTTTAACAAAATATTCGCCAAGACTTTACTTTTTATTATTCAGCGAAAGATTTGCTAAGATCTTACAAGATTTTATAATTCAGTGATAGATTTGCCACGACTTTATAAAATAATATAATCCGGTGAAAGAATCGCCAAAAAAATTATATATACATATTATATTATTGATAAAATTGCCTCCCATTTTTCCTCTGTATCATGGGGATTCGCCCATTTATTATACATATAAATTTAGGGTGGTTCTTAAAAGTTTCCCTGGAAATATGAAGTGAACGACTTGAAATAACAATGCCAATCATTAATATGATTAAAAACCATAAAACTAGTGCCTTATAAGGAATTTGCTCAACAATTTAAAGATATATTTGCTCAAAGTAAAATGCAATGCTCTCAAAAGAGAAAACAAAGTAACCTTGAAATGTAAATAAGAATTGTTAGCACAAGATATGTAAGATACAAAATGCTTTTGAGATAATCAATTTTATAAATCAAAACATGTTACACATATCTTGCCAAAACCCAAAAATTAGTAATTAACTTGGAAATGTAAAAGAAAGGAAGTGTTAAACCAAGACATCAATATGCAATTAGCCTTGAAACATGAAATGAAAACACTTGTTTGAAATGATTACAATACTTGCTTTTGGAATAGACTTTGCATATGAAAACTCAAACCATCAAGAGACAAGCAAAGTAAATGTAATGTAAAGTGCTATTGGTTAATTTTATTAATTAGCTCTAAAACAATATTACAATTTAACTCTTCAATCCTCAGACCTCACCCTCGCCCAATGATATGGATCTCACAGTGAGGAGTCAATAAAGGAGTAGAGGATCCCTAAAATGTCCACTTCAACCAACTTATGTTAGAGGTAAAATTTTAATGAGGCTTGGGGCCTTCCTACACCAAAATGTCTAGATGAAATGCAAATTGTATTAATTCCCCAAATTAAATAATGATACATGCAAATGCTTCAAAGAGATTGATTTGCAATGCATGTAAATGAAATAGTGTTCAACATAAGTTTCAATTATAACTTCAATTGGAGGAATAAAATTAGTTTACAAGTATTGCATGCGTTTCATCAATGAATTAAAATGATACAAGTAATTTGCTTGAAAGTAAAATTTGTTTCAAATAGACAATGACAATAAATTGCTCCAATATTCAAGATAACAATGTAGCATAAAATTGAAGCATGTATTCAAATGCTCATGAAACAATTTACCAAGGTAAATGGAAACGAATCAAAGTTTGTTACGAATATAAAATGCTTGCATGTAAAGGATGAATTGCCCAGAGTAAAGTGTAAGCTTGTAGCTCAAAGCAACAATGAGAAAGAAAATGCAAGGCTCAAATGAAATTGTAACAAACTTTAGTTTAATGAAATGTGATAGTGAGGTTGTGTTAATTCCCAAATATAAGCTTAAACCATGCAAATGTCAATCCACCCAAGAGAAGCCTCCCTCTAAATGGGGAGATAGGATACCATGGGAGAAATCCCAAGCTCCCACAAGCAAGTTAGATCTTTTATTAATATTACAATGAGAAGAGGGCCCTTCAAAGTTCTCAACTATACTTCAAGGAGAGTCCTCACAATAATTTCTTGAAACTTGGACACTAGACCACCTTTCTTGAGAAAGTAGTGACAAGATCCCACAAAACTTATGCAAGGGAAACAAGGTGTGAGTTTCCTCCAAATTCCCACGGCTTAAAGAGGACAATGGGCAACCCTCTAGTGAACTCGACTTGGCGAAAATAAGTGTCAAAAGGGCTCACGACATCCTTGGAAATCGAACCCCCAACACTTGCCAAAGGTCCTTCAAACACTTGTTAAATGTTGTGGGAAGTTGCTCTTGAAAATCTGCCACACAAGAGTTAGCAAACAATCCAAACAATGGCTGCAAAATAAGTTAAGTATTAATGGAAAAATCAGCAAGATAAAATGTATATGTACAATTATTACAAAAGACTAAGCTAAAGAGTGAGAGTAAACTCTCGTCTTTGCTTAGCCATCTTCAAACTCTTAGATAGCAAATGAAAGAAATGAAGTACAATGTTTTTTTTCAAAGAGATTTAAATTTAGAAGTTCTCGACTTATGTACAAACTATGTGCCGAAATCAATGCAAAACCATTTTGTAAGATAAGACTATGAAGATTCAAAGAACAAATGATAGCTCCTTTAATAATGTATCAAGAGTGGGTTGGTCTCTCCAAAGACTTCCCCTCATGCTTGATTTTGTAATTCCAACAAGATTTTCCCTCTACAAAATTTCAATCAAGAATTAGTTCCATATAGATTTAACAATAAACAATGATAAGAAATTCTAGAGATTTATTTAAAACCAATTAGAGCATTCTATACCTAGAGCATATTTCTAAATCAAATATTAATACAAGATAGCTCTACATTAATAAATCTACAAGAGCATATGGAAGCAAATGAGATCAAAGCATGAGTAAAAGAAATTATACCAATGCTCAACAATTCATTACACTTGAAAAGGAGGAACACCTCATGAATGAAACCCCAAAGTCTTTATTGATATTTCCGAAAGTGTACAAGGCAACAACACTTCCGCAAGCACAATAGCTAGTAAAAATATTATACAATGTGAGAGTCCATGGCTTATTATATAGAGAGTTGGGACAAATCGCAATGAAGACTGACAATGACAAATGGCATTGGAGCCAAACCCAATGTAGAAGTGATTAAACAAGTGGCATGAGGTAACAATCCTAGAGAGAAATTCAAATTTGTGGAATGGAGCTCCAATGCCAAGTGTAAAAATCGAATTCTGCCAAGTGGACATCATTTTCTTCTTCCCTCCTGTGCCAAATTCAAATTTTATGGTGGAATGACAAATGTATATGGGTGGTAACCCATGCGGGGATAATTTCCCACAAAAATCTCCACCAAATATTCTCCAAAATCCTCTTAAATGTGCATTAACTTCACAAATTCGAATTTCCAAGCAGCGTTTTCATTTAATGCTAGAAATTCAATTTTATTTGAGCACATGTCCTTTCCTTGATTTTAGGAGTCCACATCACCTTGGGACTTCACTTTAACTCCCCCATAATTTTCCACCTCATTTCCACAACATTTAGCATGTGTGGATATTCATTTTTCTCCATTTATTTAATTTCTGGCTTAATTAATTGCCAAATTTCCCACTAAACTTAGGAAAAATGGGTTTTGAGGATCCAAAACACATTATTAACCCATCAAAGTGTGTTATAGTAGAAAGTTGAAGGTGAGAGGTGTAATTTTGATTACTCATACCCCATACAACTTCTCTAGAATACAGTTATTACAATTTAAATACAATTTTATTTGCAATTTTTGACCTGTGAGAAATCTAAAAAATAAAAAATGACTATCTAGAACTAAGCAAATTCCACGAAATTTTTGTGTGATCTAGTATGGTAATATACTTCGACTCTAGACACTAATATGTGTCAGGGGCTCAACTTTCGAACTGTCACCCTGACTTTGGGGTAAAATGTGAGGGAAAAAACCTAGAAAATTATCCACCTCTGAAAAAAGGGATAATTAACCAGATTAAAAAAACACTCCAAGGTGTACTCGTTTGCTGATCGAGATCCAACATCCTAGGCCTATTATAGACTCAAAACTCGTCATTACTAGTATCACTTATTACAATTCCCCGTAGGGTGTGGAATCTCGGTAGAAGAATGATGATGAGAAGATAGAAGTAGAGTTAAAAAAACTTTGTTGACTGACGATATCTGCATGAAGTCTTCATATGATCATCATGTGCCACTCCAGTGATCAACAAGTACTAAGTGTACTTTTCTAATATTAAAGTGAGTTGAAAAATCACTTTATGAGAAAAATAGAATATGGTACTCAACTTGAAAAAGTTTCTAGGAGGCTTTTAAGTAATGAGGCCAATGTGTTAGGGGGGTTAATTGTGAGAATAAATCTCAACCACACATCTTGAGATTTGGAGATTAAATCTCACCCCTTGAATCCTAGGTTTAGGGATTCAATCTTTCCTAAGAGATAAAAGGGAAAAGTAGCTTGAGAAAGGAGGCAGGGTTTTGTGTAGAAGAAAATTGAACAGCAAGAGGAGAACTTCAGTTTAGCTGAGAGTTGAATCTCTAAAGTCCGAGTTGAAGCATGAAGGAGGTTCGAATCTTTGTGATAAGATAGAAGAACCTTCAGCAGCTAGGTCGAATGGCATTCCAAGTCAATGAAAGTATTCAGGCTCTAAAAATCATTATCTAACTGTTAGCTGAGAAGAGGCTGAGAATTTTGAACTAGGAAGCGTATTTTTCGGGCCAAAATTTGTTATGGGTAGGGGCTGAAGAGAGTGTTGTCTGCATGATATTCTGAGGGTGAATCTCAACATGTTTTCTGGTTGTGAAAACGTCAGATAATCCCTTCATCTATGCTCATTTCAGACCAAGTTTCCAAGCGTATGCCACTAAGAATTCCGGGACACTAACAACGTTGAAATCAAGGCAATTTGGGCAGAATTTTTGGCTTGAACTTCAAGGAGGAATTCAACAGTTTTTGGTTCTGAAATTGTTGCAAATGTGAGAGACAATGGACACTGAATTTGTGTTAGTTTTTGTATCATTGGATGTGTTCTAGCCACAAAATTTGGTGGAGAGGCTAAAATACATGAGATCTCCAAAACCCATAAATTGTTACTGGAAATTCCGCCTAGAAATGACTTAATTAGATTATTAATTAGTTTTTAAATATTTCCTAAGTCTAAACTTAGGGAATATTGTTAATGAATCAATATTAATTAAGTCAATGAGAGAATCATCTAGAAACTCACACAGATCAATCCAGAGATGATCCTAGCCATCGACTATGCTTTAATCTTGGGTGTTGGTGCTCCAACAAAGGATTATAAGAGGAGGTCGATGTGGTGATGGAGAAGACACTGGAGCAGTTCGATTTCTTGGCAGATCGATTTTCAGAGTAGCAGCAGTCAATTGCCGAAGAGAGGCAGAGATCGAAGCAATGAGTGAGTGGCAGGGACAGTGATCTGGAGGAAGTTTTCCAGATTCAGAGAGGCAGTAGCAAGAGGGTCGAGTTATCCCAGTGAAGCAGCACAGAGCTCTGCGCAGTAGCTTCATACAGGGCAATTCAATTTGTTGGAGAGAAAATCATTCTTAGATCCAGAGGTCAGGTAGAGATTCTAGAAGGCAAGAGAGACGAATTTCTTAGCAGTGGAAGGCAAAACAACTTCATCAGAGACCAGCGAGAGGCTAGACGTCATAGTGACTATGCAGTCTATCACAGAGGGTGATGCAGAAGCTTCAAGAGGCCGAGTTTTCTGTAGGCAAGTTGTGTTGGGATTGCTTGTGGAGGAAGGGTAAATTCCCTTCAATAATTTTGCCCATATTTTCTTGTTGTGGATTTCCAGTTTCAGGCATCCAGATTGTACTTAGATTTTCACTGCTGCATAATAATAAAAAGCCTCACTGTTACACCGGTTTTCCCAAGTTCAATTTTTCCAAGGACATTTGTCCAAAAATAATTGTCTCATATATTATGTGTGTGCTCGCATTTCTCAGTTTCTAGCGCATTATTTTTCCATAGTATTTTATTTTGTGAAGGTTGTAGTGTGTTTATTTCAATATTTTCCATAGCAGATAAATTGTTAAATTAATTAACAATTAGGAGAAATAATACCAGTTGCTACAATAGGATTTCAGTTTGGAATTTTCACATGGTATCAAATCGCAATTGATCAACCAGAAAGCTCAGAAGTGAAAAGAAGAAATTATGTTGCTTAGTAAGAGAAACAAACCGAAATTCTCAAGGGCAGCACAGTGTTTTGCCAAGAGGCCAAGTTGCTTGAGGAAGTTCAATTTTTCTATGAGGGGCAGAAAAAATTGATCCTTTCAGATCGAGTGATTATAGAGGTAGAGGGAGCAACTCAATTTTTTGTTGTTGTTGAGTAGATCTCTAACTGGACGCAGAGGGTTTCACAACAGTTCTCTAGTGCAAGACCAGCGTTGGGGTGGAAGAAAGAAGAGCACACACAGAGGAAAAATTTCTCTCAAGGAATTTCTAGTCTCAAGAAGTTCGAATTTCCTTGCAGATTGATAGTAGTTGTAATCATATCTTCTCACTCCAGAAGGGAGTGCGAATAGCAAAGAAACAACCAAGCAGAAGAAAAGAGGGAGTTTTTGACACTTCATTGATATGGCCACTGCAGGGCTTCGTGATCAGTATAGGCTGGATGGAGCTTCCAACTATGTCATCTAGAAGGCTAGGATGTCCTTCCTTCTAGAAGAATATGGTTTGAAAGCCTACATTGATAATGTAATGGTAGTTCCCCAGGATGCAGATCAACATAAAGAATACAAGAAGGAGATGGCATGGGCGAAGCGGTTGATCCTAGATGGAGTTCGGGATCATATAGTCTCACATATAGCTAGCAAAGATACTGCCAAATAGATGTGGGATGCTCTCTCCACGTTATACCGGGGAACTTCCGAGTAGCGAAAGATGTTTCTTGAGGAGAAGTTGAGATGCATCTGGATGCAAAAGGAGGAAGGCATAGATCCATTCCTTACCAGGATTCAGGAGGTCCGAGACCAGCTGTCAGCTGTTGGGGCAGTGCCTCAACCAACGAAGCTAGTGCAATTGGCACTCAATAATGTCTCAAAGGAGTTGTAGTTCTTTGTCCAAAGCATATTAGGCAGAGATAAGCTACCAGAGTGGGACAAGATGTGGGTTGATTTTCAGCAAGAGGAGTTAAGACGAGCTCTGTTAAAGAGATCCATCAGTGGCAGTAGCAACAGCAGATCGAAGGTGGTGAAGGAGGAGGAGAATGTAGCCCTCGCATCAAAGTGTCCCAGCCAAGGGCAGGGGGAGCAGAGGAAGAAGAAGAATGACCTGTCAAAGGTCAAATGCCTGAGATGTGGTGAGCTTGGTCAGTACAATACCCAATGTCCTCTCAGGAACAAGGACAAGGAGGAGAAGCAGGATCAACAAGAAGCTTCAGTAGAGATCGACAAGTTGTCCTCTAGGTTGGAGGAATACTTCACGATGTTCACAGATATACCTCTAGGAGTGAGGTGGGGAGATTTGGTACTATAGTCCCAGAGAACTACAAAGATTGGGTAGGGTCCTTGAGGAGTCCACCTCATGGATCATTACCTGGCTACGGGGGCCCACAATATACAGTAGTAGGATGGATCGATAGCATTTGATGCAATCAATACTAGGGTGATAGTTGCAGACTAGTAGCAGTCAAATACTAAGGAGCGTAATGCAATGTTGACTGTAGAGAAGGTGGCTTAGTGCAGAGTTGGTGCCAGCAACGTAGATTCTTCAGTGACAGTGCAAATGCTAGTAGCAGCCAGAGACTCGGGAGACAGTTGCATCATACTAAACACATATGATTCAGTATTTTGGATGCTTTTTAGTTGCAGCAACAATAGATGAGAAGGAGTTGCAGTGCAGATGCAGTGTTGGCAGTATCAACAATAGCACAGATGCAACATATATTAGTGTTGTGCAATGGTTGATAGGCAACAATAGCTAGACATCAACAACGTGATATGAGATGATACAGAGATAGAGTGTTGTGGCGGGGTGTGTAGCGCTAGAGCACATTCCTCGCTAAGAGAGAGTGTTATTTTTTGTAGCATCAGATGTGTTCTAGCCACGAAATTTGGTGGAGAGGCTATAATACATGAGATCTCCAATACCCAAAAATAGTTTCTGGAAATTATGCCTATAAATGACTTAATTAGATTATTAACCTGTTTTTAAATATTCCTAAGTCCAAACTTAGGGAATATGGTTAATAAATCAGTATTAATTAAGTGAAGGTGAGAATCATCTAGAAGTTCACACATATCGATCCAAGACTATCCTAGCCATCGATTATGTTTTAATCTTGGTCGTTAGTGCTCCAACAGAGGATTATTCAAGGAGGTCGATGTGGTGATGGAGAAGACACTTGAGTAATTCAATTTTTTTGTAGATTGATTTCCAAAGTAGCAGCAGTCAGTTTCCGGAGAGAGCCAGAGATCAAAGCAATGAGTGAGGGGCAATGACATTGATCCGAATGAAATTTTCCAGATTTGGAAAGGCAATGGAAAGAGGGCCGAGTTATCCAAGTAAGAAAATCATTCTCAGATCCAAAGGCCGAGTAGAGGTTCCAAAAGGCTAAAGAAGCAAATTTCTTAGCAGCAGAATGTTGAAGTTTCTAAGTCTAATTGTTAGAAACCCTTCATGTACTTTACTGATTTATTCCTACCTACTTGTTCTGTTAATTAACACGTTATTTACCATGTAAATACTGGAAATAAATACAACTACATGCTTAACACATTACGTATCATCAAGTGAAGGAAACATAAACAAGCACACAAGTGACACCGTTGCTTTTTTACTAATGTCACCGGAAAAACCCAATGCAGGAAAACCGGTGCAGCTATCTGAGGGTTTGATTTATTAAGCAGTTTCAGAATACAACCTGCGTGCCAAATCTGACTCACCCAACAGAGAAAAATCTTGGCAGTAGTACCTCTCTACTCGAAAGCAGATATTTCAGCTGAAACCCCAGATAAACACTTTGGCAGCTCCACAGCTCCAATCTGCCCCACGAAACCCGAACGTCAGCCTCTAGGGACTGCGTCAGCTCTTTTTGGCCCAGCGTTAGCCCATCGTCACTCTGGCTTGGCCTGCGTCACCCTCTGGAGGCACTGCGTCAGTCCTCTAGCCCTCTGTGTCACTGACGCTGGCCTTCTGAGGCACTGCGTAGCTCTTGGCTGCCTTTGCATGAGCCCTGGCTGGCTCTGCGTGAACCCTTGGCTGGATCTATGTCCCTCTCTCCGGCTACTGCTCATCCTCTTGGTGCTATCTCTGCCTCTCTGCTTCTATATTCATTGCCCCTCAGTTGCAACTCTAATCACTCTCTCAACTTTCTCAGCAAACCTAGCCCCAAAAAGTTGAAATCTTGATCTCTTGGTGTGTTCTCCAAGTAACCCTCAAGCCTCCTCTTATACTTTTCTTGTTCATAATTGAATGACCTAGATTAAGTCCCTAATCAATGGCTAAGATTAGATCTGGCTTGATCCATGACTTTTGGACCATTCTAACACAATTTTATATTAATTCACATTATTATTTTATTTTCCCTATGTTTAGACCTAGGGACTCCATTAAAAATATTAATTATTTTAATATCTCCTAAATTGTTTAGAATTTGCCCAAACCCATTCTTGGTATTGGAGATCTCATGTGCCTTGGCCTCTCCACCAACTTTCATGGCTAGAGCACATCTGATGCTACCCCAAATCAACACTCCCTCTTAGCGAGGATTGTGCTCTAGTAATACCCCTCACTGAGCATCACCTTGATCATCTGGCATTGGTCCCTGTGTTGATGCTAGGCCTACTGCCCAACATCCTCTGCACTGCTGCATCATGTACTACTACCCATGGCCCTGCCACTACCATTGTTGCATCTGTACAGCAACTCCCTCTGCATCCGTGCTGCTGCTCATGGCCCCACTGCCACTGTTGCATCTGCATTGCAACCCCTCTCATCATGCTGCATCGTGCTTCCCATAGCACTGCCACTGCTAAATGTTTCACTACAACCCAATTATTGAGAAGTAAGTAACTGATCTCCTAACTCTGACATCTCCGTCAGGCTAGAAACACTCTCGGTGCTGAAGCTCCCTCTGTCACTGACAAGTGCTCCCTCTCTGACCTCTGCGATACTGCAATAACTCTGTGCATCTCGCACTGCTACCTCAAGTTGTCCTGGGACTCCTGCACTGTAGCTCCCTTTGTTGTTCCATCCGCATCTGTCTCTACCGACATTCGCCAGTCCTACTACTCCTCTTCGGGGCTCTCGTAGCAAGGTATAATCCAAGAGGTTAGGTACCTCGAGGATCTTGCCCCTCATCGCCTGTAGTCTGTCTGACTATAGCTCGATGTAGCCACACTTCTGCTCAAGTGGTTTGTGGCACAATCATCGTCTGTCTCCACTTCCTTCCCCTTCGTTGCTAGCACAGCCTTGGTCTCGGAGGCCTCTCCCTTGCTCTTTTTCCTTGGAAATTGGGTCGCATAATGACCCAGCTCCCCACAGTGGAAGCATTTGACCTTGGAGAGGTCCTTCTTCTTTCATTTCTCCTGCTTTCCCTCAAATTCTAGGGCAACATCATCCTCTTCCTCCTTGATTCTGATCCCCTTGTCGATGCTTCTCGCCTTGCTCAGCCTTCTGATCTCTTCTTAGCAAAGAGCCACCCACATTTCCTCCCAATCTGGAAGGGTTGCCCTGCCTAGTATGCTCTGGAAAAACACCTTCCAGTCTTCTGAGACTGCATTCAGGGTTGTTTTCACCATCAATTCTTGTTCTGGCATGGCTCCTATGGAAGCCAGTTGATCCCAGATCTCCTTCAATCGACCAAGGAAGGGGTCGATCTGTTCTCCCTTTTGCATCTGGTATGATTGCAGCTGATTTTCTAGTAACATCCTTCTCTGCACAAAAGTATGCTGTTACAATTTCTTTAGGGCCTCCCACATCTAATTTGCCGTGTCCTTTTCACCAATATGTGGTACCACATGGTCCTTGACCCTGCAAGAATGATGCTCTTGGCCCTTTCCATTACCTCCTCGTACTTGTTGTTATCAACTGGGTCAACTGGGATATTATCATCCTCAAGGTGAAGTGCTTGACACGATTTATGTCTAGAACGGATAGGATTCTGGCCTTCCAGACTATGAATTTGAGGCTCTGTCTAGTCTGTCCTGGTCTCTTACCCCGTTCACTGCCATCTCACTGCTCCTCTACTTCCCTCCAGGAATTTCTTGGTGTGACTCCCTCTGAGACTTGATTTCCCTCTGGGAAACCCTTCGGTCAATGTCGAGATGCCCCCAATCCGATCGTTAGTGCAGCTGCACCATTGATCTGGATTTCTCAGCTAGAAATCCTCGGTAGCAACTCCGCCAATAGGTCCATGACATATTGGACATAGCCAATGCTAAGTACAAGTAGTGGCATGATCAGCATTGCGTGCCACACAAGTTTTAGGTGGGTGACAAATTTTGGCTACATTTTCAGAATGAGCTCTCCAACAAGTACTAATGGTGGTTGGGCATTTCGAGGTTGAGAAAATGGTGGCAGTACTATAGAAGTATTTGTATTGGCCGAATATTCGACAGGATGTCGGGAAGAACATCAGATCTTGCACTACTTGCACCATTGCCAAAACGACCATCAAGAAGCAAGGCCTCTATACTCTGTTTCCTGCCCCTAGTCGACCTTGGGAATCCATCTCCATGGATTACATATCAGGCCTTCCTTCTACTAAGAATGGCCAACGACTGTGTTTTTGTGGTTGTCGACAAATTCTCGAAGATGGCCATTATGGCGGGTGCAAGAAGAATATCACAGCAGAAGCCACAACTAAATTATTCTTTGAACGAGTGTGGGTACACTTAGGGATCCTATAATCTATCATCTCAGATTGGGATAGAAGGTTCCTTAGTACATTTTGGTCCAGTCTTTGGTCGACGCTGGACACCAAGCTCACTAAGTCCAAAACTTTCCATCCCCAAACTGATGGCCAGACAAAGGTCGTCAACAGGACGATCGTACACATTTTGTGCATGTATAACTCAAAGCATCCACACACATGGGATGAGAGCCTCCCCTATGTCCAACACTACTATAACTGGGCTCTCCACAGCTCGACTGGACACATCCCTTTTCAGGTGGACTTGGGATTCCAGCCACTGTCCCATTGATGTGGCCATACCATTTGCAACTACTCAGGCAGATTCGGCTCATGTCCAGTTGGAAGCCGATAAGTCAAACAACTTCATTGAGCACATCCAACATATCTGCTAGTAGGTCCATGGCATTCTGGAGAAATCAAATGCCAAGTACAAGCAGCGACATGATCAACATTGGGTGCCACACAAGTTTCAGGTGGGCGACAAATTCTGGTTGCATTTACAGAAGGAATGCCTTATCTTCCATTAGTAATTCATTAGAGAAGTTTTACTCCCACAATCCAAAATCTCAAATTTTTTATAATACCACTTATTCTTGAACATGTGTCAAGATGGATTTCAACCAATGTTTTCCACCGAGACAAATCTAACTGCTCCAAACTATATGTGGGTTCAGAAGCTTGATTACGAAAATGTTTCATTTCAATGTTGAGAGTGTTATGAAATAGGGCATATAATAAAAAATTTCCCAAACCATTTGCAAAATAACGAAGTCCAGAAAAATGTCTAGAGGCCCAAATGGCGGGAAGGAGCTCAAAATGAACATTATATGGTATACAAAGAAGAAGAGAACAAGGGTAACAAAGAAGTAAAGGAAAAACATGAAGAAATTATTCTCAAAGAAGATTCACCAAAGGAAGCAAAAATCAGTCAAGAAGAAGTATATGAGGACCCTCCAGATACAACGACTGTGGGAATGCAACAAACTTTGGTGAAGGTCGGATCCCCTCTGAATCCCTAAGGAATAAAGTTGGAAAATCAACTTCTTGGGCAAATTAGGTAGATGAGGAAGAACCTAAAGACAACAATGCTCACTCATCGAAGCATGATGCATTATATACAATAGAAAACGTGAGTTGGATTCAAGTGGGGAAGAAGGGAAAATATATTTCGCTAAGGAAGAAAAAAATCCAGTCAAAATTAAATAAAAAAGTAGTGAAAAATTGAATGTAAATGTATTTGGATCTTGGGAGTATTTTGGAAATTTTTAGCTAGAATAAGACTAAATTTTTTGTATCATGGGGTAATCACTTGAGGGATTGGATTGAGCCTTCGTGCTCAATCTCAATTCCACAAGGAATATGTTGAAAATAGCAACAAGAAATGATAAAAATAGAATCCAAAATATTCCAATTTTAATTTATCCTTGAATTAAAATTGTGAACTAAAATTCGAATTTAGTCTCACCACCTGCTTGGAAATAATTAATTAATTCATTATGGATTAATTAGTTGGAGAAATTCAAGTTAGAAGTCTTTCTGTAGTCATGCAACAGTTATCCCTTAACTTAAGGAGATTCTCCCTTAATTAAGGAGATAAGATTGAGTTATATTTGAGTTGTAATTAGTTAACTCAGTTTACTGGGTTAAGTCCAGTTAAATTAGTTCCAAACTGTTTGAGGAACTAATTGTGAGTTATCAATCAGTTGATGCATGCATGCACTCAACCAGTGAACTCCAGATAACTAAAGTTTCCCTCATCAGAAACTCATCCATGTCTAGTTGGAGAAAGACCAGTTGAGCTAAATGTCAAGGACAATGTACTATTAGTTGCATGTGTTTTCCTATAAAGGAAACTCATGCATGCAGTCAAGGTAAGGTTCCTTGAGGATTGCGCAGTTCTGATAGTGTGTTAGAGCAGTGTTCCACTAGGTGAAGGAGGATCACCCAGGAGAAACTGCGCAAGGAAATAGGAGCTTGGAGGGCAGAGAGGAAGGCTCGTGAGAAGCTTTGTTTTCCTGTGAGCATCCAGGAGGATTGTACTGAAAGCTGGCTAGCTGTGAGAGCTAAGGCTTTGTATAATTTTGATGTATTTCCACCTTGTATGATAATACAAATAGTGGGGTTTTTAGCTGAGGCTTTCCCCTGAGTATTTTCTGTGTTTCATGTGCATTGATTCTTCTTCTTCTGGTCATATGTGTTCAGCTCTGATTCAACTCGATCTTTAAGCTTCCGCAAATTGATATAGAAGTAGATTACAATATTTTGCTTTGGTTATATTGCATTATCAGGTTAATCTACAGTCAGATTTTATACATGGTCTTCGAACTATATTTGTAGAGAATTTGCAAAATTTCTACATGGTACTAGAGCTAGCTGATCTATAGAGAAATTTCTACATGGTATCGGAGCCAAGTTTATCAAAGCTATGAACAGTATACGGAGAAGAGAATTCAAAGTTTGAAGTTATGGGTTGCAGGTGCAAATTGAATTCATATCATACTTCAAGGTTGGCCAATGGCGTTCTATGGCTTGAGACTCGAGTATGCCTTGGAAGGTAGCCCGAATTACATAGCATGGAAAGATCGCATGGAGGCTATATTAGAAGAAAATGGCTAGAAGGATTTCATTGATCAAGAAATCCCAAAGCGAGGTTCAACTAATGCACAAGATTTGGCTAAGTGGAAGAAGTGTGTGGTGAGGGCGAGACAAATCATCCTTGAGGGAGTTCGAGACCATATTATCTCGAGTTTCCATGGGAAGGATACTCCATATTCATTGTGAAAGACATTGAAGGACCTCTAGCAGAACAATAGCGACAAGAGGAAATTGGCGCTCAAGGATAAGCTTCGAAGAATCAAGATGGACAACGACGATACTATTTCCACATATCTGAACAAGCTCACCACTTGCAGAGATGAGCTCAGCAGTGTTGGAATAACTACTGCCGATGATGATATGGTGATCCTTGCTCTCCTTTTCCTTCCAAAGAGCTGGAATAGCTATCAGGACTCTATGAATGGAAGGGAGAAACTGCCGGATTGGGAACGACTGTGGTCGGATCTCATGCAGGAAGAGATCGGGAGGAGCACTCGAGATGGTTCTTCATCCAAGGATGATGATGAAGAAAATCTGGCCTTAACGAGTAAGGCAAGGAAAGGGAAGGGCAAGGATTCCCGTTCCAAATTGAATTCTTCTCATGGAGGGAAGAAGGGTGACAATTCTAAAGTGATATGCTTTAACTGTCACGAGATGGGACATTATGTGACTAATTGCCCATCGAAGAAGTCCAAGAAGGGATCCTTGGAAGGATCAGAAGGTGAGGCATTAGCCTCTCATTTCCAAATGGACTTTACTCTCATCAATTGCATGGTGTCATCGATGATGGGTTGTGTTTGGTATCTTGACAGTGGAGCCTCATTCCACATGACCGACGATTAAAGTTTATTCAATACCATGGAGGAGAAAGACATCAAGATGCGCATAGAGATGGGTTACGACAAAAGGTATAGTGTTTCAGGAGTGGGCACAATTGCTTTTTAGAGGGAGCTTGGAGCTCCTATCACCTTGACAGATGTGAAGTATGTGCCTGGACTGAAGAAGAACTTGGTATCGGTCGCAATGTTAGAGGAAAAAGGCTACGATGTTGTCTTTAGTAAAGGAAAGGCATTCCTTAGACACATCACCACGAGACAGGTGAAACAAATCAGTTCACGGAGTTAAGAACCTGTATGCTCTTGAGGTTCAAGATGCATGCAAAGCCTTGAGGAGCAAGGCAAATGTTAGAGACTTGGTGGTTGAAAGGGAGAGTAAATTACCTCTCAACATGCAGCCCCAAAAGAAGTCTCAGACAATTTTGGAGGAGCCACAATTAAAGAAGTGGGTAGAGGGATCACATGCAGCCATACCTCTAAGTGTGAGGTAGGGCGATGTGGAGTGATAGTCTCAAGAAGGCTGAAATTGGGCAGGGTCCATTGAGAGGTTTTATCTCATGGATCATACCTTGCTACGGGAGCCCAAAGTACATAGTAGTGGGAGGAATCAGTGGGATTGATGCAGTCAGAGATCAAAGTGACAGAGGCTAGAGCAGTTAGATACTGAAGAGCGCAGAGAAGGATTGACAACAGTGCAGAAAGGCAGAGTCAGCCGAAGCGCAAAGTTTTTAGTTGACAGAGGCAATAACAGTTAGAGACTTTGATGACAGATGCATCATACTGATTCAGGTTGGATGTTTTTTTTGTTTTTTGTTTTGTTTTGTTTTGTTTTTTTTTTTTTTGTTTGTTTGTTTTTTTTTTTCCTGGAGTTCCTGGAGCAACAACACTAGAGAGAAGTGTTGCATGCATAACATTCCAAATGTTCACGACTGAGATCAAGTTGAATTCCTTTCTTGTTGAGATGGAGTGTTGAAAATAGCAACAAGAAATGATAAAAATAGAATCCAGAATATTTTAATTTTAATTTATCCTTGAATTAAAATTGTGAATAAAAATTCGAATTTAGTCTCACCAGCTGCTTGGAAATAATTAATTTATTCGTTATGGATTAATTAGTTGGAGAAATTCAAGTTAGAAGTCTTTCTGCAGTCATGCAACAGTTATCCCTTAAATTAAGGCGATTATCCCTTAATTAAGGAGATAAGATTGAGTTATATTTGAGTTGTAATTAGTTAACTCAGTTTACTGGGTTAAGTCCAGTTAAATTAGTTCCAAACTGTTTGAGGAACTAATTGTGAGTTATCAGTCAGTTGATGCATGCATGCACTCAACCAGTATACTCCATATAACTGAAAATTCCCTCATCAGAAACTCATGCATGTCTAGTTGGAGCAAGACCTAGTTGAGCTAAATATCAAGGACAATGTACTATCAATTGCATGTGTTTTCCTATAAAGGGAACTCATGCATGCAGTCAAGGTAAGGTTCCTTGCGGATTGCGCAGTTCTGATAGTGTGTTAGAGTAGTGTGTGAGAGCAGTGTTCCACTGGGTGAAGGAGAATCACCCAGGAGAAACTGTGCAAGGAAATAAGAGCTTGGAGGGCAGAGAGGAAGGCTTGTGAGAAGCCTTGATTGCCTGTGAGCATCCAGGAGGATTGTATTGAGAGCTGGCTAGCTGTGAGAGCTAAGGCTTTGTATAATTATGATGTATATCCACCTTTTATGATAACACAGATAGTGGGGTTTTTAGTTGAGGCTTTCCCCTGAGTATTTTCTCTGTTTCATGTGCATTGATTCTTCTTCTTCTGGTTATATGTGTTCAGCTCCCATTCAACTTGATCTTTAAGCTTCCGCAAATTGATAGTAAAAGTAGATTATAGTATTTTTCTTTGGTTATATTGCATTATCGGGTTAATCTACAGTCAGATTTTCTACATGGTCTTAGAGCTAGATTTGTAGAGAATTTGCAGAATTTCTATATGGTATCAGAGCTAGCTGATCTATAGAGAAATTACTTCAAAATATTGGTACTTTTGAATAAATATAATGGTTCCAGGCTGAATCCCAACTTTCTTTTTAAATAAAACTCTCATACCAATTTCTTTGAAAAAAAATTCACTTTAACAAATATTGAAAAGAAAGAAAGTTATACATCTAAGATTTTTTATTTTTTTTTGTAAGGAAAATCCTTATATTATAGAAGTACAAAAATTACAATCATATGAGCTCTAAGGCTCTGCAAAATCCAACCATGAACATGAACTGTAGGGTGTGAACCATAGAAAAATGTAAGTAGGAGGAGACCTCTTCCCTGAGAGGAGAAACTAAAGATCCTTTTGCATACTACAAAACACTATTACATAATGAACATAGAGAAAGATACAAAGAAACCAAGAGAAAAATGCAGATAGAGTTGGAAGTGTAGGTGTAGTGTAGCCATGATAAGAACTACCTTAGAAATCAAGTGACACCAATTAGCATCCAAGAAGGTCTTCCTCGACCACATAACAAGGCCTGTAGTATTCAACATCGTTGGGAAGGGGATGCACCATTGGAGCAGGCTGGCTAGAAGACATTGGTTGTGCTAAGTGTTGTTGGAGAGATGAGATCCCTTGACCACTGAAGTGGTCACTTTGGTTGTAGGAGAGACTCGTTCCATCATGAGCAACCTTGGAGTCACTGCAGGTTTTGTGACACTTTGACGATGGGTTGTGATGCTTGTCGAGCAACGTGCTTTCTCGTGCTAGAGAGAACAAGGGGGAGTTTGCAATTGTGTCTATCGAGGGTGATGCCGATCCTTGAAGTTGCATGCTTAGAAGTCCCCCTATACGCTAATAGGTCGCCTTAACATGGTGTAGGTGGAATTCTATGCTCAAAATGTTGCTTTCTAGTAGGATGTTCACGTCCTTCTGGTCTCTGAAATGATGACCAAGGATGTTTCTTAGGGCCCAAAGATGACCATCTATCACCCTAAATTCTTGCGGCTCTGCATCAACTACCATTTGACAAAATCAATGTGGGATGTCACTATCAAATTGGTCATCTCCTTGGTCGTGCCAAGGTAGGAGGGGAGGTCTTCCTCTACCATGGCCTCCTCCATGTGGGTGACCTCGATTGCGCACCATGGTTTCTCTGGAACGATTCTTCCAACTCCTCGCCTGATTTCTTGTGGCTGAGCTTGGCGCCTAACTCCCTTTCCAAATTGTGAACTCCCTTTTGCTTTGAACTATAACAACTAAATATCGTGATGAAGAATTGCCTTTCAATTTAAGTTGGAGGTCCTCTCGCCAAGCAACACAATGAGCATACCAGCTTGTCATTGCCATAAATGCCAAGATAGGGTGGTCTTGCCAACACCTCTGTTTCCCAATCCCAAAGTGTTATGGAAGGCGAGCCCAAAGCACCACCGAAAACCATTTTCATGTGAGCTTAGGGGAGATTCATGAAATTACTTAATGATGATGATATGTTGTCCATCACCCAGATCTCAAGAAGAAATAATTAAACTTAATATATTATAAACATTTGAAACAAACCCAACAAGTAATAATATATATGAAAACATTTGAAAAAACTAAAACTAAAATTAATAAATAAATAAAAATAGCTTATCTCATTGAATTTTGCAAAGAAGGTTGGTAATAACAACATAGTTACTTTATTATTTTATATTAATAGATCTTTTTGTGAAATTAAAAAAAAATACATTGAATATTTAAAATTGATTTTTTTAATTATTATACAAAATTATAATAACGTGGCAATATTAAAGAGATTAAAATTCATAATCTTTTATTTATGGATAATATTTTTAAAAAAAATATTATTTTATTATTATTATTTTTAGTTGATAAGATATTTATATCATTGGAATTTCATTAATTTTTTTGTATATAGAAATATAAAGATATGACAATATGGAGAGGATTATAACTCACAACTTTTTATCTATGAATATAAATGCTTAACTCTTATGTTATAGGAACTTCACACATTTTCCTTATACAATTTGAGTGGGCGTAATAGTTAAGAGCATGTGTTTTCTCTTAAGAAGTCACAGGTTCAAAACCAAAAAGGGTAGAGTATGTATGCCTTTGTAGACTTAGCAGTCAAATCACTGCGTAGAGATGGATCTCTTGTCCCACAAACAAGGGGATCTCATACACCAAAGTGGTATTGTGGAAGCGTTTTGAACCAACCAGTATGGTTCATCGTTAAGAAAATATACATATACTTGTTTATAGATTTTTAATCAAAATACTAAATTATGATGTTCAATTTTAACTAGACTCTAGTAATACAATTTTAATCAAAATTATAATTTTTTATTATTTAAAATACATTTTTGAATGCATAAATAATATAAATTTTTTTTTAAAACATTCAACTCAAATTTATAATTCTAAATAATTTTTTTTTATTAAAACAAAATTAACTTAAAAATATAAAAAAACCAAATATACAAACAATAAATTAAATATTTAAAAAAATTCACATAGATTCACCTCATTCATATATATATATATATATAAATTAAAATATTTCACCTCATTCATATATATAAAAATTAAAATATTTGTTTAATAAAAAATTATAATTATTTCACCAAAAAAATAGAAGTAGAATCTTTTACTTGACATTAATCTTTAATTAAATTAAAATAATATTTACAAATATAGATTAGAAAAACACTCTCACGCTAATGGTTACTTTATGAAAACTTTCACATGTTCTTAAACGACAAAATTCTTTATAAACTTTTTGGAAGAATCTGTCACTTTATCCCCCACCATTCTTAGTTTGCCATCTACTTTAAAGAAATGAGTTTCTCACTTGGCGACTGCATGCTTATTTCAGCATCTTTTTTATTCTTTTACGAGTACCATATCTTCTGTCACTCATATTTATACACTCAAAAGGTACCATCTTTCATTTTCATTATTATATTTATTAGTTAAATAAGGTATTATAACTAACATTTTGTGTTGTTTAATTTTTTTCTTTTCCTACCAACTCGATTTTTTTATCCCGGGCAATAAACATGCGTGGGCCATCTCACGGAGTATGTGTCCGGACAATCCAAAGTCTCGATAGTTGGCTCTAGGTCTTCCAGTCGAAGAACAACGTCGATGGAGACGTGTAGGTGCACTATTACGTGGTGAAGATTGCAATTTTCTATGAATTTCCCATTTGTCATCCAATGATGACACTTTGCTTTTTTCCTCCAAAGATTGACGAATTAAATGATATTTCCGTTCCAGTGCTTGTCTCTTCTTCTCTCTCTGAATGAGACTCTTTCTCGCCATAATAGTTCAGTCGGTACTATTACCTACCAGGAATCAAAATATAGATCAGATAAAATATTTTAATATTATGATGTGTTATATGTACTCCAAACAATAATAAAATTGTAAAATAAGTTATATGAATATTTTTTTAACTTTTTTTAGATATAATTAATTTTTTTTGGTAGATAAAGATTATATATATAAAATTGATATTGAAGAGAATAATAACAAGTTAATAATTATTTATTTAATATTGAATAATGACAAGTTTTTTCTATAATGCTCATATTATAGTACATATGTCATGTCATTAGAGTATAGATTGATATAATGAGAGTTGTATAAATTGTACACATGTTATTTTTCTAATTTTTTTTCAAATTTATATTTTTTAAATTAAAAAATAAAACCCATAAAAATGGTCTATTCAATACTTTTCACCAACGAGAAAATGAAATTTTTGAATTTAATCACAAACAATTTGTGTTTATGGTACATAGTGATTAGTATATAATGTTATTTTTCACATTATTTATATTTATTGTACACAGTAATTAATAATACAACACAGAATCAGAGGTATCATATTTTTGGGTGGGATCAACATGCGGGGAGAGAGCACGCAGAGGAGCAGAGGGCGAAACTAGGGTTTCTGATGTTCTGATCCCGTTGCAGGGCTGGAAGTGGTCATTTCTCGTTTCGCAGCACTGTTACGAAAAGGTCAAGAGCTGACCGATCGGATGGGGGCAGAGGGGTCCAGTGGGACCCCTACTTTCAAACAGATAATCATGCAGAAGCAGAGGCAAAATAAGAAGGAAGGGGTTAGGATTTCTGGGCTTGACAATAACAAGCAGAACGACAGGAGGAATAAGGAGAAAATACAAGGGGAAACTGACAAGCCAGACAGCACAAAGGAAGGCAAAGGCAAAGTGGATGAAAGCCTGACAGGAACTAAAGACAAAATCGCCTCAATAATTAAATCAACAGAGAACGAGGAGCGACAAACAGAAGAAGACAGGGAGCAAACAGATAATAGCCAAGGAAAGCCGGAGAAGGAGGGGGAGACAAGCACAAGCCCCAATAGATACTCTTCATCAAATGGGGTCTGCAAACCAAAAAAGACTAACAACCTCAGGGTAGTAATAACTGACCCAGAGATTCAGGCATACAGAGAGCACATGGCAGAACATGCTGTCATTTGCAAATTTATGGGCATTTGGCCATCTGAAAGGACTCTTTGTCACTGGATCAGACAACAATGGAAGCCGAGGGGGGATGTTAAACTTCATTTGGGAGCCAAGGGATTCTTCACAGTTGTATTCTCCAACCTAGAAGACAAGGATAAATTTTTTTAGGGTGGCCCATACTTTTTGGTTTCAGCTGGTCTGTACATGCGACCATGGAAACCAAACTTCGTCCCAGAGAAAGAATCTTTTACTCAAGTCCCAGTCTGGATTCGTTTGTTCTCTCTCCCAATAGATTATTGGGGTCTGAATGCCTTGAAACAAATTGGTGACCAGTTGGGAACATTTATCAAGGCCTCGGAAGCAACATTACAAAAGAGATACACATCTTACGCCAGAATATGTGTTGAAATGGACGTCTCCGGGGCACTGCATGAGGGGCTCTGGCTTGAATACAAGGACGAGGACTATTTTCAGGCCATAGACTATGAGCAGATTCCCTTCCGGTGTCGCAAATGTCATGACTATGGGCATTTGATGAGAGATTGCCCTATGATTAGGAAGGAAGTAGAGACCGAAACAGCACAAGCCAACAAAGACAAAGAAACCTTCATAAAACCTAAGTCTGGACAGAGAGCTAACAGAAGGAAGAATAATAAAGGTAATACAGACAGAAACAACCACAACAACTCTTTTGCGATCTTAGATCTTGAAACAGATTCGGAGGACAAGCACAAAACCCTAACATCAGATGCAGGACATGATGAAAGGGAAGAACCAACCAGGGAAGGAACGGATGAAGGCGACCTCAACAACGAAGTTCAAATGCAGGAGAGAACAGAAGAGACGGAAGAGGAAACTGATATGCTAACCAGTGATGGAGGAAGCGAGGATCAAGAGTGGGAAGAGGCGCTAGCCAGGGAGGGGATGAATCTACCAGTAATTGCTGAGAACTGGAAGGCTCGAGGAATAGAAAATGCACCGGAAGAAGAAATCAAGAAGGTAAACGACCTGTTCATAGCAAGGCAAAAAGCAGAATTAGAAAAGCAAAATAGGAAGCTAGGTATAGTAAAAGGCAATAGCCTCCACTCGAAAAGTCTTCTTTGGAAATCATCCAGCTCAAAGCAGAAGAAAAGAAGAGGCCGTAGAACTAGTGGTGAAGTTCTACAGGAGCTAGGCATGATAATGATAAACTCAGGGAAGATGAAGGCGCTTAGCGCTTTCCCGTCCTACCAATAAAATTTAGTTAAACATGAAGATCATCTCGTGGAATGCAAGAGGGCTTAACAGCCATGCAAAACACATAATCTTAAAGCGGAAAATCCAGAAATATAGACCGGAAATTATATTCTTACAAGAAACTAAATGTAGCAACTCTAGCATGAACAGTCTATGTAAGAAGCTTGGGAGAAATTTAGAAGCTTTAGAGATTGAGAGCTAGGGACGAGAAGGAGGCCTTGCAACACTATGGGATACAAGGGAAATCCAGATTATCTTAGCTGAGGCGAACAAACACTTCATAGCGGTGGAAATTCAACCCACAGGTAACTCTGAGTCTTACCTATGCATCAATATTTATGGTCCTCAGAAATTAGAAGATAAAATAAATTTTTTGAATTCAATAACCAGACTTATTGAACGATATCCAAGGTCTAAGTGTATTCTGGGGGGTGATTTCAATATGATAACCACCCTTCTGGAAAAAAAAGGGGGTCTAAGGAAACTTAACAGGGACGCGGAAGCCTTCACAAGTTTCATTGAGACTGTCAGAATGGTAGACATATACCCCAAGAGTGGCAAGTTTACTTGGAACAACAGAAGGGGGGGAGAGAGGTTGATAGCTTCTCGCTTGGATAGATTTTTGATCTCAGAAAGCATAATAATGGATGGTATCACAGCAGAATCAGATATCCTTCCTAGTGGTGGGTCGGATCATTGGCCAATCTCGCTTATTGTTGAAGTTCAGGGTACTCCTAGGAATAAACCATTTAGATTTGAAAAATTTTGGTTAGACCACCCTAACTTCCTCAAGATGGTTGAGAAATGGTGGTCTGAACCTTTGGAGGCAAGAGGTTCCAAAATGTTTAATCTACAAAAGAGGCTGAAAGCAACTAAAGAAAGGATAAAAGAGTGGAATAGAACGGTTTTTGGAAACATCATCCAGGAGAAAGACATTCTAGAGAGCAAATTGGAACAGATTCACAGAGATGGGGCAGCAGGCATCCACAGTGACGAAGCTGTTGAGCAGGAAAAAGTTCTTTCACAGCAGTGGCACAACAGATGTATACAAGAAGAGATACTTTGGAAACAGAAATCTAGAATCCAGTGGCTAAAAGAGGGGGAGCAGAACACTAAATTTTTTCACAGGTCGGCTCTAGACCATAGAAGTGCTAACAAGATTCTTGAGTTAAAAAACAATGCAGGGGAGATACTAAAGAATCACAATGACATATCTGCTCTGCTCTCGGATCACTTCAGCTCAATTGCACAGGAACCGCATATAAATAGAGAGGAGGCCATCAAGGAACTTACAGCAGCCATTCCTAAATCCATCACCTCAGATCAGAATTGGGCCCTTAGCAGGGAAATCTCTTTGGAGGAGGTGGAGGAGGCAATTAGGAATATGCCTAACGATAAAGCACCAGGTCCAGATGGATTTACCATCAACTTCTACAAGGCTTGTTGGAACACTGTTAAGCAGGAGGTCTGGGAGGTAGTTGAGGATTCCAGACGCTCAGGAACTATTCTAAAATCCATCAACTCCACCTTTTTAGCGCTCATTCCTAAGGTTGAAGAAGCAAAGACACCTGATAAATTCAGACCTATTGCCCTATGTAATGTTATCTATAAAATTATTTCAAAAGTCATAGCTAACAGATTAAAGTCGATTCTTCCTGGTATCATTTCGGAAGAGCAATCGGGCTACGTTGAGGGTAGACAAATTCTAGATAACATCTTGTTAGCGCAGGAGATGATCCACTCACTTCATTCGAGAAAAGAAGCAGGAATGCTAATGCAGTTAGATTTATCAAAAGCTTA
This sequence comes from Pinus tabuliformis, assembly GCA_031772625.1. Lineage (NCBI taxonomy): Eukaryota > Viridiplantae > Streptophyta > Pinopsida > Pinales > Pinaceae > Pinus > Pinus tabuliformis. The sequence continues at coordinate 109,826,130 of CM062804.1, forward strand.
TGACAAAGTAAGCTAGAGATACCTTGACGCTGTATTGGATGCATTCGGTTTCTGCAGGGAATGGATCAAGTGGATACTTGCTCTCATCAAATCTCCAAGATATTCAATCCTTGTCAATGGCGCTCCCTCAGCTCCTTTCACTCCTTGGCGAGGAATAAGACAGGGGGATCCTCTATCCCCTTTCCTATTCGTGATCCTAATGGAAGGACTAAGCAGAATCATAGCCAAGAAGAAAGCAGAAGGATCCATAAAAGGTCTGCAACCGATAAGATCGATACCAGCCACAACACATCAACAGTTTGTGGACGACACCATGTTACACGGTATACCCACTGTGAAGGAGGCTTTGGCTTATAGGGGTATCCTTGATCTCTTCAGCCGAGCCTCTGGCATGGAGATTAATTTCTCTAAGTCTACAATCTTTTTTTTCAACACTCATCCGGCAATTCAAGCTCACCTGTCCCAGCTTCTTGGATTCAGGATTGGTTCCCTGCCTTCGAAATATCTAGGTGCTCCCCTGACTCTGAAACCTTGGCAGAAAGCTCATTGGGAGAAGGTTCTAGCCAACATGGAGAAAAAATGCAAGCATTGGACGCACAGAGCTCTAAACCTTGCGGGTAGACTTATCTTAACCAAGGCTGTTCTACAGGCAATTCCGCAATATTTACTTTCTATGCTTCCAGCTCCCAAGGGAATTCTGCAGCAAATGAGAACTATTCAGAGATCCTTTTTATGGAATGGGATTGGGGATAAGAAGAAATGGGCGTTGGTGGCGTGGAATAAGCTATGCCAGCTAAAATCTATGGGGGGGCTGAACTTAGTAGATCCTTCAGTGGTCAACAGAACCTGTGGAGCTAAGATATGGTGGAAATGGATTAAAGAACCCAATTTACCTTGGGCGAGGCATTGGAAGGAGAAGTACACTCCAGATTGTGATACTCAGAACCTCATAAGACTACAGGAAGTCCCGGAAGGTTCGTCAATATGGAATCATGCCAGGAATAATAGGAGCTTAGTACAGGAGTACAGTTTTTCGGAGATTCGCAACGGAAGGCTTGCCTTGTTCTGGGAAGATGCTTGGCAGCAATTCCCTAAACTGGACACCCCAGAGCTATCTACCCTCAAGCGAATAAGTCAAAACGAGGGTAGATACAGAGTTAATCAATATTGGATTCAAAGCAGTAGGGATCCGATCTGGAGGGACTGGATTAATTTAAATCCTGTGAGCACAGAGGAGAACAACGAAAACATTCAGCAATTCAATGAGAGAATCATCAAAAGAAAGATTCGAAAAACTGAAGAAGATGATTAGCTGAGATGGGGTTTAAAAGGCAATGGAAATTTCTCATTAAAAGAAGCTAGGGATATAATAGAAAAGGAAGAACAGGTAGAAGTCGTGCCTTGGTGCAACAAAGTTTGGGACAACCTATTCTGGCCGAAAATCAGGACCTTCCTCTGGCTTCTAATGAGAAACAAAACTCTAACCTGGGACAACTTATGCAAGAAAGGATTCAGGGGACCCTCAAGATGCCCTATGTGCCTTGTCGAAGAGGAAACTATAAACCACCTGTTTAATGCATGTGAATGGGCAAATCAGTTATGGAGCTGGATGGAAGGAATTCTCAGCAGTTCTGACCGAGATAGAGAATCCATTCACAGAACCATTCTAAATTGGAAAAAAGACTTCTCCAACATACTAAGAGTCAACAACATATGGAAGTCTGTTCCAGGCTTCTTACTATGGTCAATTTGGAAGGAACGTAACCGTAGAATATTTCAAGATGAACACAGGAACATAGAGTTCTCTAAAGATAATATATTAACTAACATTCAACAGTTAATTCAGACAAAATGCAGAGAGGAATATAACGAGAAACCTTCAACTCAGGACTTACGCATCCTGAAATGCTTTCGACTGGAAGCCACCAGCAGCATCACAGCTTCGAGACACAGAACGCAACCATCCTCACAGATCGACAAATGGCAGTGTCCGCCGGAAGGGGGCTTGAAGCTGAATTTTGATGGGGCCTCGAGAGGTAATCCCGGCAAGGCAGGAATTGGAGGTGCAATACGAAACCAGCATGGAGAAATTCTGCATATATATTATAGAGCGCTTGGGGAAAGCACGAATAATGAGATGGAATTTGCGGCGCTTGAGCATGGTCTGAGAATTTTAAAATCCCTACGAAAATGCAATGTAATTGTGGAAGGGGATTCGTCACTGGTTATATCAACAGCTAAGAGAATTCAAGGAGGCACTAAGGCGAACAAAGCCACGAAACACTGGAGGCTCGCCAAGGTGATGGAGAATATTGCAGAACTTATGGCTGGAATGAAAGGTTTAGTCTTTCATACGGTCAGGCGTAAGGCAAACGGGCTGGCGGACTACCTGGCGAATTGTGGCGTGGACAATCAGGACAGGGGTTGGGACAGTTGTTGGCAGGAAGTGGACTGCCCGAACCTGAAGGCGAGATGTTTACAGCTGGCACAGCAAGATTTAAACGAAACCGACCGGGCTTGACCGACAACGGTTTCTGTTTCCGGCACCGTATATCTGGAAATACCGGTAACAGCATGGGTTTTCATCACGGGAGCTGGACGACTAGACAGAAGCGGCGGTTGTCTTTATGGCAAGAGAAGGCCAAATTTGAAGACTATCATTATAGTTCATGCCACAAAAGACACCGTAGAGTCCACTTGAGAGGAAGGGACACTTGGCACGACCTTGATGGGAAGGAAATCAGCAACATTTATGTCAGGTCTGGGAAGAGCTGCTTGATTTGTGCGGATATCTTCCGAATTAATAACAAAAGTACCTCCACTCTGCATCGGAGGGGAGAGCGCATTATGGGAAACTCTGTGGAAAATAGCTATTTAACAGAGAGTCGAGGCTCTGGTTCTTTCACCTCAGTTCAAGGTATTGCGAGAGACCGCCACTTTTCTGTCTGTAGACGTGATCACCGCGATAAGATTAGAGGGTATAGCATGGAGGCGGGGAGTTGCAGGTGTTCGGCGGCTAACCAAGAGCTATGAACAGCGCAGAACATGTACGAGACCAGAGCAACAGCTAGGAGCAAACGCAAGATCGCGGAACTGGAAGCTTCTGTGAAAGAGGAAGAAACGCAGCGAACCGAGGAGAACATTGCGGAGGAGGTTGACTGGTTACATGACCCGGGCACTCCCTCTAAAAGAGCCACTGAATATGTTCGGACTACAGCGGAGAGCTGGAGAATCAAAACCCTCCTTGTGAGAGCCCTGGACTCAAAGGACGAAGGGAAGCAACATTCTGGGAAGGGGAACTCCCCATCGGAGGATCAGTTAGCAAAAATTCATGAAATCCATGAATCGCTGGATCGAAGAATTTCCACAGTGCATGATGCAGTGGAAACTCTCAACAAGAAATTGACTCTGCTCATCAGGCTTCTTCGGCAAACTCTGAGCCCGGATCCCCTGGTGCAGCAGAACAAGATGAAGGAAGCACAGGAATTCCAATCCATGCAAGATATGCAGGCCAGAGTTGACAAGCATGTTCTGGACGTGGGCTTAGATACAGTCAGTCGAATTGGTGGTTTTCCTCGAACTGGCGGTTTTCCTTAGTATTTTCTTTATGTTTTTCTTCTGTCTTCTGTCAAGGCTTCGACCTTATGCTAGATCGTTATGTTACTCTGTTTCTGTCCAAGTTTTGATAGTGTCGTGGCAATAAGTAACAATTTTAAGAGTAGGCCGCCCTGCGAGGTGAGCATCTTGGTTTTGAAAGTTTAGGGCTTGCTGTCAGCTCTGGTAAAATGGTCTTTCTAAGGTTTCGTTCTGCTTCGGCAGACTTTTTTGTAACATATTTTGTTCTATAATATACATATCTGACTTACGAAAAAAAAAAAAAAAAAAAATACAACACACAAAAATCAATTCTTGCCATCATTACACCATAAGAGGGGAAACATTTCAACCAATCATATTTGAGATAAATAGAGATAATTTTTATTTAAAAATAATAAATTTAATTTCATAATGTTAAACTTTTGATAGATTTTATTTTATCTTAGTCAAAACAAAACTAACAACAAATCAATGAAAAAGTGAATACGTTATATCTTATATTGTGCGAGCTACATGTATAATAATTAATAAGAGAACAGAAATTTAAACACAATTCTCTGATTCATAAAGACTATACATAGGGAAGACAATGGTCAACAAAATAATTAGTATAAGATTAAAAGTTTTGAACACAATTTCTTTTAATTTATAAACATGTAAATTTTTATTTTATTATAAGATTTCAAATAAATGATTAGAAAGTGATTAAAGTGTTTTAAATTAAAATATGAAGTAATACAAATTGTTTTGTTTTATTTAATTTAATTATTTTTATACTATATATTTGCTAAAATTTATAAATTATTAATTGATTTATTTAAATAAGTAGGCAAACATAATTTGGAAATTTTTATAAGAATTAAAATTCTCTTTATAATGTTCGCTTGGGGTAGCTAAATTGGAAATGGTCATGGAAATGAAGTCTCACCAAATTGGAAGTCTTGGGTTCAAATCTTGTGCTATCCCTTGATTGGGGTAAGAAGTTGGACATGATGAAGATGTAGTCCTACAAAGCTTACAAAAAAATTAAATCTCTTTATAATTTTTTAATGAGATTATTGAATGTAATACCCAAATTTTAATTTTAAAGATATGTGTTTGAATGTAATACCCAAATTTTAATTTTAAAGATATGTGTGTATTATAATGTATATATAAGTATGGGTGTTATTGTAAATGAATTAAATTTGTAACACTACCTATAAATATTATCTTGATATGAATGAATTGAATAGTAAACATTTAAAAAGGAAATGAATATAAAGGATGTACTCTCATATATCACTGAGTGTTAAGCATTTTGTTTTGTTACCCATTTGAGTGTGCTAGTGGGATGTTATGGCACAATTATCTCTACATTAAATGTGTACTATTGTTGAATTTTGAGTTCTTAATGTTCCTTCACTTGTCTTTATCATTAGGTCGGCATATGGCACAATAATTCATGGTCTTGTTCCCTATAGTTATTGACTTAGAAGACGATTTTAACTATTCCCTTTCTTGTATTTTTCATTAAATGTGGATCATGAGAAAATGACAAGTGAAGGGTTGCCTTACATGACATCCATCACCTAAATATGCTTGAATATTATGTTATGAAAAGATCATGTTGAAAAGTTCTATAATTGTCTTCATGATCTATGAATGTCATCATAACCTCTAAAGGATATTATACTATATAAAAGACATCACCACCTAGAATTGTTTCTGGTTATGATGTTTTGCTACCTTGACCTATGAATGTCATCATAACCTCTAAAGGTTATGATACTATATAAAATACATCACCACCTAGAATTGTTTGTGGTTCTAATGTTTGTCTACCTTCTATTTTTATGTTCACGAAAGATAACAATATATTGTGAAAGATGTGAAGTAGTTGAACAATTAAATTCAATTACCCTATGTTCCAATCCAAGAGGTGAAGCTATCACATCAACCTATGAAATTGATGGCAAAGCCATTGGCATGGATAATTCCTTGCAAAATATTTCAATCATGAAGACACTATGTATGCATAATGAGTGTTTTCACTTTGACCACAATCATTTTTTATAATATAATTAGCTATTTTCTCTTAAAGGATTATAAGTTTAAACTTAGAAAGAGAATATACTATTCAATATATGAGTTGAAAAAATAACAAAAATAGAAGAGAAATTTTCAAAAGATGAAAGCATGAATTAAGTGAAAAGATTTTAAACACATAAGACGAGTTAGGAAACGTGGAAATAAAAGTGTAGAAAAAGAAATGATGAAGAGTTGTATTGTATATACAGTAAATAATTTCAATCTTACTCCTTTAATGATTTTTTTATTTTATTTTTATTTTTAATTTTTAATTTTTTAACTTTTTATTTATTTTTTAAATTAATTTTTAATTATTTAACTATTTTATTTTATTTTATTTTTTATTTTTTTTGGTTATAATTATGTTTATGATCAATTTTTTTTCTCGGAAAAACAAATAGTAGACTCACAAACCATTCAAAGTATCTAACAAACACTAGATTAAAGAAGAGAATGATAACATCAACTTAGGCAAAAAAACATAATGTAAAGCCACCAAAGAGCTTTTTAACAATGGTCAAACTCATGGAAATCAAAACATTATTTAAATAGAGCTTTTGAACAATTACGCAATGTAGAAAAAGCACCTACAAGTTTGTGTATCATGGCTAAATTCAAATTTATGAACTGACCAATTTCAATTCATGTCCAACATATGAAATTTATCTCAAGGACTTGACGTAGTGGCCAAGAGAATTCCTGATTCCTGCAAGGGTCTCCTCGTCCCAAAACTCCTACAGAAAAGAGTACATGTGAATCCATACTAGGGCGGCTGTGAAATTCTCCTTGTTTGGTACAAAACGTTCAGTCCAAAAACGAAGGTAAACCCCCACTGAATTGAAAATATATGGCTCGTTCTTGAACACTCACAATATTTCCTCTAGGTTGACAAAGACAATAATGAAAAAACACTTCATACCTAGTTCTAACTTTGTTTGTCCTTTAGGTTTTCATTTAAGTTGGATCCATTGGGTAATGGCCTTTTCTAATGGCCAAATGCCTGAGAACTTCCCAATAAGGGCATGATCCTATATATATTGAATATAATCCCTGGTGTGGTTAGCATAAACTTCGAATTTTGGTTCAACAACCACCTTCAGTAAGCAGCTTCCAAGTTTGTGTGTCCTTGGTGGGGGAGATGATTGATGGGGTTTTTTATGATTGCCATTAGGGTTTTTTCTCGTGTTGGGATGATTTATGGCATTTGATGTCGAAATTTTGCAAAGCTCCTTCAAAAATGATGATTGTAATAATATATATCTTTATCAAAATCATTTTTATTTTTATTTTTCTTTTAATACTTATTCTTAAGCTTTATGGAAGATGATAATATTATAAAATTAGATTAAAAATTTCTCGAAAGAGTTTAATCTAGTTTAAAAAAATTAAAGATGGAAATATATGTTCTAATACAATGATATGTATTTATCGAAATTATTCCAAAACATTTTAATTTTGTTAAGTCATATCTATAGTATCACTCCAAGCCTATATGAAATTCAATTTAACTGAACCTAGTCCCCATTAAATGTGGGTTCTTTGGCATTCAGAGTATTTTGTTTTGAATTTATGTTGGAACTATGAATTCCATTTATGTTAGGAGAATTTTGTCCATGACACTCAGCCTCTTAGGTTTTGGCTAATTTTAAAACAACATAGATCATCTATGTTCCATTATTGCTAGGTTATGTGAGTCCTAAGATGATTGATACATCTAACTTGTGGCTTGAAGAGCCCCAACCCAGGAGCATCGGAGATAGCACCTGTCTTGGGTCACACCACACACTAGCCCAGGAGCATCGGGGATAGCACCCGTCTTGGGTCACACCACACACCAGCGCTTAACCTGGCTAGAATTTTTCCCACTGAGGTTTGAACACCCTCTCACCCTTTGTTCTACCACACATGGACTTTATACTATGTATTATTATCTTAGTTGTTTAATAAAATAATTTAATGTTATAGTTAAGACTTTTCTTTATTCCAAGGAGTAACATTTGATTTTAATATGAGGTTAAAACTAAAATTTACTTGATAGTACATTTGATTTTAATATCAAGTTAAAACTAAAATTTACACTATAATACATGACTTCACTAGTTGTAATTTTAGCCTTTACCATACTGAATTTTGACTTTCTTTGGATATTATCTTTATTGAAACTTGTTTTTGATACACATTACATTTAATTAATCAAAAACATATTTAATCTTATTAATTAAAACTAAGTAGGAAACATATTAATTACTCAAAACTAAAAAACATATTTTTCTTATAAGCCAGAAACATATTAATTACCAAAAACTAAAAAACATATTGTAAAAGCATGTCCCTAATAAATCATGGTTGGTTTTTTTTTCCTATTCACACCAAAAAAATCCCTAAATATCCATAATGATATATATTCACTAAACCCTATAGTTTTAAGCACACAAGACCAAGCAACAAAGTGCAAAGCCATTATGATACATTCATTAAAAAGTCAACATATCGCTGACATAACTTAAGTATAAGTGGAAAGATAACCATCATTCCTTAACTCACTTAAAAATTAACATATTTTTAACCATAAAAACTCACTAATTATTTTTAATAACATAATTTTCATAATTATTAAAAATATTTTTTATTAAATAATAATAATAAATACATTAATAAAATCACAACAGTAAATAATCACAGCCAGCCACACTCTGTTTAATCACAGCAAGCCACTGTGTTAAAAGTTCAGATTATTGAGAAACATAAAAATGAAATTGATAGCAAAATTTAACATCGACTTTCCCGAAAAATAGATATGGGAAAGTCAACTATATGGTTTTCCCACTTGCCGATCAATCCAAAATCCTCAAATTTCCATCAAAATACCAGATGAATGAAAACTGTGTTACACCCTAATTTCCAAGTAGCAGTCCTCATGGTCTGCAACGCCCCACTAGTAAGTGGGGTAATTGAATTATACATAGCGACAAAATTGATGATGTACATTTGGTTATATGGTTTCTGGACACACTATGTTATGTGTGAACCTATATATAAATTATATTGGCTAACAGAAGGAAATGGATAAGAATATGGCATATAACGAATATGTAAACGTCATTTTACTAATAGAAAGTATGTTGGTTTTTTCCCCAAAGAAAGTGAGGGGTAATTGAATTGCATTTAAATTACAGAAAAGCGGGGTAATTGAATTGCATTTAGATTACAGAAGTAATATGGTAGGTAGATTGAACAAGATCGGGTTTGGTGCTTTATTTTGGATCCGATATCCATATTTAACAGGCATTCTGTGCTTGGAGTCTGGCCACTGCTGACTTTGAAAACAACTTTATCTAAAGCTATCGTTGCCATCTCTGACACTTCCGTTCCATTCTAACCAGATAAGGGATGATTTTCTACACTCCCAAGTCGTTTATAAGGGAACCCAACAAATCCATGCACGACTCGCGAATACAATTAGATCTCATTTGACACCATCATATTACATGGCTCCATCTACTTCGCAATGGTGTTGTCTTGCAATTGGCATCCTCAGCTTTCTGCTCAGTCACTGCCAATCCCTGCCAATCGATTACAATAACACAGGAGGGCCTGTGAAGGGCAAGCTCAATGTTCATTTAGTTCCCCACACCCATGATGATTTAGGGTGGCTCAAGACAGTTGACCAGTACTATGTGGGTTCCAACAGTTCAATTCAGGTAAAGGCGTTCACCCATCCCTGGAACCTGTTGATCGCAATTCATGGAGGAAGGTATTTTGCTTATAATTTATGCAGGAGGAATACTTTTAATTTTTATTGTTATTTTGATTTGGTTTTGTGTTTGCAACTTTGAAGGCGGCTGCAGTTCAGTACATCCTGGATTCAGTTGTGGCTGCATTGCAGGATGATCCAAACAAGAAGTTTATTTATGTAGAATCGGTGAGAAGTTCATTGGACATTGGATTATCTTTTTTCCCCTTCTTCCTTCTTTTAACAAATTGCCAACAATCTAATCTCTGGGGCTTTATGCCCAGTGGATTTGAACTCGGGTCATTCACATGGTGACGCTTTTCTTAACCATTGAACATAATGACATCAAACTTGGTTTACCTGGTACTTTTAAAAAACTAGTGTAAATCCATATTAACTTCAGTTTTTTTTTTAGTTCTTTTAGTTCTTTCATGTGTCAAGAGGAATCAAATCTGTAGAGGTGCAAACTTTTCATTAAGGGTTAGGCTCAAAAAAAGGTTTGCACCTTTTTCTTCAAATTTCACTCTTCAAAATGTTTGCACTTTGAAGGATTTGACCCATCTCCATGCATAATAGATATCAAGTTAAGATGGTAAATGAATTTTTTTACTTAAAAAGACATTGAAACACTTTACTTAAAGTTAAATATTTATTTTTGTTGTTAATATCTCTTTAAATGCCAGATGTCAATTTTGTGTTGAGCATAGAACAAATTACATATCTCCATACAAAATAGTGCACCATTGAAATGTTTTAACCATAATAATTTTTTTACATTCAATTGCTACACAAACACACACAACACACAATTGATGTACACCTAACTATTCATGTTTCCTTGTGAGTTGTGGAATTAGCCTGTGGTCTAAGAATCCCTAACTATTCATGTTTACTTATGAAAATGAATTTTGATATATATTATTTGCTAGCCTGTGGTCTAAGAATCTATGACCCAAGGGCATTAAAGTTATCAAAATCACCTAGGGATCGCACTTGACTTGGGCCACACTAACCTTTAACATGGTTGGATTTTTTTTTTTTTCTCCCAACTACGGTGAGTTTTGAATTTTGACAACCCTATAGAACCAAACCCTTGAAATCCAATTGCCCTAGCAAGATTTGACAAATTTTTAAATAAGTTAAGAAAATGTAATGCCTTCTTCTTCAAAGTAAATATAATATTACTCTCAAATTTAAAGGAGAAAAATAAATTAGCATTTGTAGGTAAAGCAAACTTTAGAGATGTAAATTAGAGGAATTTTGCACTATATTCTCTTATAATATTCAAAACAAGGAGTTCAAAATGCACAACCTCGAATTGTGTAATACTCGTATTCAAATTATAATGATGTAGAGCAATCTTTTCACTATTGTCTCGCTATTATGTCACAATGCACCATCTTTGATTATCTTGTTGAATTGATAGAAAGTTGAAACAAAGTGATTGTATTAATGTGAATTCAAAGTGCATTGATTTATTCATTCATTTAATTTAATATTCTTGTAAACTGTGAAAATTCCTAAGCCCGGAATCCCTACTGCAGCAAACTGATGTTACTTCTCCTACTTGTTAATCCATACAAGTTATTTACTGCATTTAACTGTAAATATCGAAGTAAATACAACAGCAACATTCACTATTTAAAATAATATGTCGAAACAAGAAAACTGAGCATAAGAGAAAAACATCACATAGGACACTGTTATTTTTGGACAAATGTCCCCGGAAAAACCCAATGCGGGAAAACCGGTGCAACAGATCTGAGGGTTTTTATTATTAAGCATAAGTTATTTCTGAATACAAACTTTGGATGCCTTGTTGGCTATCTAGTACAGAGAATATCACTCGGCAGAAGAAATTAGTGAGATTACCTCACTCTACACTGCAAGTCCCGACTAATCTGGCAGCTGAACGAATGAGCCCTGGGCTACCTCTGTGCTGCCCCTACGCAGTCACTGTGTGGGCCTGTGCCATTGCCTTTGAGGCACTACATCACCTCTTTGCTGGATCGATTTGCTCTTAGGAGCTTCGACTTCATCCCTCCTAGCTTAGAACGTCAAACCCCCAACAAAATCTCAGACTTCTGCGTGGAAGGCACTGTGCTGCTCTATATGAGCCCTTCTTGGCTTTGCATCACCCTCACTGGGCACTATGCTGCCTCCTCTGCGTCTTTCTCTGCCTCTCTGTTGTGTATTCTTGGCTCCGGAGAAGATTCTCCAGCCAAAACTATCTCTCCCCTCTCTGCACGATCACCACGAAATCACTGCGCTGCTCTTTGGCTCAACAATTCGATTTCACTGATCAACTCTCTGTGTTTCTTTCAAATGACCTTCAAGCCTCCTTAAATAATCTTCTCGTTGACATTCAACGACCCAGATTAGAAGCTAATCAATGGATAAGATCATTTCTGCTTGATCCTCGTCTTCTTTTAGAAGTTACACCCACAGTTAGATTAATACCCATTAATTATTTTAATTTCCTAAGTTTAGACTTAGGGTCCCATTAAAAATAATTAATTATTTTAATAAAACTGTCTCTGGGTGGAATTTCCCAAAACGTTTTCTGGGTTCTTTGGAATACATGTGCCCAAGCCTCCTTGCAAAATTTGAGACTTAGAGCACATCCAATGCTACCAGAAATCAACACTCCCTCTTAGCGAGGAATGTGCTCTAGCAATGCCTCCCACTGAAGCATCACCCTGACTTCATAACATTGTCCTTTGTGCTGTTGATGGCTGACATGCTGTCCACCAACTATTGCGCTGTTGCTGCAACTGCACTGTTGCTGACCCTGCCACTGTCAACACTGCATATGTACTACAACTCTCTCTAGCGACATATGTGCTGCTGCTAGCATTGCCACTGCTAACACTTCATCTGCACTACAACTGAAAAACATCCCAAATTCTGAACAAGTGTTCAGAATAGATGCATCTTGATGCTGAAGATTTGACTAGTGCTACTGCATTGTGCCTCCCTGCACTGCTGCAACTCTGCACTACGCTGCTCAGACTTGGCGTTCTAGCCACTGCATCTGTTGCTCCAACACTCCTCTGCACCAACTGACACTGGTCCATCCTGCTACTTTTGATCTGGGCTCCCGTAGTAAGGAATTGATCCGAGAGGTGGGCTCCTCAAGGATCCTGCCCATCTGTAGCTCTTTCGAACTACAACTCTACATTAGCCCACCTCCCTCTTGGAGGTATCTCGATTGTCATGGCAAACTCTTCCTCCTCGATTTTCGTGGGTGCAGCCTTCGGATCGTGCTTCTCATCTTTGTCCTTCTTCCTGAGAGGACACTGTGTTGTGTAGTGACCCATTTCACCACACCTGAAGCATTTGATCTTTGAGACGTCCTTCTTCCACCTCCGCTGCTCCTGCTACCCCTTGGATGCAAGGGATGCATTCTCTTCCTCCTCCTTGGGCTTCGACCCACTGCTGCTGCTTCCGTCAAGCTTACACTTGACTAGATCTCTCCTCAGCTCTTCCTGCTTGAGAGCTGCCCACATACTATCCCAGTCTGACAAAGATGCCTTGCCCAGGATGCTCTGGACAAAGACTTTCCACTCTTTTGAGACTGAATTTAGGGCTAGTCTCACCATCTCAGAACCTTGAGGTGTAGACCCCACAGTTGCTAACTCGTCCTGGGTCTCCTAAAGCTTCGTGAGGAACAGATCAATGCGCTCCCCCTTCTGCATCTGTGTAGATCTCAGTTTCTGCTCTAAGTACATCTTCCGCTGCTCAGAAGATCCTTGATACAACGTTGCCAAGGCATCCCACATCTTCTTAGCAGTCCCTGTGCTAGCAATGTGATAGACCACATGATCCTTTACTCCATCAAGGATCATCCTCTCGGTCTTCGCCATTTCTCCCTTGTACTTCTTCAGCGGATTTGGATCTGCAGGCTTAGCCACCACGCTGTCGACATAGGCCTTGAGAAAATGCTCATCTAGAAGGCACGACATTCTTGCCTTCCAGATCACATAGTTGGATGCCCCATCCAACCTGTCCTGATCTCTCAACCCATTGGTTGCCATCTCTGCCACGAAAATGTCGAATTGCTCCTCTCTGTCTCTTACTGCTGCTGCTCGGGCAATAAGAAAATGAACTTCTTGGCGGGAAGTCTACTGAGGAAAAATTCCCTCAAGTCTCTCTTCTTCCTTCTGACGTCTTTTTGCCCAGCTACTGCCTGCAGAAAACTGCGTCAAACCAGGAACCCCTCTCATTCAGACTGTGACTAGGGCATACATAGAACTGCTGTGAGGTCCCTTTTAGATCAGCGTGTAGACCTTTCTTTAACTGCGTTAGGACTATCCTCCTTCTTGATTGCGTTAGGCCTTAAGGTCATCTCCATAGGGAATTTAGGCAGCATCTTAGGATCTCTGGGATTAGGGTATGACATCATTTAGGGCAGCCTACTTAGGTTTCTTATGGCTGTGTAGAAAGGTCCCATTTAGGACAGCATAGAACCTTGTGTAGATCCACCATAAGAGCTGTCCTCCATGTTATCTCCATGTTATGCTTCTACTATATTAGGACAGCGTAGAACCTTCTCTCCCTTGACTGCATCTAGATCTAAGGCATGTCTTCTCCATGACAGCGTAGAGCTAGGGCATCTTCTTCTTAGGGCTATGGAGTCTCTTAGGATCTCTCCTCCCACCAAAACCCAAAGGCAAGTGGAGAGGAAGAGATCACAAGAAGAGTGTAAGTCCAAATGACTAGCAAGCCACCTCTTTTTATACTAAAACATTGAGACAAGTGGAGAGGAAGAGATCACAAGAAGAGTGTGAGTCCAAATGACTAGCAAGCCACCTCTTTTTATACTAAAACATTGAGCACAAGTGGGGGCAATTTGGTTGCTGTCTGATCTTGACGAATTGTCCCATAACGCAAATAAATTCATATCTCCATGAATACATGTCGGAATCGGATGATCTTTAGATCAATCCTACACCTCTCGACGAGAGGAATCCAAGAAAAATATCAGCTACCAAGAATAAGTAGACCCACATGGAGTTTGGCCCTAGTTGCCGATTTTAACAGAAGGGCCTTGGCTGCATGATTGTAGGGAAACATAAGAGCAAGGAAGTCCAGATTTCCTAACATCCAAGGCCATTGGGAAGAAACTCTGGATGGAACACTGGCTGGTCGATGACCCTGGAGATTAGTGCTCTGAATGGGGGAAGCCCAACTCTGGGGTCTCCTAGTGCTGATCCATCTGCTGGACTCGTGGTGTCCACCCTGGGGCCTGGAGTTATGAACTTCTTAGCTCATTTTGTTCTTATAAATAAAAAAAAGTATACTTGAATATATTTATATACTTATTCCAATAGAATTCCATGCTGGGCAGTCCAGGGGAAAGTATAGTGTTTATCATCTCATATAGGTTATGCTTGGCATATATCATGATGAAAGCATAGCTTTATAACATTTACGATCAAAATTGTTTGCTGGACCTTAGAAATACAAATGCCTTTATATGATAAGTTCAGGTTACATGATCTGATTTCTATGTTGTGGGACTTCTGCGATAAGGTTCCATACTGTGACTTGTGACTTGTCTCTCTTTCTCTCTTTAGAAGCTTTTGGATCTGGTGATATTGAAATGGAATCATTCTGAGTGTCTAGTCCTTTCTTGTCCAGGGCTTCTTTGCAAGGTGGTGGAGGGAGCAGAATGAGAAGAAGAAGAAAATTGTTCGGAACCTTGTGGCTTCAGGGCAGTTTGAATTCATGTAATTTGGTTATTTTTTGGAATCTCTGAACTGAGAGAGTTTTGAAGTGCTATATATACATTAAGTTTTATTTAACCATAGTGAGTTTTTTGAATGATTATGGACAGAGTCATTTTACTGCTTTTGTATCTCCTTTTTGTTTTTAGAAATGGTGGTTATGTGATGCACGATGAGGCAACTACCATCTATATGGATATGATAGACCAAACATCTCTGGGGCACAGATTTCTTAAGAAGGAATTTGGCATTGTACCTCGCACTGGGTGGCAGATTGATCCATTTGGGCACTCAGCTGTTCAAGCTTATCTTCTAACTGCTGAGGTCTGTTGATGTTCCTCCCTGTTTCTCATTGTGGTGATTTTCAGTTCTCTGACTCTGCAAATAAAACGTATGAATAGCTACATATCATGATCCTTGTTGGAAACTGTGGATTTGGAATTGATATTTCTCTCTATCTATCTATCTATCTATCTATATGAGATTGCATCTAACATTTCATTACTGAACAATAAAAAACAGCAAAAGTTATTTATATATCATGGAGCCAAAGCATGCATGCGGGTTACCCCTACCTACATAGGCGAGGAGAGCTAGCGTGTTTGCTTTGACTCCAAAAATTGTTGATTTTTCAAGTATAATAGATACTAGCACTTATTTCTGAAACTGATAAATACTTCCAATGATATGGTGATTATCTTTTAGCACTTCCAATTAATCATTAAGTAATTATACTTCAGAAATTCAACCATAAAAAGAAGTAGGACAGTAGAGTTCATAATGAAACAATGATACACAAAGACGACACAAGATTTAACTTGAGAAAAGCCCACTTGGGGGAAAAACTCAGCAACCTTTTCCTTAGAGAAATTTTTCAATTCAACAAGAGATACAACTGAAATTTTCCAGTCAAGATAAAGTCAAATAGACCAGCAAGAGAACCCTGGTCAAACCTGGTCAAACTATCTTCTTAACAAGTCAGAATGCTGTCCAATAGACTCGGCCTGGTCTGCTCAGCTAGGGCCAAATTTCGGCCTTATTCTGCACCCAGGAATGTAATTTTTTCATGAAATTTGGCAACTACTTAGATGAATAACTGAAAACTAAAACTAAAACTACTTTACTTTCACCGAGATATAAAATTTCTTAACAACTTATAAGCAGCGGAATAAAACACAGAGATAAAAACACATCACACAATTTAATACACTTATTTTTCTCAGGAAACCCAAAAGGGAAAAACCTTTCTCCTTGATGTGGTATTTTATTGATCTTGAACAATCTGATTTATTACATGGCAATCTGTCTTCTTGAGAACACCCTTGTTCTCCTGCTGAACTAACCTGATTCACCCTGCAAATCCTCTGACCCAACTCCTATTTTCTTGCGCATTGCCTAGCCCTATTTCCTTGCGCATTGGGCCTCCTAAATCCTAGCACACAATATGCCCTATTTCCTAGCGCAGATTTGCCTCCTATTTTCTCACGCAAATATGTCCTATTCTTTAGCGCACAAGCCCCTCAATCTATGCACACTTGCTCCTCAAGGCTATGCACACCAAAAATAAAGAGATCTCACACAAAATTGTGCATTCGACAATGAATAATCCTTGTGCTTTCGTCCTTCTTTTATAGATTCGATCCATGCTAAATTAGGCAAGTACAAATTTAAAACTTGAGGTTTGATTGACAAGTTAATTGAGTCGAACTGGTTCTCTCTCCAATCATCACTGAAATTATAACTCATCCTTCAATCAATAACTGAAGTCCCAACTCGTCCTAAACTGAACTCGTAACTGCCACTCGATCCTGTATTCAAACTAAAGAAGGCTCCATGTAATTGATCCTCCAACACTACACATGAATTGAAGTCTATCTCATGATTTTGAACCATGCTAAGAGAAAGACAAACTCGTGGTCTTTCTGGCTAAGGCACAAGCCAAAAGACCTTCACTTGCTACAACTTTCAACAAGGAAAACTCAGACCTGCTGCCTAGATATGCCCAGAAACTCGGCCACACATGCGAGGTCAATAAAGAGGTAAAGTCCCCATGTGCGAAGTCAATTTGAGAGAGAAAATGTTGGATTAGTCTTCGTCCTTCTTGTCCTTTTCTCTTTCGCTCAGATAAGAAAATACTATGTCTTGTGTGTGAGATTGAATGGTACCAAGAGGAGGAGGTCGAATGTCATATATATAGACTTCTTGGCAGGCCGAAGGGGTCACAACATGTTGGGTCGACTTGATCATGTGGAGGGCCGACTTGACCTTCTTGGAGCCAAAATATTCAAATTTAAAAATTCAAAATTTCCTCTTTTGAAACTGAGATGAAGAACATGTCTTGAATATATTATTACATATATTTGGAGGGCTAAAATAGTAATTATGAAGACCAACCATAGCTACAAAATTCAACACTCCCTCTTAGCTGGGGAGGTATTCATAATGACTATCTAAATGTTCTCTTGTTGAAAAAATTTCTCTAGGAAAAGGTTGAATGAGCTAGCTATTTTGATGTATTTATCCATTACCTGTGGAAAGCATCAACATCATGCTCAACAAGTCGTCACTTGGAGAAATTCACCTATTATCCAAGTCATCACTTGTAACCTAGTCAACACCTTTGACCTATGGTGAAACCCTGGGCTATTACCATTCTTGCGTGTTGATTGAATGGTAACTCTCCTGCCTGATGCTATAAGGCACTCACTCAACCCACTAGCCAAGCAACCCTTGGCAATATGGTCAGGTAATCCTTGACTGGGGAGCACTATGGGCCTTGATTATGGGCCATTTTCCCTAGCCACATTACATGGCCCTTGGTCAATAACCTTGCCCTGGTCAATACCCTTGACCTTAGGGAGAATGTTTGCCCCTTGATGCTACAACATCAACACTCCCTTCGACCGAGGGAAGCATTCTCAACTAATCTAAGCTTGTCCTTGAAGTATACAAACTTCACTGTGGGACAAAGGCTTTGTGAGAATGTCAACATCCTGCTCATCTGTAGAAAACATTGGAGCCTTACTACTCCCTTTTGTACCACATTCCAGATTTGGTGGTACCATGATCTTGATGTACTTGGACTTGTAATCATGGTCGTCTCCTGCACCTGATCAAACAATCTTGCGAGTAGCTACCGAAGCCACACTGCTTCACAACTTGCCAAACTAGTTGCAATATACTTGTCTTCTGTAGTCCTGAGTGAGACAAATGTCTTCTTTCTACCCAAGCAAAATCCAAACTGAATCATTATCTTGATGTGCTTTCTTGTTTTCAACACTCTTTTCCCATTCAAAATCTGTATATCTTTGCAGTTGTTGTTCCCAATTCACATCCAACAGTACCATGTTGGAGCCTCAACACATGTTGTGCCATGGCTGCTTTCTGGTCACCCTAACTGGGTGCTCCTTCTGTCACAAAACCAGATCCTTGTTATTTTTTGGTAGTAGCGAACAAGTGTTCTAGTCTCTATGGTATCTAAGAGGCTAAGGAACACAGGATCTCCAAAATGCAGAAAATGTTTCGCTAGAAAAGCCTTAGAGACACCTCAATTAGATTAATTAGCCGATAATCAAATATTTCCTAAGCTTAACTTAGGAAAAGTGGTTAATAAAATCAGATTAATTGAGGGAGGTCGATTTTGATCTAGAGACTTCCAAAAAAGTTAATTGATGATCATAGCTATCGATTGAGATGTGATTGTGGCCATTAGTTGCCCAACAGAAGATCATAAGAGTAGGGTCGATGGGGTTTGGAGAATACATCTAGTGAGTTCAAGCAGTTCGACTTACCAATTGTAGTGATTCAATAAGGGCACATTTGAAGCTAGGGAGACATCATCAACGAGGTATTCAACAAAGATTTGAGAGGACATTTTTCGGAGAAAAATTCCACATTGATTTCTGGTTTCTAGAGGCAGGAAGAGATCGCTTCAGTTTGCAAAGTAGGAGGCCGATGTAGCAGTGCGAATTAGCTAGTTTATCCAGTGTGATTTGTTGGAGAGACCATGTTTCAATTGCTAGTTGCCGAAACTTTTTCTTGAAGGCAGAGTGAGTGGGTCTAGTATCTGTTGGAGGTAGAACTACTTACAGGGAAGCATTCCTAGAGGCTGTACGAATTTCACAGTATCAGTAGTGCGCATTCCGGCTAGGAAGTGCGAATAGGCTAAGGAAGTGTGAATTGGTTGGGAGAGGCTGGATCCAATTGCAGAGGGAGACAGAGAGTCTCCAGTTATTTTTGATAGTGGAGATCAACATTTTCTGGACATTTGCCATTCTATGGTAACTAGTTGTAGTTTCTCAAATTGCTGAACATGATAATAAAACCCTCATTTGGTGCATTGTTTTTCCCTTCAGGGTTTTTCTAGGGACAATGGTCCAAAAAAAACGGTGTCAAAATAATTGATTTGTGTGTGCATTATTTTCTCAGTCCCAGTGTTTTATTTTCTGCAACATGTTTTATTTGTGAAGAATTGTAGTGGGATTTTATCGATATTTGTTGTTAATAATTAATAGAAGACAAATAAACTGCATAAGTTGGGAGATAAATTTCCAATTGCTGCAATTTGTGGAAATTTCACAATCCTACTATGGCAATCCTGGTTGCTCCCTTTGCTACCGCTGCACCCTCTGTCACATGGATCCTTCTGCTCTTCAAGGCACTGAGGTACTTCTGACAACTAGAGCAATTGTTTCCTTATCTCCTTCTTTCTGGGAGAATCCTTGCTTTGTACTTCTCTATGTTGTCATCAACCAAATGCTTGATCTTGTAAATTCTCTTTTAAGTCATCACTGAATTTCCACAGATCTCGGCGCATTGACATCCTTCAAACTTGCAAGCCTGCTGACTCCCTCTGAACTAGGAGCTCTTCCGATTATGATGATAGTACAACTTCTTCCTCTGGAGCACAAATCATTAATACTGGGAGAATCCTCTTGCCACAAACTTTGCTTTGTTCTTCCCAATGCTTTGATCTGTTGCCAAATCCTTGGCAACCTTTACGATGTACCTACAACCCTCATTAAGAGGTCACAGAAGAAACGATTATGACCCAACAAAAGAAACAAAGACAAGAGGCTAACTAATAGTAAAGCAATACTAATTAAGGAAGAGAGATATAAAATACTTATCTTTTGAGGATTATTTGTCAACTCCCTCTTGCTCCTTGCCTACTTGCAGAATTGTTAACTTCTTCTTGCTCCTAGCCTACTTGCAGAAATCACTAAAATCTGTTTGCAATTTTATCCACCTAGAAAAACATATTCTCGTCCCTATCGCTAGCTACTAATGCTTTTGTAGTGTCATTCTTGGATTTCTTCTAATGTGGATGTTCATTGTCATCACTATCAGTTGCTTTTCCCTTTCTTTTCTTATCATCCTTCCTTTCAGTACATTGATTTTTATAATGACCAAACTTGTAGCAACAAAAACATTCAATATCCTTCTTTTCTTGAGGAGTTTGTCTTCTACCTGCATTCCTTTGAAACTAGGTTGTAAACTCTTGAGAGTCACCATCTTGAGGTCTTGTAATCTTCCCCTTTGAGACAAGTCTAGATTCTTCTTGAGTACATGAGGTCCATAATTCCTTAAAACTTGGAATTTCCTTTCTGCCACAAATACTAGATACAAACGAGTCCCATGAGTCAGACGCACCATTAATTGTTTTAGTCACAAGTTTTGAATCAAGAATAACTTCATCAGTGGTTTGGAGTTGATCTCTCAATTGAAATATCCTCATAAAATATGAAGCCACAAAATCAACCTTTGTCATTTTAATGTCACAAAGGTCATTCTTCAAACTCATTTTTTGACTGATATTATTAATGGTATATAATCCAACTAGGGCATCATACATCTTCTTTGATGGATCCAATCTTGAAACATATGGAATTAGATGATCTCTGTTGGATTCCACAATAATCCTCATGGCTATGATTTCATTCTTGTTGTATATCTTTTTCCCTTCATCATCTTGTGGTACACTAACCTTGCCCCTTACATGATCCAACACATCATTTTTTGCAAGAATAAGATCAATCCTTTTTTTCCATGTCGTGAAATTTGTAGCACCTTCCAACTTGTTTTCTATCTTAGTATAGGAACCCATGGTCATAAATCTGATCCAAAAATTAGATTTGCAGAAGCAAATGATTTCAAAAGTGATCTCAATGTCCTCTTCCCTTCACCAAAGCTCTTATACCATGTTGATTTTGTTGATTTCAGGTAGCATCGGATGTGCTCTAAGTCTCAAATTTTGCAGGGAGGCTTGGGCACTTGTATTCCAAAGAACCCAGAAAGCATTTTGGGAAATTCCACCTGGAGATAGTTTTATTAAAATAATTAACTATTTTTAATGGGAACCTAAGTCTAAACTTAGGAAAATAAAAAAATTAATGGGTATTAATTGATAAAATGGATGATCAACATAATTAATGACTAGTGCTTTGTCCTAACTGGGCTGAATGGAGTCTTCTGCAACAAAGTTCAATGAGAGCGACCTTGTTGGAGTAAGGGGGGATGACTAGGGCATCCACTTCTAAAACCCTAGTGATTTTTCTTGGGTGGGGAGAATTTAAATTTAAGGAATGCACATTTGGAGTTTCCTTAAAGGTTTCAAGGAGAAAATTTTTATGTGTTACAAAGTAGAAATATTTCAACATAGATCTAGCATTTAATCAACGATACACAATAAAAGCCCTATTACACAAATATAATATAACGAATTTGAGAAAGATCTTTGTTTTCCATATAAAAGAATTCCAGTGGTATTTGTACGAGTTATACTATACTTTCTTCTTTCCAACACTATCTGTTAATTCAATAAGGAGTTTCTATGTCTCGTTATCAGGTACCTTGTTTAAAAATATGTACATTGGATACTACGTTTGGAAATCTTTCGATTGAGACAAGTGGGTGATAAAGTAGTTGAATGGCATGGTAATAAAGGTATTATTTCAATAGGTTTGCCCAGAAAAGAAATGCCCTATTTGCAGAATGGAATACCAGTTGATATGGTATTGAATCCTTTAGGGGTACCTTCATGAATGAATGTAGGACAAATCTTTGAATCTTTGCTTGATTTAGCAGGAAACCCGACATTTATTTCTCTCCAATATCAAATTTTATTATCTAGATATTGAAGGTGTTAATTTTTTTAAACCTAGTTACAAATTTACCGTCTCTACAAATAATCATAGATCTAAAATAAACAATGCTTTCTAATCTGTTTTGTAACAATAAACATTCCGGTTGTTTAACCAAATAAATGACAGAAGCGAAAATACATGAAACCAATTACATGCAATCACATGCAACACAAAATAACACAGATATACTTTGCAAACCCCAGTGTGGGGAAAACTAGCAAATGTTGGGCTTCTTATTCAATTTTAGGAGAAATATTTTTTACAACAGACTTACAAGTAATTGCTCTAGCAAATACACAACAAAAGATCTTGGCCCTCTTTCTCACTTGGCCCCTGTACGACCCACATGTGTGGCCCAACAGAAGATATTCTACACACAAGGAAAGCTTGGCCTACTCGGTCAAGATAATTCAACCCACACATGGCAAGGTAACTCGACTTCCCTACTGATATCTCTTGCCCTGATCTTGCTCTAGTTGACTCAATCTAGCCCCTTCTCGCTCTCGCTTCCAAATGTAGAAAATATTGTAGATTCAGAAGCTAATGCAATTTTCTAAAGCAAGAGACAAGAATCTACTTTTACTCTTTACAACGGAAGCCCATAAACATCGAGCAAACAATAATCAATAGAGGAAGAGAATCAAAGGCTTATAACACAATAAATATCCAGGGAAAGCCACAACTCAAAACCCCACTATCTATGTTGTATTAATGCGGAAAATCAAGATGAAATTACAATGCTTGTTCTCTCTAGAACAATCCCAGCACTCAGCAAATTCAATCTCCAACTCATAAGCAAACTCAAGGCCAAGCATAGCCTCTTCACAAGCTCTCCAAGTCTCTATTCCGATGTGTAATTCGTATGGAGGATAGCTTGTATTTAAAGGGAAATAAAGCCTCTAAAAACTTCGCAATCCCTCAAGGATCAGTTCCTGAATGCATGCACTGTTAGTGCAACTCAGAAAAATCTAAAACAAATAGCACACTGTCCTTGCACTCTAGTCTCAACTCGGTCTTTCTTTGATTCGACATGCATGAGTTTCTGATGAGTAAATATTCAGTTAACTAGAGTAGCATTGGTGGAGTTCATTAGTGACACCACTCACTGTTAACTCACTATTAGTTCTCTCAATCAGTTTGAGAACTAATTCAACTGAATTGACTCATGAAACTGACTCTTCTATTTTACAACTCACAATTAACTCACACTGGACTCCTGCAAAGTAGGGAGAACATACACATGATGACAGAAAGACTTCCAACTCAATTTTCCTAAGTTAAGTAAGTTTAATAAACTCAATTAACTAATTTTAAGTTGCTGTGAGAATATTATTCGAATTTAATTTCCAGTTTTAATTGAAGGACAAATTAAACTAGACTCTCTTGTTGCCATTTCTCAACACCAAATACCGCGTTCCACTAAATCCCAACTCATGCCAAATCAATTGTCTCTCCTTTGGCTCGAACCCCATATTAAAAAGATCAAACCCTAATCTCAAGCAAAATCCCTAATCTCAATGGTTGAAATTAGATCTCACTTTACTGAGATCAACAATCGCGACTTAATCTATCGTTGACTTCTTTTCCTTTTTATGAAAAGGTACCTGTTGCACCCATTTTTTCAACATTCCAAGGAAGCTGGATCCGAAAGCTTGAAGGAATTTTTCCAAAGCTCAAAATCTTCAACCAACAATTCGTATGTCATTGTAAACCCATTCTGCAAGTTTGTAATGTAAATGATGCTAGTAAGACTGTGTGTTTATGTAACAACCTAGGTAAGTCTATTATTTTGGCAACGAATTTCATCCTAGAAGGTTTTTCATCTCACTGATTATCTGTGTTTCTAAAGACGGATGATCGACAAAGTTTTTCCCTCCAGCATCACCCCAAAGCTAGGGTGGAATTTATCGTCAAGGTCATAGGCGAGTCTTAGTGTTTTAGTCAAGTCTGTTGTAAAATTGATTTGGGAATAATTTAAGCTAATTGGCTAAATTATTTTATTACGAATCACTTGGTCTACTAGATCATATTGTCGTAGAGTTGGGTTCGATGACAGAGATTAAAAATTGATTAAGGATTTATCAACGGTCAAGATTTTTTGACGAGGATCAAGCCAACTAACCGTTATTTTCCACTTGGAGGAATATCTCTATAAATATAAGGCTTTTTGCTTCTATTTTCATCGTGGATCTTGAGCTTTGGTCTGATGTAACTATGTAAATGTTGGTGTAAAGCCACTGTCCCATTGGGAACATGTTGGTCAAAGTTGTCATTGATGTCAATATGGCATTATGGCTAAACCCTAATTCTTCATGAAACCCTAGAAGGTTGGAAAACCCTATGAGAAATTGGTATGTGCATATGTCCATGATACCCTAACCTTAGATGTTGTGCATTTATGTGAAACACTGGTCATTGGAATAGCCTACAAGAAGTCCTAAAAGTGATTTCCTAGATTTTTGGAGCATGACCTCTAATGCACACTACATGCATAATGAAACCCTAATGCCCATACACTAGATATTTGACTACATGATGACCTAAATCGAAAGCACATAAAACCCTTGTTGAAGATGTTAAAGCCCTAAATGCATATATGGAACTCTAAATACATATGCTACATGCATGAAAAACACTAAATGCATATGAAGCCTTCACACATGAATAATGCTCTTGATATATAATGCCTAGCTAACCTTGCAAATGTGTTGGGAATCACAATTGCCATACCTAAACCCGCAGGTGTTAGTCAACGATCACATCGCTCGAGATAAGCATCCAGAGCATCTAAGGAACAATTATTGAAAACCTCTACACAAGACCACGTAAGATTGGGCATATATAATTAGAAAGTGTTGAAATTTCTAAGTCTGACACATCAAAAATCCCTACTGCATTATCTGGTTTATTATCTCCTACGTGTTCTTTCCATTAACAAGTTATTTATAAATATAAATACCGAAATAAACACAAATGCAGCCTTAACACATATACAGATCAACAACTGAAATAACTGAGACAATCACACAAGGGACACCATTATTTTTGGCCAATCGCCCCCGAAAAAACCCAACGCGGGGAAATCAGTGCAACGTATATGGGGGTTTTATTATTATGCAGTTTTCTAAATACAATGTTGAATTTTCCAAATCTATCCATTAGAAAATTAATCTGTATTCTGCTGGTTTATTTCTTCTACTTGTAAATTCTGAACAAGTTATTTAAAACATATAAATAACGGAATAAACACAATACAGTCTCAACATCTACAAATCATCAACTGAAAGATAACAAACACACAAGTGACACCGTTATTTTTGGACAAATGTCTCCGGAAAAACCCAATGCGGGAAAACCGATGCAGCTTTTCTGAGGGTTTATTACTATGCAGTATTTCCTTGAGTACCACTGGGTGCCTAACCGGCTCACCCGACAGATAAAAATATATGACAACAATACCTCTCTATTTGGAAACGGGTATTCAGAAAACTTGTCCCATGAAACCCTCTCCAGCGACTCTAAAGCTCTGCGCTAGCCCTTCTGGCCTCTGCGTCAACCCCAAACCCCTTTGTGTCAGCCCTCTAAGGCACTGCGTAGCCTCTGGGACCCTCTGCGTCACTCCAGCTGCCTTCTGTGTGGATGACACAGTCCCTCTGGCCTCTGCACTCTCTACGTGGCCTGCTCTGGTTGCTGATGATCGCTCTCTGCCTCTGCGCTGGTTTCTCGACAATGTCTCTGCCTCTTTGTCTCGTACTCACTGCCCCTCGCTGCTGATCACTGACTCGACTTTGCTTAGCAACCCTGCTCTAGCAAATCGAATGACTGATCACTTTAGTGTGTTCTCTAACTGACCTTCAAGCCTCCTTTTATACTTTTCCTTTTGGTCCTTCAACGACCAAGATTACACCTCTAATCAACAGCTAATTAGATTTGGCTTGATCCATGACTTTTGGAACATTTTAATCCAATTTTATATTAATACCCATTAATATTTTATTTTTCCTAAGTTTAGACTTAGGAACTCCATTAAAAATATTAATTATTTTTAATATCTCCCAAACCGGGTACAATCTGCCCAAACCATTTCTGGGTCTTGGAGATCTCATGTGCTTTAGCCTCTCCACCATTTTGCATGGATAGAGCACATCCTATGCTACCCCAAATCAACACTCCCTCTTAGCGAGGACTGTGCTCTTGTAATACTCCACACTGAGCATCACTTTGATTATACGGTACTGGTACCTGTGCTGATGCTATGTTGGAATTTCTAAGTTTAGTTGTTATAAACCCCTCATGTACTTTACTGATTTATTCCTACCTACTTGTTCTGTTAATTAACAAGTTATTTACCATGTAAATACTCGAAATAAATACAAGTACATGCTCAACACATTACAAATCATCAACTGAAGGAAACAAAACAAGCACACAAGTGACACCGTTGTTTTTGGACCAATGTCCCCGGAAAAACCCAATGCAGGAAAACTGGTGTAGCTATATGAGGGTTTTATTATTATGCAGTTTCTGAATACAATCTTGGTGCCAAAACCGGCTCACCCAATAGAGAATAATCTCGGTAGTAGTACCTCTCTACTCGGAAGCAGATATTCTGGTTGAAACCCAGGATGAACACTCCAACAGCTCCTAACTCTAATCTGCCCCACGAAAACTCCAACGTCTGCCTCTAGGGATTGCGTCAGCCCTTCCTGGCCCTGCGTAAGCCCAACATCAGCCCAATAACCCCTGCCTCAACCTCTAGAGCCTTTGCATCAGCCACGCTGGCTCTCTGAGGCACTGCGCAGCTCTTGGCTGCCTCTGCGTGGGCCCTAGCTAGCTCTGTGTGGCCTCTAGTTGGTTCTGCGTCCCTCTCCCTGGCTTTTGCGTTGATACTCTCGGTACTCTCTCTGCCTCTTTGCTTCTGTATTCACCGCCCCTCACTGCTGATCACTGATTCTATCTCTCTTAGCAAACCCCTCTCTAGAGAATAGAATGATTGATCACTCTGGTGTGTTCTCCAAGTGACCCTCAAGCCTCCTTATATACTTTTCTTTTTGACAAATCAACGGCCGAGATTAAGTCCCTAATCAACGGCTAAGATTAACTCTGGCTTGATCAATGACTTGTGGACCCTTCTAACACAGTTTTATATTAATACACATTAATATTTTATTTTCCCTAAGCTTAGACTTAGGGACTCCATTAACAATATTAATTATTTTAATATCTCCCAAACTGTTTAGAATTTGCCCAAATCATTTCTGGGTATTGGAGATCTCATGTGCCTTAGCCTATCCACCAATTTTCGCGGCTAGAGCACATTCGATGCTACCCCAAATCAACACTCCCTCTTAGCGAGGACTGTGCTCTAGTAATACTCCTCACTGAGTATCACCTTGATCATCCAGCATCGGTCCTTGTGGTGATGCTAGGCCTGCTGCCCAACATCCTCTGCACTACTGCATCCTGTACTACTACCCATGGCCCTGCCATTGCCACTGCTACATCTGTACGACAGTTCCCTATGCATCCGTGCTACTGCCCATGGCCCTGCCACTGCTGCATCTGCACTACAACCCCTCTCATCATGCTGCATCGTGTTGCCCATAGCACTGCCACTGCTAACTGCTGCACTGCAACTCAGTTACTGAGAAGTAAGTAACTGATCTCCCAACTCTGAGATCTCCGTCAGGCTAGAAACACTCCCGATGCCGAAGCTCCCTCTGTCACTGACAATTGCTCCCTCTTTGACCTTTGCGTTGCTGCAACTATTCCATGCATCTCGCATCGTTGCACACCTCTTTGTGCCATCTTGCACTGGTGCAACACTGCCGTGCTTTTCGCACTAATGCCTCACGCTGTCTTGGGAATCTTGCACTGTAGCTCCCTTTGTCGCTCCATCCGCATCCATCTTTATTGACATCTGCCAGTACTACTACTCCTCTTCGGGGCTCCTGTAGCAAGGTCTAATCCAAGAGGCTGGGTACCTCGAGGATCCTGCCCCTCATCACCTGTAGTCCCTTTGACTACAACTCGATGTCTCCCCACTTCCGCTCAAGTGGTGTGTGTGCACTCATGGCACAGTCATCGTCCATCTCCACTTTCTTCTCTGCCATCGCTGGCGCAGCCTTGGTCTCAGAGGCCTCTCCCTTGCTCTTCTTCCTTGGACACTGGGTCGCGTAATGACCCAGTTCCCCACAATGGAAGCATTTGACCTTGGCAAGGTCCTTCTTCTCCCATTTCTCCTGCTTTCCCTCAGATGCTAGGGCAGCATCCACCTCCTCCTCCTTCTTGATTCTGATCCCCTTGCCGCTGCTTCCCGCCTTGCTCAGCCTTCTAATCTCTTCTTGGCGAAGAGCCGCCCACATTTCCTCCCAATCTGGAAGGGTCGCCCTGCCTAGTATGCTCTAGACAAACACCTCCCAGTGTTTAGAGATTGCGTTCAGGGCTGTTCTCACCATCAATTCTTGATCTGACGTGGCCCCTATGGAAGTCATTTGATCCCGGATCTCCTTCAATTGTCCGAGGAAGGTGTCGATCTATTCTTCCTTCTGCATCTGGTATGACCGCAACTAATTTTCTAGTAACATCCTTCTCAGCACAGAAGTATGTTGGTACAATTTCTTTAGGGCTTCCCACATCTCATTTGTCGTGTTCTTTTCGGCAATATGTGGTACTACATGGTCCTTGACCCCGTCAAGGATGATGCTCTTGGCCCTTGCCATTGCCTCCTCGTACTTGTCGTTATCAACTGTGTCAACTGGGATTGCTATCGTTCTCAAGGCAAAGTGCTTGAAACGATTCCTGTCTAGAACGGATAAGATTTTGGTCTTCCAGGCTACGAAGTTTGAGGCTCCGTCCAGCCTGTCCTGGTCTCTTACCCCGTTCATTGCCATCTTGTTGCTCCTCTACTCCCTCCTGGAAGTTCTTGGTATGACTCCCTCCGAGCCTCGATTTCTCTCTTGGAAACCGTCTTGCCAATGTCGAGATGCCCCCACTTCGATCGTTAGTGCAGCTGCACCACTGATCTGGATTTCTCGGCTAGAAATCCTCAATAGCAACTCCCTCCTTCTTTGCCTTGCCCTGTTATGTACTGTTCTGACTACAGTACCCCAATCAACTCCACTCTGCAACTTATCCACAGCCTCCTAAACCCCAACAAACTGAAAGTTAGAGCTACTAGGCTCTGCGCAATCAGGTACTGGCTGAAATTCTCCCCTAGCCAACTGTGTCAACCCTCCTGGTCTTTGCGTGAGCTTTTTCTGCCCTCCTCAGTCTCTGCGCTGGCCTCTTCTTGGCTCAATCTTGATGACGCAGGCATTGCGTCACCCCTTCCTTGCTGCTACTCTGCTAGGAACAACTTCTGTCACTCGGGACAACTGTTTTCTGCTGCTGTTGCTCTGCTCGGCTGATGTCCTCAGTTCTCCTATGATCTGCAACCACCCTCTGATAACATGTTGGAATTTCTAAGTCTAGCTGTTAGAAACCCTTCAGGTACTTTATTGATTTATTCCTACCTACTTGTTCTGTTAATTAACAAGTTATTTACCATGTAAACGCTGGAAATAAATACAAGTACATGCTCAACACATTACAAATCATCAACTAAAGGAAACAAAACAAGCACACAAGTGACACCGTTGTTTTTGGACCAATGTCCTTGAAAAAACCCAATCTGGGAAAACCGATGCAACTATCTGAGGGTTTTATTATTATGCAGTTTCTGAATACAATTTGGGTGCCAAAACTAGCTCACCCAACAAAGAATAATCTTGGCAGTAGTACCTCTCTACTCGGAAGCAGATATTTTGGCTGAAACCGCGGATGAACACTCCAACAACTCCCAGCTCCAATCTGCCCCACGAAAACCCCAACATCTGCCTCTAGGGACTGCGTCAACTCTTCCTGGCCCTGCGTCAGCCCAATAACCCCTGCGTCAACCTTTGGAGGCACTGCGTCAGCCTCTAGAGCCTCTGTGTCTCCCACTCTGGCTCTCGAGGCATTGCACAACTCTTGGCTAGCTCTGCATGGGCCCTAGCTGGCTTTGCGTGGCCTCTAGCTGGCTCTGCATCCCTCTCTCTCGGCTTCTGCGCTGATACTCCCAGTACTGTCTCTCTACCTCTCTACTTCTGTATTCACTGCCCCTCGCTGTTGATCACTGATTCTATCTCTCTTAGCAAACCTCGCTCTAGAGAATAGAATGACTGATCACTTTGGCGTGTTCTCCAAGTGACCCTCAAGCCTCCTTATATACTTTTTTTGTTGACAAATCAACGACCGAGATTAAGTCCCTAATCAACGGCTAAGATTAACTCTGGATTGATCCATGACTTTTGGACCCTTCTAACACAGTTTTATATTAATACACATTAATATTTTATTTTCCCTAAGTTTAGACTTATGGACTCCATTAAAAATATTAATTATTTTAATATCCCCCAAACTGTTTAGAATCAGCCCAAACCATTTCTGGGTATTGGAGATCTCATGTGCCTTAGCCTCTCCACCAATTTTTGCAGCTAGAGCACATCGATGCTAACCCAAATCAACATGCTAGGCCTCCCTGCCCAACGTCCTCTACACTGCTGCATCCTGTACAGTTGCCCATGGCCTTGCCACTGCCACTGCTGCATCCATACGACAACTCCCTCTGCATCTGTGTTACTGTTGGTCCTTTTTCCCAGAAC
This sequence comes from Pinus tabuliformis, assembly GCA_031772625.1. NCBI lineage: Eukaryota > Viridiplantae > Streptophyta > Pinopsida > Pinales > Pinaceae > Pinus > Pinus tabuliformis. The sequence continues at coordinate 109,857,088 of CM062804.1, forward strand.
CGCATCTGCACTGCAACCCCTTCTCATCATGCTGCATCGTGCTATTGCATACTGCTACTGCACTGCAACTCAATTACTGAGAAGTAAGTAACTGATCCACCCAACTTTTGACATCCCTGTCAGGCTAGAAACACTCTCGATGCTGAAGCTCTCTCTGCCACTAACAAGTGCTCCCTCCATGGCCTCTGCGTTGCTGCAACAACTCCCTACATCTCGCGCCGCTGCAAACCTCTCTGTGCCATCCTGCACCGTTGCAACACTCTCCGTGCCTCTCGCACTGCTGTAGCCTACTAGGCTCGCGTTGCTTGGGGACTCCTACACTGTAGCACTCTCCGCCGCTTCATCCGCATCCGTCTCTACCAACATCCACCAGTCCTGCTACTTCCCACTACGGGGCTCTTGTAGCAAAGTATAATCCAAGAAGTTGGGTACCTCAAGGATCCTGCCCCTCATCGCCTGTAATCCTCCTGACTATAACTCGATGTCTCCCCACCTCTTCTCTAGAGGTACATGAGCACTCATGGCACAATCGTCATCCTCCTTGACCTCCTTCTTCGCCTTCACTGGCACTGCCTTAGAGTTAGAGGTCTCTCCCTTGTTCTTCTTCTTTGGACATTGGTTCGCATAATGACCCAGTTGCCCACAGTGGAAGCACTTGACCTTGGAGAGGTCCTTCTTCTTCCTCTTCTCCTGCTTTCCCGCAGATGCCAGAGCTGCATCCTCTTCCTCTTCCTTCTTGATCTGGACTCCTCTGCTGTTACTTCCTTTCTTGCTTAGCCTTCCGATCTCCTCTTGGTGAAGAGTCGCCCATAATTCTTCCAAATCTGGAAGATCCGCCCTGCCCAGTATGCTCTAGAAAAATGTCTTCCACTCCTCGGAGACTGCGTTAAGTGTGGTCCTCATCATCATCTCTTCATCTGACGTGGCTCTTATGGAAGTCAGTTGGTCCTGGATCTCCTTCAACAGAATGAGGGCTCCCCCTTCTGCATCTGGTATGACCGTAGCTGATTCTCAAGTAACATCTTCCTCTGCACGGAAATATGCTGGTACAACGTCTTCAAGGTGTCCCACATTTCCTTTGTCGTTTCCTTCTTGACAATATGTTGGACCACATGGTCCTTGACCCCATCAAGGATGATGCATTTTACCTTGGCCATTGCCTCCTCGTACTTCTCATTATCTATCGGGTTAACTGGGATAGCCATTGTTCTGAAGGCGAAGCCCTTGATGTGATGTCTATCTAGAATGGACAAGATCCTGGCCTTCCAGACCACAAAGTTGGACGCCTCGTCCAGCCTGTCCTGATCTCTCAGTCCATTCACGGTCATCTCTCTACTCTACTGTCGACTCCTCCGAGTCTCTCGACTTCCCTCTGGAAATTCTCCTTTCGACTCCTACTGGGTCTCTCTACTTGCCACCTCGAAGTTCTCTACAAGACTCCCTCTGAGTCTCGATTTCCCTTCTGGAAATCCTCTTGCCAATCGTCAAGTCGCCTCTCTCTGATGTCTGTGCATCTGCGACACTGATCTGGATTTCTTGGCTAGAAATCTGCTTCGATAGCAACTCCCTCTACCTTGGTTTTTGCCCTGTTAGGTACTGTTCTGCCCACAGCTTCATATGCCCCAGCAACTGAAGGACTGAGCCTCCAGGCTCTGCGCAATCTCGACACTGGCAAAAACAGCTCCCTCAGCGACTACATCAACCCTCCTGGTCTCTGCGTGAGCCTCTTTCTACCCTCCTCAGCCTCTGCGTTGACCTCTCTCTGGCCCAAAATGATGACGCAGTCCCTCTGCATCAACCCTTCCTCTGTCACTTCTGCAAGGATCAACTTTCTGTCACTCGGGACAACTGATTTTGATACAAATGCTCTGCTTAGCTGATGCCTTCAACTCTCTTGTGATCTGCAACCACGCTCTGATACCATGTTGAATTTTCTAAGTCTATCCGTTAGAAAATTAATCTGTATTCTGCTGGTTTATTTCTTCTACTTGTAAATTCTAAACAAGTTATTTAAAACATATAAATAACGAAATAAAAACAATACATTCTCAACATCTACAGATCATCGGCTGAAAGAAAACAAACACACAAGTGACATCGTTATTTTTGGACAAATGTCCCCGAAAAAACCCAATGCGGGAAAACCGGTGCAGCTATTCTGAGGGTTTATTATTATGCAGTATTTCCTTGAGTACAACTGGGTGCCTAACCGGCTCACTCGACAGAGAAAAATACACGGCAACAATACCTCTCTATTTGGAAACAGGTATTCAGAAAACCTATACCACGGAACCCTCTCTAGTGATTCTAAAGCTCTGCGCTGGCCCTTCTGGCCTTTGCGTCAGCCCCAAACCCCTCTGCGTCAGCCCTCTGAGGCACTGCGCAACCTCTGGGACCCTTTGCGTCACTCTTGCTGCCTTCTGCGTGGATGACGCAGTCCCTCACATCCCTGCCTGCTGCTCTTTGACTGGCCACCATTGAGCTGCGCTCTTGCCGCCGTCCGAACCTGCAGATGCACAACAACAAACAAAACATTTCGATTTTTTTTTGTTTTATTACTTTTCTAGATTTAGTTAGGGTTAGCTCTTGATTTTTATTTTCATTTGTATGTATTGTTATGAGTTTAGGTTTGATCTTTTTATTTTTTTTAGTTTGGTTAGGTTTCATTTCATTTTGATTTTTGTTTTTACTTTTCATTATATATATATATTTTTGATTTCATTTAAAAAAAATCTAAAACATTTAAAAACAAATTAAAAAAGTTTTCTTTTTTCTTTGTGACATTTGACTTTTTTTAGATTTTGAATTTATATATTTTTTACAAAAATTCAAAAAACATTTAAAAATTTCTAAAATCTAAAAAATCCTAAAATTTAAAAAAATCTAAAAAACATTTGAAAAATCCAAAAAGTGAAAAAAAAAATTTAAATTTTTAATTATTATTATTATTATTTTTTTAATTTATTATTATTATTATTATTATTATTTTTTTATCTGGTGACTAAGGAATTAAATTAAAGGGATTTGTGCATTCACGTTAAAATTTTTAATGTGGTCTATGGCCTATTAAAATTTTAATTTTTTTTTAACCCTTTGATTCATTTTTCAGTTGCATTAAAATATTTTGATTTCTTCATTAAATTAAGTTCTTAAGGAATAATTAAAATCCTAATTTAAAGGTCCTTGGTGTTATTTGGTGATTAAATGAAATTTTCATGATTCTTCCATGGTCAATGTGCGATAATGTTTTAAATTATATTGGCTATAGGAGAAAGTTAATTAATTCTAGATCTGGGTCATTAATGAAAATCATTTTAAATCTGGAATCTCTTGCATGATAGAGTTTTGGGCATTTTACAATTAATCGTTCATGATCATCGCTTTGCCACATTATAAATTGCTCTGGGTGACTTGTTATTATTTAGTCTATGGTTAATGCAAATATTAAAGGCACTGGTATGTAGTCATTTATATCTTGTAATTGTGTCTTATTTTAATCCATCTATCTTAATTGACTGAGACTTGCTTTAAATTCATCAAGTTGTTTATCATTAAAATCTCCTAGAGCCCGTGTTCCACAGGCTACCCTCATCCATTTACATTAGGGACTACCCCCCTTCACTTGCCTCAGAGAGAGTCTAAACGGAGTGAGTAAGGATTAGAGTGACAACCCTTACTCTAAGCGTTGTCGCGGTGCCTAGACACTTTGTGTGACAACACATAGCATAGTGGAATCAAGAGCTCAATTAATCGATTGCAAAGAGTTTTTAAAATAATAACCAATCATGTGTATCATCGTGCTGAGGTAGGTTTTATAACCTCCTTTGTTAAACAGTTTGGATATTTCTAAGCCTATCCTTCTCAACAGAACATCTTAAAATAACATTGCTTAAATAAAATAACGATTCTTCATGATTTGCTATCGAAGAAGCAAATCATGAGGCAAAATATCAACTTCAATCAATGATCTTCTCGCTCGCCTGATTTGTCTTCGGTCTTTTCCACTGGGTTGACTTCCACGTTGACCTGCTCATATGGTCGTCCTTATCACCTTGCCAGATTAGAGGAATAGGTGGATATCGTTGTGCTGGTTGCCAACTACCTGTTCATATGATTCGTTCCTCAACTAATGTTTCAGAACCTATAGATTCTTCAAGTAAGCTGCGGAATTGATGCAATTCAGTAGTTTGTGCAAATATTAAATCAAATAATAAAGAAACAATGAAACTATGAATAAAAGATGATTAAATACCTGTTTTTGCCAATAACCTTGCAAGATGACACTTAATTGGAGTTATTATGGTCAAAAAGGAAGAGAATGGAGTTTAAGGAAGGTGTCAAAAAGGAACAATTTTGGTCTTCAACAACATGCAGGCCCCAAAAATTAACACATCCCCGGAGTTACATAAACAACCCACATCACTCCGCGAGCCCCAACCATAACAATTGAGATTGCTACCATCGACGAACGGTCAAGATCAAAATGCGGGAGGGGGGGTCCGTTATCGTGGTTTTGGCCTCTAGATCGAATGACAAATATTTGCTATTCGAAATCAATGGAATGAGGAGGGGGGTCCTCATTTGTGTACGAAAGAGAGAGGGGGTTTGTTATAGCAGTTCCACCCTACCCCGACAAGGTTCCACCACGCACCTTACAAGGCTAGGCTCGACCCACCTCCACGGCCCAACACCGCCATGCTACTGTGATCATGCGACCATGAAACCACGACCTTCGTGGCCTCTTTGCACAACCAATGCCCTCATGGCCCTGACCTCCTCCAATACAACGATGTGTCGCTGCCATACGCTATTTAAATGAATATATATATATATATATATAAGCACATATATTAAAACTTAAGTAACTGGATTCATCCTCCCCCACCCCCCTGCATGTCCTGAATCCCGCGTGTCAGACACGATTCTCAAAGCACACGTGTCTGATTCGTGGGTCAAGTGTGCCTGAACACGAGGGATTCAGGCACCTACCGAATCCAATTCGTGAAGCAACGTGTCACAATTTTGGGGCATGTTTCCCTCTCGAAAAACATGCCATGACTCTTTAAAAGCTCAATTTGGGCTGCTTTCTCTAATTGTAATGCGTCTCTCTTGCTGTGGATGTGTGGGAAAGAGTAGCAAAGGTATTAGACGACAATATTGAGTGTTGATTTCTGGTAGCATCGGATGTGCTCTAAGCCTCAAAATTTGCAGGGAGGTTAGGACACATGTATTCCAGAATACCCAGAAATTGTTTTGGGAAATTCCACCCGAAGAAGGCTTTCACCTTTAGAAGGGGGAATTTCACATATACTCAGACTCTTAAGACTCAACCAAATTCCGCGATTCAAGATAGATGATCTAGTATGATAAAAATACATAGATTCAATAACACTAATAATCACCTAAGACCTTGTCAATGAGCTCCACCCTAGCTTTGGGGTATATTTGGGAGAAAAACTCTGCCAATTATTCGTGTTTACAAACACAAATAATTTAGTGAGGTTAAAAAATTCCCTAGAGTGAAACCCTTTGAGGAGAATCATAGGCTTACCTAGGTGTTGTTACTGTTGATTTGGGGTAGCATCGGATGTGCTCCAGCCACGAAATTTGGTGGAGAGGTTGGGGCACATGAGATCTCCAATACCCAGAAAGGGTTTGGGCAAATTCTAAACAGATCAGGAGATATTAAAATAATTAATTTTTTTAATGGAGTCCTAAGTCTAAACTTAGGGAAAATAAAATATTAATGTGTATTAATATGAATTTGTGTTATAATGGTCCAAAAGACATGGATCAAGCTAGATCTAATCGTAGCCGTTGATTAGGGACTTAATCTCGGTCGTTGAGATGTCAATAGGAAAAGTATAAGAGGAGGCTTGAGGGTCACTTGGAGAACATACCAGATGATCAATCATTCTATTCTCTAGAGCGGGGTTTGCTAAGAGAGATAGAATCAGTGATCGGGAGAGCAGCTGAGGGGCATTGAGTACAAAGAAATAGAGAAGGCAGAGATTGTGTCGGGAGAGCAGCGCAGCAGCCAAGGAGAGTGACGCAGAGCCAGCAAGGGCTCACACAGAGGCAACCAAGTGTTGCGCAGAGCACCAGAGAGGCCAATGTGTCTGATGCAGAGGCCCAGAAAGTTGACGCAGGGTCCCCTGGGGCTGACGCAGGCCAAAAAAGGCTGATGCAGGGCCAGCGTGAGACAGAGAGGGGCTGACGCAGTCCAGATTGGGTAGACATTGGGGTTGCAGAGCAGGTTTTTGCTGAGGAGCTGCCGGAAGGATTTTCCGGGGTTTCAGCCAGGAGATTTCTCTCAAACTGTGAGGTATAGCTGTTAAGAAAATTCCTTGTTGGGTAGGCCAGTTTTGACACCCAGATTGTACTCTGATATTGCTTAATAAGAAAACCCTCAGATAGCTGCACTGGTTTTCCCGCATTGGGTTTTTCCGGGGACATTGGTCCAAAAATAATGGTGTCATGTGGTGTGTTTGTTCTTGTTTCTTTTAGTCGTTGGTTTGTAATATGTTGAGCATGCACTGGTGTTTATTTTCAGTATTTACTTTGTAAATAGCTTTTTAAAGAAAAATAACAAGTAGGTAGGAATAAATCAGAAAAAGTGCATGAAGGGTTTCTAAACTAAGTAAACTTAGAAACTTCAACATGGTATCAGAGCATGATTGCAGATAAAAGTAGGACTAAAAGACATCAGCCGAGCGGAGCAATAGCAACAGAAAACAGTGGTCCCGAGGTGACAGAAGTTGTTTCTAGCAGCGCAGAAGCCAAGAAGTGTGACGCAGAGCCAGCCAGAGCCACGTAGAAGAAGCCGGGAGCTGCGCAGAGCCCTAGAGAGGCCAGCATGTTTGACACAGAGGGCCAGAGGGCTGACGCTGGGCATCCCAGGGTTGACGCAGTTCACAGAGAGGCAGTTGCTGGAGTCTAGAAGGCTGCAGAAATATCGCAGAGTGGAGCTGGTGAGGTACTGTAGTCAGAACAGTACCTGACAGAGCAGGGCCAAAGGAGTTGTTATCGAGGGTTTATAGTCGAGGAACCTAGATCACAGTGCAGTTGCACAAGATGATCAAAGTAGGGGGCATCTCGACAAGCGGCAAAAGGATTTCCCGGAGGGAAATTAGGACTCAAAGGGAGTCCAAAAGAGAACTTCCAGACAGGAAGTAGAGGCTCAGAGGAGTCGAACAGAGAACTTCTAGGATGGAAGTAGAGGAGCGTCATGGCACTACACGGGATAAGAGACCAGGATAGACTGGACGGAGCATCGAACTTCGCAGTCTGGAAGGCCAGAATCTTATCAGTGCTAGAGAGGAATCGTGTCAAGAACTTTGCCTTGAAGACGATAGCTACCAGTCGACCCAAATGATAATGACAAGTACGAAGAGGCGATGGTGAGGGCCAAGTGCATTATCCTTGACGGGGTCAAGGATCATGTGGTACCACATATCGCCGAGAAGGAAACGACAGTTGAGATGTGGGAGGCTCTTAAGAACCTGTACCAGCATACTTCTGTGCAGAGAAGAATGCTGCTCGAGAACCAGATGAGGTCATATCAGATGAAGAAGGGTCAATTGATTGACTCCTTCCTCGGAGGACGGAACAAGATTCGAGATCAGTTGACTGCTATAGGAGCGACACCGGATCAGGAGCTTATGGTGAGAACAACCTTGAATGTTGTCTCAGAAGAGTGGGAAGTGTTTTTCCAGAGCATTCTGGGCAGAGGGACTCTCCTACCTTGGGACGAGATGTGGGCAGCTCTTCGCTAGGAAGAGATTAGACGACAGTCGAAGACAGGTAGCAGCAGCAAAGGGATCAAAGTTCAGCAGGAGGAGGAGGATGTGGCCTAGAATCTGAGGGAAAGCAAGAGAAGCGGAAGAAGAAAGATCTCTCCAAGATCAAGTGCTTCCACTGTGGGGAGATGGGTCATTATGCGGCCCAGTGCCCAAGGAAGAAGAGTAAGGGAGAGTCTTCTGAGACTAAGGCAGTGCTAGCACGGGTAGAGAAGGAAGTTTTGACAGACAATGATTGTGCCATGAGTGCGCACGCACCACTTGAGCGGAAGTGGGGAGACATCAAGCTGTAGTCAGGCGAACTACAGGCGATGAGGGGCAGGATCCTTGAGGTACTCGGCCTCTTGGATTAGACCTTGCTACGGGAGCCTTGACGAGGAGTAGCAGGACTGGCTGAGTGGGTAGAGACGAATGCGGATGGAGCGACAGAGAGTGCTACAGTGCAGGAGTCCCGAGACAGCGCAAGGCTAGCAGGCTGCAACAATGCGAAAGGCACAGGAGTGTTGCAGCAGTGCAGGATGGCACAAAGAGGTGTGCAACGGTGCGAGATGCAGGGAGTTGTTGCAGCAGCGCAGAGGTCAGAGATAGGGAGCACTTGTTAGCGGCAGAGGGAGCTTCAGCATCAGTGGGTGCCTCTAGCCCAACAGGGAGATCAGTTGGGAGATCAGTCACTTACTTCTCAGTAACTGAGTTGCAGTGCAGCAGTGGGCAGCACAATCCAACATGATGAGAGGAGGTGCAGTGCAGATGCAGTGCTGGGAGAAAGGACTAGCAGCAACACGGATGCAGAGGGAGCTCTTGTACAGATGCAACAGTGGCAAAACCATGGGCAGTAGTACAGGATGCAACAATGCAGAGGATGTTGGGCAGGAAGGCCTAGCATCAACACAGGTATTGATGCTGGATGATCAGAGTAATACTCAGTGAGGAGTATTGCTAGAGCATAGTCCTCGCTAAGAGGGAGTGTTGATTTGGGGTAGCATCGGATGTGCTCCAGCCATGAAATTTGGTGGAGAGGTTGGGGCACATGAGATCTCCAATACCCAGAAAGTGTTTGGGCAAATTCTAAACAGATCAGGAGATATTAAAATAATTAATATTTTTAATGGAGTCCCTAAGTCTAAACTTAGGGAAAATAAAATATTAATGTGTATTAATATAAATCTGTGTTAGAATGGTCCAAAAGACATGGATCAAGCCAGATCTAATCTTAGCCATTGATTAGGGACTTAATCTCGGCCGTTGAGATGTCAACATGAAAAGTATAAGAGGAGGCTTGAGGGTCACTTGGAGAACACACCAGATGATCAGTTATTCTATTCTCTAGAGCGGGGTTTGCTAAGAGAGATAGAATCAGTGATCGAGAGAGCAGCTGAGGGGCATTGAGTACAGAGAAACAGAGAAGGCAGAGATTGTGCCGGGAGAGCAGCGCAGTAGCCAAGGGGAGTGATGCAGAGCCAGCAAGGGCTCACGCAGGGCCACGCAGAGCACCAGAGAGGCCAGTGTGTCTAACGCAGAGGCCCAAAAAGCTGACGTAGGGTCTACTGGGGCTGACACAGGCCATGAAAGGTTGACGCAGGACCAACGTGAGACAGAGAGGGGCTGACACAGTCCAGATTGGGTAGACGCTGGGGTTGCAGAGCAGTTTTGTGCTGAGGAGCTGCCGGAAGGATTTTCTGGGGTTTCAGCCAGGAGATTTCTCTCAAACTGTGAGGTATAGCTGCTAAGGAAATTCTCTGTTGAGTAGGCCAGTTTCGACACCCAGATTGTACTCTGATATTGCTTAATAAGAAAATCCTTAGATAGCTGCACCGGTTTTCCCGCATTGGGTTTTTACGGGGACATTGGTCCAAAAATAATGGTGTCATGTGGTGTGTTTGTTCTTGTTTCTTTTAGTTGCTGATTTGTAATATGTTGAGCATGCACTGGTGTTTATTTTCAGTATTTACTTTGTAAATAACTTGTTAAAGAAAAATAACAAGTGGGTAGGAATAAATAAGAAAAAGTGCATGAAGGGTTTCTAAACTAATTAAACTTAGAAACTTCAACAGTTACATGGCTTTATAATCATACTATAATCATTTTTACAATACAAAAGAAGAATTTGGGATTACAATGATGATAATGACTCAAAAATTTTATCCACTGCTTTATACTCTGCTTCTCGAAATTGTACACAAAAATGCGGCAATGCTCAGGGCAGGGGCTGTCACTTTGATCCCTGCCCTCAACGTTTCACATTTCTATGTACAATTTGGGTGACAACAGAACATTCAAGGGTTCCTTTCTTAAGATGAAGAATTAAATGCTTGAGGAAATGGGTGATGGCTAATGAGGGGGGTAGAGCTGATGTTAGGATTTTTCCCATGCACTAAATAAATGTTCCAACCATATTTTGTGTTTTACATCTTTTCTTTTATTGTGGCTTTCTATGCTTTTATATTTTCTTTTTAGCTACATCAACATTTAGGGCTATGTTTCTAGGCCCAGACTTAAGGATGAGGATGAAGGGTGCCAAATCCCAATGACCGAAAACCTGAAAGATGGAAAGATGGAAAGTGGTAAGTGTGGCTTACCTTGGACACACTACTTCAATCAATGCTTTTCCAGTAGTGCCCTTACGAATACCCCAAGGCCTCAGAGGAGGTCCCACTTGATTAGGGTCAAAGACTAACCTTCCATGTGAAGTAAGGGAACAAGAATATAATCGAGATTGGTCACTCTGTGAAAATTCTATCACTTCAAGATCTGATTTACTTTTCCTACTTATTCTTTAATAAGTTATTTATGAAATTCCTTCAATAAACATTAAAATAAATTCTGCTGCAGATATCACACCGTAATACAGAAACAAACACATGTACAAGAATCAACACATTGACACAGATATTTTGGACAATAGTCCCCGTAAAAACCCAATATGGTTAAACTAGTGCAGCAAGGGAGGATTTTATTATTGAGCAATTCTTCAGTACAGCAGGGTGCCAAACTGGCTTACCCACAGAGAGAAAAGTTCTCCAGCACTTCTCCTAGTCCCAGCGTTAGTTGCGCTGACCTCTGCGTGGCTCCCAAACACTCTGCGTTAGCCCCTGCTTGACTGCGTCAGCTTTGGGCCTCTCTGCGTCACCCACGCATGCCCTCTAGTGACTGCGCAGTCTCCTACTGCCTTTGCGTCTGCCCCTCCTGCCTCAGCGCTAGTCTCCAGTGGCTGATCCCTTTTCTCTGTTTCGTACTTGCTGCCTTCTGACTGCTCGCCAAACCACTAGTTCGAATTTCTCAGCTAACCTCGCTTCAGAAATTGAACTGACTGGCCTCCCTAAGTATGTCCTCCAAGTGACCCTCAAGCCTCCTCTTATACTTTTCTCGTTGACAGGTCAACGACCGAGATTAAGTGCCTAATCAACGACTAAGATTAACTCTGGCTTGATCCATGACTCTTGGACCCTTCTAACACAATTTTATATTAATTCACATTAATATTTTATTTTCCCTAAGTTTAGATGTAGGGACTCCATTAAAAATATTAATTTTTTTAATATCTACCAAACTGTTTAGAATCTGCCCAAACTATTTCTGGGTATTGGAGATCTCATGTGCTTTAGCCTCTCAACCAATTTTTGTGGTTAGAGCACATCCGATGCTACCTCAAATCAACACTCCCTCTTAGCGAGGACTGTGCTCTAGTAATACTCTTCACTGAGTATCACCCTGATCATCCGGCATTGGTCCCTGTGCTGATGCTAAGCCTCCCTGCCCAACATCCTCTGCACTGCTGCATCCTGTACTGCTGCCCATGGCTTTGCTACTGCCATTGCTGCATCTGTACGATAACTCCCTCTGCATTCGTGCTGCTGCTGGTTTTTTTTCCCAACACAGCATCCGCACTACAACTCCCTCTACATCCGTGCTGTTATCACTCCCATTTCTGCTACTGAAATGGGTTCTTTACCATCCCCATCTTTCCCTGAAGTAGTCAAACTTTGTCCTTCCAATGGCCTTCGTGAGGATGTCTGCCACCTGTTCTCCTATAGGAGTGTAGCTCAACTGTACAACTCCTCGTTAGACACAGTGCCTGACAAAGTAACACCGGATATCAATATGCTTTGACCTATCATGAAACACTGGATTCTCAGAGAGCTTGATGCAACTCTGATTATCGCACATGATCTTGGTCGCCTCCATATTCCTTCTAAATAGGTTCACAAGCAGTTTTCTAAGCCATATGGCCTCACACGAAGCTGTGCTTGCCGCCATATATTCTGCCTCAGATGAGCTCAGAGCCACGGACTTCTGTTTCCTACTACACCAGGAGGTCATTCCTGATCCAATGTTGAAACAGTACCCAGAGGTACTTTTCCGATCCACTGAACTTCCTGCCCAATCTGCATCAGTAAATCCACTCAATCTGATATCCTTACTCTTGGTGTACAAGAGTCCATAATCGACTGTTCCCTGTAAATACCTGAGAATGTGTTTGGCTGCTACCCAGTGCGCCCTCTTCGGTTCCACCATGAACTGACTGAGGGTGTTGACAGCGTAGCAAATGTCTGGCCTGGTATTGACCAGATACATCAGGGACCCTATGAGTTGCCTGTATAAGGTGGGATCAACATCCTTGTCTTCTGATGCATCAATCTTCTTCCAGTTGGTGATCATTGGAGTAGCCATGGGTCTATAGTCCTCCATCCTGAATCTCTTCAGGATTTCTGTAGCATATCTCCCTTTACCAAGGAAGATCACTCCTTTTCGCTGCCAAATTTCCAACCCTAGGAAATAATGCATTCGTCCCAAATCCTTCATATCGAATTCTGTGGCTCGATACTTCTTGTAGTCCTTCATGATCCTGTCAAAAAGAGATCATCCACATACAATACTAAGATTAGCGGCTCATTCTCTACAACTAGATAATAGAGATTTGGATCTGCGTCATTCTTGACAAATCCCATCTTCTGCAAGTTGCCATTGGTTCGACCATACCATGCTCTAGGTGCCAGTTTTAGCCCATACAAGGTTTTCTTCAACCTGCATACATGAGACTTCTTCTCATGTGTCTCAAAGCCCTCTGGTTGTTCAATGTGTTGTCGCACAGAATGTCTAGGCACCGCGACAACAACTCAGATCGAGGGCTGTCACCCTGATCCCTAATCTCTCTGTTTAAGTTGTCTCCCTATAACAGGCTAAGGGGGGTAGACCCTACGAAAATGGAATGGAGAACTATTTGGAAACCAACTAGTTCGGGAGACACAATGAAGCGACCAAGTATGTGATTTAGATTTAACAAGATTAATAGGATTTGATTAGATTTTACTGATCCCAGTGCCTTATGGAGGCAACTATGTTGCTAGGGAATTTAGGACCAAGTAATTGATTTGCAACTGCTGCTTGGATGAATGACTATCTTATATGAAGTGCAAATCTTAAAGCTAATATGAGTTGCAAGAATCTTGGCTAATTTTAGTTAAATGCCTATCTAAGTTTTAACCCTTCGATCCTTTCTATATTGAGCCTGATTTCGTAGTAATTGGCAGAAAGAAGATAAGGTGAAGCACTCTAAGGTGTGATTAACGATACCTCTCCCGAAAATCTAACATACCTGGTGCCTTTGGCGCTGCAGAGAGCTGTGGCTTTGACGACTGCAAGGTCACCGTTTCAAGTACTATTAAAAGCATGATTCTCAAACAAAGATGGATGGATACCTATCTCTCTATCGACCAAGCTTATGCTTGGAAGTAAATTTTAGTTATGCAGAACTAACTTAATATGCAAACGCACGAGATAATTAGAAGATGAGATGAAGTTAGATTCAGGGATGAAAAGTGCTTATGCTACGATCTGATTCAGAGTTATATATCAAAGCTCTTAATTGTCAAAATGAATGTTCACTTCACTAGACAAAGATTGAAAGATAAACTTCTTAGCAATATCATAATTAGACCACAAGCTTACTTCAAATCTTCTAGAATCAGAGTTATATATCAAAGCCCTTAATTGTCAAAATGAATGTTCACTTCACTAGACAAAGATTGAAAGATAAACTTCTTAGCAATATCATAATTAAATCGTAAGCTTACTTCAAATCTTTTAGATTTGTTTTTCACCACTATTAGAAAGGTATATGACTGCTGTAGCAAACAATGAGGAAAAAGATGGTTTAGAGATCAAACCCTTAGGCCCTAGGCCTTGAAGATCACTTGCCCAAGTTGCCAAAAAAATTTCAATACCTGAAACACAATTTTTTACCAAATTTTCTGCAAAAACCCACCAATGATTAGCTTCAGAAAATCAAATATTCAAATCAGAAATGGAGCAAGGGGAATCTAGGGCCAATGAGAGCTAGCACTAGGCCCAATAGAACTAGCGTTGGGCTAGGAGAAGGCAGATTTGGGCTTAAGAGCCCCAAAACTTGAAACCCTTATTCTGAAAAAAATTATTTTGCTTAAGATCTTCAGATTTATTGCAAAATCTTTAATGGCTGGCCTTGCAAAAATATTTGCGACAAGATATTGCCCTCTAGGGCCTAGATCTGTCTCAAAACCCCTAAATCTGCTTGAAAAATCTCAGATCTGAAGATTTACTTGGCTGATTTCTTAGATCAATTCCTGCAAACAATCTTTGAGCCCAGATCTTGCTCTCCAAGGTCTAGATCTAACTCAGATTTGAAGATTTTCTTGGCTGATTTCTCAGATCTATTCGTGCACATAATCTTTGAGCCCAGATCTTGCCTTCCAAGGTCTAGATCTAGCTCATATCTGAAGATTTTCTTGGCTGATTTTTCAGATCTATTCCTGCACAAGTAAAAGGAGAAAAACCCAATACCCAATATGCACAAAAATAGAGAAAATCCAAAAAACCCAAGTGTTAAAATTCAAAATTATGTTACAAAATTTTAGATCTACACAAGTAAATAACAGATCTATACAAATAATTTACAGATCTATCAGATCTGAGGAGTATGAGTCCAACTCCGCTCCCATATCTGATAATCTAACGCTCTTAATCGCAAGCTCTATCAAAATTTCCACAAAATATTTAAAAGATTTTGAAATTTTAGAGACGTACTAGCCCAAAAACACCCTGTAGAAAAAAGATTTTCGTTAGATAAATCTTGAGGCTTATATGAAGTAGGCTCTTCAGAAAATATGTGTTGAGAGTTGGCTGGTCCAACCGAAGACTATCTCCAAACGCTCAATGAGAACTTGAGAGATCTTCTGCAAACACTAGATCAACCATCAAATCAAGTAGAGAAATAGAACAACAATAAAATTATGAAGAAATAGAGATACCTGCTACCTCAATCAAAATTAAAAATGTTACCCTAGATCCAACAAACTGAATAAGATACCTGTATTCAGATTATTCTAAGAGAGCTATTGATTGACATTTTTCACATAATATTAAGCAGAAATAAAAACAATGTGACCATAAATTCATGAAGAGGAACAATACAACACGTTGAAACCCCAAAGACTTTTGCATTAATTCAAAAAAGTATACAAGAGAGCTTGAGAGTTTAGTACACGATCCAGAGATCGCATGAATTGACTGACAAATGACTTCCTATTTAAAGATAAATCCTCCAACCGCTGGTTCGAGTGATCCTTGTCAAAGCAATCTTGACCGTTGATAATGATCAAAATTTCTTTTAATTTCATCCGTCGAAATTTTAAATTCTTGAGGAAATTCGAATTTTTCAATTAAATGCATTTTAATTAATTAAAAAATTAAATTTTTGAATTAATTTCCTCAAAATTTTGACTTTGACTTAACCCTAGGGACCAAAGGCTTAAAATTTAGCAAAATAATTAATTTACCTTAGTCCCGGGACCTTTTAAAATTTGAATTTTAAGGACCGACGAATTTTGCCTTTGGAGAATTTAAATTTACCTAGGACCTAGAATTAATTAAATTTCTGGCTTAGGATTTTAATTAATTTTTTGGCCAGAAAATTTAATTAATTAACCTATGAGGGGATAAATTATTTTTTCCAACCCTCAAGACACTTTACATCATAATTTTCATATTTTTACATCATAAGGGGGAAAACTCATTTGAAAAAGACCCTCACAGACTACCCATTTCTGCGACACAAATATAATCCAGCAGACCAAGTAATTTGTAATAAAATAATCTAACCAAATAGTTAGAATTATTCCCAATCATTTTTACATAGACTCTATCTAGAACACTAGGACTCGCCTAAGATCCTAGTGACAAAATCCATTCCGGCTTTGGGGTAAGACTGAAGGAAAACTCTGCCGACCATCCGAGAATGGATCAGTAAGACAAAAAACCTCCCAGAATGTAAATCGTCACCAGAAAAGTAGGTTTACCTAGGCAATTACATACACGACACATATTTGCTGAGATTATTTACATTATAAATATGCAGAAAGGGTTTACATAACATCTTAGAAGTGACATTGATGATGATAGTTGTACGGCACGGACAAGTCAATCAGGCGCTATTCCTTTTGCGACAAAAGGGGGTGTACTGCCATGGGTCGTTGACATGTAGTGGTCAACACAATGTATACCTCTTCTTCTATTACCCCATTCAGAAAAGCCGTTTTGACATCCATCTGATGAATCTCCCATCCCATCTGAGCTGCAAGAGATATCACGGTCTTAATAGACGTATACCTCGCTACCGGGGCAAAGGTCTCCTCGTAGTCAATTCCTTCCTTTTGAGCATACCCCTTAGCCACAAACCTGGCCTTGTATTTCTCAACACTATCATTTGCAACGTATTTGATCTTGTAGATCCATCTCGAACCTACCACTGATCTGTCTTGAGGCCTTGGCACTACCTCCCAAACATCGTTCACCATTATGGAGTTGTACTCCTCTACCATTGCGTCTAGCCAAACCTGATGTTGAGCTACCTCCTTGAAACTAGCAGGCTCCCCATCCTGAGCTACTAATACCTGATATCTATCTGGTTGTTTTCGCTCCCTCTTATTGTTTCTTGGCGCACTGATGAAGTCCTCTGCATCTCACAAAATCTGACGAAGTTCCCTGCTAGTTCTTCCTTTGCCAGCAGGTGCTTCTGTTAGCTCCTCCTCCTCATCCTGAGAATCTTCCTGACCCGAGGAAGAATTTTTTACTTCCGTTGGTTGAAGAGGCTTAACCAACGGCTCCTCTTTTGACTACTCTTCGGAAGGCATCTCATGAGAGTTTCTGAAAGCCCTGTCCTCCATGAACTTTACATCTCGTTGAACTACTACCTTCTTGCTCCCTGGAAGGTAGATTCTATATGCCTTAGCGTTCTCGCTATATCCCACCAAATATCCCTTTTCTGTAGTTTGATCCAGCTTCTTCCTCTTTTCCTCTGGTATGCGACAATATGCTAAACTCCCAAATATCCTGAAATGATTGACTTTAGGTGTCTTCCCTGTGAAAACTTTCTCTGGAGTGATCTTGCCCAACGCCCGATGAGGAGTCCTGTTCTCTAGAGTGATCTAGTTGCATGCTTCCGCCCATAGGAATTTCGGCATATCCTGATCATACATCATGCCCCTCGCTGTTTCTACAATAGTCCTCTACTTTCTTTTTGCTACTCCATTCTGCTCCGGATTGTAGGGAGCTGTCCACTCTCTTCTGATGCCCTCCTTAGCGCAAAAATCAGTGAAGTCCTTATCAATATACTCTCCACCATTATCTGTGTGCAAAACTTTTGTTTTCTTTCCAGTCAGATTCTCCACCAAAACCTTGAACTCTTTGAATCGACAAAAAACCTCATCCTTGGTTTTTAGAAAATAAATCCAAGTTTTCCTTGAGTGGTCATCAATGAAGGTAAGGAAATACTCGGCACCACTGAGAGCTTTGACGGACATAGGTCTGCAGATATTTGAGTATATCAATCTTAGTACACTCTTGGCTTTGTGTTTGCTCCTAGGAAATGTTGCCTTGGCATACTTTCCTAGAGCGCATCCTCTGCATACATCATTTCGTTCCGTACTCAGATCCGAAACTCCTATTACAGTGCTCCTGAGAATTATCAGAGCTCCATGGTGCAAATGACCCATTCTTCTGTGCCATAGTTCATTCAAGTTCTTGTTTCCATGACTGCCTATTAGTGCCATAAGTGATTCTAGTTGTAATCTATACAACCTGTTACTTTTGATCCCGATCTGCACTTTCTTTTTCCAGCTCGGGTGTTTGACGTATACCTTCTCCTTGATGAAGTAGACGTCATAGCCCTTGCCTTGAAGTTGCGACATGGAAAGTAAGTTCATCCCCAATCCTGGTACATGCAGCACATTTGTACCACAAAACCGTTCTCCCGATTCTGTTTGAAAAACTATGGTACCCTTCCTTATTGGAGCATACTTTGCCTTGTTCCCCATGGTGATCTGAAAGTTCATCTTCTCTTCTCGATATTCTGAGAAACATTCCCTGATTCCCGTCATATGCCACGAGGCTCCACTGTCTATATACCACACTTCTGATGATGCAGAACTAGTCATACAAGTCACTTCTTCTTCCAGCTTGGAAACCAACATAGAGAAATCAAAGTCTCTTTCTCTTGTGCAATCTTCTGAAAATCTGTGCGAGTCCCCTGACGTGGATGCCTCTACATCGTGGTCTCGACCCATAACTGATTTTCCCTTCCTGTCTCTGATTACTCGCTCTGATACCATGTGAAAATTCTATCACTGCAACATCTGATTTACTTTTTCTACTTATTCTTTAATAAGTTATTTATGAAATTCCTTTAATAAACATTAAAATAAATTCTGCTACAGATATCATACCGTAATACATAAGCAAACACATGTACATGGATCAACACATTGACACATATATTTTGGACAATAGTCCCGGTAAAAACCCAATGTGGGAAAACCGGTGCAGCAAGGGAAGATTTTATTATCAGCAATTCTTCAGTACCATAGGGTGCCAAACTGGCTTACCCATAGAGAGAAAAATTCTCCAACACTTCTCCTAGTCCCAGCGTCAGCTGCGTTGACCTCTGCGTGGCCCCTAGACATTCTGCGTCAACCCCTGCTTGACTGTGTCAGCCCTAGGCCCCTCTGCGTCACCCACGCAGGCCCTCTGCATCTGCCCCTCCTACCTCTGCGTCTGCCTGAAATGCCCAACGTCTGCCCCTCCTACCTTTGCGTCTGCCTGAAATGCCCTGCGTCTTCCCCTCCTGCCTCAACGCTGGTCTCCAGTGGTTGATCCCTTCTCTTTGTTCCGTACTTGATGCCTCCTGACTGCTGACCAGACCACTAGTTCGAATTTCTTAGCTAACCCCGCTCCAGAAATTGAACTGACTGGTCTCCCTCAGTCTGTCCTCCAAGTGACCCTCAAGCCTCCTCTTATACTTTTCTCATTGACAAATCAACGACCGAGATTAAGTCCCTAATCAATGGCTAAGATTAACTCTGGCTTGATCCATGACTTTTGGACCCTTCTAACACAGTTTTATATTAATTCACATTAATATTTTATTTTCCCTAAGTTTAGACTTAGGGACTCCATTAAAAATATTAATTATTTTAATATCTCCCAAGCTGTTAAGAATCTGCCCATACCATTTCTAGGTATCGAAAATCTCATGTGCTTTAGCCTCTCCACCAATTTTTGTGGCTAGAGCACATCCGATGCTACCTCAAATCAACACAATCATCTAGTTTTCCCCATGATTCATATTAGCATACCCATAACATTAAGTGAAAGCACATGATTGCATTGAAGTACCTACCGATGGATGACCCTCCTTCTGTTGAAAAATGTGTAACTAGGTTCGGTCTTTATAAATATGAAATGTACTTTTGATTCTTGTATATTGTGAAATGAAAGAAAAAAAAATTAGTATTGCTATTCTGAAGCATGGGTTTCATGCACAAGGTCTTTTATTTTAGAGGTCAAGCGCCCATGAGTGATGAAGTGAATATCAACTATCAATACCATCAAACTCAACCAATACCATGCACTCATTGGGGCTTTATGTCTGCCGGGTTTTGAACCTGGGTCTTTTTGCATAGCGATACTGCATCTCAACCACTAGACCACAACTAGACTGACTAGTGGAAGACTATTAATAAAATGACTAAAATAGTCTATTTCGTCAAAACATTCACGATATTGGCTTTAGGATTAGCAATCTGAGCATGTTTGGGCTGAAATGCATGGTGAGTGTCCTCGGAAAACTGGAGATCACTAATAATATTCTAGCATAGAACATTATTATTAAGATTGCAATGAAAAATAAATTCTTGCAAGTATCCACTGAATCACCTTGATATCTAGATTAACAATTTTGCTCTTTTGGGCTTAAAATGTTTGGAAACACTTCATCCCACCCTCAAGTGCTTAAGGCGAGAGTGAGATTGCTGGTACCTTGTGAACCCCATATAAATTGAGTATACCCTTATGTGCACCCCTTATGTGTTTACATATGGGCTTAAAGACTTCCCATTCCCCTCTGCTTTCCTGTTGGAACAAACCTCAATGCAATTTAAACCCAAATGGGCGAGGGAGAAGTTCTCTTGCTTTCCCTTTGGACCACATGCAATTTTGCTCATATAACTAGTATGCCAAGAGTTTGCGTAATTGGATGTAAATCTTTTCTTCTTAGTTCAAACTAGTGTTGAAAATATTGGTATCGGCAAAATATTGGTGAGGGTTCAGAAACCATCTTATCGAAAATATCGGCCAAATATCGGCAAGCATAAAAAATGCATAATATATTCATTTTTATTTATTTTGTTTTTTCAGGTTTTTAAACATATAAAGCAGTAACAACATGAAATAAACACATTGGCACATAAATATGAAGAAAGCACTGATATATATGATGTCAGATAGAAATGATACATCAAAGGCGATACCAAATCCTGCTGATCCCTGATAATTGTTCAATTAAGGACTCAAATGTGGAGAACCAATACAAAATAACATCACATATATAAAAGTATCTCATCATCATAAGTTCTATGTATTAAAACAAATAAAACTGGCAGCTATCTATCTGAAATCACTGCCCTCTCCCCCTTTTACGGGAAAACATGATGGGTTGTTTGCCAGGCCTGCCCCTAGTAGTACAAGGCACTGGCCCTGCGTTTGCACCTAGTGTCAAATAATGAGTGCTAGGTATGGAGTTGTGCTCTCCTATATCTATAGTAGATGGTGTTGATGCTGATGCTCCCACAGTGTCCTCCTCCTCCTCCTCCTCCTCGTGCTACTCCTCCTCCTCTTCCTCCTCCTCTTGCTGCCCCTGTTCTAATGGATCATCTGGCTCTAACCATGAAGGTGACTCCTCCAAGATGGGCTCCTTAGACTCCACCCTCCACTGAGACAATACATCAATATTGTCTAAGGAAATGACATCTGGATCCATTGGTGCTTCTATTTGCTTCACTCGAAGTCGGATATTGTAATGCACATACACTAAATCATTGAGGCATGCGAACTCCAACCTGTAAGAGTGTAAAAAAAACTAATGAGTCTTGACTCTTGACTCTTGACACTTGAAGGTCATAAATTAAAAATTAAAAATTACAATAAGTGTAATTGCTCAACTAAAGGCTGGAGCTCAAAGTTATACATGTTGCACTTTTTGCGTGTATTTTCTCAAATACACTCCAATTGCGGTCACACCCTGAAGAGCTACATGTTTGACTCAAGATTCTTATGGCCAATTTCTGCAAATTTGGTGCCCTTGCACCATAGTTTCGCCACCAAATATCTACAACAAAATAAATAAATAAAAAATTCAAAAACTTGAAACATAAATAAACTTTCAAATAAAAGTTACATAATTGAATTTTAAAAAACTAGAATTATAAGTAAGAAAATTCTAAATTGAAAATTCTAATTTCTAACGAGTGATAACTTGTCACTTACGTGGCATGAAGAGGTTCCTTTCCCTAACAGCATCATCAAAGCCAAATAGGCCAACACAATCCCGATAAAACAGTATCTCGCGATTGATTTTGCTACAAAGTTCAAGATCAGGTACCATCCTATGAATACAGGAATGGAGCCCTTCCATCACCTCCTCAAGCAACAAATCGAGACAATGTGTTGCACACGGAGTCCAGAACAATGTTTGATGCCTCTCCATAAGTATCTTGCTGGCAGACACATAATTCGTTGCATTGTTTGTTATGACTTGCACCACATTCTACACACCAATCTCCCAAATGAACCCATCTAACAACTCACATATCGTTGTTGCATCTTTGATTTGTTCTGATGCATCCACTGATTTAATAAACATTGTACCTTTAGGACAATGTACCAAGAAATTTAGAAGGGTCCTACCCTTTCTATTTGTCCAACCATCGGACATCACTGTGCATCTAGAAACTTCCCATGTTTTTTCAACTCTGCCAATCTAGAGTTGATGTCCTGCTTTTCTGCTTGAAGAATTGCCCCCCGCAACTCCTCATATGTAGCACTTTTGTACCCTGGGCCCACAACAACAATAGCATCACACATTGGCTGCCAAAACGGATTGGTTTTGGTAAGTCGCTTCAGAAAAGACACCTCCCCATGACTCTATCTGCTTCTTGCTTCTCCTTTTTTTTAACAATTGATTTTATGCCAGGTTGTGCTCCATGTCTTGTTCGTGGAACAAAAAATGATGACTTCGCACTAGCAGTAGCAGGTGATGCTGTGGAGCCCCTCCCACTACCCTTAGCATCAAAATCAGAAGAAGATATCCCGAAAGATCTACCTGCACGTTCAGCCTTGTT
The DNA here is from genome assembly GCA_031772625.1 of Pinus tabuliformis. Lineage (NCBI taxonomy): Eukaryota > Viridiplantae > Streptophyta > Pinopsida > Pinales > Pinaceae > Pinus > Pinus tabuliformis. The sequence continues at coordinate 109,879,592 of CM062804.1, forward strand.
TCTTTCTGTCTCTTCCTTCTTTCTATCTTTTTCATCAATTGCTTTAAGAGCTTTTTGTATAAGCTCCGGACTAGAAACTGTACAAATCCCAACGTCATGTCCAGTGAGTCTAGCAAGATGGTATTTCAATTGCGTAACCCCTCCTATCATCTTGGTCCCACATAATTTGCATGATAGATATGCCCGATTTATCCCACCATCAAGCTCCCCATACTCCCAAAATGGGTCCAAGGCTTTTGGCATATTTGAATTTTGTAATGAGCTAACTCAAACCTAGGGCACCCAAAAAAAAATGGAATTAATAAGTAATAACCACCTCATTTTACAAAATAATTTTTTTGCTACATTATTTGCAATGTGAATTCAATGAAAAATCATAAATGACGATAAGAGGGTGCTTTTGAAATTAAAAAAAAAATGGAGTTTGCTGTCCAAATATGGAGAAAACCCTTGCATTTGCTCATGGGCATGAAAATCATAGCAAATGGAAAAAAAAAACAAGCAACATGTTTGTAGGCAAATAGGCAAGCAAGAATAACCCTAAAACTAAAAGAAAAATCATTAACATAGGGGTTTATTTGAACATACCTGTTAATGGAAGAAATGAAGATTGTCTCACTGTTCTTCAATCTTTGATCAACAAAATATTCGTTGTTGGTGGCGATAATAGCTATTCAACTCTCGAATCCTCCTTGGCAGCAAGCGCAATGCTCGCCCCTTTCTTCTCCAGCAATCGAAAAACCAAATGAGTGAAAACAAAATCGGCCTTTTATAGCTGCGGCGGCAAATTGTTTTATTTTTTATTTTATTTATATATTTTTATTTATTTATTTTTTTTTCGAAAAACCAAATGAGCGAAAAAAAAAACAAAATCGGCCTTTTCTAGCCGCGGTGGATTTTTTTTTGTTTTTTTTGTTTTGTTCTCTCTGTTGTGTTGTTTCTTGAGCCCGACGATATTTTGCATCGTAGCGCGATATTTTCCCGAGATATCGTCGATATTTCGGAAATATCGCAATATTTTCGGGGAGACAAAATATCACGATATATCCTCGGCGATATCTCGTCTTCCCGAAAATATCGTGATATTTCCGAATATCGGCAATATTGTCATCACTGGTTCAAACTGTCATTATAAAGAGGTAAATATTATTTTTCTGAAGCGTAGACTTTGATCATAGCCTTCAATTTGCAGTAATACTTGAGCATGGCAATATGAATAGAATCATAGATGTTAATAAAGAATTTATGGCTTTTACCTGAGTAATGCATGCATTTTTAGACATCTGTACTCAAAGCTCTTGCATCTTCGAACATGAAGAATTTAGTATTATTGGAATTAGTTTGAATATTTTGAATTTTGTAAAATTTCTAGGTGCTCGATGTTGTTTATTTGGCCTTGAATTATGCAGGCTTTCACAAAAAGAGATCTGTATGTAGAGAATCTGATTGGTCGTAATTTACAGGTTGGGTTTGATGCATTGTTCTTTGGAAGAGCAGATTACCAGGACATTGCAAATCGGAGAGAGCAACGTACAATGGAGATGGTTTGGCACAGTTCTAATTCCTTTGGGACATATGGAGAGGTGGGAACGAATTTATGATTTCTAACGATCTGAAGATTCTCCTAGTTTTCATGTCACTTTGCATCATTAGCAATCCCATAAGTAATAGTTTTGTTTGAGGAATTATCTGGTTCTTCGCTTTTTTTCATTATGTGATTGTGAGTTATGAAGTTCAGTTTCTGTGAAGCATGCAGTTTTGTTTTAAAGCAGTATAATTTTGAGAGGATATATATTCTCACATATTTGTTGTTCTTGTGGTCTATTTTCTCAGTGCACGTGAATACAACCATAATGTTTTAAATGTATCTGATCTATTAAAATGCTTACTGTTCAGGTATTTACTGGAATACTTCCAAATTGTTATATGCCTCCTGATGACTTTAATTTTGGTATTGCAACAACAGAATCTGTAATCCAGGTGATCATTTATCTCTGTTATATGTATTTTATAAGCTATAAACTAAGCTCAAGATGCACATTACCAAAGTTTCTCTGCCATGCAGGATGATCCTCTTCTGTATGATTTTAATGTTGAGGAAATGATTGATAAATTTGTTTACCTCGCCAGAGAACAGGTGATTGAAGTTACATCTATATTGTAGAATGTGAAATTATTGTAAATCAAGTTGCATCATTCTAGCCCAAAAAAGTACTGAAGTTTTTAATTGATTGAGTGGATATGAATGTGTAGGCCAAGGACTATCGTACAAATCATATCATATGGACTATGGGTGAAGATTTCCAATATGAAAGTGCAGGTACTTGGTTTAAACAGATGGATAAGCTCATACATTATGTGAATAAGGTCAGTACCTATGCTTACAAAAGTAACCTATTTTCAGAGGGCCAGGCTAATGTCTTCTGGTCCAATTTGATAGTTTAAATCTCCTTCCGGTGCAATGGTTAAAAAAGTCAATATTATTAAACTCATGTTAAAATATTAAATCGCATGAAATAAATACAAAGTAAATACACAAAATCGCCCAAAGAGTAAACACAAGATTTGCAAAGTGGGGGTAGTGCAACTGAAAATAGTATTTAAAAATATGATACACACTTGATGCTTGACTTGTTCAATGGTTGTGTTACCACAAAATCTAGCAGGTCTTGGAGAGGGAAACCCTACAAGACAAAAGCTAGACAAAGTGCTAACAATGGGGTAGAGGCTCAATGTCTCCTCAGCCAAAACCCCCTGCTCTTTACCGATTTTCATCGATGTGAGGAGTCCCGGTAAACGAGGAATCACTTACAGTCGATATGCTAATGATAAGGTACAAAGTGAGCCTTCTAAAGCTCATTCAAAGAGAGCCACAAGAGAGTCGCTTGGACATCCAACAGGAAGAAACTTAGTTTTATGGCATTCCCCTAATTTCACAAGTCAACAAAATGCTTCCAGACTTATGATAAAAGTTAAAAGTTTTTTCCTAAATTAGGCTATCCAGCACAACAGAAGTCCTCTCTGAATTGTGCCAAAGATCAAGCTTTCGCTTGTGATGGCCAAGAACATAACAAGACTTGTACGGGAAAGATTCATTAGTTTGTTTGCAAAGAAGGAAATCTAAACTAGAACAAAAGGAAATCTAATTTATGAGTACAATGAAATCTAAGCTAAGAAATGAATGTTTTGCAGTGCTCAAGTTTATTCTAATAAGTTAATTTTAACCAAATTGAAGAAACCATGAAATTGAGATAAAACACAACGACCCCCTACCCCGGCCGGGGTAGGGGGGATGGGATGCCTAGGGGACTCCCACTAGCTCCCTCAAGGTTACAATGATATTTTAGAAGGTTTGGTACCCTTTGAAACAAAGGGAAATGGATTGTTGACCCCTTTTTAACTAGGGGGAAGGATATGGATGCCTTTTGGTGTCCTAGATGGTCTAAATCACCAAAATTTGGGCAACACTTCCCCTTGTATGTTTGCAAACCTGAAAAAAACAACAAGCTACTAATGGTGAAAGATGCCCCAAATAACTTTGGGAACACCCACAAAAGTTAGTCCCAAAATCAGAAATTTTCCAAGTGAAAACTTAAAAAAAATGAGAAAAACTAGTTTAAAGAGCTAACTAAATTTAGCTCTTTTAGATGCTTACTATTTGATGTTGGAACAACAAACGAATGACACTATTATTTGCAAATATATCTATGGTAGTTTATAAAAGTAGCCAGAAAAGATTTTAGAGATTTTAGCTTAGAAGTAAGAGAAGGGGAAGAAGCTTGTAGGAGGAATCCTTGGGCAATGGAGCCTGTTGTTGGAGCACGACAGGATATGGCTTCTTATGGTTTGAAGTTAATGGAGCATCTAGCCAAAGTGATCCACTTTTCCAAATCGAGGTGCTTGCAAAGCTTACAAAAAATTCTCACCAAAAAACTTTGTTAAGAGATAGGTGTTTCCTACATATGAAATCTATAAAATATGCCAATCAAACTAGAAGCACATATAATCTTGAATTCCAAGATGTAAGACAACAAATAGATTTAACAAATAACCAACTTTGAAAAATCTATTCCTACTGGGTAACAATACCCCTTCAAAGGCCTATAACAAAGCTTAAAGCAATATAAACACAAAGCAAGGTTACCTCATATGTTAAACATCAAGCATCCACACAAAGCTTGTACACCATTATTTGCCTCCAAAGCCTTTTATTCCAAATGACAAGAACAATTACAAATGCTAGCAAAGCTCTCTTCCAATCTTACTCTCTAATTCTTTTTTGAAATGGAGGAGAGTGCTTTGTTTTATAGACCAAGAGGGAGGAGTTTCCAAAGAATAGTTTCCAAAGAAACTCTTCAATTAGAAAAAGAGGAAACTATTCAACTTATAAGAAGAGGAAACTTTTTTAACTAGAAAAAGAGGAAACTTTTTCTAATTAAAAAGGAGGAAATTTTTTAACTTAGAAAAAGTTTATTTATTCACCTTTTTGAGTGAATAATTGATTTTCATGAGGAAAAATTAATATTTTCTCTCAAAAAGGGGGTACTAAGGTAAAGTGGGTACTCTAAGTTAGAAAACAAGTACCCCCAAGGCATATGACACCTCCTAGTACCGCTTTTTAATTATTACATAAATTTTACAAGGAAAATTCCCGTTTGTGGGAATTTTTTTATTATTATAAAAAAATCATAGAAAAATCTAAATGCAATTCCGTAAGACTCTGGATAATGAGTAGCATGGTAATATACATTGACTTTAGACTTAGACAACACCACTAAGGCCTAGCCATTAGGATGTACTCCAACTTTGGAGGTATGAGTGAAAAAAATTAGGAAATTATTAATTGCTAAAAAGAAAAAAATAATTAACCAAGTAAAAAACAACGCTCTAGAGTAACCACCCTAATAACTATGTCCTAGGGAGCTAAGCTGTGAAGCACGGGTTTGCGAACCCAGGGGTGGGGTTCACGAACCTGTCCCGGGTTCTCGTCCCAACGAACCGTTGTTGGAGCATGTACTTCCCAGACGAATCCATACGAACCGAGTTATTCCCATAAGAACTCGGTACTCAATAACTGCGGGTTGGGTTCGTTAGCTTAAACGTGTTCGCTGAACCCTAAAAATGGGTGCATGAACCCCGAAAATGGGTGCGTTACAGGTTCTTATGTGGCATGCGAGATCATTTGCATTTTCCATTCGCACAGGTCGGACAAAGGCACAACAGTTTGTGGCATTGGTGGCGGGTTGGAGATTGAAGGCAACGACATAGCATGCAACAGTTTGTGGTGTTGGTGGCGGGTTGGGGATTGGAGGTAACAATGCAGCATGCAATAGGTAATGACTATGAAAGACCCATCATGATTTGAAGTCTAATAAAAACTTAAAAATGAACCACAAACTAGAAAAATCGTATCTTAAATATATTTCGTTCAAAATTGCTCTCACGAACTAAAATATCACTGGCATCAAATACTCAGATTGGGTGTTTTAAAATATGGGAAGCATATTGCTTTCAAATACTCGAAATTGTGTTGTAAAATAAGTGCAGGCCACTTTATAGGTAAGAGCTAGAATTTAGGGCCTATATTAAAAAGTTATGAAGCCAATGTGTTTTGACAGCATAATTCAGTTGTTTGTTTTATGGGTTAAAAAATATTTGTAATTAACGTTGTTGCATTTGCTTGATAACGTAAGCCGTGTGAGGGTTACAAGAATTTAAATGAGTTCTCTTTTTATGAGTTTCAAAGCCTTCGGGCTATTCTATATACACCTCTTCTTATATCACCCCGTTCAAGAATGCTGTCTTGACATCCATCTAGTGAATCTCCCATCCCATTTGAGCTGCTAGGGATATAACGAATTTGATAGGTGTATATCTGGCTATTGTGGGGAAGGTCTACTCATAGTTTATTCCTTCCTTTTGTGCGTACCCCTTTGCCACAAACCTAGCCTTGTACTTCTCTATACTGCCATCTGCAACATGCTTGATCTTGTAGATCCACCTTGATCCTACAACTGATTTATCCTTTGGTCTAGGTACCACTTCCCAGACATCATTCGTCATGATAGAACTATACTCTTCTACCATGGCATCCACCCAAACTTCTTGTTGTATGGCTTCCTGAAAGCTGGAGGGTTCTTCAACCTATGCTACCAAGGCTTGGTACTTGTCAGGCTGTCTACACTGCCTCTTCTCAGTTCTAGGAGCTCGGACAAACTCCTTAGCGTCCCTCAGCGTCTACTATACTTCCGTGCTGGTTCTACCGCTAGTGGTGGGAATCTCAATCATATCCTCCTCCTGTTCTTGCTGTTCCATCTGCTGAGAACTGCCTGGATTTTCTACTCTTGAGGAAATACTGGTGTTGGTCACTGTGCTCGATTCTGGTGTCTATCCTCTTGCTTGTCCTCCTTGCTGCCCCTGCTGTTGTTGGACTAATGGAACATCTACTGACTGACCTTCTGCTAGCATCTCTCGAGATTTCCTAAAAGCTCTATCCTCCATGAACTTTGCATCCCGTCTTACTACAATCTTCCTGTTGCTAGGAATGTAGATTTTGTATGCCTTCGAGGTCTGCTATATCCTACGAGGTACCCCTTTTCTGCAGTCTAATCCAATTTACTACGCTTCTCGTCTGGAATGTGACAATATGCCACACTTCCGAATATCCTAAGATGACTCACCTCCGGCTTCTTCCTTGTGAAGACACCTTCAGGCGTTTTCTTCCCCAATGCTCTGTGACGAGTTATATTCTGGATATACATCGCTGTGTTGCATTCCTCTGCCCATAAGAATCTAGGCAAGTCCTGGTCATACAACATAGCCTTTGCCGCCCCAACAATAGTTCTATTCTTTCGCTCTACTACTCCATTCTATTTTGGATTATATGGAGCTGTCCATTCTCTTTTGATGCCCTCCTTTGCGCAGAAATCTGTGAAGTCTTTGTCCGTATACTCTCCACCATTATCTGAACACAATACCTTTATCTTTTTCCCTGTCATGTTCTCTACGAGAGCCTTAAACTCTCTAAACTGATCAAAGACCTCATCCTTGTTCTTTAAGAAATAGATCTAGGTTTTTCTAGAGTGATCATTAATAAAGGTGACGAAGTATTCACCACCACTAAGAGCTCTTGTGGACATCGGGCCACAAATATTTGAGTGTACCAATCCCAATAGCCCTTGTGCTCTATTGTTACTTCTGGAAAAAGTTGCTTTAGCGTACTTCCCTAGTACACATCCTTTGCATACATCATCATGCTTAGTACTAAGGACTGGAACTCCTGTAACAGTCTCTCTGAGCATCCTCAGTGCTCCATGGTGTAAGTGTCCCATTCGCTTGTGCCACAGTTCATTCAGTTCCTTTTCACCATTATGATTGCTACCTATCAGTGCTATTGGAGACTTGAGCTGCAATCTATACAGTCTGTTGCTTCGAGCTCCAATTTGTCTCTTCTTCTTCCAGCTTGGATGTTTGACGTATACTTTCCTTCCAATGAAGTATACATTGTATCCCTTGTCCTATAACTGGGACACTGAAATCAGATTCATTCCTAACACGGGCACATGCAGAACATTATGGCTCGGATGCTGGTTTCTGCTTCTGTCTGAAATGCTATGGTGCCTGTCCCTACTGGAGTACTCTTCGTTCTGTTTCCCATAGTAATCTAGAAGTCCATTTGCTCTTCTTGATAGCTCGAGAAATATTCTCGTACTCTAGTCATATCGACTGAAGCCCCGCTATCAATATACCAAACATCTGCTGACACTGAACTTGACAAGCATGTGAATTCTTCTTCCAATTTGGAAGATAATTTAGAGGCATCTTGATTTTCCATCCTTCTTTGTGCTATTTTTCCTATCGATTTTTGACGCTTTTCTGCCCCAGCAACTGCTGCAGAAAAACTATGTCTTCACCTGAAGACTGCTCTGCGCTGAAGCTTTTGCATTGCTCCCTTTGTCACTGGCAAACTTCGATCTGGAAATCTTTCTCTCTGTCGACTCTCTCAGAGAGAGATTTTCCTATGAAAATTTTGCCCTCCTAGACTGGACTGCACAATCCCTCTGGGGATTCAATTTTCTGCCTATGCAACAATTTCGAACTCCCTCCTCTTCAACGCTGGCTCTTCTGGTCTGCACTCTTGCTTAACCTTGCTCTGATACCATGTGAAAATTTCTGAATAGAAATCCAACTGCAGTGATTGATATTATTTCTTCTACTTATTAATTCAGAAATAAGTTATTCACAGTGTTTCTACAACAAATATCGAAATAAATTCTACTGCAGCCTTCATAATTAAAATACTGCGGAAAGTAAATGCAAGGAAAAATACTAGCACAAGTATAATCACAATGACACAGTTATTTTTGGACAATTGTCCCCGGAAAAACCCAATGTGGGAAAACCGGTGTAGCAGATGAGGGTTTCTTTATTGATCTTTAACAAAATCTCATTTACAGGATACAACCAGTAAAAATAGAAGAGGAATTTCTGTGAGAAATTTTACAAACAATGTTCTCACGCTTCACAGTGAAATTCTGACTCTGGAGAGGACCTGCTGCCCTCTCTGCGTCTCACTGCATCAATTGCTCCGCAGTCCCAGTGTCATTGCCTCTGCGTTGTTCCTCCTATGCTCTGCGTCTTCTCTCTGCTCCTGCACTCCCGACTAATGCTGATTCCATCCCTCTTCCTCACCTGCAACTCATCCTCTGATACGATTTTTTCTTGCCAAACTTCGACCAGTGAGAAAATCGATCTTACCTGGGTAATTGGGCATTTGCTTATTGTGTCTGCCAAATTCCCATCGAAGCCCTTCTTATAATACTCTAGTTGAGTAATCAACAACCCATATTAGGTTCTAAAAATACGGCTCAGATCGTATTGATTTGATCCTTGTCTACTTCTAGAAGTTTCACCCTCAATTTAATTAATACCCTTTAATTATTTTAATTTCCTAAGTTTAGACTTAGGTACCCGTTAAAAATAATTAATTATTTTAATAAAACTGTCTCTGGGTGGAATTTCCCAAAACGATTTCTGGGTATTGTGGAATACATGTGTCCTAGCCTCCCTGCAAATTTTGAGGCTTAGAGCACATCCGATGCTACCATAAATCAACAATGAGCAGGTCAACGTGGAAGTCAACCCAGCGGAAAAGACCAAAGACAAATCAGGCGAGCGAGAAGATCATTGATTGAAGCTGATATTTTGCCTCATGATTTGCTTCTTCGATAGCAAATCATGAAGAATCGTTATTTTATTTAGGAAATGTTATTTTAAGATGTTCTATTGAGAAGGATAGGCTTAGAAATCTCCAAACTGTTTAACAAAGGAGGTTATAAAACCTACCTCTCAGCACAATGATACACATGACTGGTTATTATTTTAAAACTCTTTGCAATCGATTAATTGAGCTCTTGATTCCACTATGCTGTGCATATAATGCGTGGTTAATCTTTGCTGATCTCTGCATACCTACACTCACGGGAGGGCCCCGTGGGAGTTGTAAGGTTTTGTTTTTATTTCTAGTTAAGCTTTCTGTTTCATAGGATTTGTTGATTTGGGGTAGCATCGGATGTGATCTAGCTATGAAAATTGGTGGAGAGGCTAAAGCACATCCGGATGAAGAGGTTATTAAAATAATTAATATTTTTAATGAGTTCCTAACTCTAAACTCAGGGAAATAAAAATATTAATGGGTATTAGTAAAGATAAGGATGAGAAGCTTCCAAAGGATAAGGAGCAAGTCTCTTATAATCTTAGCCGTTGATTAGGGACTTAATCTCGACCGTTGATTCATCAACAGGAAAAATATAAAGGGGGACTTGAGGGTCAGTTGGAGATACACTGAGGGAGATTAGTTAGTTCAATTTCTGGAGCGGGGTTCGCTGAGAAATTTGAACTAGAGGTCTGGATTGCACGAAACGGAGAGCTAGGAACAATACCAAAAGATCAGTGTAGAGATTAGAGAGGCAGACGTAGAGCCTCTCAGGTAGATGCAGAGGCAACAGGACTGCGAAGTCACTGGAGGGCCTGCGTGGGTGACGCAGAGAGGCCCAGTGTTGACGCAGAGGGTCTGGGAGCTGCGCAGAGGTAGCAAGTCCGACGTTGAGTCTGGAAGAGGTGCTAGAGAATTTATCTCTATTGGGTAAGCCAGTTTGGCACCCAGTTGTACTCAAGAATAGCTAATTAATAAAATCCTCCTCTGCTGGACCTATTTTCCCGCATTGGGTTTTTCCGGGGACAGTTTTCCAAAATATTTGTGTTGATGTGTTTGATTCTTGTGCATGTATTTGTTTCTGTATTATGGTGTGATATCTGCAACAGAATTTATTTTAATGTTTACTGAAGGGTTTTCGTAAATAACTTATTGGAAAATAAGTAGGTAAAATAAATCAGTTGTTGCAGTGATAGAATTTTCACATGGTATCAGAGGGAGTAATCAGAGACAGGAAGGGAAATTGCACAAGAGACAGTAATTTCGATTCTCTATGTTGGCTTCCAGATTGGAAGAATAAGTTGCTTGTGTGACTAGCTCTGCATCATCAGAAGTATGGTATATAGACAGTGGAGCCTCCTGGCATATGATGAGAATCCGAGAATGTTTCTTAGATTATTAGGAGGAAAGGATGAATTTTCAGATCACCATGGGGAATAAGGCAAAGTGTACTCCAGTAGGGAAGGGTACCGTAGTTTTTCAAAAAGAAACGGGAGAGCAGTTCTGTGCTACCAATGTGCTGCATGTACTAGGACTGGGGATGAACTTACTTTCCATATCGCAACTTCAAGGCAAGGGCTATGACGTTTTCTTTGTCAAGGAGAAAGTATACGTCAAACACCCGACCTGGAAAAAGAAAGTGCAGATTGGGATCAAAAGTAATAGGTTGTACAGATTACAACTAGAATCACGAATGGCATTGATAGGCAGTCATGGAGACAAGGATTTGAACGAACTATGTTACAGAAGAATGGGGCATTTGCACCATGGGGCTCTGAGAATTCTCAGGAAAACTGTAACAGGAGTTCCGAATGTTAGTACAGAACGAGATGATGTATGCAGAGGATGTGCTCTAGGAAAGTATGCTAAAGCGACATTTACTAGAAGTAAAATGTTGATTTGTGGTAACATCGGATGTGCTCTAGCCATGAAAATTGGTGGAGAGGCTAAAGCACATAAGACATGAGATCTCCAAGACCCCGAAATGGTTTGGGCAGATTCTAACCGGTTTGGGAGATATTAAAATAATTAATATTTTTAATGGAGTTCCTAACTCTAAACTTAGGAAAAATAAAATATTAATGGGTATTAATATAAAACTGGGTTAGAAGGGTCCAAAAGTCATGGATCAAGCCAAATATAATCTTAGCCGTTGATGGACCAACGAGAAAAGTATAAGAGGAGGCTTGAGGGTCAGCTGGTGAACACACCAGAGTGATCAGTCATTCTATTCTCTAGAGTGGGGTTTGCTAAGAGAGATAGAATCAGTGATCAACAACGAGGGGTAGTGAATACATAACAGAGAGGGAGAGTTAGTACCAGAGAGAGCGCAAAGCCGGGAGAGGTTGACGTAGAGGCAGTTGGGTGCTACGTAGAGGCAGCCAGGAGAGGCAAGCGTGTGAGACGCAGAGGGTCTAGGGGCTGACGCAGAGGCTCCAGAAGCTGGCATAGAGGCTAGCAGAGCTAACGCAGGGCCAAGAGGCAGCGCTGGAAGGATTTCGTGGGACAGACTGGGAGCTGGTGAGCCGGGTAGGGTGATGCATGCCCTATCAGAGTGACGCAGAGCAGTGGGAGCTGCAATTGTTGCTGTGAGATTGCTCATCCGGTGATTTATCAGCCAAAATATCTGTCTCTGAGGAGAGGTACTACTGCCGAGGACATTCTCTGTTGGGTGAGCCATTTTTGGTACCCTGGTTGTATTCTGAAAACTGCATAATAATAAAACCCTCTGAATAGCTGCACTGGTTTTCCCACATTGGGTTTTTCTGGGGACATTGGTTCAAAAATAATGGTGTCACTTGTGTGCTTGTTTTCCTTCAGTTGATGATCTGTAAAAGTTGATACTGTACTTATATTTATTTTCAGTATTTACATGGTAAATAACTTGTTAAGTAATTAAACAAGTAAGAAGAAATAAATCAGATAGTACAGGAAGAATTTCTAACGGTTAAACTTAGAAATTCCAACATGGAATTAGAGCGTGGTTGCAGATCACAGGACAATTGAAGGCACCAATCGAGCAAATCAGTAGCAGCAGAAACAACTGTCCCGAGTGACAGAAGTTGTTCCTAACAAAAAGCATCAAGGAAGAGGTGACGCAGAGGGCCTGCGTCATCAGTTTGAGCCAGGAGGAGGATCAGCGCAGAGGCAGAGGAGCAAATCTGACCTATGAAGTGCTCGATCATCTTTCTCAGTCAGGAAGGATCGACGCTATGGCCAGGAGGTGCAGATTTTGCCGGTGCTGGGATTGCGCAGAGCTTAAAGGTTTAGTGCTTTCAGTTGCTAGGGCATAGGAGGCTGTGGGTAATCTACGGAGTGAAGCTGGTGGGGTACTGTGGTCAGAGCAGTACCTAATAGGGCAAGACCAAGGAGGAGGGAGTTGTTGCCAAGGCGGATTTCTAGCCAAGTAATCCGGATCAGTGGTGCAGTTGCACAGACGATCGAAGTGGGGCAACTCGATGTTGGTAGAAGGATTTCCAGAAGGGAAATCGAGACTTAGAGGGAGTTGAACCAAGAACTTCCAGACGGGAAGTTGAGAGACTCAGCAGGAGTTGAACAAAGGACTTCCAGGAGGGAAGTAGAGAGACTTGGAGGAGTCGAAAGAAGAGCAGCGAGATGGTCGTGAATGGATTGAGAGACCAGGATAGGCTGGATAGAGCGTCCAACTTTGTAGTCTGGAAGGCCAGGAACTTCTCCTTCGCCTTGAAAATAATAGAGATCCTAGTTGACCTAGCTGAAAATGAGAAGTACAAGGAGGCAATGGCCAGGGCGAAGTGCATCCTTGATGGGGTCAAGGATCATGTGGTATCGCATATTGCCGAGAAGAATACGACAAATGAGATGTGGGAGGCCCTGAAGAAATTGTACCAGTGTACTTCCGTGCAGAGGAAGAGATGTTACTTGAGAATCAGCTGCGGTCATACCAGATGTAGAAGGGAGAGCAGATAGATGTCTTCCTCGGTCTATTGAAGGAGATCCGTCACCAGCTAACTTCCATAGTGGCCACGTCGGATGAGGAATTGATGGTGAGGACCGCATTGAACGCAGTCTCAGAGGATTGGGAGGTATTTGTCCAAAGCATACTAGGCAGGACGAGCCCTCCGGATTGGGAGGAACTGTGGGCGGCTCTTCGTCAAGAAGAGATCAAACGATTGACCAAGGCGGGGAATAGCGACAAAGGGGTCAGAATCAAGGAGGAAGAAGAGGATGCAGCTCTAGCATCTGCGGGAAAGCAGGAAAAGAGGAAAAAGAAGGACCACTCCAAGGTCAAGTGCTTCCATTGTGGGGAGTTGGGTCATTTTGCAAACCAGTGTCTTAGGAAGAAGAGCAAGGGAGAGGCTTCCGAGACCAAGGCAGCGCCAGCGAGGGCGGAGAAAGAAGTCGAGGAGGATGACGATTGCGCCATGAGTGCTCATGTGCCACTTGAGAAGAAGTGGGGAGACATCGAGTTGTAGTCAGACGTATTACATGCGATGAGGCGCAGGATCCTTGAGGCACCCAACCTCTTGGATTATACCTTGCTACGGGAGCGCCGAAGTGGAGTAGCAGGACTGGCGAATGTCGGTAGAGACAGATGCAGATGAAGCGGCAGAAAGTGCTATAGTGCAGGGTCCCGGGGTAGTGCGAGGCTAGCAAGCTGCAACAGTGCGAGAGGCACGGGAGTGTTGCACCAGTGCAGGATGGCACAAAGAGGTGTGCAACGGAGCGAGATGCAGGGAGTTGTTACAGTAGCACAGAGGTCAGTAGAGGGAGCACTTGTTAGCGACAGAGGGAGCTTTAGCATCGGGAGTGTCTCTAGCTTGACAGGGATGTCAGAGTTGGGTGGATCAGTTACTTAATTCTCAGTAATTGGGTTGCAGTGTAGTAGCAGTATGCAGTAGCACGATGCAACGTGAGGAGAAGGGGATGCAGTGTAGATGTAGTGCTGGGTATATGGACCAGCAACAACACGGATGCAGAGAGAGATGCTGTATGGGTGTAGTAGTAGCTGTGGCAGGTTCATGTGTAGTAGTACAGGATGCAACAGTGCAGAGGATGTTGGGCGGGGAGGCCTAGCATTAGCACAGGGACCGATGCTGGATGATCAGGGTGATACTTAGTGAGGAGTATTACTAGAGCATAGTCCTCGCTAAGAGGGAGTGTTGATTTGGGGTAGCATCGGATGTGCTCTAGCCATGAAAATTGGTGGAGAGGCTAAAGCACATGAGATCTCGAAGACCTAGAAATGGTTTGGGCAGATTCTAACCGGTTTGGGAGATATTAAAATAATTAATATTTTTCCTATCTCTATCAAATTGCAGAGAAAGGATATCTGGTGGGATATAATGAGAATGCTAAGACACACAAAATCTATCTTTCAGGTAGTAGGAAGGTAGTAGTTCGATGAGATGTGAAGTTCATGGAGGACAAGGCCTTAGAAAATCTCGAGAAATGCCTTCCGAGGAGCAGTCAAAAGATGAGCCGTTGGTCAAACCACTTCAACCAATGGAAGTAAAGAATTCTTCCTCAGATCAGAAAGAATCACAAGAGGAGGAGGAGGTAACCGAAGCACCTGCTACCAAAGGAAGAACGAGCAGGGACTTCGTCAGATTCTGCGAGATGCAGAGGATTTCATCGGTGCATCAAGAAACAATAAAAGGGAGCGAAAACAACTAGATAGACATCAAGAATTAGTAGCCCAGGATGGGGATCCTGCAAGTTTTCAGGAGGCTGCTCAACATCAGTTTTGGTTGGATGCGATGGTAGAGGAATACAAATCCATAATGGTGAACGATGTCTGGGAGGTAGTGCCGAGGCCTCAAGACAGATTGGTGGTAGGTCGAGATGGATCTACAAGATTAAATACACTGCAGACAACAGTGTGGAAAAATACAAAGCTAGGTTTGTGGCTAAGGAGTATGCTCAGAAGGAAGGAATTGACTACGAAGAGACCTTCGCCCCAGTATCCAGGTATACATCTATTAGAACTGCGATATCTCTTGCAACACATATGGGATGGGAGATTCATCAGATGGATGTCAAAACGACATTCCTGAACGGGGTGATAGAAGAGGAGGTATACGTTGAACAACTAGAAGGCTTTGAGACACATGAGAAAAAGTCTCATGTATACAAATTTAAGAAAGCCTTGTATGGGCTGAAACAGGCACCTAGAGCATGGTATGGTCGAATTGATGGCTACTTGCAGAAGATGGGATTTGTCAAGAGTGACGCAGATCCAAGTCTCTACTATCTGGTTGTAGAGAATGAGCCTCTAATCCTAGTATTATATGTGGATGATCTCATCCTGTCAGGATCATCCAGGCTCATCGGGGACTGCAA
This sequence comes from Pinus tabuliformis, assembly GCA_031772625.1. NCBI lineage: Eukaryota > Viridiplantae > Streptophyta > Pinopsida > Pinales > Pinaceae > Pinus > Pinus tabuliformis. The sequence continues at coordinate 109,895,127 of CM062804.1, forward strand.
GAAGAATCTAGCCACATAATTTGACATGAAGGATTTGGGACAAATGCATTAATTCCTGGGGTTGGAAGTTTGGCAACAAAAGGGGGAGATCTTCCTTGGGCAATGGAGATATGCTACATAAATTTTGAAGAGATTCAGGATGCAGGATTGTAAACCCATGGCTACTACAACGATCACCATCTCGAAGAAAATTGACGCATCAGAAGACGAGGATGTTGATCCCACCTTATACAGGCAACTCATAGGGTCCCTAATGTATCTGGTCAATACCAGGCCAGACTTTGTTACGTTGTCAACACCCTTAGAGTCAGTTCATATATATACAGGGAACAATCGATTATGGACTCTTGTACACCCGGAGTAAGGATATCAGATTGAGTGGATTTACTGATGCAGATTGGGTTGGAAATTGAGTGGATCAGAAAAGTACCTCTGGGTACTGTTTCAACATTGGATCGGGAATGACCTCTTGGTGCAGTAGGAAACAAAATCAGTAGCTCTGAGCTCAGCTGAAGTAGAATATATGGCTACAAGCATAGCTTCGTGCGAAGCCATATGGCTTAGAAAACTACTTGTGAACCTATTCAGAAGGAAGATGGAGGCGACCAGGATCATGTGTGATAATTAGAGTTGCATCAAGTTCTCTGAGAATCCAGTATTTCACGATGGGTCAAAGCATATAGATATTCGGTGTCAATTTGTCAGAGACTGTGTCCAATGAGGAGTTGTACAGTGGAGCTACAACCCTACAGGTGAACAGGTGGCAGACATCCTTACCAAGGCCCTTGGAAGAACCAAGTTTGATTATTTCAGGGAGAAGATGGGGATGATAAAGAATCCATTTTAGTAGCAGAAATGGGTATGATGTTGTAGTGCGTAGAAGTTAGCAGTAGCACGATGCAACATGATGAGAAGGGTTTCCAATGTAGATGCAATGTTGGGAAAAAGGACCAGCAACAACATGGATGCAGAGGGAGTTGTAGTGCAGATGCACTGTTGGGAAAAAGGACCAGCAGCAGCACGGATGCAGAGGTAGCTGTAGTACAGATGTAGCAGTGGCAGTGATAGAGCCATGGGCAGCAGTACAGGATGCAACAGTGCAGAGGATGTTGGGTGGGGAGGCGTAGCATCATCACAAGTACCAGTGCCGTATAGTCGGAGTGATGCTCAGTGTGGAGTATTACTAGAGCACAGTGCTCACTAAGAGGGAGTGTTGATTTGGAGTAGCATCGGATGTGCTCTAGCCATGAAAATGGTGGAGAGGCTAAAGCACATAAAATCTCCAAAACCCAGAAATAGTTTTGGAAAAATCCATCCGGATGAAGAGTTATTAAAATAATTAATATTTTTAATGAGTTCTTAAGTCTAAACTTAGGGAAATAAAAATATTAATGGGTATTAATAAAGATAAGGATGAGAAGCTTCCAAAAGATAAGGATAAGTCTATTTTAATCTTAGCTGTTGATTAGGGACTTAATCTCGGCCGTTGATTCATCAACATGAAAAGTATAAAAGGGTACTTGAGGGTCAGTTGGAGATACATTGAGGGAGACTAGTCAGTTCAATTTCTGGAGCGCGGTTTGTTGAGAAATTCGAACTAGAGGTCTAGATTGCAGCAAGAGGTAGCGAGTACGAAACAGAGAGTCAAGAACAGTGCTAGAAGATCAACGCAAAGATTAGAGAGGTAGACGTAGAGGCAACAGGACTGCGCAGTCACTGGAGGGCCTGCGTGGGTGACGTAGAGAGGCCCAGTGTTGACACAGAGCGGCAGAAGCTGACATAGAGGGTCTGGGAGCTGCGCAGATGTCAGCAAGTCTGATGCTGAGTCTGGAAGAGGTGCTGGAGAATTTATTTCTGTTGGGTAAGCTAGTTTGGCACCCAGTTATACTCAAGAATAATTGATTAGTAACATACTCCTCTGCTACACCGGTTTTCCCGCATTGGGTTTTTCAGGGACAATTGTCCAAAATATCTGTGTTGATGTGTTTGATTCTTTGTATGTATTTGTTTTTGTATTATGGTGTGATATCTGTAGCAGAATTTATTTTAATGTTTACTGAAGGGTTTTCGTAAATAACTTATTGGAAAATAAGTAGGTAAAATAAATTAGTTGTTGCAGTGATACAACTTTTATAGGATTAAGTTATCGCAGTGATTATAACTTTGATTTCTAGAAAAGCGTTAGTAACAGTTAAGATAGAATTTGTTATAGATTTCATAATAGAGTCTTTTGTACAATTTCTTTCATAGATTTAATCTCGTTGTGTGAAGGATGAAGAAAATAATCAAAGGATTTATTATGCACATGTAAATTTTGATTGATAGACAGAAAGTAGAATCATTTGATTTGGAATTTGCAATTAGTTCAAGATTTTATTTATGATAGTGTGAAGAAGATTTTGATTTTTCTAGTGTGATATTTATTTCTGCACTTTAAGATTAGCTTTCTTTTCTGTCAGTGTGAAGAAGATTTAGATTTGATTTTGCTATTTATTTCTGCATTTCAAATTAGCTTTATTTTTGTTAGTGTGATACTTTCCTTTCTTGCAAGAGCGACAATCTTTTTACTGTGAGTGATTCTTAGATGAAACATGTGCATGAAAACATCCTAATTCAATTTGAAAATTACTCACATAATAAAGAATCCTAACACAAATGGTGCACATACACTTCATCAGTTTACAAGCCCTGGTCGATAATTTATGAAGTAATTTAAGATCAATTAAATTATTAACATGTATAATACATTGAAACATTTTCTTATGTTATAAACCATACGCGTTGAATGTATTGGTTTTATGCCCTAGTTATGGACGCGCTGTATACAGATAGGCCGCGGGGAGCCCATTGAGATTAAATTCGGGGCATATGGAGTGATAGGACCAGGTGTAGGGCTGAAACTGCGAGCCCTGGGATGGCTAGTTCCATGCCTATTATAATTTTTAACTAATTTTGAAAATTGTAATAAATTATGGGTATATGGATGCATGGCGTGAAGTTGGTATAACCCATATTCATATATATAAATTCATGGTTACAAGGATGAGATCCATCCTTTTCTTCCATGCTCTATAGTTGGTGGCTCCTTCTAACTTATTTTCTGTCTTTATTGAAGTTGCCATAGATTTTGTAGATGTAGATTCTTCCCTTCTTCTTATGATCTTGTATTGAATCCCTTTCTTTTGATCATTCCTTCTTTCAGTAGATCTTCAAGCTGCCTTTTTCCTTATCCTCTTTTACCTTATTAGCTCTGAACTATGTTAGAAAATCAGAAAGGCAAAAAGATTTTCTTGTTTTGACAATTACTTGTGTTATACTTATGTTCTTATTTACTTTCTATTCTTTTATCTTCTTCTCATCAAAATAAAAACATAAAGATCAAGGTCACCAAATATAAGCACTCAGCCAGGGCTAAAACCCCTATGAAAGGTAAAACCTAGTCAAACTCTTCCACTAGTAGATTCAAATCAAACTTGAGACAATCCAAGACCTTAGACCAGACCAAAAGACCTTCCTCCTCCACCAAGTCAACCTTCCAAGATGATGAACCAAACACCAGAAGTCAACTTTTGTCAAATTGCTTCAACCCAGCTTCAAGTTAGAATTTCGGCGCCCAACTTCAGAATTTCGACCCTAATGCAACCTTGCAATTTCAGTTTCGCATGTGTTAGTTAAAGGAGAGAGTAAATGGTCTCCAAACTTCTTTGTCGGGGTTTCTTCTCCTTTGCTAGGATTTTTATCCTTCTTCCAAGAATTTCGCACTCTCTTTTCTTTTCCAACAACTGGAGGTCGAACTTGTTGTGGATGTTCTCCAAATGAGGTTGAGTTGCTTCCTTTATATAGTGGATTCTACCTCCCAATGAGGCCAGCTTGGTGGAGGCCTAAATGACAAATTTACACAAAAATAAATTTATTTCTTGATACACAAAGCCCAAGAAGGGTCTATTACATGATGACATGGACAAGGACTCTTGACATGAACCCTAGAAGACTACTATGGAGGCTTTGACCTATTAATCATTGACCCAAGCATGAAATCCATGCTTTAATAAGTCATTTTTTACAATAAAATTGTTTTTCTTTCTTTTGACGAATACATTACATTATGACTCAAATATAATTATGAAGAACGACACTAGTTACATTCTTCAATAGAGGGGACATATGACTGGCTCAAGGAGCAGAGATCAACTGGCATAATGTCAGCTACATCGCTGGTTGTCGAGGCCACTGACTGCCGACTGAAGGCAAATCTTGAAGAAAAATTCTCTTATGGGGTCACCCACAGGTGGTGGGTAACAACTATTTAGGGTTGATATCACACTCTTTTTCTATTTATGCATATCTAATAGACATAAAAATCAATTTCCCTCCTTAACCCTAGCCTCTATTGGAAGCCCTTTGTTCCATTTTTGTTGCGTATCGTTGGAAGGTCTTTTTCTTGGCTAGTATAAGACATTATACACCTTATTATTGGATATCAATAAAACCCTAACTTATGTCATCCTTATCTTTGGTCTAGGCATAGAGTATTTGAACCCTAGTATAGAACATCTAGGCCCTTCTAGGCCTTATCAGGACTCTATGCCATATGATAGATACACCCCCTTGAGCAATAACATTAGAATAGCATTTAGGTTATTTAGGGAAGCCTCCCTTGTGGCTAACTACCATTAAGGAGCACGAGAAAGGTTGCTGAGGTTATAGCGTCAACCCTTTCTCTTGATGCCATAAGGACTGGCCTTGCCTAGTGGGTCTTAGCTCTAGGCCTGTTAGATTTTGTGGCAACAATAATCTTGTTTGCATGCTGGGAGGTTATCCTTTACCCCTAGTTCAATGTGACCTCCCTCAAGGTCCTTCATTTAGGAGGGGCACTAATGGGAGGCGTTGATTGAAATAACGTGCCCAAGGTAATCAATACTTACCACATTCCGTGTTTCCCTATTTACCCACATCCATTATTTGGGTTAATTTTCATTTGTCATTAGGACTAGCACCCTATATCCTCATCTTTGAGTCAGGGCCTACAAATCTACTCTACTCTAACAGATTGATGTAGCTAAAAGAAGGATAAAAGCATAAGGAGCCACAAAGAAAAAAAAGAAAAATGCAAAATATGGTTGGGACATAGCAAGCACATGGGTAAAAGACTAGCATAAGCTCTACTCCTCTCATTAGCCTTCACCCAGTTTCACATTGACAACATGAAAATGAAAATGGTCTTGAGCAGCAAGCTTAGATCCATTCAGATGTCAAGGTTTGATAGTGTTACTAGTTACTTCATGAGGATCACCCAAACATGGGATCAACTTGTAGCCATTGGGGATGATGTGGAGGATGTAGAGCTTGTAAATGTTGCAATGAATGGTTTTCCCAAGTCACAGAAACCATTTGTCAAGGGGATGAACACTTGGGAACACCTTCCCAATTGGAAAAGGATTTGGTGTGATTGCATCTAGCAAGAAACTTGCAAGCGCTCTAAAACCAACAAGCAGGGAGATGGGGAAGAGAACCTAGCCCTGGTTAGTATGATCAAGAAGGGTAAATGGAAGCATTCCAAGGGTAATAGTGAGGGGGAACTTCTTAGATAGGGAAGAATAAGGACTTGAGCAAGCTCAAGTTCTTCATTTGCCACAAAAATGGGCACTATGCATAAGTGTTTGAAGAAGAAGGGGAAGGATTAGTCGTAGTAGATAGCAACATTGACAAAGGTTTAGGTTGTGTTGTAGCGGCTACAACCACCCTCAAAAATTTTGGCTCACATGCAAATTTTAGAGCCTACCTTGGATCTTGCGATCGATCGTTCCTTGGTCACTTGTTGGTAAGCTGATGATCTCAAGCTCCCCTCCTTGATCTTAAGAGTTGTCCATGTTCTCATCTTTATGCAACATGTGTCATCTTTGGGCATAGGGATTGTTGTTTGTCATGCAAAGGGGATGTTGTTTTGCTTCAAGGGAAAGCATGCACGCATGAGTTGTTATCATCACATAGACATGTTTCACACTCACTTCATGCACTCTTGTCACGAAGGTTGTTGCATCAAGCAGAGTATGTTTTATACATTTTGGATGGTCTACGTTGTATCACTAAGTGTTCGTGTGTGATCATAGTCGAGTCCTATCACTGTTTACATCTGTGTCACTGATCTCACACTTAGCCATTTCCCGAGCAACCTACCCTCATCCAGCTTCTCGAAACTGTGCACTTTGCTTCTGCAACCCTCAAGCTTTCTCCCTTGCCTGTTGGAACTGCGCAGTGTGCAGAGACCCCAACCTCCCTTGGCATCCAAAACTGCGTAGTGGTTTCCTCCAGTGTCCTTCCCCCAGCCGGAACCCACTGTCTCCAGAAACTACGCAGTATTGCCCCTCAGCTTCTCAGTTCACCTTGCAACCTGAAACTGCGCAGATGTGTCCTCCCGGAATCCATCCCGCAACAGTGCCTTGCATCCTGGAATTGCGCAGTATTGCCTCTCAGCCTACATTGCACTCAGAAACTGCGCAGAGGTGTCCTCCTAGGACCCCGTCTCACAACAGTGTCCTGTGCCTTAAAATTGTGCAGTGTTGTCCAAGTTGCCTATCTATCTTGCATTCAGAAACTGCGCAGATGGGCCTCCCAGGGCCTCATCTTGGCAACAATCACTGCTTGCTGAAATTGCGTGATCTATCTCTTAGTGACTACATGAAAAGGTGACATGCTAAGATCACTCCCAAGGAGTTGAGTCGAAGGACCAAGAGACTAAGTGATGGCAAAAAATCAGGACTGCATGCAAACTCCGTCGGACGCATGATCATCTGGAGGGTAAGTATGGTAAGTAAAGAACACCTTTCGAAGTACATCTCTTAGTTGAGTTTGCAGGACTGCATGTCATTGTCATATCATCATGTCTTCAGTAACATGCATATGTGCAATCACAAAAGTCATTTCATGCGTTTCCTATACATGTCTTGCTTCCTTTTCGCTTGTTTGACCAAATGTCATCTTTGGCATGTTGATTTCTATGTCATGCTTGTGACCTTGTTCTGGTGATATCGAAGGTTTGTCTTTGTGTGCATGAGTTGTTTCGACTATGTAAACACCCGTCACACTCACACACAATGTTGTAAGCATTGTCGCGCAAGTGTTGTCACGGTCGTTCGAAGGTCTATCCCAAGTGTCGCACTTGTCGCTTTCACCATTAGACAGTCCCGCAGAGGGTCATGTTGAGCATATGTTGTCTTGTCGGTTTGAGGTGTCTTGTCGTCGAGTCATGTTGAGTGTGTGTTCGCAAGGTCATGTATACACGAGTTCACTCGCTCACACACAACCATTTTTCGAAGATCTGTCAACTGAACCACCCTCCATCAACCAGACCTCCACTGAGCTGCACTGCGCAGTCTCAACCCTCAGTGGCCTTGCACTGTTGCCCAGAACTACGCAGAGCTTGAGGCTGTCCTCTAGGTAGTCTGCACTGCGCAGTTCCGGAATCAAGTCCACTGATTGTCACCCAGAACAACGCAAAAGTTGCCTAAGAAGCCATTTCAGTCTGCGCTTCTTGCAAGCTTATCCTTCAAGCCTCCCGCTGGTCAACCATAAAATTTGACTTGAGCTATGACCCAGGGCTGCACTCATCTCCAAACCTGCGCAGTAGCTGTCCAACCTTCTTACTTGCACTGCCTGCAAAAACTACGTAGACATGAGGGACAGGCACCCGCTGCCTGTCACTGCACTATCTCGGGAAATTGCGCAGTTTTGCCAAGCAATCCCCCTGCTGGCCTTCTCTCCACTCCTCCTGAAAATTGCGCAGTTTTCATTGACAGTCCACCTGTTGCCTGGCACCCCGCTCAACCCAGAAACTGTGCAATCATGTCCTACTTGAATGCCTCCCAGAACTGTGCAGTTCTGACCAACAGGTTCCCGCAGCCCGATCTTGACCTTCTCTGGAAAACTGTGCAGTTTTCACTGCCAGTGCCTCTTGCTGACCGCACTGCCTTCCCCGGAAAAACTGCACAATTTTGCCTCCCAGCTGAGCCATATCTCGCAGATGTCATTGCTGTCCCGGATTGCTCAACCCAGCCTCTCAGTGACCTCTACGCAGTTTTTCTCGACAGTGCTCCAGAGCCTCGCATCCCGGCCTGAAATGTGCTTTGCGCAGTTTCATAGCCTTGTCTTCTCCTGGTCACCTGCACCCGGAAACGAAAGATGATGCATCATGGTAGACTAGGGGATTTCTAGATTTGATGTCGTCTCGTCATGAATGATTGCAAAAACAGGTACATGAATGAGACATGGCGACGACGAACGAGATGAACAAGGAGCGCATGCTAGGAGACTTGCTCGCGGTTGGACAAACACACGAAGCATACCAAGTAGCAAGTGAAGGAGACACATGCACATGCATGAACCATCAAGCGAACACCAAGACCATTGAAGACTCTGCACACTTTGCCATGCGGAGGTGAAGCTATGGTACACCACGAGTACACTCATCACTTAGCAGCACAACAACTCGACATGAACAACACAACCAGCATGTGCATACCAACAGTTTCATGTCGAGTTGTGTCATGAGTCGCCTTGGCCACATCACTACTTTGGGTCATACTTGTGTAATCAATGTAATGTAATGTGGAAGTCCAAGGGATGCACAGATGAAGTTAAAGAGTCATGTAAGTCGAACAGTCATGAGGGAATTCGAAGAGCCATAAGGGTCAAGTTCACCCTTGGCTATATATACCCCTCATTTGTACATGCAAAGGACTTTTCACCTTGGCTCCTCCCACATAGCCTTAAGAGTCTGTAATCTTTTCTTTGAGGAGCGAGCAGTGGCTCCAACGCTCCACTACTGGGGCTAGTGATGTATGGTGTACGAATGTGTCTTGGAACTTTCACTTAATTCAGAAGCTTGTCACAGGCCAACACGTTTTCATGCATGCGTTGCATTCATTTGTAAGACTATTCTTTAAACGCTTGTAATGCATGTTTTCTTAACTTGTACTAGGATAGTTGAACTAATTCAATTATTCTAGTGCATATATTGTTGAAGATGTGTTGTAATGGTTGCTATTGCTGTCTCGTTCGTGTGGACTACTCCACTGGACACTAGACAGATTCATTCTTGTATATTTGTTATAACGACCGTCACATCCGTGTGGACTACTCTGTTGGGTGTTGTACGTGCTATTCATTTACCTTAGTGTTTGTGACTGCCGCATCCGTGTGGACTACTCCGCCGGAGGCTGTGCAGATCCTGTTGTGTTGTGTGTGTCTCTACCTAAGTTGGGACTACTCCCTCTCGACCAGAGACTCACTTTCACCCTCCCCCTCTGCAGTGAAGGAACTTAGACATAAGTTACACTAAGCACTCACTAGGCACACGTACCTTGCTTTTTGAAGACCAAGTATATCACTCTCATGTGCTAACAAGCAAGAGTTAAGGCATATCTTTAAGATAATGGCAACCGGGCCATCATACTAGATGGGACTCCTACACCAAACGATGTGAGGTCTAGTTAGGACTTCATACCGGGGAGATCCCCTGAATGTTGGTGGATCCAGCACCGTCAACAGGTTGATGAGTTTGAAACAAAGTTCAAGAAGGACTGTTCATTTGTTTCCTATCTATCTGTCGACACGATCCCAAGGAGTGCTTGGTACTTGGATAGTGGTGCATCACATCATATGAGAGAGGCATGGGAGCTATTTAGTAGTCCGATGAAGAGTGAATTAGATTTATTTGTGGAGGTTGGCAATGATGTTGGGTATGTAGTAAAAGGGGCTAGAACTATTATGTTCCATCTAGAGTCAGCAAGGATGTTGGAAGCCAAGGACGCGTTGTTTGTACTAGGACTGAAGAAGAACTTGCTCTCAATCTTAGTGATTGAGGACAAAGGATATGAGGTTATGTTCAGGAATAAGTAGGTGCTCAATCATTCAGAGGAGTCTAGCCTAGAGACCATAGTGGTTGTCGGGGTTAAAGAGAGCAACTTATATAGGTTGACAGACATGCCTTTTCAGGTGTTGGTACATCACAGTGACAACTTGTGTGAGCTATGACATAAGAGTATGGGACACTTGCAGTATAGGGCATTGCCAATCCTAAGGGAGATTGTCACTAGTCTCCTAGATTTTAATGTTGAGTAGCGGGGTATGTTTAGAGGGTGTGCACTTGGTAAGAATGCCAAGGATGCTTTTCCAAGAAGTGAGAGTGGGTCCAAGGGGAGCTTGGATCCCATTCATTTAAATGTGTGTGGGCTAATTTCAGTGGCATCAGTTCAAGGAGTGCAATACTATGTCACGTTTATTGATGACTATTCTAGGAAAACTCATATCTTCTTCATGAAGACTAAGGATGAGGTCTTTAGTTGGTTCCAGGATTTCAAATACTAGGTGGAAAACCAGACAAAGAGGAGGATCAAGGTCTCGAGGTCAAATAATGAGGGAGAGTACACATCCAAGGACTTTAAGGATTTCCACTAGGAGGCAAGGATCAAGAGGAAGATGACGGTCTTGTATAATCCTCAACAGAATGGGGTTGTGGAGAGAAAGAATCCGTCCATCATAGGTTATGGCAAAGCTATGCTACATGATGAGGAGTTTCCTATGTTTCTTTGGGCAGAGGCATTTAACACTGCAGTTTGTGTAGAACATGAGTCCTCATAGGATAGCAAGACTCCCGAGGAAGAATTCACAGGGGGTGAAGCCAGAGATAAGGCACTTTTGCATCTTTGGTTGTCTAGCATACATCCATGTTCTTGTGGAGAAGAGGATGACACTGGATCCTTCAAGATAGAAGGGTATATTAGTGGGATATAGTGAGAATTCAGCAAATTCCAGGGTCTTCATACCAATGCAAAGGAAAATTTTTGTGAGCAGGGGTGTTAAGTTCAAGGAGAACATGCAATTTAGGAAGTCTAATGAGTTGCCACTAGTAGTGACAAAGGACGAGAAGTAGGAGGCTTTGAAGGTAGAGCAACATGTAGAGTCTTCCAATTCAAGGAGTTAACCTTTAGGTGGGGAGGTGTCAGTAGCTCCTTCCAGTTCTGTCAAGAGACCTGGGTGGTTTGAGTAGACATTGAGGGATGCTCAAGAGCATGTGGAGGCTCCTAGGAGCACATACAAGGAGAGCATGCCATTGAAGAATTTTCCCAATTACATGGCATTGATGAGTGGCGTCCTTAAAGAGGCAACATACAAGGAATTTGGAGGAAAGCCATGGTAAAGGATGATGCATGGGACATTGTGCTAGGACTGGAAGGATAAGAAGTTCCAGGTGGCTCTTCAGGAAGTACCTTCCTTGGTAAGAGGGATTGTTGATGAGAGTAGCTCGAGTAGGTACTTCTGCATAGGCCTAAGTGTCTAGGTGTGTGGAATTTGCGTATGTGACTCTTAATTGACTCTAGCTCGGTGAAGTAATTGACTTTTATGAGATAACGTGAGTTAGTTGATGAAATGCAAAGGTTATTTGCTTCAGTGAATTAGATGAATCTCAACTATTGATCTCAATGATGTTGAGATCTAATCTCAATCGTCAATCACTTTGGAGATTAAGGCTGTGGATTTGGTCAATAACTCAAACTTATAAAAGGAGGGCTAGGCTAAGGAAGAAGACACATCTTTGAGCACAAGACATAGTGAGATAGTGAGATCTCAGTGATTGTGTAGAGAAGGACTTCCATCCAAGAGTGTAGGAAGAGTGCAAGGGGTAGTAGGGGAGACAAATACAGGTTAGCCAACAAGATTGAAGGATATATCTACAGGGGGGTTTGATTAGCTGGGATAACTCCAGGTTTCTTGTATTTTCCTTAGTGGGCCGTTATCCCAAGAAGGGATCCCTTGTAAGTTCTTAAGTTATTTGAATGAAGAACTGATTTGAAGGGAAAAAATATTATGTGTATGTGCATGACATTGGTGATTAATTTGCTTTCACTGTTTATGTTAAAATCGTAGTTGTCTCTTTTTTTTGGTAGATCTGCATAATAATTAAATATTACTACAATGAATCTACTAGGTAGTAACTGGCTAGGTTGTTGGGGTTAGAAATTTAACAAAAACCTTGGTTTATAGAAACCTTGAGTTTTTCTTGATTTGGTGTATTCAGATAACCTATTTGAGGTTCCTTGGGCTAACGCTACCCTAAAGTAGCCTTTAGATTGATCCATAGATCCCTTGAACCCAAATCTTGAATTTACTCCATTATCCACTGCAAACTCTAGTTTGTCATACCTTCTTCCAACAGCTTTTTGTTGTAGGATCCTTAGGGGCACTTAGCTTAAGATCTTTGGGTTACTTGATCGGTAAGCACTAGCAGGAAAGCTTCCCTTTATGTTGGATTGTGTCTTTCAATAAAGAGAGGGGAGTAGTTGCTAAGGTGACAGTGGTAACACATCTGTGTGTTGCACATTGTCTTAGTCATCTAGTGTGGCTTTGCACTAGGCTGCTAGATTTTGTTGTAACAGGTATCATACTCTCTTTGCTTTTGTTGTGTTCTTTGTGTGGTGTTTTTCTGCAAACTTGACTTCATATGTGCTCTTGCTGTTTGTCATGACTTTGATCACATATATGGATTGAAATAACATAAGATGTGTTTATATCATTGAAAATGCATTACAAAATATAAAAAACCATATGATATTTGTATGGAACACTCTGGGATTGCTTCACCCCTAGGATTTTTCTGGTAAGGATTGCTCCTTGGCACTTGCTCCTACTCTTGTTTAGCTCCAGCAATCTGGCAACTTAGGCCCTGTTATATGTAACCACAGTCCAAAAATGCATGAGATATATATAAGAATTGATTGTTTGTTGGTTATCTCTTCCGTATTCATCGGAATAAATGTATTATTTGATGCAATCTATTCTCTGGTACCCGTTTATCTTCTAGTTTCTTTTATTCCTACTTTATTAGGATACTTTGTGGAGGTCTATAAATTGAATATTTATAAATCAGCTTCAAGATGGATGCTGCATCTGAGCTTTTTTCTGATACTTAGCAACAACATTTTGAATGTGCAAAAAGAGTACCATAAGGCTCAGTTTCGCTGCTTTGTACAGAATTTTGATTTCATTCAAGTATCATTTCTCATGGGACTTCTTTTGAGGTCTGAAAGGTGGTAAAGTAGAATATTTCTATGTTTGACTTCCTCATCATGTAGAATGGAACTAATGCTCAAGTAATGCTGCTTACTATAAATATATTTTGACCCTTTTTTTTTCCATGTAACCAAGCACCCCAGCCTCCAGCCCGTAGGCAAGGGTAAGTTATTCTTCAGGGATCAAGGCCATTCAACAGCAAGACTCGAGAATTAAAGCCATTACAACAATGTACTCAATATGAACTCAACATGTCACTTGCAGGAGCTGAACCTGGGTGGGGAGGACAACATTTTTTACAACCACTCGAGATTAATTCAATTGACAAATGTATTTTGACTTGTACCTTTAGGGTACAGAGTTAAAACTGACAAAAGTGCAGCAAGTATCCATGATTAATAAATTAGTTGACAAATGTTTTAGAGTTGTTAGATCATTTTGATTTACTATTTCAGAGTGCTTTTCCATTCCTGCCTCGTGATGGAAATTGATTTCACATATTAGGGCATTTTTCTTGAGCAATGGTCTCATAATGGAAACTGGTTTCGAATTCTGCAACTTGAATGAATATTTTGTACATTTGCAGTACTTTAGCATGGTATGTTGTGTTCTAACTCACATCTTCTATCCTTGTGCTTGGGAATTTCAGGATGGTCGTGTTAATGCTTTTTACTCAACTCCAACTATCTACACCGAAGAAAAATATGCATCTAATGAAAGCTGGCCTCTGAAGACAGGAGACTTTTTCCCGTAAGTAATTTGTTGAAATTGATTGTGAATGTTTCTTGCTTCTTTCAGTTGAACCACTTCTTAAATTATATAAGCATAAAGGTTGCTACCTTCCATGAGCAATATGTATTTAAGTACACTGACATGCATGGTTTAGTTTGGTGGGGAGAACAGTGAGCTTGTAAACTAACTATAGACATCAAGTCTTAATCTTTAGTAAACCATTTGACATGAACTAAACCCATCTGGTGACTGTTATCTGCATTGGTCCTAGCAACTAATGAGGAAAACTTATTAAATCATAATTGCATACTAGGTTATGCATGCCCATGACTCCACTATATATATATATATATTTCACCTCTTGTAAATAGCCCCATAACATAATCTAGTAGTTATTGTTACCCACCTAAGTGGGTGACCCCTAGGAGAAAATTTTTATCCTCTTTGGTCAGCCAGCCAGCCCGCAGCCCTACGATGATCCACAGATAGCTTCACTTCAGAGCTCTCTTCTTATCCTCTGGCCAGTGCTCTCTTCCATGTAGAATACTTCTTGAAGAAAGGTGGGTCATTTATCAAAAGGTATACTAACCATTGTTGTAATAATGTGCTTTCATTTAATGTTAAGGGCATTCTAATATGAATCACAAGTTGAGCTGGATGGTTGACCACTTTTGATTATATCCTTGTTCCCACACTTCACCTAGGAGGTTATCCTTTGCCCCTACTCTAGTGTTACCTTCTCTAAGGCCTTTTCTTTCCATTGTTTAGGAGCGCCATGAATAGGATGCACTGATTGATTAGTGTGCCCAAGGTAATCCATGCTTGTCACTTTCCATCTATCCTTGTATCCACTTCCATTCTTTGGGTTGATTGTCGTTTGTCACTGGTACTAACACCCTTTATCCACATCTCTGAGTTAGTGCCTGAAAATTTCCCCTAAGAGCTTTGATGCAATGGAAAGAAAGAGCATATATAGCCACAAATAAAAATGAAAAATACAAAAGATGGCTGGGAATAATAGTAAGCACATGGAAAAAAGCCTGGCTTGAGCTCTATCCCCCCTCATTAGCCACCACATAGTTCCTAAGCATATCATGCTTTCTCTATATCAAAGGAACTTATAATGTCCCTCTATGTGTGCACTTTCTCTTCCACTCGATGTTGATTCTGCTCTAGTGTTGGAAATACCGAGAGGGGGGTGAATCAGTATTTCTTTTCAATTGTTATTTTTATCAGTTAGATCACTTATATTTAGAATACAAAATGAACAATAAGAATAAATACTTTTATTAATCTCTTCTTTGCAATAAATCACATACAATATAGTGTAGGGCTCCAACCCTAGATGAAGGCAATCCTTCCAGGCACCAACCTGTACTTTGCCAAGCACCGAATTGGATTTCACGAGGCTCCGACCTCTAGGGATCCAACCCTATCTTCCCAAGGCTCCAACTTTGTCATTTTGAGGCTCCAACCTCTAGGGCTCCAACCCTATCTCTGGTACAGGCACCAACCTAGTCTTCTTGAGGACTCCTATCCTCTAGGGCTCCAACCCACTGCTTCAATTTGTCAAGATAAGTTTAATGATTCTTCACGGCTCCTAGTATCTTCTTCAACAAGCCCTGCCAATCTTCAGCAATGCCTTCTCCAAATCACTTCATCAATGACAACCTTGTCTTCTCAGAAAGGTGTCTCCACTGCTCTTCATGTCACCCACACAAGTTTCTTTAGGTTAGAACATAAGGACCTTCAACAGTGCATCATGGTGCCTTCAATAATGTCTTCAAGAGGCTTCAATTCAGTTGCTACAAGATAGTTCTAACATGGTCTTCAAGAGGCTGTTGAGGGTTGTTCTTCAATCAACCTTTTTTGCTCCAAAAACTGCCTTTCAAAAAGTAAGGTCAACAAGACCAACAAGTCTGCTTCAACAAGGCTTCTTCAAGAGTACTTCTAAATTGTCTTCAATGGTATTCTAACAACGCTGCTCCCAGCTTCAACAATGCTCCAGTGGATTTCTATAGGCTAAGATAAAAGTCATTGTAGGCTTGTTCCCATACAAGCTCTGAGATGATGCTTTTAGGAGGTGCCCAAGTTTAAGGACTGAGATGAGATGCTAACCGAGCTCCAAAAGGTCTGTGGTAGTGATCTGAGCCTCTTTTCACACTACAGGTCCATCCTTAAATGTTGCCCAAGCAGTGATGCCTTCAAGGACACTGTTGTCCAAGCTTCTTCACACAAGAGCTGCTACAGGACTGTTGTATAACTTAGGATCCGAGCTCTAAATGATGACTATTCCAATGTATCATTTGTTGAAGGAAATGTAACTAGGTTCGGTCTTCATAAATGTAATTTTGATATTTGTATTTATTCAAGAAAAGAGAAATTATTTTTATATTATTTGTCAATGAGTTTCTTGCTCATTGAAAACAGGTCAAGCACATTTTAAAGTGCTTCTAAGAAAGTCAAAGTCAAGATGTAATTATGATGAAACCCTTTGAGGGCATGCCACATCATGTATGTCAATATACAAGGTTATGGGAACACCTCCAAGCAAAGTCAAATCCTCTCCTAGCATCAACGAAGTCTCCTAGTAGCAAAATAATGAATAAAAGATGAATTATAGGGTAACTGTCAAGTCAGCCTAATGGACAGTCAAGTCAGCCTAAAGAGGAGGGACAAACCTCTATTTATAGAGGCTGTCCACTCCTCATTTGACATCACTTCACTCTGAAATCCGCAAGCAAGAAAGAGGACGAAGAAGGACGAAGAAAAGCCAAGGAAAAGGGTTACAAGGGCAGCGAGATAAGGAGGCAGAACAATGAAGGTAAGGAGGTCATTTCTAGAACAGCTACAGCCACACGTGCGAGGTTAAGGAAGGTCTTCCTACGGCCATAGTAGGAGAAAAGTAAAGGTCATCATATCTCAACATTTTGGGTGCTAACAAGGTCTACAAGGCCTCCCTCTACAAGCGAAGGAGAATCCCTCACAAGCGAAGGACGAAGGAACAATACCGAAGTTGAAGGGACTGTTTTCTAGGGTAGAAAACAGCTACATGTGCGACTATCTGGATATATTGCGTGACTATCTTGTAAGTTCTCTTGTTGATGAAATATTTCTTTGAAATTGTTTAATGTATGTAATTGCTGCAACTAAAGTAAGTGCTCTTGTAGCCCTAAGTTTGTTGAAGAAATTTGAAAGCTATTTGGTTGGCTCTTGCATATGTTACTCACGGTATAGCATGCAATGAATGTTCCTAGTGATGAAATGTTATTTTTTTCTTGAAACTCCATATTCTAATAGTTTGTAATCGCTGAAAGTTGGTACCTAGGGCATCAACTTTTAACCTCATTTAAGACAAATTTGGCTAATCTAAAGCATCTAGGATTCCATTAGCCCAAGGAAGAAGGCACTAGCCCCATTTATTTGGTGATCACACTCTCTTTCTTCCATAATTTCTCCTAAAATTTCAGTCCCCTCTTCTTGGATGGCTAGGCTAGGGCATAGAGTGAAATTCATTAGAGAGGGAGTTGGTGGATTCTGAGAGCATAGTCCTCAAGCTTAGGGTCTTGTCTACAAGACCTCAAAGTTTGGTGGTCATCTCTTGAGTTTTCATCCATAAAAATCTTTGCCTTAGGTGTGCCCTAGAAGGGAAACCCTAGCTTGCATTCCTTTGATTTGGGGACTTCTTTGAGGGTTGTATGAGCTTAGTATTCATTGGAATAAATCTCAAGAATCCCTTTCTCTTCTTGCCTTGACCTTGGAAGCACTCCTTCACAGGATTATTCATAAAACCCTAGGCCTTGTGCAAGATTTTTCTAGGTCTCTTAAAGAGAGCGAAAGCTTTTTTGAATTGTTGAAACATCATACAAAACTTCCTTTGAGATACTTTTCCTTATCACTTAATACGATAAGCCCTAGAATATCAATCAAAGGTGATCATATATATATTGGGGCTCCTTCCATTCGTGAATGTCTGTAAAGAGCAGGGGACACTGGCTGTGGTGACAGTGGGCCATTGTCACATTGTTATCACTTAGTCTAGCTCTTTGTCCTATAGGGTTTCCTTGCTTACTAGATTGTGTGGTAACAAGTCTCGTATGGAGATTGACAATAAGGAGCACGAGGCTCCAAAGGATATGGGTATAGATTCCTCTAGTGTAGTTGTTCATCCTTTAGACTATTGGGAGGAGTCAGTAGAGCCAACAGAGCCAGTGGACCTGCTACCCACCATCTGTGGCTAGTATGCATAGGAGAATTATTTTTTCCTAGATGCTCCTCAGCCAGTAGCCAACAACCCCTTGTAGCCACGAGATAGCTTGGTGTGCCATTATCTCCGCCACCTGAGCTAGCCATGTGGTCCCTCGCCCATCTGTTATGATCATATGTTTGAAGGTGGGCCTCCCGACCTTGAAGGTATGGCTTTTCATTGGTATAGTTGAGTAATTTTCCTTACTTATCATGGACACTTTTGGGCATGGATTGGTGGGGGAATTCGGCGGAAAGAGTGGGCTAGGTCTGTACTCTTGTCTCCTTCGCTCGATTTGGCGGTTACCCTTGTATCCTAGTCCCGCGAGATCTCCTTTACTAGCCATTAGCTTTAGGGTTGGCACTACATGGGAAATCTTGATTTTGGTTGCGTGGTCCTGCTTCCTGACACCATATACATCACTCCCTTCCACTCATTCTAGCCCCATTCATCATTTTTCCCATCCAGGTCCACATGTGTCCACTGGGTCCACATAGGGTTAGCCTCCCCCTCCCCTTTGTGAAAATTCCTGAATCTAACACATCAGAAACCCCTACTGCAATTACTGGTTGATCATCTCCTACTTGTTCTTTACATTAACAAGTTATTTAATTACATAAACATCGATGAAAAACACTATTGCAACCTACACATACATACAGATCATGAACTGAAATAAACTGAGCCAATAAGACAAGGGACACTGTGTTGAAATTTCTAAGTATTACCTGTTAGAAATTTTTCTGTATTGTCTGGTTTATTTCGCCTACTTGTTTAATTACTAACAAGTTATTTAACCATATAAATACTAAAATAAACACAATACAGTCTCAACCATCTACAGATCAACAAATGAAAGAAATGAACAAACACACAAGGGACACCATTATTTTTGGACAAATCGTACCCAGAAAAACCCAACTTGGGAAAACCGGTGCAGCAGTTTTGAGGGTTTTTATTATTAAGCAGCGTTTCCTGAGTACACTAGGTGCCAAACTGGCTCACCCGACAGAGAAAATAATCTGGCAGTAATACCTCTCTTCGGAAGCAGATATTCTGAAAGTCTGCTCCATGAAACCCTCTCCAACCCACTCTGAAGCATTGCGTCAGCCCTCTTGTCCTTTGCGTCAGCCCTCTGAGGCTCTACGCAGCCTCTTTGGCCTACTGCGTCACTTCTGAAGTCTCTGCGTTAGTCAAGCAGGCTCTTCTGGCCTCTACGTAGTCACTGTTGGCCTCTGCATGGCTCCCTTTGGCTCTGCGTTTGCCTCTCTGCTTCTGCGCTGGTCTTCCGACACTCTCTCTACCTCTCTGCGTTGCACTCACTGCCCCTTGCTGCAACTGATCACTGGTTTGATTTCTCTTAGCCTCCTCTTATACTTTTTTCTGTTGAGTCTTCAACGACCGATATTACATCTCTAATCAACAACTAAGATTAGATTTGGCTTGATCCATGTCCTTTATAACCTTCTAACCTAGTTTTATATTAATACCCATTAATATTTTTATTTTCCTAAGTTTAGACTTAGGAACCCATTAAAAATATTAATTATTTTAATATCTCCTTTACCGGGCAAGAATTTCCCCAAACAATTTCTAGGTCTTGGAGATCTCATGTTCTTTAGCCTCTCCACCAATTTTCGTGGCTAGAGCACATCCGATGCTACCCCAAATCAACACTCCCTCTTAGCGAGGAATGTGCTCTAGTAATACTCCATCACTGAGCGTCACCTTGATCATCCGACACCGGTAACTGTGCTGATGCTTGGCCTTCCTCCCCAACGTTCTCTGCACTGCTACATCCTGTACTGCTGCCCATGTGTAATGTCTCTTAATAATAAATAATAAATAATAAATAATAAATAATAATATAATATTATTAAATAAATAATAAACAATAAATAAAATAATAAATAATAATAAATAAAATAAATAAATAAATAAATAATAAAAATAAATAATAAATTAATAAATAATAATTAATTACATGTTCTAAATAAATATAAATAAGAGTAAAACAAGAAAAATAGTAAAAATCAGTAAAGCTATCAAAAAGTAAAAACAAAAGAATAAAACAAGAAAGCAGTAAAGTTGCATGTTGACACATGGAGTGTGTGCATGTGGTTCTCCTTCCAATGTTTGCTCTATTTAATAGATGGGGAGGAAGATGAGAGGCATTCCATCATTCCATGATTCCACCATCCATTCTCTTGGGAGAATAGTGTTGTGAGACAAAGGATACCTTGGCAGTAGTACGTTGATTGAGGGCTCGGGGGTGGCCAATTGTAGCAAGATTTTGTGCAACTGAGCCTACGATTGGGTGGAGAGTCGTCCCAAGACTTTGTTGCAGGTAGTAAAATTCAACTAGCGTTCCACAGGTAAGTTGTCTCTCTTCACTCATATTTTTTGTAATTTAATGTTCACTAGTTGATAAATTGCTTGTTGATTATAAATCACTTGATTAATCTAATTAATTATGTGTTGTTATTTCGGGGTTGTTACACCATGGCTCTATGATAGCCACTGCTACATCTGTACGACAGCTCCTTTGCATCCGTGCTGCTGCTGGTCCTTCCACCCAACACTGCATCTGCACTGCAGCCCTCTCTCATCATGTAGCATCGTGCTGCCCATAGCACTACCACTGCTACTGCTGCACTGCAACTCAGTTACTGAGATGATGGTAACTGATCTACCCAACTACTAACATCTTTGTCAGGCTAGAAACCTTCCTGATGCTGAAGCTCTCTTTGCCGCTATACTGTGCTCCCTCTGCTATCTCTGTGCTGCTGCAACAACTCTGTGCCTCTCGCACCATTGCAAACCCCTCTATGCCTTCCTTCACTGTTGCAACCTCCTCTATGCCTCTTGCACTGCTGCAACCCTCTCTGCGTTGCCAGGGACTACTGCACTCTAGCCCTCTCTGCCCCTCCATCCACATCCGCTTCTACCGACATCCGCCATCCTTCCATGTCACTTCGGGGCTCTCGTAGTTGGATATGATCCAAGAATTTGGGTACCTCAAGGATCCTGCCCCTCATCGCCTGTAGTCTTCCTGACTACAGCTCGATGTCACCCCACCTCTTCTCTAGAGGTACATGAGCACTCATGGCACAATCATCATCATCCTCTACCTCCTTCTCCGCCTTCGCTAGCGCTGCCTTGGAGTCAGACGCCTCTCTCTTATTCTTCTTCCTCGGACACTAGGTTGCATAATGGCCCAACTCCCCACAGTTGAAGCACTTTATCTTGGAGAGGTCATTTTTCTTCCTCTTCCCACGCTGACCTGCAAATGCTAGAGCTGCATCCTCTTCCTCCTCTTTCTTGACCCGAGCTCCTTTGCCACTACTTCCCGCCTTGGTGAGCCGTTTGATCTCTTCTTGGTGAAGAGCTGCCCACAATTCTTCCCAATATAGAAGATTCACTCTGCCCAGATTGCTTTGGACAAATGTCTCCCACTCCTCAAAGACTGCATTTAGGGTAGTCCTCACCATCAATTCCTGATCCGGCGTGGCCCCTATGGAAGTCAATTGGTCCCAAATCTCATGCAATTTGTTGAGGAAGTGATCTAACTGCTCCCCCTTCTGCATCTGGTATGACCACAACTGATTCTCCAGTAGCATCTTCCTCTGCATGGAAGTACTCGGATACAATGTCGTCAAGGTGTCCCACATTTCCTTTGCCGTATTCTTCTCAACAATATGCTGAATCACATGATCCTTGACCCCATCAAAGACTATGCATTTCGCCTTGGCCATCGCATCCTCATACTTTTCGTTATCAGCTGGGTCGACTGGGATAGCCATGGTTCTCAAGGCGAAGGCCTTGATACGATGTCTATCTAGAATGGACAGGATCCCAGCCTTCCAGATGGCAAAGTTGGACACCCTGTCCAACATGTCCTGATCCCTCAGTGCATTCATGGCCATCTCACTGCTTCTTCTTTTCGACTCCTCTGAGTCTCTACTTCCCTCCTGGAAGTTCTCTCTTCGACTCCCTCTGAGTCTCTACTTCCCTCCTGGAATTTCTCTGCTAGACTCCCTCTGAGTCTCGATTTCCCTCTTGGAAATCCTCTTGCTAACAGTCGAATTGCACCTCTCCGATCTCCTATGCTCCTGCAACATTGATCTGGATTTCTTGGTTAGAAATTTGCCTAGGTAGCGACTCCCTTCTACCTTGGTTCTGTCCCGTTAGGTACTGTTTTGTCTCGACAACAACTTCACCCCACCAGCTTCACTCTCCGCAATCTTCCCACAGCTTCCTATGCCCCAGCAACTGAAGAACTGAGCCTTTAGGCTTTGCGCAATCTCGACAGTGGCTGAATCGCTCCACTAGCCAACTCCGTCACTCCTACTTGGCTGAGCAGAATGACGTGACTCTTCGTGAGCCTCTTTTGCCTCTCACTACTTTTGCGCTGGCCCCTTCTCTGGCTCGATCTGATGACGCAGGCCCTCTGCTTCAATCCTTCTCTACTGCTTTCTGCCTAGGAACAACTTTTGTCACTCGGGATAGCTGTTTCTGCTGCAAATTCTCTGATTCAGTTAGTGCCTTCAGCTCTTCTGTGATCTGCAACGCTTCGATACCATGTTGAAATTTCTAAGTATTACTCGTTAGAAATTTTTCTGTATTCTCTGGTTTATTTCGCCTACTTGTTTAATTACTGGCAAGTTATTTAACCATATAAATACTGAAATAAACACAATACTGTCTCAACCATCTACAGATCAATAACTGAAAGAAATGAACAAACACATAAGGGACATTGTTATTTTTGGACAAATCATCCTCGAAAAAACCCAACTTGGGAAAACCGGTGCAACAGTTATGAGGGTTTTTATTATTAAGCAACTTTTCTTGAGTACACTGGGTGCCAAACTGGCTCACCCGACAAAGAAAATAATCTGGCAGTAATGCCTCCGCGGAAATAGATATTCTGAAAGTTTGCTCCATGAAACCCTCTCCAGCCCACTCTGAAGCACCACATCAGCCCTCCTGGCCTTTGCGTCAGCCCTTTGAGGCTCTGCGCAGCCTCTCTGGCCTACTGCATCACTTCTGAAGCCTCTGTGTCAGTCACGCAGGCCCGTCTCGCCTCTGCACAGTCACTGCTGGTCTCTGTGGGGCTCCCTCTGGCTCTGCGTCTGCCTCTCTGCCTCTGCATTGGTCTTACGGCACTATCTCTGCCTCTCTGCCTTGCACTCACTACCCCTTGCTGCTACTGATCATTGATTCAATTTCTCTTAACGAACCCTGCTCTAGAAAATCGAACTAACTGATCACTTTGGTGTGTCTCCAACTGACCCTCAAGCATCCTCTTATACTTTTTCTGTTGAGTCTTCAACGACCGAGATTACATCTCTAATCAACTGCTAAGATTATATTTGGCCCGATCCATGTCCTTCAGAACCTTCTAACCTAGTTTTATAGTAATACCCATTAATATTTTTATTTTCCTACGTTTAGACTTAGGAACCCATTAAAAATATTAATTATTTTAATATCTCCTTTACTAGGCAGAATTTCCCCGAACCATTTCTGGGTCTTGGAGATCTCATGTGCTTTAGCCTTTCCACCAATTTTCATGGCTAGAGCACATCCGATGCTACCCCAAATCAACACACCGTTATTTTTGGACAATCGTCCTTGGAAAAACCCAATTCGGGAAAACCGGTGCAACATATAGAGGGTTTGTATTATTAAGTAGATTCCTGAATACAAATAGGGTGCCAGATACGGCTCACCCAATAGAGAATATCCTTGGCAGAAGTATCTCTATCCGGAAACAAAAATTCCGGCAAATTTAACACTAGATGATCAAACCCCACAGTGACCCAGTTGTTCCCTGTGCTGGACAGCGATGGCTACTCCTAGCACTGCACTCGAATTGCGTCACTCCTCTAGGAGCTGCGTCACCCCAACAATGAGCCTCCCTTGCTCAGAAAGTCGATTTTGTTGATCTACTCCTTCTCTGCGCCACAAAATCTTCCCAGAGTTGCCTATAAGGGCCTGTGTCAGCCTCTACGACCTCTGCATCACTTGCGCCAGCCTTCTGTATCACCTGCGTTAGCCCCTACGACCTCTGCGTCACCCTCTCAGGGACTGCGTTGCCTCTCCCGACACTGCTCTACCTCTCTGCTATGTATTCTTCGGCCTTGGACAGAAAATCCCTTACCGAATTGCCCCTCACTGCAACTCAAATCACTAGCTTGATTTTCTTAGCAAACCTCGCCCCAGAAAAATCGAACTTTGATCTCTTGGTGTGTCTCCAACTGACGCTCAAGCCTCCTCTTATACTTTTGTTGTTGACGAATCAATGACCGAGATTAAATCCCTAACCGACGGCTAAGATTAGAACTAGCTCGATCCTCATCACTGAGAACATTCTCACCCATATTTTATTAATACACATTAATATTTTTATTTTCCTAAGTTTAGACTTAGGAACCCATTAAAAATATTAATTATTTTAATAACTCCTCATTTGGGTGGAATTTCTCCAAGAGATTTCTAGGTCTTGGAGATCTCATGTGTTCTAGCCCCTCCACAAAATTTCATAGCTAGATCACATCCGATGCTACCCAAAATCAACACCCTTGTCCACACTTTTGGTCAGGCTTAGAACGATGCCCCAGAGGTTGATGTAGCAAAAAAGGAAAGCAAAAGCATAATTTGGCCACTCTCAACAGGAAATGTAACACAAAATGTAAAATATGGCAGGGACATACAAATTTAGCACATGGGCAAAAGTCAAACATGAGCTCTGCCCCTTATTTATGGCCATCACCCTAGTTCCTATGGGCCCTAGATGAGCCGCCTCCACATTAAGGAACCCATGATTGTCCCAATCCCTAGTGGGAAATGAAGTGCCCTACCTTAAGGGGGGGTACCTACTGCTATATCCTACGCTTCATGCTCTCATGACCTGGAGCCCCGAGTAGTTATGAGGAAAAATAAATCAAAGGCAAAAGGCATATGAAGAAGGGTGGAAAATCAAAGGCCGGGGTAACTCTTGTACCACGATTTGCTCCCTCCTACACTCATATACCAAAGTGTGGGCTTCCCTCATCATAGCTACCATTGTACCATGACGTGGCCTAGAGTATTCCCCTGATCCCCACTTCGTTCCATGAGTATATCATTTTCCACCTACCACCTGATGGATGTACCATGGACATGTCACCCCCTTTTAAGGTTGAACCCACCTAATAGGGTCCTTGATTAACCCTTTTATTAAACTTGGAGACACTTGTACATGCCAAAGCCCATTATGGAAGGGCATGCCACCATGAAGTGCCCCATTGATTCCATGATTTGTAAGCTCTTTTACTTGATTATTATAATGATTTGTTGTATTGGAGGGCAAGGGGACGCATTGGATCTTACGCAGGATTGCAGGTGGGTCTCCATTTGGGGTTTGGTGTCCCTATACGGGGTCCAAGCCCTCCAGAGAGCCACGTTGGCACTTGTAAGGCGAGTGTTGAGAGCCATGGGTCTTCACCATAGCAGAGATTACTTCATGGATCCCTAACACCATTCAGTGATTGCTCGTGTTCCACCTTTTTGGATGAGGATTATGCACCTGGACCACCATGTCGAACTGACTCCACACTTGTACCACACACTTGGCAAAGGTTTCAGGGTCCAGATGAGGATGTATTTCACTGCAGGAGACAAAGGGAGGGATTGTGTCATCATCCTAGCCCTTACAACCAATGTTGCAGGAAGCGTCCCCCCCCCCCCGGTTCTAAGGCCCAAAGTGCGTCCCGTGCGGATGCGTCCCCCCCGGCCCAAAGTGCGTCCCGTGCGGATGCGTCCAGGAAGCGTCCCCGGAAGCGTGATTCCAAATTTCGGAAGCGCGCTTTCACCTATTTTGGACGCTTCCTGGAAATTTCTGAAGCTTTCCTCCGAAGCGCGCTTCGTACGGTGCTTCAGCCGTACGAAGCGTGGCGCTTCGGAGGGCGAAGCGTACGCTTCCCGTACGGTTCCGTACGATTCCCCTGGGTCCACCTTGGGTTAGGGTGAGGAATGAAGGCAAAAAAAATATAAATATAGCAGATGCTCCCTCATGGTAATGTTAAATTCTTAAAGTAAAGAAAAATAAAGGAGAATGCATCATTTTACTTTAATTTTTAACATTACCATGAAATGACTCAGGATGTTTGAGAGTGGTTCCAGCCTCATTGGACTTCATATGGAGAAAATAGAATTTCATATCCTATTCAAAGTTCAGCAGACTTAATAGTTTTCAGGAATTCAGGATCAATGGGATTGTGGCATTTCATTAGATTATATCAAGTATGAAGGTATGCGATTAGCATTTAATCAAGAGCACCAAGCCCTATATGTACCCTAGTGTTGGTGGTGTTAATTTTTGAACTCCTTTGTCACGCCCTTAGCAAAAAATTACCTTTCAATCAAGTCAAAATCATCGATCAAGCATGTTAAGCTTTTTCTACCATATTTTAAGTCTTGAATTAGGTAGTTTGATCAAAATTGGGCAATGTTGACTAATATCCCTAGACAATCGAGGTAGAGGCAAAGGCTAGACAATCTAGATTCTAGATGGTTGATGCATCTAAATGGTTGATGCTTGAATAATTAATCATTAATGTACAATGGATGCTATATCTATCTTGATTTATGCAAAAATATGCATGTTTTCATGTCTTCTACAACTAATTTGGTATTTGGGATGTTTGCTTTGAGTATGAATGCAAAAAAATAAAATATATATATATATATATATATATATATATATAGCAGACGCTTCGCTTCCTAGATTTTTGGAAAATGATGCTTCTGCGTCCCCTCTTCCAAAAAACGTCCCCACTTCGTGCAACATTGCTTACAACATTATCGATCCACTTGGAGACCCATGAGGATGTCCTAGTGCCCCCACACCCACTTGGGTGCACCACATTGACTTGCTTGGAAAACATGGGGCCAACCCTTTGTCCATTATGTTTGGAGTCCATTCCCTCACCATGGCATGCGTTGGACTTCATTAGGGCTTCTCAATGGGTCAACGACTTATCATATTCATTATTTTGCCCTCTTGAGAGGATATTCTTTGTAATATTGAGCTATCTTGGTGGGCTTGTCACCATGTCATGTCATTATTATGTATTATTTTATTATTTGGGGCTAAATTAGGCTAATTAGGAAAAGCGAATCCCCGTTTAGTTGTATAAGTAGATGAGAGGTGACTCATTTCTCTCATCATCACCTGGTTTGGATTGGTATCTCTTAAGAGATTTTTGCACTTTTTGCTGGGTAAACTTTTTGGAGCTTTCTTGATGCATTGTGATGTTTGGATTTTCGCTATTGTCTTTGGAGCTTCTTTTTAATGCAAGTTGATGAATGGATATACTCTCTCTCTCTCATGTAAGTCAAATTTTGATGCTATTATTGTTATTTTACTGGTTTACTGCATGTTGTGGTTATCATTATTCTTGTATGTGTTAAAGTAAATGCAAAATTCTTTTGGGAACCTTGAATAACTTGAAGAGAGTAGTTGAATGTTCCTAGAGGCACCTAATAGGTTTTAAGCCTCGAAACTTCATCTCTTTGGCAAATTTGAAGTATAAATCCCTATTGACCTAGTTGCTACCCTTGGAGAGGCTAGCAAAGACCAATTAGGGCTCCTTAGCTCACGAAAATTCTCGATCCATGTGTATCTTGACTCCATTAAGTCCAAGCAATAAGGCATTGATCCTCGTACCCTTTGGTGGTCAAATTTACCTCTCTTTTCTTCATTTTTCCAAATTCTAGGCCTAACCCTGGAGGGTCACCTAGGGCATCAAGATAAATCTTTTATAGCCATCCAAACACCTTGAAAACTGGTCCATAACTGCACTATGGTCTACCTAAGGGGTCCTCCAAATTTGAGAACAATCCGACGATGGAATCCCGAGATATTGCATGCCCTAGCTCAAGGATCATTTCTCTCCCTATGCTGATTTGGGTTAGTGTCCTCATTTGGATTATTGCATTTCAATCCTCAAAGAAACTTTGTCCTTTGATCCTCTTCTCTTTCATAATTATTTCAAGCCCCTCCTTGGTTGATCAACTCCATACCCTCGACCTAATTCTAGGTCCACTTGGTCCTTTGTGGTCCCACAACTTATAACTTTAATTCCACAAAGATCACATAAAGGCCAATTCTCCACAAGGATTCTCCAATCTAGAAATAATCTTGACAAAATATATTCCCAAACCCTAGCCTCAAGAATCCCTTTAGCCCTTCCTAGAGAGCCCACCACCTTTCTTTTGAAGCAAGCAAGCTATCTAATTGAGCCTCTCTTGTGAATAGGCCTTGGGAATCACTTCTTATCCTTTCATAGATTCATCCTTCCTTGTGATTCCTCTTATACCGGGTCTCCTCCCATCGATGAAATTCTGTAAAGAGCAGGGAGCCTTAGCTGAGGTGACAGTGGGCTATCGCTCCATTGTTGCCCTTGACCTAGTAGTTGCTCTATAAGATCCCCTCCTAAGACCCCTGCTAGTTTGAGTGGTAACATTTTGGTGTCGTTGCTAGGGACACGATACGAGATATCAATGGTTTGAGAAACACTATTTGAAAATCATTAGGAAGTAATTATCAGAGTAGAAAATTGTATTCTACTACACATGCTATGGAGTTTCAACATGTTTTAAATTTCATGGTGCAACCAAACACATTTGATAGACCTTGTGCATGGTTTATTGAGCAAGACTCATTTTCTATTTTCCAAGCATCACTTTGAATAAGCATTTTTTTGTAAGCTAAATACTTTTGAACTTGTTCATAATTGATAAATTAACATGCCATTCACAGACACCTAAATTTTTCCATTTCCCTTGAGAGTGGGTAGTGTTAGCTTCCATAGCCTTAGCCTAAGCCAAGTATTAGAACTCCATTGATTCTAGGTTACCGGAAACGCTGCCCCCAACTCCCATAAACACCATTTGGCGTCTTGGATATGGAAACACATACCTGGAAACAACGTGGAAACATTTCCACCACATTTCACCTTTTCAGAAACAACCAGCTTGAGATCAGAAACGTTTCAAAGGAGTTTCAAGAAAATTTGATCCATTTCTAGAAAATTTGGATATGTTTCCAGAAAATATGGATACGTTTCCAAGTTTCCAGGTTTCCAATGTTCTAGGCACTTGATTACTTGAATATATTCCAGGTTTGTTTGTCCAGAGCATGTAAATGCAACTGAATTCTTTGCAGACCTTATGTCCATTGATTACAGCGCATTTGAAAGTGAACATTTCTCTTGAAAAAGGATTCATGACATGATAGAGGTATTTGCCAATAATTTTCAACAATGGCAGATCTAAAGGATGGAAACCTGGAATTTGGAATGGAAACTCATAAGGTATCTATTAAATCAAGAAGCAAAGTTGGCTGGTGGAAGCAGTTTCTTTGCATTAGGTTAAATTTCTTAGCATTTCTTTACTAGTAACATAGTTCACAATACTTAATTGCTTAAATTGTGGCACCTTGATTCTTGGTCATCTGATCTTTGGTTGTGAATAAATAAATCCAGTTTACTTATTTCTATGAATTTCAGTGCATATCCTGTTGTAGCTATTGGAATACAATGTTATTTATAATGTGTAGATGTTGTTATTTACAATGATTAAATGTACATTATATTTGGTGATACTAAACAATATTTCTATGTCATGACTCCTTTAGAATCCAGACGAAGATACTGTGCAACATACTATTTACAAAGTCAAATTCACTATGTTGCCTTTGTGTTGGTGCTGTCAAATTCATTGGAAAAATATATGATTTCATGAAGTATGGTGTGACTCTGGGAACAATCTCATATTCCTTTAAACTGTGAGTAGTTATTGACATTTTAATCAAAGGTGCCAACTTGAATGTTATAATAATCATTGATGATGATGATGATAATGTTTATACTAAATTGATGATGATGATTATGTATTTTTAAATATAGAATCTAGATTGTAAAGACTAAAAGATGAATGCTAATATGAAATTTTTATTTTATCATATATATATATATGCCGTTTCCTTGCTGCATCGTATCCAATTTTTTTAAAACTTTTCTGTATCCGTTTCAAACCCCGTATCCGTATCTTTTTCAAACCCCGTATCCGTATCCGTATCCGTTTCAGTGCAATTTAGCCCTGATTACTCAATGATCTGACTTAGTTTGACCTTTAGGGATCACCACCCCCTTGACTAGGACCCTTTCCTATAGTCTAAAGTGTGGGGCAAAGCCGTTGAGGTGAAAATGCATGGCTTGCTTGAGAGTTGCCTCTTGGTTCTCTCGTTGGGGTTAGGATTTTTCCTCCTAGGTGAGAGTTTGACCCACAATAGTTATCATCAGTGCAAGCCAAGTACATACTCCCTATGGTATCTACTTCTCCTTAGGGAAGGGACTAGAGAAGGTTGTTCTTTAACACCACTTGGCTGGCCTGTATGCAATTACTGACACTTTATGGATCCAAGTTGACTTAATATTTTGCCTTGAATTTTTTTATAACTATGGAGTAGACAAATTAATGTAGTTGACATGCAAAACATCCCTTTGGCACAATGATGGAAACTCGAAAATTTGCATGATCATAAAGATAAAAAAAGTTAGTTCAAGAAATAACTGCATTGTGACATACTTGTTGAAATTTCTAAGTCGGACACATCAGAAATTCCTACTGCATTATCTGGTTTATTTCACCTACTTGTTCATTCCATTAACAAGTTATTTATACATATAAATACTGAAAATAAACACAACTGCAACCTTAACTCATATACATATCAGCAATTGAAATACTAGACAAACAGACAAGGGACACTGTTATTTTTGGACAATCGTCCATGAAACAACCCAATGCGGGAAAACAGAGGAACAGTTTTGAGGGTTTTATTATTATGCAGATTTCTTGAGTACAACTAGGGTGCCAAACTAGTTCACCCAACATAGATTTTTACACGACAGTAATATCTCTTCTCGGAGACAGATATTTAGCAAGTTTGCCCCAAGAAAATCCTTACGGCGCATCTCCAAGGCTCTGTGTCAGCCCTGCTAGCCTCAACGTAGCTCTAGAACCCTTTGCATCAGCCTTTTGCCTCTCTGCGTCAGCTCTCTGGGCTTCTGCGTCACCCATGCAGGCCCCTCAACCTTTTCGCAATCTCTAGCTGCCTCTGCGTGGCTCCTGTTGCCTCTGCGTAGCCTCCTCAGTCACTGTGCTAACCCTCTGGTACTATCTCTGCCTCTCTGCTATGTACTCATTGCGCCTCGCTGCAATAGATCACTTGTTCGAATTTTCTCAGCAAACCCTGCTCCAGAGAATCGAACTGATTGATCAATCTTGGTGTATCTCCAACAGATCCTCAAGCCTCTTCTTATACTTTTCTTGTTGAGTCTTCAACGACTGAGATTAAGTCTTTAATCAATGTATAAGATTAGATTTGGCTTGATCCATGTCATTCTCACCCAGTTTTATATTAATACCCATTAATATTATAATTTTCCTAAGTTTAGACTTAGGAACTCCATTAAAAATATTAATTATTTTAATATCTCTCTAACCGGGTGGAATTTCCCCAAACCATTTCTGGGTCTTGGAGATCTCATGTGCTTTAGCCTCGCCACGAATTTTCATGATTAGAGCACATGTGATGCTACCACAAATCAACACTCCCTCTTAGCGAGGAATGTGCTCTAGTAATGCTCCACCACTAAACATCACACTGATCCTTCCGCATTGGTACCTGTGTTTATTCTTGGTCGGTTGCCCAACATCAACTGCATTGCTGCTCCCTGTACTTCTGCCCATGGTTCTGCCACTGCCATTGCTACATCTGTATTGCAACTCCCTCTCAACATGCTGCATCATGTTGCCCATAGCACTACCACTACTAACTGCTGCACTGCAACTCAGTTACTGAGAAGTAAGTAATTGATCTACCTAACTACTAACGTCCTTGTCAGTCCGGAAGCCTCCTAATGCTGAAGCTACCTCTGTTGCTATCCTGTGCTCCCTCTGTCACCTTTGCGCTGCTGCAAACACCTCTAGCCTCTCGCACTGCTGCAACCACCTTTGTGCCTCTCGCACTACTGCAACCCCCACTGCGCTGCTACAGACCTCTGCACTCTAGCATCGCCTTGTCGCTTCATCGCATCTTACTTGTACTGACATCCGTCATCCTACTACTGCCATTCGGGGCTCCCGTAGCTGGATATGATCCAAGAGTTTGGGCACCTCAAGGATTCTGCCCCTCATCTTTTGTAGTCCTCCTGACTACAACTCGATGTCTCCCCACCTCTTCTCTAGAAGTGCATGAGCACTCATGGCACAGTCGTCATCAGTCTCAACTTCTTTTTTTGCCTTAGCCGGAGCTGCCTTGGAGTCAGAAGCCTCTCCCTTATTCTTCTTCCTGGGACACTGGGTTGCATAATGACCTAGCTCCCCGCAATGGAAGCAATTTACCTTGGAGATGTCCTTCTTCTTCCTCTTCCCCTACTGTCCCGCATGCCAAAGCCGCATCCTCCTCCTCCTCTTTCTTGATTTGACCTCCTTTGCTGCTACTCCTCACCTTGGTCAACCGTCTGATCTCTTCTTGCCGAAAAGCTGCCCACATCTCTTCCCATCTTGGTATAGTAGCTTTGCCCAAAATGCCTTGGACAAATGTCTCCCACTCGGAGACTGCATTTAGGGCGGTCCTCACCATGAACTCTTGATCTGGCGTGGCCCTTATGTGAGTAAGTTGGTCCCGAATCTCCTGCAACTTGAGGAGGTATAGATCTATCTGCTCCCCCTTCTGCATTTGATACGACCGCGGTTGATTCTGTAATAGCATTTTCCCTTGCACAGAAGTGCTCTGATACAATGTCATCAAAGTATCCCACATCTCCTTTGTCCTGTTCTTTTCGGCAATATGTGGTACGACATGGTCCTTGACCCCATCAAGGATTATGCACTTTCCCTTCGCCATTGCATCTTCATACTTCTCATGATGAGTTGGGTCTACTAGGATAGCCACAGTTCTCAAGGCGAAGCCCTTGATGCGATGTCTATCCAGGACTGACAGGATCCTGGCCTTCCAGATGACAAAGTTGGAGGCCCCGTCCAACCTGTCCTGATCCCTCAGTCCGTTCATTGCCATCTCCGCTCCTCTTCTGGACTCCCTCTGAGATTCGACTTCCCTCTTGGAAATCTCCCTCTAAGTCTTGATTTCCCTGCTGGAAATCTTCTCGCCAAATGTCGAACCGCTCCTCTCCAATCCTCTTTGCAACTGCAACTCGGATCTGGATTTCTTGGCTAGAAATCTGTCAAGGCAACGACTCCCTCTACCTTGGTTCTATCCCGTTAGGTACTATTATGCTTTGATAGAAACAACACCCCACCAACTCCACAATCTGCCCACAGCTCCCTAGGCCCCGACAACTGAAGAAACTGAGCCTTCCAGCTCTGCGCAATCCTGGCAAAGGCTGAATCACTCCTCTAGCCAACTGCGTCAAGCCTACCTGGTTGAGTAGGATGATGTGGCTCTTCGTGAGCCTCTTCTGCCTCTCTCTGCCTTTGCGCTGGCCCTCTCTCTGGCTCGAAATGATGATGCAGGCCCTCTGCATCACTCCTTCTCTGCTGCCTTCTGCTTAGGAGCAACTCTGTCTCTCGGGACAGCTGCTACTGCTGCAAATTTCTGATATTGTTGGTGCCTTCAGTCCTCCTGTGATTTGCAACGCTCTGATACCATGTTGAAATTTCTAAGTCTGACACATCAGAGATTCCTACTGCATTATCTGGTTTATTTCACCTACTTGTTCATTAACAAGTTATTTATACATATAAATACTGAAAATAAACACAACTACAACCTTAACTCATATACAGATCAACCACTGAAATACTAGACAAACACACAAGGGACACCGTTATTTTTGGACAATTGTCCTCGGAAAAACCCAATGTGGGAAAACTGGTGCAACAGTTCTGAGGGTTTTATTATTATGCAGATTTCTTTAGTACAACTAGGGTGCCAAACTAGCTCATCCAACAAAGATTTTTACACGGAAGTAATACCTCTTCTCTAAAAGAATGTTGAATGAATTAATTTCGAATGAGCAAACAGCTCAATCATAATACAGAGATATTTACAATAATAGAAACATCAGGTTTCTATGTAGAATATAGAAACACTCAGTAAAAGAATACAAATAGCAACAGCTAAAAGGAATGAGCATTAAATGCTAAATAGGAATATTCTAATACCCTCCCTTAATGCTCAATCTATTTACAACACCAATAGACCCTCTGAATTTTACAAATTTATCAGGACCAAGAGGCTTGGTGAAGATGTCGGCGGGCTGCTCTGTTGTGGGAACATATTGCAACTGAACTGAGCCGTCTTCAACAAGCTGGCGAATGTAGTGGCAATGAGTTTCCACATGCTTTGTTTGTTCATGAAAGACAGGATTCTTGGCAAGTTTGAGCACTCCCTGATTATCACAAAACAAAGAAGTAGGCCCTGTCTGGGAAACATGCATATCTGCCAGCATACGTCGAAGCCAAACTGCCTCACAGGGTGCCTTAACTGCTCCCCGATACTCGACTTCTGTTGAGGAGAGAGCCACTGCCTGTTGCTTCTTACTAGTCCAAGTAACAGCACCGGATCCTAGATTAAACACATACCCAGCTGTAGATTTACGGTCATCAACCGAACCGGCCCAGTCAGAATCAGTGTAACCACTGAGAATAGGATTGGAACTTCGAGTGTATAGGAGGCCATAATCAGAAGTGCCACGCACATATCGTAGCACACGCTTTGCTGCTTGCCAATGATCAGCTTTAGGAGCGGACATGAAGCGAGAAATGTAGCTTACTGCAAAACTGATGTCAGGTCTGGTAGCAGTAAGATAGATGAGACTGCCCACTAATTGCCTGAATAAAGTTTCATCCACAAGGGGAGAGGATGACTGAGCTGAAAGTTTGAGCCCTGGTTCCATAGGAGTCGTGGCCGGTTTGCAATCCTGCATTCTGAATCTGTCCACAAGATTTTTGGCATACTTGGACTGAGAGAGAAAGATCTGATTTTCAGTCTGCCAAACTTCAACCCCCAGACAATAATGAAGAAGCCCCAAGTCTGTCATCTCAAAAGTTCTGCATAAATCTTGTTTGATCCCATGGATCAAATGTGCAGAGCTGCCAGTAATGATAAGATCATCCACATAGACAACCACAAACAAGATATCATCACCAGTATGCTTGATGTACAGGTTTGCATCAGAAGGGCTCCGCTGAAAACCCTGATCTGTCAGGTACTGATCAATTTTCATGTACCAAGCCCGAGGAGCTTGTTTCAATCCACAGATGGCTTTAGCTAACCGACACACTTTCTGTTCTTGACCAGCAACCTTGAATCCTGGAGGCTGCGTCATGTAGACTTCTTCTTGGAGATCACCATTTAGGAAAGCACTTTTTACATCCATCTGATGAACTTTCCAATTGAACTGAGCTGCTAGGGCAAGAACAAGCCTTATGGTAGTCATCTTGGCTGTAGGAGCAAAAGTCTCCTCATAGTCGATGCCTTCCTTCTGTGAGAATCCTCGAGCCACAAGCCGAGCTTTATACTTGTCTATGGTTCCATCAGCTTTGTATTTCACTTTATACACCCATTTGCAGCCTATGGGCTTTTTGTCTGCAGGAAGATCAGAAAGTGTCCATGTGTGATTCTTCTGAAGACTCTGGAATTCGGCTTCCATAGCCTGTTCCCACTCAGATGTACCCTTAGCCTCTGAATAGGTTTGAGGCTCAAAAATACTGTGCAGGTTAGCCATAAGAGCAAAATTGACTGTAGACTGTTGTCTGTTCTTATGTCTAGAAGTTCTACCTTCAAGGAGCTCATCATCCCGGAGATCACCAATGGTTTTAGCCCACCATTTAGGCCGAAGAGTAGAAGAACCAATATCAGGAATAGCTAGAGAAGACTCAAGAGCAATAGGGGCCGCAAGAGGAGGGTTATTTTCTGGAGGAGGCTCAGATAGAGTAGTATCAAATACGGATGCTACATCATCCCTCCCATCAGGTGGACCGACCGGAAGACGAATACTGTGAGGCTGATCCTCAGAACACTGCTAAAAAGAAGAAGACTGAAAGAATCCTCTTTCTTCATCAAATACTACATCCCGACTGAAGCTAAGACGACCAGTGGCTATATCTATCAGCCTATAGACCTTATGATGATCACTGTACCCTGTCATCATGAGTTTCTGGCTTTTGGAATCCAATTTAGAGCGCTTAGCAGCTAGAATCCAAACATATGCAACTGAGCCAAATACTTTGAGATGACTGATCTTAGGCTTACGGCCAGACCAAACCTCTTCAGGAGTCTTCCCTGTAACAACCTGAGTGGGTGATCGGTTAAGAAGATAAACAACAGTAAATACTGCTTCAGCCCAGAATCTGTTTGGAACACTCCTGTGTTGTAACATGGAACGAGCCATTTCAACAACCGTGCGGTTGCGACGCTCGACAACACTGTTCTGCTGGGGAGTGTAAGGTGTGGTTAATTGACGTTTGATGCCATGAATATCACAGAAGTTGGCAAAAGCTGAGGAACAAAATTCCCCCCATTGTCGGTCCTAAGGGTCATGATATTACAACCAGATTCTTTTTCAACTAAGGTTTTAAACTTCTGAAAGGTACTAAGAGCATCAGATTTATTTTTTAGAAAATACACCCACATCTTTCTACTGAAATCATCTACAATAAGTAAAAAATATTTGCAAGCAGTGATAGAAGCTGTATTCATAGGACCACAAATATCAGCATGAATTAACTGAAGTACCTTAGATGCGCGCCAAGATTCTCCATTTTTGAATGAAGACCGATGTTGCTTTCCCGCTTGACAGGCGCTGCATACCCCCAACTGCTGAGTCTGAATATCAGGTAATCCTGACACAAGTCCCTCCCGAGAGAGCTGAGAGAGATACTGCATATTTAGGTGCCCATACCGCTGATGCCATAGAGTGCTGATGGGAGAGACACGTGCTGCTAGAGCCACTTCTGGAGAGTCACCGGTATCAAGTAGCCTGTATAGACCATGGTCCTCTAGGCCAACAGCAACTGTTAGACTGGTCTCCCTGTCAATGATGGAGCACTTGTGTGCACTGAACACAATATCAAGCTGAGGAGAATTCCTCATAATCTGGCTGACAGATAGCAGATTAATTTCCATACCAGGAACATAGTATACATTCAGAAATATGAGTGTGCGTCCACCAGACTGAATTTGAACTGTCCCTCTGCCAGCTACTGTGTACTTCTCACCTCCGCCAAATACCACAGAATCACTGAAAGGTGAGAAGTCAATAAACCAGTCACGCCTGTGAGAGAAATGGCGTGATGCACCAGAATCAATGTACCATGCAGAGGAAGGAACATGATCTGAGGACCTTTTAGCCATAAAGGCATAAAAGGCAGACTCTGTCTGCTCGGAATGCTCTGCAACATTTGCTGTCTGATGTGGCCCTCCCTGTTTCTTTTGTTCAGAAGCAATCCTCTGTCGGCAATCTTTCTTCATGTGACCGAACCTATGACAGTAATTACACTGCACACTTTTCTTCCTAGCAGGATCAAAAGTCTGAGAAGAGCCTTTCTGCTGAAAGGACTGATATTTTGCAGCAAATGCATTTTCCGAGGACACTGATGAAGCACTACTACCAAACTGCTGTTTCCACCGATCCTGCTGCAGAAGTTTGGTACATAAATCTGAAAACTTCAGATCAACATTTGTGGTGGTAATGTTGAGTGTTTCGATGAAGTGTTCATAAGATTTCGGTAGACTTTTCAAAGTAATGACTACCATATCTTCTTCCTCCATGGTCCGACCAATGGCTTCGAGCTGATCTCGAATGTCTTTAATTTTGTTGAGATGTTCCTGTAAAGACATATGTTCGTCCATCATGATGGAGAACAACTGATTTTTGAGAAAAAAAGCTCTGCTTTTGTCAGATGTCTCGTGCAGTTCTTTCAACTGTTGCCAGATTTCGGCAGCTGTTTTGCCAGAAGGAATCTGTGGTAACTGATCATCAGCGACAGAGAGCTTGAGAAGCATAACAGCCTCTCGATTTCGATCATCAAATTTATCTTGATCGGTCCCAGCTGTACCGAGACGAAGCTCTTTGCCCAAAATGAGCTGATCAAGACGCCTGTATTCAAAAATGGTCAACATTCTTTGTTTCCAAATGTTATAGTTGCTGCCATTAAAGCGTTGATTTCCTTCTAACATCAGATTGGTGAGCGTGGCCATTTTCTCAAAGAAAATACAGAAGTCTGATACACAAAAAAAAATGTAGCTGCCTGTTTATCCTGATGTAAATCAAAACAGATTTTGTTCTGAAAAAAAAATTACCCAGCAAAAATATCTCTCCCTGTCTAAAAAATAGCAATACGGCTGTAGCTGTACCCTTCTTTAGGCAAATACCACAGGACAGAACTTTAATGAATGTGACAGGTCCAAATCATAAGGTAAAGTTTGAGATTCCTTTCTCTGTCTAGTTCTGAGATTTGTCCTAAGGTAAGCACAGGTCTGAGAATACAGTCTCCCACAGGTCTGAGAATGCAAGTCTACCACAAGCGTATACTGCTGCAATGTCCAAGCTATAAACAGGTAATTTTCCTTCAAATCTGAGTTGTAATGGAGGCTGTCATGATCACAATGGAGAAAAAAAATTCGCTGACTGGAAAACAACTGCCGGCAGACAAGACTGTTGAAAAATAAATACGTAGATTGAAAAAAAAGAAATGGACCCACGTCTTCTTCACGGCTTCACGTCCACAGTTCCACGGTATATCAGCTACGATTTTAATTTTTCACGGCTCATAAAACAAAAAAATGGACCCACGTCTTCACGTCTCAGCTACGATTTAATTTTTCACGGCTCACAAAACAAAAAAATGAATCCACGTCTTCACGTCCACAGTTCCACGGTATATCAGCTACGATTTTAATTTTTCACGGCTCATAAAACAAAAAAATGAACCCACGTCTTCACTTCTCAGCTACGATTTAATTTTTGTTACGGCTTCACGTCCACAGTTCCGCGGTATATTAAATCGACAAGCAATTCCCTCTAAATCGAAGATCGAACAGCATAGACGTGTGAAGTATATACTTACTGAATATTCATCCACGCATTTCCAAGATAGTATCTGTTGACCATGAAAATGGATGGGCTTGAGCAGACCGAGGCGAGAATTGAAGCACTCGAAGCCGAGAACGCAGAGTTAAGAGCAACGCTGGAAGCCGTGAGGGTTCAATTATCAATATACGAGAGCTTGATTGAATACCCGAGGTGTATCCACAGGTTCCACAACTTCGAAGAAAATAACCGGATTCGCCAGCCAAAAAAAAATCCCGCTCCCACGAAACAGTCACCGCCACAAAGTTAATTCCTCAGAAAAATGATTATGCAGGAGAAGAATCCATTTCTGTATCGAGATGGACGACTGTAAGCTTTTATCACAGCGAGCAAAGCCGAGGCTAAGACTCAGTGAAGGCTACCTGGCTTACAGAGGGCTCGACCTTAGAAAGGACTCGAGAGATTAAGATGCAGAGAGAATAACTGTTCAAGAAATCTCTTAACCTCGCTCTGATACCATAAAAGAATGTTGAATGAATTAATTTCGAATGAGCAAACAGCTCAATCATAATACAGAGATATTTACAATAATAGAAACATCAGGTTTCTATGTAGAATATAGAAACACTCAGTTTCATCTAAGAAACTGCTAAAAGAATACAAATAGCAACAGCTAAAAGGAATGAGCATTAAATGCTAAATAGGAATATTCTAATATTCTCAGAGATAGATATTCAACAAGTTTGCCCCACGAAAATCCTTCCGGCTCTTCTCCAAGGCTTTGCATTAGCCCTGTTAGCCTCAGCGTAGCTCTAGAACCCTCTACGTTAGCCTTCTGCCTCTATGCGTTAGCTTTCTAGCCTTCTGCGTCACCAACGCAGGCCCCTCAGCCTCTACGCAGTTTCTAGCTGCCTCTGCGTAGCCTCTTCAGTCATTGCGCTGACACTCTAGCACTATCTCTGCCTCTCTACTATGTACTCACTGCCCCTCGCTGCAACAAATCACTTGTTCGAATTTTCTCAGCAAACCCCGCTCCAGAAAATCGAACTGACTGATCAATCTTGGTGTATCTCCAATTGACCCTCAAGCCTCCTCTTATACTTTTCCTGTTGAGTCTTCAACAACTGAAATTAAGTTTCTAATCAACGGCTAAGATTAGATTTGATTTGATCCATGTCATTTAGAACATTCTCACCCAGTTTTATATTAATATCCATTAATATTTTAATTTTCCCATGTTTAGACTTATGAACTCCATTAAAAATATTATTTATTTTAATATCTCTCTAACCGGGTAGAATTTCCCCAAACCATTTCTGGGCCTTGGAGATCTCATGTGTTTTAGCCTCTCCACCAATTTTCATGGCTAGAGCACATCCGATGCTACCATAAATCAACAATAGTAGCTTCCCTTGTAGGAAATCACAATATATATTTAATCGCCTCTGCAGCAGTGACTAATATTCTTTTGATGCATTTTTTCTTGCATAATAAACTTTTTTTTTGGTTAAACAGGTATGCAGACTATTCAAATGCTTACTGGACTGGATATTTCACCAGTCGACCTGCTCTGAAAGGTTATGTGAGAAAACTCTCAGGGTTTCTGCAGGTACATTTGATCTGGATCTGACTAATTTCTCCAGCATGGTGCTCTCGGGGTCATTTATGTGGTGTTTTTGGTATTATTTCTTGTGAGCTTTTGAATTTTCATTTTATAACTGTCTTGGTAAACTATTCTTTGCAGGCAGCAAGGCAATTGGAATTCCTTGTAGGTAGAAATAAGGGAGGTCCGAACACTGATTCTTTGGAGGAAGCAATGGCTATCTTGCAGCACCATGATGCAGTATCTGGTACCTCAAAACAACATGTGGCTAATGATTATGCGAAACGGCTTTCGCGTGGTTCTGTAGAGGTTTAAATCAAGTGGCTTTGTCTCTAACACCCATCCTTGTCTTTTCACTTTATAGTGGGAAGGTTTTATGATAGTGCAATGTTTTTTATGTTTTATCTTATAATATAGTTTTCCATATCATGCGTATTAAATTAGATACAATCAGAAGCAAATGTTTCTTGTTCTTGAAGCTGGCTCCCCTTGAATTTTTTGGTTGATTCAACATATAACTTGGTGCTTTAAATTCTTCTTAAAATATGATGGTAAGCTGTGAGTTTATTTTCACCTTTTCATTTCAGGCTGAGAGTGTGATGAATTTGGCGTTGCTCTGCCTTATGAGTGGCAAGTCAAATAATAATTGTGGGAATAAAATTCCCACCAGGAAAAGAACTCATTCAGAACATCAAAAGGGAAGTTTACTGCAGGAAGGGGATCCCATGAGTACCTTAAGGCAGGGATTAAACCTTGCTCAGGTATATTTTTAAATAGAATTTGCTCCCAGTATTGAATCGGCTGTTTTTAAAGAAAAGCTTTAAACAGAGATTTTCTCCTTTAGGAAAGCTGCATTCTTAAGCATAAATGGTCAGTCATAGCCTATATGCATATACTATTCTTATCAAGTTTTCAGCTTTGGTAATAGTGCATCTTGCTTCAAGAATCAGTAAGCTCTACCTTTTAAGCGTTGTTTGTGCAGTGCTCTCTCATGAATATCAGCTACTGCCCTGAATCTGAAGCTGACTTAGGAGATGGGAGGAGTATGGTGTGGTTCTCATCCTAATACACTATTTTAATTGATTTTTTACTGGTCTGATCTAGCTTTTTATTCTGTTTGAAGTCTGGGTTGCTGATTTATTTGTATTTTCTTGATTGATTTGCTCTCAGATAATTGTTATCTATAATCCTCTGGGATGGAAGCGTAATGAAGTTGTCAGAATCCCGGTATGCTTTATTTGTGAAAGAGTCAATTTAGAAAAATAAATTGACAGTAGATGGAACGTGGTCAAGCTCATTGCATTAAAAAGAATGCAACAAAGTAGAGTCTTTAATATATTTAGAAATAGAATAAAGAATATTTTA
The DNA here is from genome assembly GCA_031772625.1 of Pinus tabuliformis. Lineage (NCBI taxonomy): Eukaryota > Viridiplantae > Streptophyta > Pinopsida > Pinales > Pinaceae > Pinus > Pinus tabuliformis. Next base: position 109,937,254 of record CM062804.1, read on the forward strand.
TCCAAGAAACTGATTTTTCACAGTACAGATATTTAATCCATATTTATTAAATAAACAAGATAATGAATTTTGATCCTCATGGACCTATATCATTTACATGTTTCTTCAACACTTGTTTCATGTGAACCAGAAGTTTGTATGTTTCAATTACAACCAGCCATCAGGTTGACCCTGATGAAGAGAACTACAATTAAGCTGAAGAAGCTCGTAAGAAGTACACCCAAGGGCCAAAACTGAGAAATATACGAGTATTAGGTGCACTAAAACAAATTTCCAAGTGAATAGAGGTATTAAAAGAGTACTCTCATGTCTTAGACTATATCTTCCTGGTTGGGGGTGCACTTTGGTAGGTTCCCCTACCTAACCTTGAAAGAGCTTCATCTCTCCACAGAATTACCCAAGACTGCATGTATAATAAGTGATAATCTAGGCTAGCATGGCAAGATCATCAAAGCAAATCGATTAAAGTACCTTGTTTATCTGGGCAGAATAGTTCTTCCCAGTCGCAAAAAACCTTGACCCTGTTACCCCGTCACTCTTAGGGGTAACTAGAGGAAATTTTCCTTCGATGATCCACATTATAGACAGTGGTCCTGGTGATGTTTTCCAGCATTCTCCACAGACGGTAGCCCGTAGATGCATCTCATGTAGCATGCTCAGCTCACTCATTTGATGATACTCATTTGATGATGGTGACCTGACAGACATGAGGTACATCAGCCATTGTTCTCTACAAAGTGTTTATGTTTAATGTATTTGGCATGTAAGTAGTGATCATCAATTGAATCAGATAATGAATCATGATGCTTGGAAGTTATGTCTTTTGCTTTCACCTTGGTGATCATCACATGTATTCTAGTTGTTTTGCCACTCTTGGGGAGAAGGGTACTATTGGGGGGGATTGATAAGGGCAACCTGCCCATGTCCTTTCCATACATAACACACTCCATCTGTTACCCCTCTGTTGTCCTTTCTTTTGGGTTGGCTGTTATATGTACCTCAGAAAGGTCCACACTTCATGTTCCCATGAGAAGAAGGGGCTTGGATGCTTGAGGTTGATGTAGCTGTATAAAAAAAAGCTGGAAATGGTACCAATGAGAGGTGTTACTAGGCATTTATCCCTTTAAGTCATGTAGACACATTAATTACTTTTGTCTTGGTGATATTTATGAGTTATATTAATGTCATGGGTGGAAAAGGTATTTAAAAGTGTTGTACCATGTACTTTTTTTAATATTAAAGTCAATTGTACTTTATAAAGTGAGTTTATGTGTTAAGTACTAAGTGTACTTTTCTAATATTAAAGTGAGTTGAAAAATCACTTTATGAGAAAAATAGAAAATGGTACTCAACTTGAAAAAGTTAGTAGGAGGCTTTTAAGTAATGGGGCCAATGTGTCAGGGGGTCAATTGTGACAGTTAATCTCAACCACACATCTTGAGATTTGGAGATTAAATCTCATCCATTGAATCCTAGATTTAGGGATTCAATCTTTCCTAAGAGACAAAAGGGAAAAGGGAGAGTTCGTTCTTCATTACACACTCATGAGATTATATAGAGGAGAAGAGGAGAGCAGCTTGAGAAAGGAGGCAGGGTTTTGTGTAGAAGAAAATCGAACAACAAGAGGAGAACTTCAGTTTATATGAGATTTGAATCTCTAAAGTCCGAGTTGAAGCATGAAGGAGGTTCGAATCTCTGTGGTAAGATAGAAGAACCTTCAACGGCTAGGTTGAATGGCATTCCAAGTCAAGGAAAGTATTCAGGCTCCAAAAATCATTTTCTAACTGTTAGCTGAGAGGAGGCTGAGAATTTCGGACTAGGAAGCGTATTTTTCGGGCCAAAATTTGTTGTGGGTAGGGGCTGAAGGGAGTGCTGTCTGTGTGCTATTCCGAGGGTGAATCTCAGCATGTTTTCTGGGTGTGAAAACATCAGACAAATCCCTTCATCTATGCTCAATTCAGATCAAGTTTCCAGGGGTATGCCACTAAGAATTTCGGGACACTAACGACGCTGAAATCGAGGCAATTTGGGCAGAATTTGTGGCTCGAACTTGAAGGAGGAATTCAACAATTTTTGGTTCTGAAATTGTTGCAAATGTGAGAGACAATGGACACTGAATTTGTGTTAGTTTTTGTAGCATTGGATGTGTTCTAGGCTTCTAGCCACAAAATTTGGTGGAGAGGTTAGAATATAAGAGATCTCCAAAACCCAGAAATTGTTACTGGAAATTCCGCCTAGAAATGACTTAATTAGACTATTAATTAGTTTTTAAATATTTCCCAAGTTTAAACTTAGGGAATATGGTTAATTAATCAATATTAATTAAGTCAATGAGAGAATCATCTAGAAACTCACATAGATCGATCCAGAGATGATCCTAGCCATCGACTATACTTTAATCTTGGCCGTTGGTGCTCCAACAAAGGATTATAAGAGGAGGTCAATGTGGTGATGGAGAAGACACTGGAGCAGTTCGATTTCTTGGTAGATCGATTTCCAGAGTAGCAGCAGTCAATTGTCGAAGAGAGGCAGAGATCGAAGCAATGAGTGAGGGGCAGGGACAGTGATCCGGAGGAAGTTTTCCAGATTCAGAGAGGCAGTAGCAAGAGGGTTGAGTTATCCCAGTGAGGCAGCACAGAGCTCTGCGCAGTAGCTTCAAAGAGGGCAATTCGATTTGTTGGAGAGAAAATCGTTCTTAGATCTAGAGGTCGGGTAGAGGTTCTAGAGGGCCAGAGAGATGAATTTCTCAGCAGTAGAAGGAAAAACGACTTCATCAGAGACCAGTCAGAGGCTAGATGTCATAGTGACTGCGCAGTCTAGCGCAGAGGGTGATGTAGAAGCTTCAGGAGGCCGAGTTTTCTGTAGGCAAGTTGTGTTGGGATTGCTTGTGGAGGAAGGGTAATTTCCCTTAAATAATTTTTCCCATATTTTCTTGCTGTGGATTTCTAGTTTCAAGCATCCAGATTGTAGTTAGATTTTCACTGCTGCATAATAATAAAAAGCGTCACTGCTGCACCGGTTTCCCCAAGTTCGGTTTTTCTGGGACATTTGTCCAATAATAATTGTCTCATATATTATGTGTGTGCTCCCATTTCTCAGTTTCTAGCGCATTATTTTTCCATAGTATTTTATTTTGTGAAGGTTGTAGTGTGTTTATTTCGATATTTTCCGTAGTAGATAAATTTTTAAATTAATTAACAATTAGGAGAAATAATACCAGTTGCTGCAATAAGATTCCAGTTTGGAATTTTCACATGGTATCAGAGCACAGTTGATTAGCCAGACAGCTCAGAAGCGAAAAGAAGAAATTTTGCTGCTCAGTAAGAGAAACAGACCGAAATTCCCAAGGGCAGCACAGTGTTTTTCCAGGAGGCCAAGTTGCTTGAGGAAGTTCAATTTTTCTGTGAGGGGCAGAAAAATTTGATCCTTTCAGATCGAGTGATTCTAGAGGCAGAGGGAGCAACTCAATTTTTTGTTGTTGTTGAGTAGATCTCTAATTGGACGTAGAGGGTTTCACAATAGTTCTCTAGTGCAAGACCAGCGTTGGGGTGGAAGAAAGAAGAGCACACACAGAGGGAAAATTTCTCTCAAGGAATTTCTAGTCTCAAGAAGTTCAATTTTCCTTGCAGATTGGCAATAGTTGTAAGCATATCTTCTCACTCCAGAAGGGAGTGCAAATAGCAGAGCAACAACCAAGCAGAAGAAAAGAGGGAGTTTTTGACACTTCGTTGAGATGGCCACTGCAGGCCTTCGTGATCAGGATAGGCTGGCCGCTGGATGGAGCTTCCAACTATGTCATCTGGAAGGCTAGGATGTCCTTCCTTCTAGATGAATATGGTCTGAAATCCTACATTGATAATGTAGTGGTAGTTCCCCAGGATGCAGATCAACAGAAAGAATACAAGAAGGAGATGGCGTGGGCGAAGCGGTTGATCCTGGATGGAGTTCGGGATCATATAGTCTCACATATAGCTGGCAAAGATACTGCCAAATAGATGTGGGATGCTCTCTCCACATTATACCAGGGAACTTTCGAGTAGCGAAAGATGTTTCTTGAGGAGAAGTTGAGATGCATCTGGATGCAAAAGGGGGAAGGCATAGATCCCTTCCTTACCAGGATTCAGGAGGTCCGAGACCAGCTGTCAGCTGTTGGGGCAGCGCCTCAACCCATGAAGCTAGTGCGATTGGCACTCAATAATGTCTCAAAGGAGTGGCAGGTCTTTGTCCAAAGCATATTGGGCAGAGATAAGCTACCAGAGTGGGACAAAATGTGGGTTGATTTGCAGCAGGAGGAGTTGAGACGAGCTCTGTTAAAGAGCTCCATCAGTGGCAGCAGCAACAACGGATCGAAGGTGGTGAAGGAGGAGGAGAATGTGGCCCTCGCATCAAAGGGTCCCAGTCAGGGGCAGGGGGAGCAGAGGAAGAAGAAGAAGGACCTGTCAAAGGTCAAATGCTTGAGATGTGGTGAGCTTGGTCACTACAGTACCCAATGTCCTCTTAGGAAGAAGGACAAGGAGGAGAAGCAGGACCAGCAAGCAGTTTCTGCAGAGATCGACAAGCTGTCCTCTAGGTTGGTGGAATACTTCGCTATGTTTGCAGATATACCTCTAGGAGTGAGGTGGGGAGATTTTGTACTATAGTCCCAGAGAAGTACAGAGATTGAGTAGGGTCCTTGAGGAGTCCACCTCATGGATCATTACCTGGCTACGGGGGCCCACAATATACAGTAGCAGGATGGATTGGTGGCAGTTGATGCAATCAGTACTAGAGTGATAGTTGCAGACTAGTAGTAGTCAAATACTAAGGAGCATAGTGCAATGTTGATAGCAAAGAAGGTGGCTCAGTGCAGAGTTGGAAGCAACATAGATTCTTCAGTGACAGTGCAAATGCTAGTAGCAGTCGGAGACTCGGGAGACAGATGCATCATACTGAACACATATGATTTGGTAGTTTGGATGCTTTTTAGTTGCAACAACAATAGATGAGAGGGAGTTGCAGTGCAAATGCAGTGTTGGCAGTATCAACAGTAGCACAGATGCAACATATATCAGAGTTGCGCAGTGGTTGATGGGCAACAATAGCTAGACATCAACAATGTGATAGGAGATGATACAGAGACAGAGTGTTGTGGCAGGGTGTGCAGCGCTAGAGCACATTCCTCGCTAAGAGGGAGTGTTAGTTTTTGTAGCATCAGATGTGTTCTAGCCACGAAATTTGGCGGAGAGGCTAGAATCCATGAAATCTCCAATACCCAAAAATAGTTTGTGGAAATTATGCCTAGAATTGACTTAATTAGATTATTAACCAATTTTTAAATATTTCCTAATTCCAAACGTAGGGAATATGGTTAATTAATCAGTATTAATTAAGTGAAGGTGAGAATCATCTAGAAGTTCACACAGATCGATCCAAGACTATCCTAGCCATCGATTATGTTTTAATCTTGGCCATTAGTGCTCCAACAGAGGATTATAAAAGGAGGTCGATGTGGTGATGGAGAAGACACTTGAGTAATTCAATTTTTTTGCAGATTGATTTCTAGAGTAGTAGCAGTCAGTTTCCGGAGAGAGTTAGAGATCGAAGCAGTGAGTGAGGAGAAAGGACATTGATCTGAAGGAAGTTTTCCAGATCCGGCAAGGCAGCAGCAAGAGGGCCAAGTTATCCAAGTGAGAAAATCATTCTCAGATCCAAAGGCCGGGTAGAGGTTCCAAAAGGCCGGAGAGACGAATTTCTTAGCAGCAGAATGTTGAAGTTTCTAAGTCTAACTATTAGAAACCCTTCATGTACTTTACTGATTTATTCCTACCTACTTGTTCTGTTAATTAACAAGTTATTTACCATGTAAACACTGGAAATAAATACAAGTACATGCTCAACACATTACATATCATCAACTGAAGGAAACAGAAACAAGCACACAAGTGACACCGTTGTTTTTGGACTAATGTCCCCAGAAAAACCCAATGCGGGAAAACTGGTGCAGCTATCTGAGGGTTTGATTTATTAAGCAGTTTCAGAATACAATTTGGGTGCCAAATCTGGCTCACCCAACAGAGAAAAATCTCGGCAGTAGTACCTCTCTACTCGGAAGCATATATTTCGGCTGAAACCCCGGATAAACACTCCGGCAGCTCCACAGCTCCAATCTGCCCCACGAAACCCCAACGTCAGCCTCTAGGGACTGCATCAGCTCTTTCTGGCCCAGCATTAGCCCAACGTCACTCTGGCTTGGCCTACATCAGCCTTTGGAGGCACTGCGTCAGTCCTCTGGCCCTCTGCGTCACTCACGCTGGCCCTCTGAGGCACTGCGCAACTCCTGGCTGCCTTTGCGTGAGCCCTGGCTGGCTCTGTGTGAACCCTTGGCTGGTTCTGCGTCCCTCTCTCCAGCTACTGCGTTGATCCTCTCGGTGCTATCTCTGCCTCTATGCTTCTGTATTCACTGCCCCTTAGTTGTAACTCTGATCACTCTCTCAACTTTCTCAGCAAACCCAGCCCCAAAAAGTCGAAATCTTGATCTCTTGGTGTGTTCTGCAAGTGACCCTCAAGCCTCCTCTTATACTTTTCTCGTTGACAATTCAATGGCCGAGATTAAGTCCCTAATCATTGGCTAAGATTAGATCTGGCTTGATCCATGACTTTTGGACCTTTCTAACACAATTTTATATTAATTCACATTATTATTTTATTTTCCCTAAGTTTAGACTTAGGGACTCCATTAAAAATATTAATTATTTTAATATCTCTCAAATTGTTTAGAATATGCCCAAACCCTTTATGGGTATTGGAGATCTCATGTGCCTTAGCCTCTCCACCAATTCTCGTGGCTAGAGCACATCCGATGCTACCCCAAATCAACACTCCCTCTTAGCGAGGACTGTGCTCTATTAATGCTCCTCACTGAGCATCACCCTGGTCATCCGGCATTGGTCCCTGTGCTGATGCTAGGCCTGCTGCCCAACATCCTCTGCACTGCCTCATTATGTACTGCTACCCATGGGCCCGCCACTGCCACTGCTGCATCTATACGGCAACTCCCTCTGCATCCGTGCTGCTGCCCATGGCCTTCCCAATGTTGCACGAAGCGGGGACGAAACGGGGACGTTTTTTGGAAGCAGAGATGCAGAAGCGTCATTTTCCAAAAATCTAGGAAGCGAAGCGTCTGCTATATATATATATTTATATTTTTTTGCATTTATACTCAAAACAAACATCCCAAATACCAAATTAGCTGTAGAAGACATGAAAACGTGCATATTTTTGCATAAATCATGATAGATATGGCATCCGTGATTCCATTGTAGTTACTAGTATGTACATCAACCATCTATATTCTAGCAATTACAAACATACATCAAATTTTTAAGCATATTATAAAACATAAAACATAGAGCATATTATGATTTATCTAGCAAGTGAGCAACTGTCAACATTTGTCATGTCCAAAATTCAAATAATAATGTTTACAAAATATGTCACTTAGTCATGTCGAAAATTCAAATAATAAGGTTTACAAAATATGTCACTTGGTCACCGCCAAGACAAAAAAGGTTCAAATTCACAAGCCTACAAGTCTAATGATTAATCTATGACAAAAGTAGTAAATTGTGAATATATCTACTAATCTCTCCTCCTTCCACCACGAAGAGAACGTGGTGGCGGGCCTCCACGTGGTGGCAATGAAGAAGATGGTGCCTGTGGAAGTTGTGGCAGTGGCACTGAAACTGATGAAGACGAACCCCCTGCTGTTGGTGTTGAACCATGGAACCTAGGAACCAAGGGACCAGATGGGGGTGGCATCTCAACACGATCATCATCATCCTGGAATCGCTCAAAAAATTCATACAAAAAAAAAAACACTAGTTAACAAAAAAAATTAAAAACATGAATTAGAGAAATGCTTTATAAGGAAAATTCATACCACAATGGACATACCTGGATAAGAGCATCCTCTAATTGCTCTAATCGCAACACTCCATCCTCCAAATTGGGCTCCTCTGGATTCTTGTCCCAAATCTTAAGGTCTTTATTAGTCTTTGCATCATCATAGTAATGGGACAACAATCACAAGTTGTAATGAACATAAACCAAGCTCTCTGCCCGGTCTAAACTCAACCTGTTCCTTTTAACACTGTGGATGAAAGAATAAGAGCTCCAACACCTCTCTACAGAAGAAGTGTTTACCACCTGTGATAGCACCCACAATGCCAAAGTCTGTAGAAGTGGAGTAGCCCCTCCATGCATGTTCCACCACTCAAGAGAAGAAAAAGTCTCTCGATCTCTAATTGCATGCATGCTCCCAAATGGACCAGTGTTAAGCGTATAGTTGCTCAACTGTCTCCGTACCATGGCAGCCTCCTCCTCATTAGGGATTAATTTACTCAATGCAATCATATATTTTTTGTGAACCTCTTGATCTTGGTGTGGTTTTCTCCTGCTTCCCCCCGCCCCCCAGGTGCTGGTGTTGAAAGCCATGATGGATGATAGTATTTAGGTGTCAAAACATATGCTAATGCATGCAATGGAACATTTAGCATTTCCCATCGGTTTTCCACCTCTGCACGAATATAATTGTACAAGGTGATATCTCTAGGCTCAATAATGTCTTTAATCTGCCCCAACATGCTATCCATTTGCTCATACACTTCCCCAATTATTGGTCGATCTGAATCTCCAAACTTGATCATGTAATAAATTGGTTTGGTGAATTGCAAAACATATTTAACTTGTGACCAAAAGTACATGTCAAGAATAGTGTCCTTGGCTGCATTAGCACCATCTCTATCAGTGGTAATTTCATCCCATGTTTCAGCACACATCATATTAGTTAAAGCTTGTCTCATCTTCACTAGCTGCCTAAAGGTGAGGTAATAACTGATAAATCTTGTCTTTGCAAGTTTAAGCAAGTGCAACTTGGAGTAAGTGCCATAGAAGTAGTTTACCCTTGTATGCCCTATGATGAATTTAATGAGTTGCTTCCCTCTCATGTAAAGCTCATTAATCCACCCACATTCTTTATGCTTCACAATATCATGCATCAAAAGGTTCAATGTGTGAACCAGGCACCCATACCAAAAGATGTGTGGATGAGTACGCTCAATAATTTTTCCCGCTGCCTTACAATTTGCTGCATTATCTATGATCACTTGAACCACATTATTCGGACCAACATCTTTGATTGATTGCAATAGGAGATCTGCAATGTTTTGTGAAGATGCACTGATGGAGGAGGAGTCATGACATGTAATAAATACTGCACCACTAGCAGAAACACCAAGAACATTTATCAAATGTTGGTTTCTAATATTTGTCCACCCATCTGATACAATGGATACCCCACAATCTACCCACTCATTTGTAAAACGTGTCAAAGCTCTTTGAACCTTTGCTTTTTCTCTTTCTAATAACACTGTTCTAGCTTTCTCATAGTTGGGGGACTTGTATCCTTTTGGGGCTTCATTGATGGCCTTTACCATTTCATGCCAATAGGGAGAGCGAAGCACATTGAATGGTACACCGCAAGCACAAAGAAATCAGACTATCTTTCCATCCACATCATCCCTCCCAGCAACATTAAGGAAATCCCCTATTGTTCTTTTACCTCCAAAGCTTCCAAAAGTACCATGAGGAGATGAGCTACCAAATCTAGAGGTTGCACTTGATTCAGAATGAGTTTTTTGTTTCTTGCTTTTTTGTTGTGCAACCTCCTCTATTTGGATGTATTTTCTTCTTTGTTCAGATGAAATGTTTGGGCAAATTTGTATCCCCACAACACCCTTTTTATCATCATTGTCCATCACCCCACAAAGATGCCTCCTCACACGGGTATATGAACCACTAAATGGTTTTTCTCCATGACAACCATGAGGGCACAAAAATTTGTAGCTTCCACCACCCTTTCCTCCTTCAAGTTTGGTCACATAGGTCCACAAGGATGTTAATGCAGCTTTCCCCTCTAGTGTTTCAGTTTTTTTCAGGTTCAACTTTATCCCCTTTCTCTTCAAACCCTTCCTCCTCATCATACATTTGGTCACTCATATTGGGACCGCTGTCTTCTTGTGCTTCTTCCCTTCTATTCCTACTCCCCCTTGCCATTATTAAAACCATAAGTGGAATGATTCATAGAAGCCAAAAGAACACCATCTTGGAATATGGATATAGGTGGTGGACAACTTGCAAGTAAAGGAGCAAGTAGAAACAATGGGAAAGAGTAGGAGAGGGAGGAGAAAAATACAAAAAAAAATGTCAAAAAAATAAGGGAGTTTGGGGTTTGCACTGACCTCTTTAGCTCTTGTAAATGAAGTCCTCCAAGCTCTTACTCCAAGCTCCTCCTTCTCCTAGCTCGTCCTCCTTCACTCCTCCAAGCTCTCCTCTCTTCTCTTCTCCAACTCTCATAAACTCAAAGTGAGTAAATGAGGGATGAATGGGGCCTTTAATCCCTTCATTCCTCACCCTAACCCAAGGTGGACCCACCCCCAACAAGCCAACTCACACAAAAAAAAAAGATTTTTTTTGCTCGCGCGGTGGAAAAAAAAGGGAGTGCGTACGGAATCGTACGTGATCCCATACGATTCGCCGTTCGAAGCGCGACGCTTCTTACAACCGAAGCGCCGTACGAAACGCGCTTCAGACACACGCTTCTGGAATTTCCAGGAAGCGTGTTTATCAGTGCGAAATGCGTTTCGGATGGCGCTTCCCCCACGCATCCGTATGGATTGCGTTTCGGGGTTTAGATCCCGGGGGGGGGACGTTTCCTGCAACACTGGGCTCAGCGTTAGCCCAACGTCACTCTGGCTTGGCCTGCATCAACCTTTGGAGGCACTGCGTCAGTCCTCTAGCCCTTTGTGTCACTCATGATGTCCCTTTGAGGCACTGTGCAGCTCCTGGCTGCCACTGCGTGAGCCTCGGCTGGATCTGCATGAACCCTTGGCTGGTCATGCGTCCCTCTCTTTGGCTACTGCGCTGATCCTCCGGGTGCTATCTCAGCTGCAACTTTGATCACTCTCTCAACTTTCTCAGCAAACTCAGCCCCAGAAAGTCGAAATCTTGATCTCTTGGTGTGTTCTCCAAGTGACCCTCAAGCCTCCTTCTATACTTTTCTTGTTGACAATTCAACGGCCGAGATTAAGTCCCTAATCAACGGCTAAGATTAGATCTGGCCTGATCCATGACTTTTGGACCATTCTAACACAGTTTTATATTAATTCACATTAATATTTTATTTCCCTAAGTTTAGACTTAGGGACCCCATTAAAAATATTAATTATTTTAATATCTCCAAAATTGTTTGGAATCTGTCCAGACCCTTTCTGGGGATTGGAGATCTCATGTGCCTTAGCCTCTCCACCAATTTTCGTCGCTACAGCACATCCGTTGCTACCCCAAATCAACACAGAAGGCATAACGACTTCATCAGAGACGGTTAGAGGCTAGACGTCATAATGATTGCGCAGTCTAGCGCAGAGGGTGACACAAAAGCTTCAAGAGGCCGAGTTTCCTGTAGGCAAGTTGTGTCGATATTGCTTGTGGAGGAAAGGTAAATTCTATTCAATAATTTTTCCCAGATTTTCTTACGGTGGATTGCCGGTTTCAGGCATCCAAATTGTACTTAGATTTTCACTGCTGCATAATAATAAAAACTCTCACTTCTACACCGATTTTCCCAAGTTGGGTTTTTTTGGGGACATTTGTCCAAAAATAATTGTCTCATATTTTATGTGTATGCTGTTAGGATATTCCGACACATAGGAAATAGTTAAGTGCAACTTGGTCTAGTATAGAGTTAGGTATAGAGTTAGGTAAAGTGTGTTTCTTTACCTTGTACATTTTGTAACTTACAATCCGACGGTCACGATATGTAGTGATCCGACGGTTCATTCTCTCCTCGGTATTACCGACACTTGATCCGTGGCTTAACACCCGATTGGTCCATGATTTCTATTTAAAGCGCATGGAGGGTCATTTGTAGAGTAATTCGTCTATGAGAGAAGTATATGTAAATTTTCATTCTTTTATTAATAAATTGCCTGAAGTGGCCGCGTTGGCTCAGGCCGTGGACTGTTTCCCTCTTTGAGGGTTTTAACCATGTCAAAATACTGGTGTATTGATCTGTGATCTGTTTGTGAGCGGTGTCCTTTGGTGTTCTGTCTGAGGAACTTACCCTGTAAATTCCTACATGGTATCAGAGCTATTTGAGGGCCGCGTCCGTTGGTGATCCAAATCTGAAGCCGGTAGAACTGCATCCGACAACCGTTTCCTAGATCTACTGTTTCTGACTGCTTTCGGGCCGAGAGGACTGCTTTGTTGTATTGGGAGCATCTGTTCCAGTGAGGAACCCCTTTCGTTTCATGCGGAAAGGTTTCCGGTAGCCCTAGCTACGTCATTTTTAAGATCTGGAGGTATACAGTGTTTATTTGCAGTTTACAGTATTTTTCTCTCTGTTTATTTCGGTTTCGGTTTATTTAGCTTTTTTTATTACCGGATCTATACCTTTCATTTCTGCGTATGCTCTTTGCCTTGCGACTCTGTGCGATTTGGGCAAATCAGAAACAGAAAGGAAGGATTTTTCTCATGCGTATGCTCTTTTCCGCTGCGCCTTAGTGTGATCTCGGAAAATCAGAAACATTGAGGAAAATATTTAGTTTCCGGCTAAAGCTAACTTCGAGCCGCAAGGTTCGTTTTTTTTGTATGTCCGTGTTGGGTTTTGTGTTTTTTGTTTTGTAGGGAAAAAGAGCTTTCTCAAAGCAAGCACGCAACCCAAAGCATCAACCCCCCCTCTCTCTCTCTCTCTCAAACTTTTTGTATAGCTCACTTGGTGCAAAGCTAATTTATGAGAGTAGAGGTCTTGGGTTCAAGTCTCCATTTTGTGGGGGCGGATTTTTTTTCATTTCCTCACATTCCAGCACTTCGTCGGCGACTTCGTCAATTTTTTTTTCAAAAAACCATAACTTCTTCATCCGGAAACCGTTTTTTTTGAAACGGCCTAATTTTTTGAGATCTTTCCATTGGTACACTTAGTTTCAGCATCTACAGTTTCAGTTTCTGTTAAAAATGGAAAGTCCATGCCAAGTCATTCTTGATAGCACTAACTACTTCCAATGGTGGTCCTACATTGTGGATTTACTTAGAAGTAAAGGTCTTTACAGAATAGCCACAGGCCAAGAGACCAAACCGAAAGATGAAGATAAGGCAGCTAAATGGGAAAATAGGCAAGACCAAGCACGTGGGTTGATAGGGATGTCTATTTCTCCAGATCTTAGATTCCATATTGCAGAACTTGATACTCCTGATGAAGCACTGCAACAAATTACTAAAGTCTTTGGAATTAAAAATGAACTTAAAGCCCATCAACTTGAAAATGAATTGCTTACATTGGACCCCAATAATTTTTCTTGCATTGAAGATTTTTTGTCCAAGTTCAAGACCCTTAGACTTCTTTTGGAAGGTGTTAAGGTTAAGAAAGAAGATAGTAGCCTTATCTACTCCATTCTTACTAAGTTGGGACTAGCCTATTCTATGTTTGTTTCCACCTTCCATTCTACAAGAGAAGCCTTCATTTCTCAAGGACAAACCTACAAGTCCCCTTCCTTTGATTCCTTTTGTGATTATTTAATAAGAGAACAAGAAAAACTCTTACACCTTGGTCTTCTTCATCTTGGAAACTCTTCTAAGAAAGCGTTAGCCGCCCAGCAGCAACCAAATCCAAAGAATCCTAAGAAGTTGTATTCTAAAAAGAATGGTCCTAAACCAAACAAGAGTCCTAAGCAATTTCAGCCTCAAAATGAAAAATCATTTCAACAAAATGATAAGACAAATAAAAACAAAGGGAAGAAGACTGATAGACATTGCAACTTTTGTAATCGAGATGGCCACTTAGAATCCAAATGCTTTAAGAAGATGGAAGCCTTGGAAGCAGCAATGAAGAAGCATAACATCCATTTGGAGCAATCTTCAACTTCAACTTCATCTTCAGGAATGGCACTTTCTGCATGTGGCTGTCAAGCATCTCGGTCTGGCTATGCACTAAATGTATCTTCTTCTTCTCATTCTCATGAGTGGCTCATTGATTCTGGAGCTTCTTATCACATGGCCAAAAACAAAGCCATGTTTTCTTCTTTAAATGATTGTAACACCAAAAATATATATGTTGGTGATGATAGATCTCTTAGTGTTGTAGGGACTGGAACTGTTCATCTAGACAATGGTCAGTTTAATGATGTATTATGTGTTCCAACCTTATCTTGCAACCTTCTATCTGTATATCAGATAACCCATTCAGGTGAAGGTAAAATCGTTGAATTTTCACCTCACGATGTTGTAATTAAGGACCTAAGAGATCCTAGACAGATTTTAGCTACTGGCATTGCTGATGATTCTACAAGGTTGTATAAGTTTCACAACTTTGGGTCATCAAATCTTCCCTCAGTATTTGTTGCTCATAATGATGAAGTGAGCAAACTTTGGCATGAGCGATTTGGTCACTTAAACTATCGCTCTCTTCAGAATCTATGTAAAGAAAATATGGTGACAGGTCTTCCAATGGTATCTTGCAGAGATGGTGTTTGTTCCGGATGTGTATTCGGAAAACATCATCGGGACAGTTTTGAAAAACGTGCCTCTTGGCACGCCTCAGCCCCTTTACAGCTCGTGCATAGTGATTTATGTGGTCCACTTCCAGTTGCTTCATTCTCTGGCTACAAGTATTTCTTAACTTTCATTGATGATTTCTCCAGACGCACTTGGGTATACTTCTTAAAACTCAATAGTGAAGTATTTAACATGTTCTTGGCCTTTAAGGCCTTTGTTGAAAAACAATCTGGACATCAAATTCTTAAGCTAAGATCTGATAATGGTGGAGAATATGTTAAAAACACATTCATCAACTTTTGCACTGAGAATGGAATTCAAATGCAACATACTGTTCCATATACTCCACAACAAAATGGTGTAGCTGAAAGGAAGAATCACACCTTAAAGGAAATGGCTAATTGTATGCTTCAATCTAAAGGACTTAGTCTTAATTATTGGGCAGAAGCAATTAACTGTGCAAATTACATAATAAATCGCACTCCTACTAAGGTTTTAAAGAATATCACTCTAGAAGAAGCATGGAGCTCAATCAAACCAGATGTAAGTCACTTTCGTGTTTTTGGAAGTGAAGCATGGGCCCATATTCCAGATGAGAAACATAAAGCTTTAGAACCAAAGAGTGAAAAATGTATTTTTGTTGGATATTCTGAAGATGTCAAAGGATATAGACTTATTCCACTTAAGTCCAAAAATGTTATTGTTAGAAGAGATGTAAAGTTTGATGAAAATATATCGGCCTGCGAGCCCAGTTCGGCGGATGTGACACCTCTCCCTATCTCTTCTACTTTTGAAAATATTTCTTCTTCAGATGATGAAAGCGAGGATGTCAGAGTTTTTCCCTCCAGCCTCACCCCAAAGTTAGGGTGGATTTTGTCGTCAGGATTTTAAATGAGTCCTAGTGTTATTTATCGAGTCTCTATAAAACTGATTTGGGAATAATTCTAACTATTTGGTTAGATTATTTTATTACAAGTCACTTAGTGTACTAGATCATATTTTGTGTTGCAGAAATGAGAAAATGTTGAGGGTTTATAACGAACGAGGGTTCCCCCTTCATGGGTTAGAAATGTAATATTTCATGTAAACAAATATTTAGTGCATGGTCCCTCATAGTTAGAAACCATGGCCAAATATTAGAGGGTTGGAAAAATTAATAATCTCGTTATGAGTCAATTAATTAAAATTTCTGGCTAACATAAATTAAAATGCTAAAGCCAGAAATTTAATTAATTTTGGTCCTATGAAAAATTAATTTCTCCAACATTTAAAATTCATGGGTTTTAAAGTTTTTAATTTTTGGAGGTCCCTAGCCAAGGGAATATTGAAAATTTCAAGATATTTTTGAACCCTTGGGCCATAGAAGTTAAGTCAGTCAAATTTTTGCGGCAATTAACTCAAAATAATCTTTTTTGAGTTAATTAAAAGGAAATTAAAAGTGAAATTCAAATTTCTTCAAAAAGTAACTTTATTTCAATGGTGATGATTAAAAGATCATTTGATCTTCCTCAACAGTTGAGATTGCTTTGACGGGGATCAAGCCAACTAGTCGTTGGAATTTTTCTATAAATTAGAGGCCTTTCTCCATTATTTGGATCCAATTTTCCAATCGTGTACTTGCTCTAAGAAAACTCTTGTAACTTTTTTTGGTTAATAAAACGCAAAGACTTTGGGGTTTCAGACCATGGTGTTCCTCTTTCAGATTTATGTGGTAATATTGTTCTTAATACTCTGCTGTCTTTATTTGTATTTGCTGGATAATAGCCTTTGAGGATTGATCTGTGTACAGGTATCATACACAAATTTCTAGGTTTTTAAAATATCATTTTTATTTGATAGAAGTAGCAGGTATCTCTATTTCTTGATGAGTTTATGATCATTTTTGAATCTCTATTAATTTAACAAGCAGATCTAAAGAAGTTATCATTCAGGATTTGGGTGTTTGGGGAAGTCCTCAGTTGGAGCAACTAACTTTCAGTTTACAAAATCTAAAGAGCCCATTGTTTTTAATTTTTGAAGTGATTTTGTGAAATATTTTATTTGCAGGTTTTTTCTTGGGCTTGTGCCTCTTTAAAATTTCAAATTTATTTCTAAATTTTTGCAAAATTTGTTTAATCTAGCTAATATGTTAGGATATTCCGACACATAGGAAATAGTTAAGTATAACTTGGTCTATTGTAGAGTTAGGTAAATTGTGTTTATTTACTATGTACTTTTGTAATTTACAATCCAACGGTCACGATATGTTCTAGACATGAAGTGATCTGACGGTTCATTCTCTCCTTGGTATTACCGACACTTGATCCGTGGCTTAACACCCGATTGGTCCATGATCTCTATTTAAAGAGCATGGAGGGTCATTTGTAGGGTGACCGTTCATGAGAGAAGCTTACGTAAATTTTCGTTCTTTTACATTAATAAATTGCCTGAAGTGGCCGCGTTGGCTCAGGCTTGGATTGTTTACCTCTTTGAGGGTTTTAACCACGTCAAGAATACTGGTGTATTGATATGTGATCTGTTTGTGAGTGGTGTCCTTTGGTGTTCTATCTGAGGAAATTACTCTATAAATTCTTACATGGTATTAGAGCTATTTGAGGGCCGCATCCGTTGGTGATCCAAATCGGAAGCCAGTACAACTGCATTCGACTGTCGTTTCCTAGATCTATTGTTTCTGACCGCTTTCGAGCCGAGAGGACTGCTCGATTGTGTTAGGAGCATCTGTTCCAGTGAGGAACCCCTTTCCCCTTTTGTTTCACACAAAAAGGCTTCCGGTAGCCCTAGCTACGTCATTTTTAAGATCTAGAGATATACAATCTCTATTTGCAGTTTTAGTTATTTATTTCTCTGTTTATTTCAGTTTATTTATCTATCTGTTTTTTATTACTAGATCTATATCTTTCATTTCTGCTTATGCTCTTTGCCCCACGACTCTGTGCAATCTGGGTAAATTAGAAACAAAAAGGAAGGATTTTTCTCATGTGTATGCTCTTTTCCGCTGCGCCTTAGTGTGATCTCGGAAAATCATAAACATTGAGGAAAATATTTAATTTCCGGCGAAAGCTAACTTCAAGCCATAAGGTTTGGGTTTTTTTGTATGTCCGTGTTGGGTTGTGTGGTTTTTTGTTTCGTAGGCAAAAAGAGTTTTTTCAAGTAAGCATGCATCCCAAAGCTCTAATGACTAAAAAAACCCCCTTTCTCTTTTCCCAAAAATACTAACGTTTTAAACTAGCTCACTTGGTCCAAAGTTACTTTATGAGAATAGAGGTCTTGAGTTCAAGTCTTTCTTTTTGTTGAGATATTTTTTCAAAAAGCACATGTAACTTATGTTTTAAAGTCACTTTATGTAAAAGTGTTCTCACCCATTATAAAAAGTGAGTCACTTATAATTCTAAAGTCTCTTTATCTTTTATTTAAGTTACAATTTAGTGGGTAGTTCATAGAGTACCATTGTAAAAAGTGACTTTCACTTATTTATGAAAGTGGGTCACATAACATCTTTTTTTTAAAGTGAGCTAGTTAGTTAAGTTTGGAAAGGGGGAGATTTTTTTTAAAAGATAACATTATCATTTACTTCCGCACATTCACGCACTTCGTTGACATCTTCAACAACTTTTCTTCAAAAAGCCATAACTTCTTCATCCGGAAGCCGTTTTTAGAGCCATTTTTTTTGAATCGGTCTAATTTTTTGAGATCTTTTCATTTGAACACTTAGTTTCAACATCTACAACTTCAGTTTCTCTTAAAATGGAAGGTGCATTACAAGTTATTCTTGACAACACCAACTACTTCCAATGGTGGTCCTACATTGTGGATTTACTTAGAAGTAAAGGTCTTTACAGAATAGCCTCAGGCCAAGAAACTAAACCTTAAGATGAAGATAAGACAACCAAAAGGGAAAATAGGCAAGATCAAGCACGTGGGTTGATAGGGATGTCTATTTCTCCAGACCTTAGATTCCATATTGCAGAACTTGATACCCCTAATGAAGCAATGAAACAACTAACTAAAGTTTTTGGAATTAAAAATGAAATTAAAGCCCATCAGCTCGAAAATGAGTTACTTACGTTGGACCCCAATAATTTTTCTTCCATTGAAGATTTTTTGTCCAAGTTCAAGACCCTTAGACTTCTCTTGGAAGTTGTTAAAGTTAAGAAAGAAGATAGTAGCCTCATCTATTCCATTCTTGCTAAGTTGGGACCAGCCTACTCTGTGTTTGTTTCCACCTTCCATTCTACTAGAGAAGCCTTTATTTCTCAAGGACAAGACTACAAGTCCCCCTCTTTTGATGCCTTTTGTGATTCTTTAATAAGAGAACAAGAAAAACTCTTACATATTGGTCTTCTTAATCTTGGAAACTCTTCTAAGAAAGCCTTAGCCGCCCATCAATAACCAAATTCAAAGAATCCTAAGAAGCAGTATCATAAAAAGAATGGTCCTAAACCAAACAAGGGTCCTAAACAATTTCAGTCTCAAAATGAAAAATCAATTCAACAAAATGATAAGGCAAATAAAAACAAAGGGAAGAAGACTGATAGACATTGCAACTTTTGTAATCGAGATGGCCACTTAGAATCAAAATGCTTTAAGAAGATGGAAGCCTTGGAAGCAGCAATGAAGAAGCATAACATCCATTTGGAGCACTCTTTTAACTTCAACTTCATCTTTAGGAATTGCACTTTTTGCATGTGGTTGTCAAGCATCTCGGTCTGGTTATGCACTAAATGTATCTTCTTCTTCTCGTTCTCATGAGTGGCTCATTGATTCTGGAGCTTCTTATCACATGGCCAAAAACAAGGCCATGTTTTCTTCTGTAAATGATTGTAACAAAAAAAATATATATGTTGGTGATGATAGATCTCTTAGTGTTGTAGGGGCTGGAATTATTCATCTAGACAATGGTCAATATAATGATGTATTATGTGTTCCAACCTTATCCTGCAACCTTCTATCTGTATATCAGATAACTCATTTAGGTGAAGGTAAAATTGTTGAATTCTCACCTCATGATGTTGTAATTAAGGACCTAATAGAGCCTAGACAGATTTAGCTACTGCATCGCTGATGATTCTACAAGGTTGTATAAGTTTAACAACTTTGGGTCATCAACTCTTCCCTCGGTATTTGTTGCTCATAATGATGAAGTGAGCAAAATTTGGCATGAGCAATTTGGTCACTTAAACTATCGCTCCCTTCAAAATCTATGTAAAGAAAATATGGTGACAAGTCTTCTTATGGTATCTTGCAGAGATGGTGTTTGTTCCGGATGTGTACTCGGAAAACATCATTGAGATAGTTTTGAAAAACTTGCCTCTTGGCACACCTCAACCCCTTTACAGCTTGTGCATAGTGATTTATGTGGTCCACTTCCAGTTGTTTCATTCTCTGGCTATAAGTATTTCTTAACTTTCATTGATGATTTCTCTAGACACACTTGGGTATACTTCTTAAAACTCAAGAGTGAAGTATTTAACAAGTTCTTGGCCTTTAAGGCCTTTGTTGAGAAACAATCTAGACATCAAATTCTTAAGCTAAGATCTGATAATGGTGGAGAATATGTTAACAACAAATTCATCAACTTTTGCACTGAGCATGGAATTCAGCTACAACATACTGTTCCATATACTCCACAACAAAATGGTGTAGCTGAAAGGAAGAATCGCACGCTAAAGGAACTGGCTAATTGTATGCTTCAATCTAAAGGACTTAGTCTTAATTTTTAGGCAAAAGCAATTAATTGTGCAAATTACATAATAAATGACACTCCTACTAAGGTTTTAAAGAATATCACTCCAGAAGAAGCATGGAGCTCAATTAAACCAGATGTAAGTCACTTTCGTGTTTTTGGAAGTGAAGCATGGGCCTATATTCCAGATGAGAAACATAAAGATTATGAGCCTAAGAGTGCAAAATGTATTTTTGTTGGATATTCTGAAGATGTCAAAGGATATAGACTTCTTTCACCTAAGTCCAAAAATGTTATCATTAGAAGAGATGTAAAGTTTGCTGAAAATATATTGGCCTACGAGCCTAGTTCGGCGGATGTGCCACCTCTCTCTATCCCTTGTACTTCTGAAAATATTTCTTCTTCAAATGATGACAACGAGGATGACAATCCTCCCCCTCCTTCTCAGGATCCTCCTTCAGCTCCTCAGCTTCCAAAACGGGTTCGTGCTACTCGGGATGCAGTAGGTGCTCTTGTAGGTGATTCTACAGATCAGCGACGTACGCGTTCTCAGTTCGATGAGCCTCTTCTTTACTGGCTCAAGCTTCAACGAATTATGATCTTGACACCTTTGCCGAAGCTTCAGACCATCCAGATTGGGATGCAACTATGAATGAAGAATATTGTTTATTATTGGCAAATCATACATGGGATTTTGTTCCTTTTCCAAAGGGACAAAAACTTGTTAGATGCAAATGGGTTTACAGAACCAAGTTTGGACCAAATGGAAAAATTGATAAACATAAAGCCCATCTTGTTGTTAAGGGTTTTTCACAAGTTGAAGGCATTGACTATACTGAAACTTTCTCCCCTGTTGCCAAAATGAACTCTATCCACCTTGTTCTTTCCCTTGCAGCTTCTTTAAAATGTGAAGTCCATTAGATGGATGTTAAATCTGCCTTCTTGCATGGGGACTTTCATGAAGAAATCTATATGGAACAACCTCCTGGCTTTATACAAACAAACTCCAGCCTTGTATGTCGGCTTAAGAAACCCCTTTATGGTCTCAAGAAAGCCCCTCGGTCTTGGTATGCCAAAATGGATAGCTTTCTTTTAGATACTGGCTTTTATAGGTGTCATTTGATAATATTGTCTACACCAAGAAAGTGCGTAAGTCTCTTATCATTTTTGTTCTTTATGTTGATGATCTTATCCTTACTGGTAGTGATCCAACCTTATAAACCATGTGAAGTCCAACCTTAAAAAGAAGTTTGAAATGATAGACTTAGGACATTTGCATTATTTTCTTGGTCTTCAAGTCTTGCAATCCAAGGAAGGTATTTCCCTTTTCCAGTCCAAGTATGCTTGTGATCTTCTATGCCACTTTCACATGGAAGACTGTAAGCCAACCCCTTCTCCCTTTCAGTCTGGAGCCAAACTTTCAGTCACTTGTACTTCCCCTGAAGTTGATGCTACCTTATACCGTCAACTTGTAGGAAAACTTTTGTATTCGACGCATACTCGTCCTGACCTTGCCTTTGCTGTTGGCCTTATTGCTCAGTTTATGCAAAACCCACATGAAAGTCATTGGAAAGCAGCTAAAAGAATACTTCGTTATGTTCGAGGTACAATTCAGTTTGGGATTCATTATAGTGCAGAAGCATCTCCTCTATTGGTTGGTTTCACTGATTCCGATTGGGCTAGTGACCCTGATGATCGAAAGTCTACTGCCGGTTATGTCTTCACTCTTGGTTCTAGACCTATTACACGGGCTTGCAAGAAACAAAGTGCCATTTCTCTTTTTTCAGCAGAAGCAAAGTATCATGGCGCCTTAGAAGCTAGTAAGGAAGCCCTGTGGCTTCGTCAGATCCTGTCAGAGTTTGGCTTTCAGCAGCAGCATCCGACTACACTTTGGTGTGATAATCAAAGTGCCATTCAACTATCCAAAGATCCAATCCAACATCAGCGCAAGAAACACATTGAACTACACATGCACCTCATCAAAAAGCTCATTCATGACCATGTTCTTGAAGTGCAATATTGTTCAATAGATGATCAAGTTGTAGACATTTTTACGAAGGCTCTCACAGAGGCAAAGTTTACTAAACTTCAATTTATGGTTGGAGTTCAAGAAGTTGTCACTAAGGGGGGATAGGCTCTAATGCCTCCTTCCTTCTTCTATTATGTCATATTTGTACACCCTTCAATTCTATTCCAAGTTGTTCTTATGGGAGGATGTTAGGATATTCCGACACATAGGAAATAGTTAAGTATAACTTGGTCTAGTGTAGAGTTAGGTAAAGCGTGTTTCTTTACTATGTACTTTTGTAACTTCCAATCCAACGTCATGATATGTTCTAGACATGAAGTGATCCGATGGTTCATTCTCTCCTCGGTATTACCGACACTTGATCCATGGCTTAACACCCGATTGGTCCATGATCTCTATTTAAAGAGCATGGAGGGTCATTTGTAAGGTGACCGTTCATGAGAGAAGCTTATGTAAATTTTCTTTGTTTTATATTAATAAATTCCCTAAAGTGGCTGCGTTGGCTCAGGTCGTAGACTGTTTCCCTCTTTGAGGGTTTTAACTACGTCAAGAATACTGGTGTATTGATTTGTGATCTGTTTGTGAGCGGTGTCCTTTGGTGTTCTATCTGAGGAACTTACCCTGTAAATTCCTACATAATAGAGGGCTTTGATTTGCAGATCTGCTACATTTGTAGAATATTATTGTAGATTTGTAAATATCAAATTTTTAGTTCATTGGGGTTTTGAGTATTTCATATTTTTGTATATACATGTTTTGGGGTTTACTATCTTTTGTTTGTGCAAGAGCAAACTTGAAGTTTGCAGGCAAAATTTGTGGGTTCTCGAGGCGAATCTAGGCCCCAAAGGATGTCCCCATTTTGTTTGCAGGTTAAATAGAAAATACAAGAACATCATAGGAAAATCTTTTAGGGCCTTGAGGGCCTGTGTTGGCCATCTCCAATGTTCTTACGGCCTCCCCTCATTCACCACCTACATTTCTCTTCGGCCTCCCTCACATTCTTCTCGGCCTCTTCCCTCATCTCATTCTCGGCCTCCATCATTCCCCTTTCAGCCTCCCTTTCTTCACCCTCCTTCATCACTAAATTTTCTCCATAAATTTCCCTAAAAAATTTAACAAATTTTTAACCAAAAGTTTTTCACAAAAATTTGAGTTGAGGATTTTCAGTGATTCGGGCAACATATCTTCAAGTGTCTTCAAGCCCCTAAGGGCTGACTAGTGCACACCCTCTAACCTTTCCTCATTTCATTTTGAAAGCAAGGCTAATACTAGCATAAATTTGAAATTAGCTAGAGTATAGCAACAAATTTAATTTACATCTTCTACTGTTGTACATTGCAGAGATAGAAATTATCTTCAGTAACTTTTTGCATGCTAATTGACAAATTTCTTAACATTGTTTCACTGCTGTTCAGTAATTTATTTCTGATTTTTTAGATCAAATACATCAGTAGATCAGAAATAATTAAACTCATAAATTTTCTGAATTGTAGTTATCAGTTTGTCATTTAAAAGTTTCTGTTGTTATACATAGAAAAATATGAATATTGCATGGTTACAGGACTGCTGTTTTAGAATATATTGCTGGCATTAACATTTGATTTAAGAGCAGATTATTAGACTGATATTTCATTGACGTAATTTGAGTTTAAATACTTAGTTTAATTTCTGAAATACATTTGTTTTTACATGCTCATGCAAGTAGGACTAATCTAGTTTTACTTATGCATCCAATGATCTTTGATTGAAAACTTCATGCAAATGGATTTCTGAATTTAAAGTGTTTAATTTCCAACATTTTATATTGGTCTTCTATTGTATATTCCAGTGATTACTCGTGCAGATTTTACATTTTACATTGCTGGTATAAGCATTTGCTTTCACGTTAAGATATTTTTTCTGAGCCTTAAGTTAAAAAACTGACAGCATAACTCAGAATAATTCATATTTTAGGCCCTCATTTAACTAAAATTAACCAAGTCCCTACGTTTCACATAGCTTTAAGTTTTGCATCTACATATAAAACAATCGAATCATTTAGCAACAGTTTCTCATCTTTTACTTGGACTTTATTTCTTTCGCAAAATAGTTGATTCCACAAGGCATTGGTATCATTTCCTTCAAATCAATTTGAATCCTCAAAATCTTGCGCAATCTAAAACAAGTATTGGTTGCTTAGCTGTGTCTCCTAGATTGGTTGGTTCCCAACTAATCTTTCCTCTTTCCATTTCCATGGGGTCTACCCCCCTTAGTTTGCTATGTTGATTTAGGGGTAGCATCGGATGTGCTCCAGCCACGAAATTTGGTGGAGAGGTTGGGGCACATGAGATTTCCAATACCTAGGAAGGGTTTGGGCAGATTCTAAACGGATCATGAGATATTAAAATAATTAATATTAATGTGTATTAATATGAATCTGTGTTAAAATGGTCCAAAAGACATGGATCAAGCTAGATCTAATCTTAGCCGTTGATTAGGGACTTAATCTCGGCCGTTGAGATGTCAACAGGAAAAGTATAAGAGGAGGCTTGAGGGTCACTTGGAGAATACACCAGATGATCAGTCATTCTATTCTTTAGAGCGGGGTTTGCTAAGAGAGGTAGAATCAGTGATCGGGAGAGCAGCTGAAAGGCATTTGAGTACAAAGAAACAGAGAAGGCAGAGATTGTGTCGGGAGAGCAGCGCAGTAGCCAAGGAGGGTGATGCAGAGCTAGCAAGGGCTCACGCAGGGCCATGTAGAGGCATCCAAGTGCTGCGCAGAGCACCAAAGGGGCCAGCGCAACTGACGCAGAGGGCCAGAGGCTCCCAGAGCTGACACAGGGCCTCCTGGGGCTGATGCAGGCCTAGAAAGGCTAACACAGGGCCAGCGTGGGACAGAGAAGGGCTACTGCATTCCAGATTGGGCAGATGCTGGGGTTGCAGGAGTAGTTTTGTGCTGAGGAACTGCCGGAAGGATTTTTCGGGGTTTCATCCAGGAGATTTCTCTCAAACTGTGAGGTATAGCTGCTAAAGAAATTCTCTGTTGGGTAGGCCAGTTTCGACACCCAGATTGTACTCTGATATTGCTTAATAAGAAAACACTCTGATAGCTGCACCGGTTTTCCCGCATTGGGTTTTTCCAGGGACATTGGTCCAAAAATAATGGTGTCATGTGGTGTGTTTATTCTTGTTTCTTTTAGTTGCTGATCTGTAATATGCTGAACATGCACTGGTGTATATTTTCAATATTTACTTTGTAAATAACTTGTTAAAGAAAAATAACAAGTAGGTAGGAATAAATCAGAAAAAGTGCATGAAGGGTTTCTAAACTAAGTAAATTTAGAAACTTCAACATGGTATCAGAGCGTGATTGCAGATCACAGGAGGACTAAAAAACATTAGCGCGGAGCAATAGCAGCAGAAAACGGTTGTCCCGAGGTGACAGAAGCTGTTTCTGGCAGCGCAGAAGCCGAGAAGTGTGACGAGCTAGCCAGAGCCACGCAGAAGAAGTCGGGAACTGCGCAGAGCCTCAGAGAGGCTAGCGTTGCTGACGCAGAAGGCCTAGGGCCGATGCAGACCCATCTGGGGTGATGCAGACCCATCTGGGGTGACGCAGAGCCAGCGTGGGGCAGAGAGGGGCTGACACAGTTCACAGAGAGGCAGTTGCTGGAGTCTAGAAGGCTGCAGAAATATTGTAGAGTGGAGTTGGTGAGGTACTGTAGTCAGAATAGTACCTGACAGAGCAGGGCTAGAGGAGTTGCTACCAAGGGTTTCTAGCCGAAGAACCTGGATCAGCAGTGCAGTTGCACAAGACGATCAGAGTAGGGGGCATCTCAACAAGCGGCAGAAGGATTTCCAAGAGGGAAATTAGGACTTAGAGGGAGTCCAGAAGAGAACTTCCAGATGGGAAGTAGAGACTCAGAGGAGTCAAATAGAGAACTTCCAAGAGGGAAGTAGAGGAACGTCATGGCACTTCACGGGGTAAGAGATTAGGATAAACTGGACGGAGCATCGAACTTCACAGTCTAGAAGGCCATAATCTTATCAGTGCTTGACAGGAATCGTGTCAAGAACTTCGCCTTGAAGGTTATAGCTATCCTAGTCGACCCCAATGATAACGATAAGTACGAAGAGGCGATGGCGAGGGCCAAGTACATTATCCTTGACGGGGTCAAGGATCATGTGGTACCACATATAGCGAGAAGGAAACGACAGTTGGGAGGCTCTCAAGAACTTATACCAACATACTTCTATGCAGAGAGGAATGCTACTCGAGAACCGGATAAGGTCGTATCAGATGAAGAAGGGTCAATCGATTGACACCTTCCTTGGAGGACTGAATGAGATCCAAGACCAGTTGACTGCTATAGGAGCGACACCGGATCAAGAGCTTATGGTGAGGACAACCTTGAATGCTGTCTTAGAAGATTGGGAAGTGTTTGTCTAGAGTATCCTCGGCAGAGGGACTCTGGGAAGAGATGTGTGCAGCTCTTCGCCAGGAAGAGATTAGACGATAGTCGAAGACAGGTAGCAGCAGCAAAGGGATCAAGGTCAAGGAGGAGGAGGAGGATGTGGCCCTAGCATTTGAGGGAAAGCAAGAGAAGCAGAAGAAGAAAGATCTCTCCAAGATCAAGTGCTTCCACTGTGGGGAGATGGGTCATTATGCGACCCACTGCCCAAGGAAGAAGAGTAAGGGAGAGTCTTTCGAGACTAAGGTAGCGCCAACACGGGTAGAGAAGGAAGTTTTGATAGACGATGATTGTGCCATGAGTGCACACGCGCCACTTGAGCGGAAGTGGGGAGACATCGAGCTGTAGTCAGGCGGACTACAGGCGATGAGGGGCAGGATCCTTGAGGTACCCAGCCTCTTGGATTAGACCTTGCTACGGGAGCCCTGACGAGGAGTAGCAGGACTGGCTGAGTGGGTAGAGACGGATGTGGATGGAGCGGCAGAGAGAGCTACAGTGCAGGAGTCCCGAGACAGCGCAGAGCTAGCAGGTTGCAACAGTGCGAGAGGCACAGGAGTGTTGCACCAGTGCAGGAAGGCACAGAGAGGTGTGCAACGGTGTGAGATGCAAGGAGTTCTTGCAGAAGCGCAGAGGTCAGAGAGGGAGCACTTGTCAGCGACAGAGGGAGCTTCAGCATCAGTGGGTGTCTCTAGCCCAACAGGGAGGTCAGTTGGGAGATTAGTTACTTACTTCTCAATAATTGAGTTGCAGTGCAGCAGTGGGCAGCACGATGCAGCATGATGAGAGGAGGTGCAGTGCCAATGTAGTGCTAGGAGAAAGGACCAGCAGCAGCACGGACGCAGAGGGAGCTGTCGTATAGATGCAGCAGTGGCAGTGGCAGAACCATGGGCAGCAGTACAGGAGGCAGTAGTGTAGAGGATGTTGGGCAGGAAGGCCTAGCATCAGCACAGGTACCGATGCCGGATGTTTAGAGTAATACTCAGTGAGGAGTATTGCTAGAGCACAGTCCTCGCTAAGAGGGAGTGTTGATTTGGGGTAGCATCGGATGTGCTCTAGCCACAAAATTTGGTGTAGAGGTTGGGGCACATGAGATCTCCAATACCCAGAAAGGGTTTGGGCAGATTCTAAACAGATCAGGAGATATTAAAATAATTAATACTTTTAATGGAATCCCTAAGTCTAAACTTAGGGAAAATAAAATATTAATGTGTATTAATATGAATCTGTGCAGAGGCAGCCAAGTGCTACGCAGAGCACGAGAGGGGCCAACGCAGCTGATGCAGAGGTTCCCAGAGGTGACACAGGGCCTCCTGGGGCTGACACAGGGCCAGTGTGGGACAGAGAGGGGCTGACGCAGTCCAGATTGGGCAGACACTAGGGTTGCAGGAGCAGTTTTGTGCTGAGGAACTGCCGGAAGGATTTCCCGGGGTTTCAGCCAGGAGATTTCTCTCAAACTGAGGTATAGTTGCTAAGGAAATTCTCTGTTGGGTAGGCCAGTATTGGCACCCAAATTGTACTCTGATATTGCTTAATAAGAAAACCCTCAGATAGTTGCACCGGTTTTCTCGCATTGGGTTTTTCCGGGGACATTGGTCCAAAAATAATGGTGTCATGTGGTGTGTTTGTTCTTGTTTCTTTTAGTTGCTGATTTGTGATATGTTGAGCATGCACTGGTGTTTATTTTCAGTATTTACTTTGTAAATAACTTAAAGAAAAATAACAAGTAGGTAGAAATAAATCAGAAAAAGTGCATGAAGGGTTTTTAAACTAAGTAAACTTAGAAACTGCAACATGCTATTGGGAGACAACTCAAACGGAGTGATTGGGGATCAGTGTGACAACGCCCAATTTGAGTCGTTGTCGCAGTGCCTGGACATTGTATGTGGCAACATTTTATGGTGCTGTTGCTGGGGAGAAGTAGATGGAGATTTTGGTTGGTTTCTTGTTTGGGTGGCGACTCCACTTATTCATCGATTATTTCTCATACAAGAAACCTTCCCTGATATCCTTCTGCTTCTCCCTAACTAACCTTTCGATTTTGCCTTTTGGATCTTAGAGCTAGATTCATGTTCAAGTGGTGACTCCAATTCTTTCATTTCTTACAAGAATTTCTACTAGAAGCTCACTTCTTGGGGATCTCTTGATTTTCTTAAGGAGGGGTCTCTCTCTAGCATCCATTTGGTCCCTTCTTATCCCTTTAAGCAAGTCATTGTGGATGACTTGTTTTCCCCGTGTCATTTTACTAACTTTCTTGATTATATGTCGGAAGAGCCTATTCATAAATTGCCTTTGTGCTCGGGTGGTGATTCAACCACTGCTAGAAAGCATCTCTCCAGGGTTACTCATATAATAACCAGATATTGTCTTCCTTCACAATATAATCATGAAGATGTCAAGATGCGTCTATTTTCCTTTTCTTTAGAAGGTTTTGTAATTGTCCTGAGGATTATTTCCCTACTTTGCAATACATCATCAATGTTTTTAAAGATAGATATGGAGATCAAGGTGGCTCTTTCTTGTGCCCCTAGTACTATGCAAAAGGATGAAAGTGATCTTGTAAAGAACCCAACTATCAACGAAAGATTTCAGGACAATTCTCCGTATCAAAATATGCCATATTGCAGGCATTGTGAATGTTCTCATGATGAATCCAATTGTACCATTGCAAGACAAATCCATGATAGTGGAAAAGCAGGAACAAGTTGTCAAATCAATATCGATAATGAAAGGGAAAATGATAAGCATCTTATTAAAGAACTAAAGACGCTGGTAAAAAACATGGAGCTTAATTAAGAAAAATTGATAGCTGATTACGCCCAGGATATGAAAACTTTGTACACCCAAATAGAAAAATGTGATGAGGAGATAGAAATCATGAAAATTAATCGCTCCGATCACATAGCCACCGTAGTAGACAAGTGTGCTCAGAAGAGGGAGGTTATGAGGACCGACATGCAGAATCACCATGAGAAAGAAATGAGTATTATTCAAGTAAATCATAACATAATGATGAAGGACATGGGAGCTGGTCAGATTTCTGTTCAGAACAGATTGTTAGCCATGGAGGAAAACCAAGTGCAATTAATAAAAGACATGGAAGCTAGTCAGATATGTTTTCAAAATAAATTGTTGACCATGGAGGAAAGACATTCCAAGGATATCAATGCTGTGAATGTTGAACACTCTAACCAGATTGATGCCATCATAATCGAAAAGACCACTCTTCAAGATAAGCTGCAAATGATGAAAAACACACAAGTTCCAAGATTTCATGTTAGACTAAAGCACAAAGGGTTGTTCACGACTCACAGATCTCCCAGTCCACTGAAGCATTTCCCATCTCATCACAAGGAAGTTACTTTTCCCATTAAGGACAAGTCGACTTTGGTTAAGGAAGATCGAGTTTATGTATCACCATTAACAGAGTATATTCAGAATAAGATTGGGCATACTTTAGATTTTTCAGATCTTTCGTCCAAACATCTTCAAAGTCAGGACATGAAATCCATAGTGGTCTCATTGTTGACATGACAACCCACCTAGAAGGAGAGCAAAAGGCAGAAAAGTGGAAGGAAGACATTTGATGCATCTGATGGCCGAGAGTAGCTCGATTTGCGGATAAGACAAAGTCCTACAATATGCAGGATTGAGCATGGCACATCCAAAAAACAACCCACAAATTTGTTGGCATTGTGGCACTGATTTAGAGCTATGGCACAGGTGTTGTCCTTGATGGCAACTCACTTTGGTGACAGATCTCAGTACAGGCTCTCAGAATGAAGGAAAAAGATATATACGCAGGTTCACCTAGACGAAGGCGCGTATACACGCGGGTTAGACGTTACAAAGGTGCGTATGCGTATACACGCACTTTCACGCAAGGAAAAGCACGTATATGTTGGAGAACTTACTTTTGGTCCGTGGTATTTAGTCTTTGGCATTTGAACCTATGGTTTTGGACTGTGGTATTGTGAAAGGCCTCAGACTATAAAAGAGGAAGGAGATCGTTTGGCAAAGGATCATCTGAATTAATTGAATATCTAATAAGTGCTAGATCTGAAATATTGGTGATTGGGGTTATGGTGCAGATTTGGATCTGAATGAAGGAGGAACCTTAGCGCAAAGAGAAGGATAAGTTCTATTGATGGGTCATAATCTTAAGGCTTGAATAATAGTATCTTTGTATGATTTTGATCTGTTATATGTGGCGCATGCTTGATCTATAAATCTGATAATCTGGGTTAATTAGTGTCTGAATATTTGAAAGAGTGAATTATCCTTTATAGATCTGTACGTAGGTTCAGTGAAGCGAAGGCGCGTATACACGCTGGTTCAGTGAATAAAAACAACGTATACGCAGGTTGGTCCAAACACAGAAGCGTATGCACGCAAGTTTCAGGTTATTGAAGTAGCGTACATCTCTTGAGTTGGGTTCTAGCTGCTTCTGTTTATTGTTGCAGTGTTCTGGGTTCAGAATTTGGTGTGTGGTTACTGTTATTGTGTTTTGGGTACAACTGTCAGAGAAGTATCTACTTGATTCAGTTCTAATTGGTGAAAAGGAGATTGTTTGATGCAGAAATTCTTGATGATTGATTGATGCTCATGGATCCAGTCTGAAAATTTATGAAATGTGGTCCCTGGAAAAAAGAGAAGGTTGTAACCTTCTGTAGGTCAGCACCTACGTACTAGTATCTTGGCTAGTGCAAGAGCTAAGGGGGTAGTAGCTCCCTTCCAGGAGAAGCTGGAGAACGAGAGAGGGTTGTAGCTCTTAGCAGGTTGCAGCTTGCGTACTGGTAAAGGACTGCACCAGTACAAGATCATTGTAAAAAGAAGTTTCTAATTAAAAGGAAGATAGAGACGAATTGCAGCAGGTGGTTTTCACCCACATTTGGTTTCCACCTTATATCTTGTTTTCTTGTGTGTGATTGTCTTCTGCTCTGTTTCACTGTTTCTGGTTACTGTTTATTTGATTCTGATACACAGATTAATAATCAACATCTGTAAGATAAAGTAAATTATAAGTTTGCATGGTATACGCGGGTTTCCTTCTACGTAGTTGCGTATATACGCGGTTTTCATTAACTGAAGTAGCGTATATGATCTGGATTTGAAAAAGGGAATATTTGACTTGATAATACTGATTCACCCCCCCTCTCAGTATTATTTCCAACAAAATTTGCCAGAAAGCAGGCAAATGCTCGGTATGCACTGTATTGAACACATCTAATGCCACAAGGCATCCTTTGTATTGTATTTCTAATCCTACACCTTGCCATTTCAACAGCATTTATGTTTTAGGATTAGATTTATTTTTTGTGTTAACAAAATTGTTGATGAGCTTTTATTTCATGTACTTAATGTTATATGATGATTTTAGATTATATTTGGATGGACACTATTTATGTCATTCTGTCTTTTCTTTGGGTGCAGATTTTGGATTCTCACATTCCTTCAATGAAGCAACATGTCCCCAAGTAGAGCCAAATGTTGACCACTCCATGTCAACTACCCTATAGCTGTACATTTTTTCGCGCATGGATTTCCATCATGTTCGAGCAGTCAGATGATCCATAGATTCATCATTATCAGCGATATGTACAATGGAGTTTTGTAAACCCATTCTGCATTTTGTAATGTAAATGATCCTAGTAATACAAATGTATGTAACAACTTAGGTAAGTTTAATTTTTTGATGATGATTTCTATCCTAGGAGGTTTTTTGTCTTACCGATTCATGTGTGTTTCTAAACATGAATGATCGACAGAGTTTTTCCCTCCAGCCTCACCCCAAAGTTAGGGTGGATTTTGTCGTCAGGATTTTAAATGAGTTCTAGTGTTATTTATCGAGTCTTTGTAAAAGTGATAGGAGAATAATTCTAACTATTTGGTTAGATTATTTTATAACAAGTCACTTAGTCTACTAGATCATATTTTGTGTTGCAAAAATGGGAAAATGTTGAGGGTTTATAACGAATGGGTGTTCCCCCTTCATGGGTTAGAAATGTAATATTTCATGTAAACAAATATTTAGTGCATGGTCCCTCATAGTTAGACACCATGGCTAAATATTAGAGGGTTGGAAAAATTAATAATCTCCTCATGAGTCAATTAATTAAAATTTCTGGCTAACATAAATTAAAATGCTAAAGTCAAAAATTTAATTAATTTAGGTTCTAGGAAAAATTAAATTCTCCAACATTTAAAATTCGTGGGTTTTAAAGTTTTTAATTTTTGAAGGTCTTGGGTCTAAGGAATATTGAAAATTTCAAGATATTTTGAACCCTTGGGCCATAGTACTTAAGTCAAAGTCAATTTTTTGCGGCAATTAACTCAAAATAATCATTTTTGAGTTAATTAAAACGAAATTGAAAGTGAAATTCGAATTTCCTCCAAAAGTAACTTTATTTCAATGGTGATGATTAAAAGATCATTTGATCTTCATCAACGGTTGAGATTACTTTGATGGGATCAAGCCAATTAGCTGTTGGAGAAATTTTCTATAAATTAGAGGCTTCTCTGCATTATTTGGATCTGATTTGTTGATCATGTACTTGCTCTAAGAAAGCTCTTGTAACTTTTTCTGGCTAATAAAATGCAAAGACTTTGGTGTTTCAAACCGTGGTGTTCCTCTTTCAGATTTATGTGGTAATATTGTTCTTAATACTCTATCGTTCTTATTTGTATTTGCTGGATAATAGCCTTTGAGGATTGATCTGAGTAGAGGTTGTTGACCACTACTGGTCAACGTCCCATGCAGTACACCCTCTTTTCTTGGCAGAAAGGGGTAGCACCTGAACGACGTGTCCGTGCCAGCCTACAGTCATCAGCAGCTTGAGGATTTCAATTGTAAACCCAGTCTGCATATATGAATTGTAAATAATCTAAGCAGACATGAGTCAATGTATGTAATTGCCTAGGTGGACCTAACTTTCTGTTGATAATCTACGTCCCGGAAGGTTTTTTGTCTCACCGATCCACGGATCGGCAGAGTTTTCCTTCAAACCTGACCCCAAAGCCGGGATGGATTTCGTCATCAGAAAGTTTCGGAGAGTCTTATATGTTAGTCTGCTAGATTATAGTTGTGTCGCAGAACTGGGTGTTCTATAAGGGTCTGTGTTAAGTGGATTCATCCCTTTGAGATGTAAATTGTAAAAAATCATGATGTAATGTGTCCTGAGGGTTGAGAAATGTTTTAAATCCCCTCGTGAGTCGTAAGTCCTAGGTCCTAGGTGATGTTTCCAATGGCTTAGTTCGATGATCCATTTAAAAAATGAAATAAAATAATAAACATTTAAAAATTTAAAAAAAATAAAATAATAAAAGATTAAAAATTTAAAAATTTAAAAAAATGAAATAAATAAAAAAATAATAAAATTTCAAAAATTCAAAAAATAATAATAAAAAATAATTTAAAAATTAAAAAAATAATAATAAAAAATTAATTGAATAAATCGACGGATGAGATCAAGAGATGTCTTGATCCCCATCAACGGTCGAGATCATTTTTACATGGATCAATCGAACTAGCCGTTGGAGCATTTCCTTTAAATAGGGTGCTAGGAGTCATTTTCAATTCATTCGATCTGTGAGTCAGTACTGAAAAAGCTCTCGTGTAATCTGATTTTCTGGTTAATAAAAGAAGACTTTGGGGTCCAAATTGTGCTGGTGTTACTCTCTGGAATTGCTGTGAGATCTTAAAATTTTCTGCATTATTTCAGTTTTCAGCCATTAATCATAGCTTGTTTTTTGAGTAGTGTGAGCACAGGTATCTTGTTCACCTGCTAGGGTTTGAAGGCTGCTAGGGTTTCTGAAATAATGGCAGGTATCTCCATTATTTTCTGAGATCTAGCAGTTTTCCTTCTCTCTGTGCTGATGGTTGCTTGAGATGTGCAGGAAAACCTGTTGATAGAGAATATTGGTGGGCGTTTGGGGAAGTTCTAGGCTGAACCAGCCGACTCCCACAGGCTTTTCTGTGCAGAGCCTAGCTGATTTTGGCCCTGGGTTTATCATTTAAAATTTCTTTTCTGGTTTACATGAGAGATTTCTGAAGCATTATCTGATACACTGAAATATTTCTGTGCCCATTGTTTAAATCAGGCTTTTAAGGGGCCATATCTGTAATTCTTTTGCTGGATCTAGGGTTTTCATTTTATTTTTATTCTTATTTTTATTTGTGACTTTAGGTTTTACTTTAAAATTTTGTGCATCTGCCAGGTCTTGTTTTTCTTCTTGCAGGATGCAGATCTGAGGTAAGACCTGGAAGAAAACTCAAGATTTGAAGGTTCCCTGTTTTGCATTTCAGGTGTTTAAAATTTTTCAGATCTGGGAATATATTGCCGAGGGTTCCATATGCAAAAGTCAAATCAGTTGCTGCCTCAGCAAAATTTTTAACTTCAAACAAAACTCTGCCATTCAAGCGCTCTATACAGGCCATTCTCTGCATCACGTGATCCTGTCAGAGGCTGCGACGTACATACTGAATAACCCTGGGCATTTTTTGGCTGCGTCCTTTCCGTCACTCCTTTGCGTGATGGTGATTCGATCCCATTCGTCGACGATCTGAATTCATATTTTCGGGCCAGTACACAGTTAATAAAAGGCGCCTTCCTTTCATCGCCCAGACATTTCAAATCGACATATGGTAAAGCGGATCTGCACAGCCAGCAAACTGAAGCGAGCCTCAGGCTTCTCAAACCTTTACCGTCTACATGCATAAAACTGCTGAAGCCGTCTTTTAATTTGACTGAAAATCTACTTATAACTGTCACTGCTGAAAGCATCGTGGACTTGCAGTAGCTTAAATGTTGAAATTGGCGTGGATACTTTAGGATGGTGGCGTGATTGGCGTAAAAAAAAATTCTGTGCAGACTTCCCCAGCTTGGAATACGACTCCAGCGTGTTCTCTTTAACCGTTGAGATTCCTGAACGAATTGGCACTGCGGCTGAGGCTTTCAAACGATCATTATCCGCCTTGGAGAAGGGAATCGCATTTTATTCTTTGCACATGGTAAAAAACCCGATCCCAAGCAACTCAGTCTAGCCTGTAATTTCTGTCCGCTATCTTCATTTCCGGCTCAGGTAAGGTTAGCGTGTCATTTTCTGCGGTTTCAGCATATGCAATTCTCAGGCTTACGGTTTCCTTTTTTTTTGGTTTTGGTAGATTTTAATTTATTAGATTTCAGTTAGTTTTTTTTTTTTTTTTTTTTTTTTAGGGAACTTAACTTTGGTTAGAATTTGATTTTAGATCTTAACTTTAAATTTGAATTTAGGTTAACGTAGATTGTAAATTTATATAGTTTGTGTTTTTTTTTTAGGATTTTAATTTATGTTTTAGATATTTGTTATATTTAGATTCTAGATTTTTTTTTTAGTTTTCATTTTAATTTTTTTTTTTTAAACAAAAAGATATAAAAAGAAGAAGGGTTAGCTTTAGGTTTTAAATTAGATTTAAATTCATTTTTTTTATTTTTTTTTGGGCTTAGTTTAAATTTTTATCAATAGTTTAGTTTATATTTATTTTGTTAGTTTCTAATAGTTTAGCTTTAGTTTTATTTCTTATTTTAGAGAGTTTTAGGTTCTTTTAGATTTAGATTTTATAAAAATAAAATAAAATAAAAAATCAAAAAAGATTTATTTAGATTTAGTTTTATTTTTTTTTTGTTTCAGACTAATTTTTTAGATTTCTTTTTTTTAGATATATATAAAAAAAAAAAAAAAATAAAAAAAAATTGTTGTGGAATTTTCTCTTTGTCAGATCCAGTTATTTTTCGGGAATTATTATTTTTCACACTGAGATCTGAGTTTTTTTCAAGTCGAGATGCGAAGTTGAAATTTGATTGATGTTCATGGTGCATGTTTCTATATCATTTAACAGGAAATCGTTTTTATAATCATCTCTTAAGGCACTGGTCTGCTTCATAATTAAATCCATCAAGTGCGTTTGCATCGTATCTCGTGTCTCCCAACCAACTAGTCGACAGTTGGCCTTCATCATCCCACAGGGACTACCCCCCTTAGCCGCGGGAGACAGGCTTAAACGGAGGGATCGGGGATCAGAGTGACAGCCCCCGGTCTGAGCGTTGTCGTGTCAATTTGCGCGACAACATTTTTTGGCGCCGTTGCCGGGGATAGAGTTCTTCTGTCCTTGGTTCTCACATTTCAAGCTTTTCTGTGCCTAGCTTCTTGTTCAAGTGGCGACTCCACTTCCTATATTATCTGCAAGAGTGTACACTAGAAGACATCCAAGCAGTCTGTGCAACCCCACTCCTGATCCTGAAAAGGTTTACAGGGTGCGATCACACAAACTTGCTTCTCGTACACTCCTTGCAAATCTTGGACAAGAAGCCCTTTCCGATATTCATTTGCTCTTTAAAGGTCAAGTTAGGCGCAGCATCATGAGTCTGTACGCCCCTTGTGATTTTTCTAACATTCCTGGATCTCCCAATGCTATTCCATCTGTTGGGTTAGACAAATTGCCTAATTTTCATGGAGATAATGCCATTACTGTTAATTCCCACTTGCGAGATTTCAATATATGGATGGCTAAGTATGCTAGATCTCCTGATTTTGATCATGAAGATGTCAGGATGTCTCTTTTTGTTTTGACTCTAGCAGGTGATGCTTATGACTGGTTTACAGAAAAACCTCCAAATTCATTTAACTCTTTACAATCAATCATAAATGCATTTAGAGAAAAATATGGAGATAAGAGAGAGGGAAGACATCTTGTAAGAGCTCTTACTCTAATAAAAAAGAGAGAGGATGAAAATGTTGAAGAATTTAATAGAAGGTTTAATGGTATTATTAGAGAATTACCTCAAGACTATAAACCTACAGATAAAACTCTCCAAGATTTTTACATTGATGCCTTTGGTCCTGAACCATCTTATGAGTTAAGGCGTGCTAAACTTACTGATTATCGAGATTGCCAAGCCTTAGCTGTAGAACTTGAAAAGGACAAGGCAGCTTCTGGGAAGTCTGAAATCCCAGGCTTTGATAGGGCTGCTACGAAACTAAAGGAACCTAAGGGAAAAGCAGTCCAGGAGCCAGAAAGTGAGCTTGTTCTTAAATTGCTTCAAAAAATTGAAACTATGGAAATCAATCATAATAAGGAGATAAACACTTTGCAGAATAGATTGATTCAGATGGAAAGAACGCAATCGCAAAATTTTCAGCCTCGAAATAATAATAACAGAAATAATAATTGGCAAAGAAGGGGTCAATCTAGTGAGCAGAGACCCCCTAACCCGCTTACTAATCTGGTAGATGATGCTCCTCCTTACTGTCGTGCTTGCGATGCTTTTCACGAAGAGTCCTCTTGTCCCACTATCAGAAGACTCTTGGATAATGGAATGCTTGGGACAGGTGAGCAAATAAACGTAGTAGGGAGCAAGTTTCCTGTGCCCATGAATGACTGGATAGAGGTTAAGGAAAGGAGCTATGATGTTGTGAACCCTCAATCTGCTTTTAGTATAAATAACCTTGAAAACGAAGATGACATTTTGGCCAGGTTATATGGTGAGAAACCCTCTCCTGAGAAAATTTTAGAAATTGCTAGAGATAGGGGTTTGACATACCAGAGAAGGGATCAAGATCAGAGCGGAAATCAAATTCCTCCTTGAACTTTAAACCCCGGTATAAACTCTGGAATAGATGTCGATTTGGGTAGTTGGTTTAATAATGCTAAAATTTGGGTTCCCGTATCTGAGATCGCTAAGATCCCTTCCCAAAGAGACAAGTTACTAAAAGCAATTCAGGGTCCTCAAGTCAACGCTTCTCAACAGAAGATTCGCGAGGTTGACTACCATGATGCTCCTATTTATCTGCAAAGCGTAGATGCTGATAACAAAGATCATCAACCCTTCTTTATCACCTTATTAGTCAACGGGTATAAATTGAATAACTGCATGTTGGATTCAGGCGCATCTGCTTGTGTTATGACTAAAAGGGTCATGGAACAGCTTAACTTAAGAGTTTCTAGACCCTACTATAATATATGTGCTATGGATTCTAAGAAAATCGAAGTACATGGTTTGATCAAGGATTTACAAGTTCACCTTTCAGTTTACCCGGACATCATGGTTGTTATGGATATCGTTGTCGTTGATGTACCTGATGCTTGGGGTATGCTGTTGTCTAGAAAGTGGGCCTCTGATCTAGGAGGAAGCATTCAGATGAATTGGTCATATGCTATGATTCCTTCTCCTAGCGGTGATGGTTTTGTTAGGCTAAATAGAGAGCCCGAGAGGAAATTTCATGTTGAAAATCCTAAGAAGCCTCATAATGAAATAATTAGGGAGCAATCTGACATCGGGAACTATTCTATCATGTCTAATTTCATAATTCCTCCCGATGATAAGGTAAAAAATCTTAAAGATGAAGTTTGGTATATGTACTTCGATGGTGCGTTCTCTAGTCATGGTAAGGGTGCGGGAGTAGTGCTTAAATCTCCCCTTGGT
Organism: Pinus tabuliformis; assembly: GCA_031772625.1. Taxonomy (NCBI): domain Eukaryota; kingdom Viridiplantae; phylum Streptophyta; class Pinopsida; order Pinales; family Pinaceae; genus Pinus; species Pinus tabuliformis. Next base: position 109,976,455 of record CM062804.1, read on the forward strand.
CACATATTAAAGTTTGCCTATCGTTTAGAATTTGAAGCAACCAACAATGTCGCTGAGTACGAAGCTATATTGTTGGGTCTTGAATTGGCCAAAGCTTTGAGGATTAAATTGCTTAGCATCAAGGGGGATTCCGATCTGGTTATCATGCAACTTAAAAACAAATTCACATGTAGAAATCAGAGATTAAGAAACTATCGAAATGCGGTATGGGATACTATGGAGCACTTCGATGCCCTTAACCTTGAAGCAATCCCTCGAGAACAAAATAGTTTGGCGGATGAGCTTGCCGTAGCTGCTACCACTTTCCAGTTGTCTGACGAGTTAATTAACGATAAAATTAAAATGGAAGTAATATTCAGACCATCTGTTCCAGACAACTCAGAGCATTGGCAAGTTTTTAATGATGAAAAACAAGTCGTTCGTTTTCTCAATAGTTTAGATGAGTTTGAGGATTTTCGCATAATTTCTCGGGAGGATGGATCTTTGAATCATGAACATATCATAAATCCTACTCCTAGAAATGTGGTTGCCTTGGAGCAACATTTTGATCGGCATGATGCCACGAAGCTTAGAGAAGAAAACAAGATGGACCCAGGCGAGTACCTCGAAATCAACATTGGTACTTCTGAAAATCCGAAAATAGTTAAAATTGGTAAAGGTACTAATTTGGAGGAAAGGAAAAAGTTAACAAATTTACTTCATGAATATAGAGATGTTTTAGCTTTTTCCTATGATGAATTAAAAGGCTATAGGGAAGATGTTATGGAGCATACTATTCCTTTAAAGGACGAGAATGCTAAACCCTTTCGGCAGAAACTTAGGCAAATTAATCCGAAATTAGCCCCCTTGGTCCAGAAAGAGCTTGCTAAGATGCTTTCAGCGGGGATCATCGCTCAAACTAGGCATTCGACATGGTGTTCGAATTTGGTGATTGTTAGGAAAAAGAACGGTTCGATAAGACTTTGTGTCGATTTTAGAAACCTTAATCTGGCATGCAAAAAGGATAATTACCCTATACCAAACATGGAAACTTTGTTGCAAAGAGTAACTGGGTCTGGAATGATGTCATTGCTAGATGGCTTTTCTGGGTACAATCAAGTTTGGGTTAAAAAGGAAGATCGACACAAGACCACATTCACAACACCATGGGGCACTTTTGAATACATTAGAATGCCATTTGGGTTGACAAACGCTGGGGCTACTTTCCAGAGGGCCATGGATTATGCCTTCAAAGGGTTAATCGGGAAAATCATCGAAATTTACCAAGACGATCTTACTGTTTTCTCTAAAGATGGTATCAGCCATATAGATCATCTTAGGAAGGTTTTTGATAGATGCAGAGAATATGGAATTTCTTTGAATCCGGCTAAATCTGTCTTTGGGACAACTGAAGGGAAACTTCTGGGTCATATCATTTCTAAGGAAGGAGTCAAGGTCGATCCTGAACGAGTTGAAGCAATTCAAAAGATTCCTCTCCCGCATAACCTCAAGTCCCTTCAGTCTTTCCTTGGAAAGATAAATTTTATTAGAAGATTTATCCCGAATTATGCAGAAATAGCTAAGCCCATTCAAAGTCTTCTGAAGAAAGATGTGAAATTTGTCTGGCAGGAAGAAGGCAAAAGGGCTTTCCAAGAAATCAAGTCTGCTATCGCGAAAGCTCCTGTCCTTGTTAGTCCTGATTACTCCAAAGATTTCATGATTTTTTCTTTCGCTTCTGAGGATACCATTGCCGGTGTCTTGCTTCAAAAGAATAAAGATGGTCACGAGCAGCCTATTGCTTTCATGAGTAGAGCACTTCAAAACTCTGAATTGAAGTACAATACCATGGAAAAGCAGGCTTATGCCTTGGTCAAGTCTCTTAAGCATTTTAAAACTTATGTGGGTTATTCTAAGATCATTGCTTTCGTCCCACATTCTGCTGTTAAAGACATATTGACTCAAACTGATTGCTTAGGGACTCGTGCTAGGTGGGTTACTAAGATACAGGAGTATGATTTAGAAATTAGACCCACCAAGCTGATCAAAGGCCAAGGTTTAGCTCAAATGTTAACTGAAAGTAATGAAAAGACTCTTGGTTTGTTCTGCCTTGACGATCTATCTTCGCCAGAGTTGAGAAGATTAGCAGAGCATGAATGGTATAAGGACATAATTTACTACTTAACCAATCTTGCATGTCCTAACCATTTAGTCGCTCATAAGAGAAGGGCTCTTAGACTGAAAGCTACTAAGTACTGCCTTATGAAGGATGGCCTTGGATGGAGAAATCCTGAGGGCATAGTGCTTAGGTGTGTTGACGATGTCGAGTCCAAAAGATTAATCTCCGAATTTCATTCAGGATTTTGTGGCGGTCATTATGCCGCTAGAACTACCGCCCACAAGATCCTGAGAGCTGGCTATTATTGGCCTTCGATTTTTTCTGATGTGCACAAGTATGTTAGAACATGTCAAGCCTGTCAACTGTTCACTGGGAAGCAGAAGCTTGCTGCCTTTCCTCTACAACTTGTTATCGTAGAGGCACCTTTTCAACATTGGGGTCTGGACTTCATAGGGAAGTTCCATGAAAATTCTAGCAATGGCTACTCTTGGATTTTGACCGCTACCGATTATTTCACTAAATGGGTCGAAGCCATTCCTGCTAAGAATGCCACTGAAAAGGTGATTATGGATTTCATTGAGAATAACATCATTACTAGATTTGGTGTCCCCGCTAAGATCACTACAGACAATGCCAAGGCTTTTAGTTCTTCAGAGTTTACATCTTTTTGCTTCAAATATGGCATTGTCTTATCTCATTCATCGAATTACTATCCTCAGGGTAATGGTTTAGCTGAATCAAGTAATAAAAATCTCATAACCATTATCAAGAAGATAGTAGGAGATAACAAGAAGTCTTGGGACAGCAAAATCAAGTATGCTTTGTGGGCAGACAGAATTACTGAGAAGAAGTCTACTGGTAAATCTCCCTTTGAATTAGTTTATGGCTTGGATGTTACCTTACCTGTGCACCTAAAATTGCCAGCATATCAGCTTCTCCAAAATTTTTCCACCAATAAAGATGTTGTTCAGAATAGGATAGATCAGATTGTGGAATTAGATGAGGCTCGTCGGACAGCTTTTGAGGCTATATGTAAAAATCAATCTAATATTAAGAAAAGCTTTGATAAATGCTCTCGATCTAGATCTTTGCAGGTTGGAGATATGGTTTTACTCTGGGATCGCAAAAATGAAAAGCCGGGAAAACATAAGAAGTTTGATAGTTTGTGGCTGGGACCATACATCATCAGAGATATAGCTGGGCCAAACTCATTCTACTTGAGCAGATTGGATGGCGAACCACTTGATCTACCAGTGAACGGCCAAATGCTCAAGCTGTTCTTCAGAGATGATATCTGATGCCATGGGGCATCTTCTGTATTGTATTTCTATCCCTACTCCTTGTCTTTTCAACATGTCATTTCTGTTTTTAGGATTAGATTTACTTTTCATGTTATTAGTTAGTTAATAAATGAAGAGCTTTTATCTTTCCTGTGCTTAATGTATATGATGATTTTGGACGGACGCTACTTATATTTTGTTGTGTGTTGCATGGATGCAGATTCTGGATTCTCACATTCCTACAGAGCAGCAACGTGTCCCCAAGTAGAGCCAGATGTTGACCACTACTGGTCAACGTCCCATGCAGTACACCCTCTTTTCTTGGCAGAAAGGGGTAGCACCTGAACGACGTGTCCGTGCCAGCCTACAGTCATCAGCAGCTTGAGGATTTCAATTGTAAACCCAGTCTGCATATATGAATTGTAAATAATCTAAGCAGACATGAGTCAATGTATGTAATTGCCTAGGTGGACCTAACTTTCTGTTGATAATCTACGTCCCGGAAGGTTTTTTGTCTCACCGATCCACGGATCGGCAGAGTTTTCCTTCAAACCTGACCCCAAAGCCGGGATGGATTTCGTCATCAGAAAGTTTCGGAGAGTCTTATATGTTAGTCTGCTAGATTATAGTTGTGTCGCAGAACTGGGTGTTCTATGAGGGTCTGTGTTAAGTGGATTCATCCCTTTGAGATGTAAATTGTAAAAAATCATGATGTAATGTGTCCTGAGGGTTGAGAAATGTTTTAAATCCCCTCGTGAGTCCTAAGTCCTAGGTCCTAGGTGATGTTTCCAATGGCTTAGTTCGATGATCCATTTAAAAAATGAAATAAAATAATAAACATTTAAAAATAAAAAAAAAAAAAAATAATAAAAGATTAAAAATTTAAAAATTTAAAAAAATGAAATAAATAAAAAAATAATAAAATTTCAAAAATTCAAAAAATAATAATAAAAAATAATTTAAAAATTTAAAAAATAATAATAAAAAATTAATTGAATAAATCGACGGATGAGATCAAGAGATGTCTTGATCCTCATCAACGGTCGAGATCATTTTTACATGGATCAATCGAACTAGCCGTTGGAGCATTTCCTTTAAATAGGGTGCTAGGAGTCATTTTCAATTCATTCGATCTGTGAGTCAGTACTGAAAAAGCTCTCGTGTAATCTGATTTTCTGGTTAATAAAAGAAGACTTTGGGGTCCAAATTGTGCTGGTGTTACTCTCTGGAATTGCTGTGAGATCTTAAAATTTTCTGCATTATTTCAGTTTTCAGCCATTAATCATAGCTTGTTTTTTGAGTAGTGTGAGCACAGGTATCTTGTTCACCTGCTAGGGTTTGAAGGCTGCTAGGGTTTCTGAAATAATGGCAGGTATCTCCATTATTTACTGAGATCTAGCAGTTTTCCTTCTCTCTGTGCTGATGGTTGCTTGAGATGTGCAGGAAAACCTGTTGATAGAGAATATTGGTGGGCGTTTGGGGAAGTTCTAGGCTGAACCAGCCGACTCCCACAGACTTTTCTGTGCAGAGCCTAGCTGATTTTGGCCCTGGGTTTATCATTTAAAATCTCTTTTCTGGTTTACATGAGAGATTTCTGAAGCATTATCTGATACACTGAAATATTTCTGTGCCCATTGTTTAAATCAGGCTTTTAAGGGGCCATATCTGTAATTCTTTTGCTGGATCTAGGGTTTTCATTTTATTTTTATTCTTATTTTTATTTGCGACTTTAGGTTTTACTTTAAAATTTTGTGCATCTGCCAGGTCTTGTTTTTCTTCTTGCAGGATGCAGATCTGAGGTAAGACCTGGAAGAAAACTCAAGATTTGAAGGTTCCCTGTTTTGCATTTCAGGTGTTTAAAATTTTTCAGATCTGGGAATATATTGCCGAGGGTTCCATATGCAAAAGTCAAATCAGTTGCTGCCTCAGCAAAGTTTTTAACTTCAAACAAAACTCTGCCATTCAAGCGCTCTATACAGGCCATTCCCTGCATCACGTGATCCTGTCAGAGGCTGCGACGTACATACTGAATAACCCTGGGCATTTTTTGGCTGCGTCCTTTCCGTCACTCCTTTGCGTGATGGTGATTCGATCCCATTCGTCGACGATCTGAATTCATATTTTCGGGCCAGTACACAGTTAATAAAAGGCGCCTTCCTTTCATCGCCCAGACATTTCAAATCGACATATGGTAAAGCGGATCTGCACAGCCAGCAAACTGAAGCGAGCCTCAGGCTTCTCAAACCTTTACCGTCTACATGCATAAAACTGCTGAAGCCGTCTTTTAATTTGACTGAAAATCTACTTATAACTGTCACTGCTGAAAGCATCGTGGACTTGCAGTAGCTTAAATGTTGAAATTGGCGTGGATACTTTAGGATGGTGGCGTGATTGGCGTAAAAAAAAAATTCTGTGCAGACTTCCCAAGCTTGGAATACAACTCCAGCGTGTTCTCTTTAACCGTTGAGATTCCTGAACGAATTGGCACTGCGGCTGAGGCTTTCAAACGATCATTATCCGCCTTGGAGAAGGGAATCGCATTTTATTCTTTGCACATGGTAAAAAACCCGATCCCAAGCAACTCAGTCCAGCCTGTAATTTCTGTCCGCTATCTTCATTTCCGGCTCAGGTAAGGTTAGCGTGTCATTTTCTGCGGTTTCAGCATATGCAATTCTCAGGCTTACGGTTTCCTTTTTTTTTGGTTTTGGTAGATTTTAATTTATTAGATTTCAGTTAGTTTTTTTTTTTTTTTTTTTTTTTTTAGGGAACTTAACTTTGGTTAGAATTTGATTTTAGATCTTAACTTTAAATTTGAATTTAGGTTAACGTAGATTGTAAATTTATATAGTTTGTTTTTTTTTTTTAGGATTTTAATTTATGTTTTAGATATTTGTTATATTTAGATTCTAGATTTTTTTTTAGTTTTCATTTTAATTTTTTTTTTTAAAACAAAAAGATATAAAAAGAAGAAGGGTTAGCTTTAGGTTTTAAATTAGATTTAAATTCATTTTTTTTATTTTTTTTTGGGCTTAGTTTAAATTTTTATCAATAGTTTAGTTTATATTTATTTTGTTAGTTTCTAATAGTTTAGCTTTAGTTTTATTTCTTATTTTAGAGAGTTTTAGGTTCTTTTAGATTTAGATTTTATAAAAATAAAATAAAATAAAAAATCAAAAAAGATTTATGTAGATTTAGTTTTATTTTTTTTTTGTTTCAGACTAATTTTTTAGATTTCTTTTTTTTAGATATATATAAAAAAAAAAAAAAAAAAAAAAATTGTTGTGGAATTTTCTCTTTGTCAGATCCAGTTATTTTTCGGGAATTATTATTTTTCACACTGAGATCTGAGTTTTTTTCAAGTCGAGATGCGAAGTTGAAATTTGATTGATGTTCATGGTGCATGTTTCTATATCATTTAACAGGAAATCGTTTTTATAATCATCTCTTAAGGCACTGGTCTGCTTCATAATTAAATCCATCAAGTGCGTTTGCATCGTATCTCGTGTCTCCCAACCAACTAGTCGACAGTTGGCCTTCATCATCCCACAGGGACTACCCCCCTTAGCCGCGGGAGACAGGCTTAAACGGAGGGATCGGGGATCAGAGTGACAGCCCCCGGTCTGAGCGTTGTCGTGTCAATTTGCGCGACAACAGAGGTATTTTGCACAAATTTCTGGGTTTTTAAAATATCATTTTTATTTGATAGAAGTAGCAGGTATCTCTATTTCTTGATGATTTTATGATCATTTTTGAATCTCTATTAATCTAACAAGCATATCTAAGTGTGTAGATGTTATCATTTAGGATTTGTGCATTTGGAGAAGTCCTCAGCTTGAGCAACTGACTCTCAGTTTACAAAATCTAAAGAACCCATTGTTTTTAATTTATGAAGTAATTTTATAAAATATTTTATTTACAGGGTTTTTCTTGGGCTTGTGCCTCTTTAAAATTTCAAATTTATTTCTAAATTTGTGCAATTTTTTTTTAAATTTGGCTAATAGACGGCTTTGATCTGTAGATCTGTAGAATATTATTGTAAATTTGTAAATATTAAATTTTTAATTCATTGGGGTTTTGGGTATTTCATATTTTTATACATACATGTTTTGGGGTTTGCTATCTTTTGTTTGTGCAGGAGCAGACCTGTCAGGCCAGACAGTAACTCCATTAAGCAAAAATGATTCGACTATATTATTCCATCAGGTAGGTCTATATTATATACATGAGGGAGAGACTACTTAGTTCATCTCCCGATGACTGTTCATATTTCTAATTTATTTATTTACATAAATTCACCCAATCACAAGGATTAGGTGTCAACATTCCCCCCTTTAATCTGAAGGGATGTTGGTGAGTCCAAGCATCATTCTGAATCGTTCAAGCTTTTCTCTTCCAAACACTTTGGTGAAGATGTTTGCAATTTGCTCATTTGTGGAACAATGACGGAGATGGATTGTTTTGGCCTCAACATGATGTCGAATCAGATGATATTTAGTATTGATGTGCTTCGTTCGATCATGGAACTTTGGATTTTTGGCCAACTTTATTGCAGAGGTATTGTCAATCATGAGTGGAGTTGATTGTACTTGTTTTACCTGCAAATCTTCAAGAATTTTGCTGAGCCACACAATTTCTTTTGTTGCTTCAACTGCTGCCACGTATTCTGCTTCTGTTGTGGAGTCTGCTGGAACTGATTGTTTGCGTGATCTCCAGGAGACAGCTCCTGATCCAAGACTCATAGCATATCCTGAAGTTGATACCTCAGTTTCTTTGTCTCCATCGAAGTCTGAATCAGAGTATCCAATCAAACTGAAGTCGTCCACCTGTGTATACTTGATTCCAAAGTCTTGAGTTCCCTTCAAGTACTTTAGAACTCTTTTTGCAGTAGACCAATGTCCCTCACAAGGCTTTTGCATAAACCTGGAGAGGATTCCAACAGCAAATGAAATGTCTGGTCTGGTAGTAGTTAGGTAGTTGAGACTTCCTACAAGCTGTCTATACTTTGTTGCATCCTCAAATTCTTTTCATTCAATACATGTGAGCTTTAAGTTTTGTTCCATTGGAGTAGTCAGAGGATTGCACTCTGTCATGCCAAACCTGTTCAACAGATCTCCAATGTATTTCTTTTGAGAAAGAAATATGGACTTTGGATGTTGAGTTACTTCAATGCCAAGATAGTAATGAACATAGCCCAAATCAGTCATTTCAAAATTTTTCCCCAATTCCTTCTTTATGGATGCAATGTAGCTTTCATTGTTCCCTGTCATCAAAAGATCATCTACATATACCACAAGATATACAACTGTTTTGCCAACTTTCTTGACAAATAAATTTGCATCATCAATATCAAAATGTTTGAAATTGAGTTTCAGAAGATGCTCAGTTAGTTTTTCATACCAGGCTCGCGGTGTTTGTTTGAGGCCATACAAGGACTTTACAAGTTTGCATACTTTATGTTCATGTCCTTTCACAGCAAATCCTTCAGGCTGGGACATAAAAACATTCTCTTTTAGATCTCCATTCAAGAAAGCAGTTTTTACATCCATTTGATGGACTTTCCAACCGTTCTGAGCTACTAGTGCAAAGAGTGTCTAGATGGTAGCCCATTTTGCTGTGGGGGCAAAAGTCTCCTCATAATCGATCCCTTCCTTCTGTGCAAAACCTTTTGCCACAAGCCTAGCTTTGTGCTTGTCAAGTGAGCCATCAGCTTTATACTTGTTCTTGTAGACCCACTTGCAGCCACTTGGTTTGGTTCCTAATGGAGGATCAACCAGCTTCCAAGTGCCGTTATTTATGAGGGCATCATACTCCTTTTGCATCGCTTCTTTCCATTCATCATGAGAAGCAGCTTCTTTGAAGGAAGTTGGTTCAAAATCTGTAGACAAGTTCAATTCACAATCATAAGAAACATCCATATCAACAGGTGAATTAGAGTCATCTACATCACCTCCATTTTGCCGGTTTGAATTTCTGGTTCCTGTCTTTCCAACTTCATCAGGATGTACACTTTCAAGTGTCTTTGTCAGCCACTTTGGGAAACCTTTCTCAGATGGTCCAGGCTGCTCCGTTGATTGAGTTGGGACTGAATCAAGATTGAGTCTCCCAATTCTATCAATTACATCACTTAAAGCATCATTCGTTGTTGGAGTTTCATGCGGGGGAGAGTGTTCTTCAGAAGAAGATTCCACATGTTGATCTAATATAGGAATCCCCCCTTCAAGATGTGGAATCTGATTATCAAATTCTTGAAATGATTTTGGTTTTGCGAATCTATCCAAACGATCAAGTTGCCGCTCAACAACATTGTCAGATTTGGATGATTCAAGAAAAATTACATCTCTAGATAGAACAAACATTTTATTTACTTCATCATAGAGACGGTATGCTTTGGAGGTGTTTGAATATCCCAGAAAGATACACTTACGACTTCTAGCACCAGTTTGTTTCTATGTACCTTTGGTATCAAGGCATAACAGGTGGAACCAAAGACCCTGAGATGCTTTACCGAAAGAACATGTCCATACCACATTTGATATGGAGTCTTGTTTCTAATAGCATTAGATGGACATCTATTCTTTATATATGCAGCACATAGAACAGCATCAGCCCAAAACCTTATCTTTACATTCTTGAAGAAGAGCATAGATCCTACCATATTTAAGATTGTCCTATTCATTTTTTCAGCTACACCATTCTGTTGGGGATTATAAGGCACAGTTGTTTGATGTTTGATCCCATGTTGGTGAAGATAGTTTTCAAATTCATTTGATGTGTATTCTTTTCCATTATCAGTGCGAATAGACCCAATATGAGATTGTGCATCATTTTCAATCCATTTATGAAAATTCTTGAATGTTTGAAAAGCATCAGATTTGTTCTTCAATAAATAAACCCAACACATTCTGGTGTAGTCATCAACAAATGTCATGATATATTTATTTCCATTTGTAGAAGGAACAGGCATTGGACCACATAAATCTGAATGAATGAGTTCAAGTTTTCTATGTGCTCTTGAATGTGAATCATGAAAATACTGTTTGCTATGCTTTCCTAGAATGCAAGCATCACATTGCTTATGTTTCCTAGGAATTGTAGGCAAACCAGCAACACCATTTTTCTTCAACAAGCGGAGACTGTCATAGTTCAAATGTCCAAATCTAGCATGCCATATAAACTTGATGGAAGTGTACCTTCTTCATGATGAGAATTGTATGAGAAATGTTGTGCATGAGCAGAGGTTCCTTGCAGTTTGAGAAGCCTTTCTTCTTCTATTCCCCTCATGACAAGTGAGTGGTCAGATGCTTTTCTTACCTCAAGCTTGCCATCAAACATATGAATGGAGTGACCTTGCTGGCGGATATGAACCAAGGACAGCAAGTTTCTCTTGAGCTGTGGGAGATATAGAACATGATGCAGAAGAAAGTCTAGAAGACTAGGCAGTGTAAGCCTGATTGTGCCAAGCCCTGATGGCTTGATTTTTGATTGATCTGCAAAGTATACTGCTCCATCAACATTGTCAGTGAAATCTTCAAAAAAATCTTTTCTATGAGTCATGTGGCAGGTTGCTCCTGAGTCAAGCAACCAATCATTTTTCCAAGAAGCAAGTGAAGCATTAAATAAATCTTCATTTACTCCAATGTTACATTGTGCCACAACATAGTGAGCGGATTCAGGTGCTTTACCTTTGTCTGTATCATCAGTTTTACCTTTCTGTTGGTTTCTTTGCTGCTCAATTTTGTCCCATGGTAGCTTGCAGCGCAAATCTTCCTTTTCTCCTTGAGAATGTCTGCCCCCCTTGCCTCTGAAATATCTTCTTCTTCCTCTTGAATGCATACTGTAACAAAAAAATACTTCTGCTGATAGAAAAATACTTCTGCCAATATACTGTAAAATTGTACTTCTGGTGGTAAATTTTTTTTTTTTTTGACAGCAGAATAGATGCAATATTTATCAGAACTTCAAGAAGCACAATACTACAGAAGGAGTTGCTTCGAGATCTTTATACAAATTCTCAATTACAATAAAACGAAACACCATGGCACATAAATATATATACTGTTTTTCCTTTCTTTCCTTTTTTTTTTTTTCTGATTCCTTAGATTTTTACGCCTGACCTCCTCCCATGCCACAAAACTTTTAAAAAGGAATGCGCCCACGTCACAAAGTCGTCCATGCTGGCGAGAACTTGAATTATTTTATATGGAAAAAAAACAATAGTTCAATGCAACATTATTCAAACAGTTAATGGCTCACAACACCAGCTGCGCCACTCTGATGTTGGTGATGCTGTTGGAAGCATTCGAACCGTTGTAGCATAGATAATGAATTTCCACAGGAGAGGAGCAGCGGTGCGTGGTATCTTAAGATCGTGCAGCGGCAGAGCTTCTTCTGTCGAGAGCTCGACGTCTTTTGGATGTGCCTTGTCTCGTTTGCCAGATTTTGAACGGTAAATCAAAAACCACACCACGCTGAGAAGTGACACTTTAACACCACGCTGAGCAGCCACGCCTTAACATCATGCTGAGAAGCCACACCACGCTTTATGCAATAGAGTCAGTCCTTCTCTTGGCATCGTTCAGTGCAACATTCATGTCACTGTATTGGGTTCACTGCAAATGTAACCCAATGTACAAAGCATGCAATCTCATTGAGTTTATCAAGGGTCGAAACAGGCTTCACTTCCTTGAAGAAATAACAGAGAGGATGCTTTGCGACCTCGACAGAGGGAGGCAAAAGGAAAAAGCTCTGTAACGTCGGTAGAAGACAGGAAGATCACCGAAAATGGATTCGCAGCTCGTAGTCTTAGTGATCACAGGCTCCGTGACCATTCATGCAGCCATCGTTAGCTGGGGTATTCAAAACTTTCAAGTTGAAGCTGAAGATTTACATGTTATTACACAGGCAGATCGGTTAGAGGGAAAATTAAATTTGAAATCGTGGTCACTGGATGCGGTCGTTTCAGTCTCTGGACTTCACAGGCAACAATGGTTGCTGGAGCTCGCAAGGGTTCTCAGACCTGGTGGGATTATCATGGAGAGGATGCTTTCTGAGCAAAAAACTGTGGATGAACAACGCTAAAATTATGAAACGTTTATGGACAGTCAGGACAACACGGACAGTGCTGGACAGTGTGGACAGTATGGATAGCGCTGGACAGTGTGGACAGAATGGAGGGGGCAGCTACCATGTCAGGAGCAGCTAATTATATGGAGGAGCAACTCAGTGATATGGAGAGCAGACTAGGGAGTTACAAGGGACATAAGAGATAAAAAAGGAGCTGGCTCTCATACCATGTCAGGCCAGGTAGTAACTCCATTAAGCAAAAATGATTCGACTGTATTATTCCATCAGGTAGGTCTTTATTATATACATGAGGGAGAGACTGTTCAGTTCATCTCCCGATGACTGTTCATATTTCTAATTTATGTATTTACATAAATTCACCCAATCATAAGGATTAGGTGTCAACAAGACCTAAAGATTGTAGGCAAACTTTGTGGATTATGGAGACGAATCTAGGCCACGGAGGGCGTCCCTATTTTGTTTGTAGGTTAGGGAGAAAATACAAGAAGATCGTGGGCATAATTTTTAGGGCCTTGAGGCCCTGCGCTGGCCATCTCCAGCCTCCTTACGGTGTCCCCTCATTCACGACCTCCCTCACCTTGCTCTCAGCCTCTTCCCTCATCTCACTCTCGGCCTCCATCATTCCCCTTTCAGCCTCCCTTTCTTCACCCTCCTTCATCACTAAATTCTCTCCATAAATTTCCCTAAAAAATTTAACAAATTTTTAACCAAAAGATTTTCACAAAAAATTTCTGAGTTGAGGATGTTCAGTGATTCGGGGAGCATAAGAAAGAGAGGAATAAATGTGTCTAAATGAGGTCGACCTGCCTCTTATATATAGGTCTTCCAGGTGTACGACTTCCAACTTCTAGGCCGACTTGACATGCTGGCAGGCCGAATTTGTCTTGGAAGGCTTACTAAAATACAAAAATAATTCTTTTTTACAATTTACAAGATACTCGATGGGGTCTTCATATTATGACAATGTCCCTATTTGAATTCTTGACATAGTACAACCCTAGAAGTACTTTCAATTAGTTCTTGACCTATAAAACAAATTTCTTGGGCAAGAAACCAAGCTCAATAATAATAATAATAATCATTTTTCTTTCTTTCACAAAATACAAGGATCAAAAGTACATTTCATATTTATGAAGACCAAAACTACTTACACTTTCTTCAACAGGTCCTCCATTTATGACATAATCAAAGTCTTTCTGGTTATCAATTTGAATCACAATAAAACCTTTTGCACATAGATAAATGTCATAGTCTCTGGTCTAATTGAGGTAGATCCACTCATTTAGATCTTCAGCTTTGGGCCAAAAACCATTAAATTGACATATGATAGCTTTTGCTTGCGAAATAGTGAAAATACCACTTAATTTTGGTAATACTATGGACAAATTTGGTGCTTTCTCCATCTTCTCTACAATGTACAAACTTGGGATTGTCAGATTTGGGTTTTGTTTGTCCTGTGTGGCAACATTCTCTCTCAATGCATCCTTGAATGAGGTTGGATGTGAAAATTTCTAATCGTCAAGGAACCCCTACTGCAGCAAATCTGAATCTACTTCACCTACTTGATTTTAATTTCATTCATCAAGTTATTCTTCTGAATACTGAAGCAAATTATTTCTGCAGCCTACACTACTTAAATTTGATTTGCATGAAACAAGGAAACTGAGCAAAGAACAAGATACATAGGACACAATTATTTTTGGACAAAATAGTCCTGGAAAAACCCAGTGCGGGAAAACTGGTGCAACAACTTTGAGGGTTTTATTATTATGCAGTAGCAAAATCTGAATACATCACTGAATACCTCATAGGGTTATTCAGTTACAGAGAGAAATACTAGCAGAAGCTTTGTGAGTTACCTCACACAATCACTGAGAAAAGGTTCTCGCTGTTGGATGAGATGCCCCTGGTAGGCACTGCACTAGCTCTGCGCTGCCTCTACGATGTCCCTGCGTTATACCTTGCAGGCACCGCATCACCCAGCTGGGAATTCGATCAGAAGCCTAGAGTCACTTCTCTCAGCCTCTCGGTCTCACAACCCGGCTTTTGGCTGCTGAAACTGACCCTCTACTCTGACTTTCGACTTTCTCTCTCTGCCTCTGCGTCACTTCTACGTGGCCCTTCTGGCCCTGTGTTAACCTCTGCGTCAAGGCCTCTGGATCACTTACTGCCTCTCTCTGCTGATGTATCTTCGACTGAGAATCACTCTCTTAGGAAGCTGCTATCCCTGCCTCTCAACTGCAAGATCTCCCGAATCGATTTTCTTCCTGAGAATTTCTCACCTTGGGAAATCGATTTCCTTAATCTCTGTGTGTTTCTAAATGAATCCTATGCCTCCTTCTTATACTTCTCGTGTTGAGACTTCAACAGTCGAGATTAAGTCTCTAATCAACGGCTAAGATTAAAACATGACTTGATCCGCCTTCTAGATCATTTTCACCCATATTTTGTGTTGATTTGGGGTAGCACCGGATGTGCTCTAGCCATGAAAATTGGTGGAGACGCTAAAGCACATGAGATCTCCAAGGCCCAGAAATGGTTTGGATAGATTGTACCTGGTTTGGGAGATATTAAAGTAATTAATATTTTTAATGGAGTTCCTAAGTCTAAACTTAGGAAAAATAAAATATTAATGGGTATTAATATAAAACTGGGTTAGAAGGTAACAAAAGTCATGGATCAAGCCAAATCTAATCTTAGTCGTTGATTAGAGATTTAATCTCGGTCGTTGAAGGACCAACATGAAAAGTATAAGAGAAGGCTTGAGGGTCAGTGGGAGGACACACTAGAGTGATCAGTCATTCATTTTGCTAGAGCAGGGTTGCTAAGCAAAGTTGGATCAGTGATTAGTAGTGAGGGGCAGTGAGTACTAGACAGAGAGTCAGAGACAGTACTGATAGACTAGCGCAGAAGTAGAGAGCGAGAGGCAGTAGCCAGTTCAGGCCACGCAGAGCTCAGTAGAGGCAGCTCAGAGCCCAGAGAGTCTGCGTCATCCACGCAGAAGGCAGAGGGAGTGACGTAGAGGGTCCCAAGGGCTGCGCAGTTCCTTAGAAGGCTGACGCAGAGAGGTCTGGGGTTGACGCAGGTTAGCAGGAGGATGACGCGAAGGCCAGAAGGGCCAACGCTGAGTTTCAGAGTCGTTGGAGAGGGTTTCGTGGGATAGTTTTTCTGAATACCTGTTTCTGAATAGAGAGGTATTGCTGTCGTGTATTTTTCTGTCGGGTGGGTCGGTTAGGCACCCAATTGTACTCAAGGAAATACTGCTTGATAATAGACCCTCGGAATTGCTGTACCAGTTTTCTCGCATTGGGTTTTTACAGGGACGAGTTGTCCAAAAATAATGATGTCACTTGTGTGTTTGTTTTCTTTCAGATATTGATCTGTAGATGTTGTTACTGTATTATGTTTATTTCGGTATTTAAATGTTTTAAATAACTCGTTCGAATTTAAACAAGTAGAAGAAATCAACTAGCAAAATACAGATTAATTTTCTAACAGATAGACTTAGAAAATTCAACATGGTATTAGAGCGTGGTTGCAGATCACAGGAAAGCTGATGGCATTAGCTGAGCAGAGCATTTGCATCAATATCAGCTATCTTGAGTGATAGTAGTTGATCCTTGCAGAAGCGACAGAGGAATGGTTGACGTAGAGGGACTGCGTCATAAATCTAGGCCTGAGAAAGGCCAACGCAGAGGTTGAGGAGGGCAGAAACAGGCTCACGTAGAGCCACACAAAGGCCAAGAGGGCTGACGCAATTGGCTGAGGGAGTTGTTTTGCCGGTGCCGGGATTGCGCAGAGCCAAGAAGCTCAATGCTTCAGTTGCTGGGGCGAAGGAAGTTGTGGGTAGTTTGTGGGAGCGAAGCTGGTGGGGTACTGTGGTCAGAACAATACCTAACAGGGCAAAACCAAGGTAGAGGGAGTTGCTGCCGAGGCGGATTTCTAGCCAAGGAATCCGGTTCAGTATTGCAGTTGCACAGACGATTGGAGAGGGGCAACTTGACGGTTGGCAGAAGGATTTCCAGGAGGGAAATCGGGACTCAGAGGGAGTCCATAAGAGAACTTCCAAACGAGAAGAATAGAGGCTTTGAGGAGTCGAACCTAGAACTTCCAGACGGGAAGTAGAGAGACTCAGCGAGAGTCGAACCGAGAACTTCCAGACGGGAAGTAGAGAGACTCGGAGGAGTCGATAGAGAAGAGAAGGGAGATGGCCGTGAATGGGCTGAGGGATCAGGATAGGCTGGACGAAGCGTCCAAATTTGTGGTCTGGAAGGCCGGGATCCTATCCATTCTAGACAGACATCGCATCAAGGGCTTCGCCTTGAGAACTATGACTATCCGAGTTGAACTGGTAGCTAATGAAAGGTACGAGAGGCAATGGCTAAGGCAAAGTGCATCATCCTTGATGGGGTCAAGGATCATGTGGACCAACATATTGCCGAGAAGGAAATGACAAAGGAGATGTGGGACACTTTGAAGACATTGTACCAACATACTTCTGTGTAGAGGGAGATGCTCCTGGAGAATTAGATACGGTCATACCAGATGCTAAAGGCAGAGCAGATAGATCACTTCCTCGGTCGATTAAAGGAGATCAGGCACCAGCTGACTTCCATAGGAGCTCCGCCGGATGAAGAGATGATGGTTAGGACTGCACTTAACGCAGTCTCTGAGGAGTGGGAGACATTTGTCCAGAGCATACTGGGCAGAGCGGATCTTCCAGATTGGGAAGAATTGTGGGCGGCTCTTCGCCAAGAAGAGATCAGAAGGCTAAGCAAGAAGGGAAGTAACAACAGAGGAGTCCAGATCAAGAAGGAAGAGGAAGAGGATGCAGCTCTGGCATCTGCGAGAAAGTAGGAGAAGAGAAAGAAGAAGGACCTCTCCAAGGTCAAGTGCTTCCATTGTGGGGAATTGCGTCACTATGCGAACCAGTGTCCGGGGAAGAAGAGTAAGGGAGAGGCTTCGGACTCTAAGGCAGCGCCAGCGAAGGCAGAGAAAGAAGTCGAGGAGGATGACGATTGTGCCATGAGTGCTCATGTGCCACTTGAGAAGAAGTGGGGAGACATCGAGCTGTAGTCAGGAGGACTACAGATGATGAGGGGTAGGATCGTTGAGGTACCCAACCTCTTGGATTATACCTTGCTATGGGAGCACTGAAGAGAGAGTAGCAGGACTGGTGGATGTCGATAGAGACGAATGCAGATGAAGCGACAGAGAGTGATACAGTGCAGGAGTCCCCGGGCAGTGTGAGGCTAGTAGGCTGCAACTATGCGAGAGGCATGAAGAGTGTTGCACCAGTGTAGGATGGCACAGAGAAGTGTGCAATGGTGCGAGATGCAGGGAGTTGTTGCAGTAGCACAGAGGTCAATAGAGGGATCACTTGATAGCAGTAGGGAGAGCTTCAACATCGGGAGTGTTTCTAGCCTAACAGGGATGTCAGAAGTTGGGTGGATCAGTTACTTACTTCTCAGTAACTGAGTTGTAGTGCAGGAGTAGTAAGCAGTAGCACGATGTAGCATGACGAGAGGGGGATGCAGTGCAGATGCAGTGTTGGGAGGATGGACTAGCAACAACACAGATGTAGAGGGAGCTGCCGTATGGATGCAGCAGTGGCAGTGGCTGGGCCATGGGTAGCAATACAGGATGCAGTAGTGTTGAGGATGTTGGGTGGGGAGGCCTAGCATTAACACAAGTACCGGTGCCATATAATCAGAGTGATGCTCAGTGAGGA
This sequence comes from Pinus tabuliformis, assembly GCA_031772625.1. Classification (NCBI taxonomy): domain Eukaryota; kingdom Viridiplantae; phylum Streptophyta; class Pinopsida; order Pinales; family Pinaceae; genus Pinus; species Pinus tabuliformis. The sequence continues at coordinate 109,994,645 of CM062804.1, forward strand.
GTATTACTAGAGCATAGTCCTCGCTAAGAGGGAGTGTTGATTTGGGGTAGCATCGGATGTGCTCTAGCCATGAAAATTGGTGGAGAGGTTAAAGCACATGAGATCTCCAAGACCTAGAAATGGTTTGGATAGATTGTAACCGGTTTGGGAGATATTAAAATAATTATTATTTTTAATGGAGTTCTTAAGTCTAAACTTAGGAAAAATAAAATATTAATGGGTATTAATATAAAACTGGGTTAGAAGGTTTCAAAAGTCATGGATCAAGCCAAATCTAATCTTAGCCATTGATTAGAGATTTAATCTTGGTCGTTGAAGGACCAACAGAAAAAGTATAAGAGGAGGCTTGAGGGTCAATTGGAGGACACACCAGAGTGATCAGTCATTCATTTCGCTAGAGCGGGGTTGCTAAGCAAAGTTGATTCAGTGATTAGCAGCGAGGGGCAGTGAGTACTAGACAGAGAGGCAAGGACAATACTGAGAGACTAGCGCAGAAGCAGAGAGCGAGAGGCACTAGTCAGTTTAGGCCATGCAGAGCTCAGCAGAGGCAGCGCAGAGCCCAAAGAGATAGCGTCATCCACGCAGAAGGTAGAGGGAGTGACGTAGAGGGTCCCAAGGGCTACGCAGTGCCTCAGAAGGCTGACGCAGAGAGGTTTGGGGCTAACGCAGGTCAACATGAGGCTGATGCAAAGGCTAGAAGGGTTAGTGCTGGGCTTCAGAGTCGCTAGAGAGGGTTTTGTGGGACAGGTTTTTTGAATACCTAGTTCCGAATAGAGAGGTATTGCCGCCGTGTATTTTTCTATGTTGGGTGAGCTGATTAGGCACCTAGTTGTACTCAAGGAAATACTGCTTAATAATAAACCCTCAAAATTGCTGCACCTATTTTCTCGCATTGGGTTTTTACGGGGACGAGTTGTCCAAAAATAATGGTGTCACTTGTGTGTTTGTTTTCTTTCAGTTGTTGATTTGTAGATGTTGTGACTGTATTGTGTTTATTTCGGTATTTAAATGTTTTAAATAACTTGTTCGAATTTAAACAAGTAGAAGAAACAAACCAAAAGAATACAGATTAATTTTCTAACGGATAGACTTAGAAAATTCAACACAAACTGTGGTTGCTACTAAAACGGATTTTCAACCATACCCATCTGCTCTCTGAATAGAGTGAACTTAGCTCTTCCGAGAGCCTTTGTGAGCATTTCGGCCATCTGCTCTCTTGCGGGGACATAATGTAGCTGTATTGCCCCACGCTGAACACAGTCTCTAATAAAGAGACAACATATATCTATATGTTTCGACCGATCATGAAATATTGTTTTCTCAGAGAGTTTGATACAACTCTGATTATCGCAGTAAACCTTGGTCGCTTCCATCCTTTTTTTGAATAAGCTCACAAGCAATTTTCTGAGCCATATGGCTTCTCACGTAGTTGTGCTGGTTGCAATATATTCTGCTTCTGCTAAGCTCAATGATACCAATTTCTATTTCCTGCTGCACCAATATATCATCCTTGATCGAACACTGAAGCAGTACCCTGAGGTACTTTTTTAGTCTACTGAATTACCTGCCTAATCTGCATTAGTGAATCCATTCAAATTGACGTCCTCCCCTCGGGAGTACTTCAATCCATACCCGACTGTTCCAAATACATACCTAAGAATGTGTCTTGCTGTTGCCCAATGCACCCTTTTTGGTTCCAGCATGAACTGACTAAGAGTGTTGACAACAAAATAAATGTCTGGCCTAATGTTGAATAGATACATAAGCGACCCAATGAGTTGCCTGTACAACGTGGGATCTACTTCCTTGTCTTCTAATGCATCTATTTTCTTGCAATTGGTGATCATGGGAGTAGCCATGGGTCAGATTTCCTGCATTCTGAATCTCTTTAGAATTTTTGTAGCATACCTTCCTTGTCCAAGGAAGATCTCCCCTTTCTTCTGCCAAACTTCTAGCCCCAGAAAATAATGCATCAATCCCAAGTCCTTCATGTCAAATTCGGCTTCAAGATCCTTCGTGCAGTCCTGGATGACCCAGTTAGGAACATGTCATCTATATCCAATACCAGAATAAGTGGCGAAATTTCTGATACACATCAAACATAAATGACTTATTAATGTATTTAGCAATTTTTTTAGTTAATTCCAAACCACTTAGAAGTGTTTTTCACCACTATTAGAAAGGTATATGACTATTGTAGCAAACAGTGAGGAAAAAGATGGTTTAGAGATCAAACCTTTAGGCCCTAGGCCTTAAAGATCATTTGCCCAAGTTGCCAAAAAAAATTTCAATTCTTGAAACACAAATTTTTACCAAATTTTCTGCAAAAACCCACCAATGATAAACTTCAGAAAATTAAATATTCACATCAGAAATGGAGCAAGGGGAATCTAGAGCCAATGAGGGCTAGCACTAGGCTCAATAGAACTAGTGTTGGGCTAGGAGAAGGTAATTTGGGCTTAGGAGCCCTAAAACTTGAAAACCTTGTTCTGGAAAAATTATTTTGCTTCAAATCTTCAGATTTATTGCAAAATATTTAATGGCTGGCCTTGCAAAAATAGTTGGGACAAGATCTTGCCCTCTAGGGCCTAGATCTGTCTCAAAACCCCCATATCTCCTTGAAAAAATCTCAGATCTATTCCTGCAAACAAGCTTTGAGCTTAGATCTTGCCCTCCAAGATCTAGATCTGACCCAGATATGAAGATTTAAAATTACAGATCTATCAGATCTATATACAATTAAAATTACAGATCTATCAGATCTGAGGAGTATGAGTCCGACTCTGCTCCTAGATCTGAATATTTCAGGCTCCTGCTAGCCAGATCTAACTATTTAGCACAATATTTTGAAGATAAATAATTTTTTAAATTTTAGGTACTAGCCCAGAAAATCCCTGCAAAATATATTTTGTTAGATAATCTCGGAGTTTTAATCCAAAAGGTGTTGGACACAGATTGTCATTGATGTCAATATGGCAATATTCAAGGAAGGAGACAGAGCCAAAGAAGAGGAGCACACAGAGCCAAGAGGAGCAGAGGTAGTTAAGCATTGTATGAAGTTACTGGTGAACGCTGGTGAAGGCTGCTGCAGCGGTTGAACACCGTTGAAACACTTGGAGAAAAGTTGCTGAAACACCAATTTCTCCGTTGTTGAAACATCGACACTTGTGAAAAATTTGCCGATACACTAGTTTCGGCGTTGCTGAAACACCAATTTCGGCGTTGCTGAAACACCTCTGCGATGACATTATATTTCAGCGTTGCTGAAACACCTCCGCGACGACATTATATTTTAGCGTTGCTGAAACACCTCCGCGACGACATTATATTTTCGTGACACCATCAATCGAAGGTAATCATGAGGAAGATAAAGCGAATGGAGGAGGGAAGCCAGAAGGTCGAGCGAGTGTTGAGGAAGTCGAAGCTCAAGCCAGCGAGGAGGAAGCCAAAGAGCCATTGAGTAAGCGGAAACGAATGGACAAAGGCATGAGAATGTATAAAATAGTAAAAACAGAGAACTGTTGTTGCTGTTGGTGTGGTGAAGAACCAGAGTGTGAGGTAGTAGAAGCAGCAGAGGCTGTAGAGGCAGTAGGAGCAGCAGAGGCAGAAGAGCAGGAGTGAGACAATCTCAGCTGAATAGTGTGCAGCAGCATACCTGTTTATACCAAGGTTGGGTTGGAGCCTCAGAACTGAACTGGACTGAAGTCATTGGGGGTAGGTGCTCCTAAGTGCAGAACCACTGCAAAACAGAGTTGGTGCTCTGGAGGTTGGAGCCTCACTGAAGTCCAAGTTGGAGCTTGGCAACTATTCACAATCAGATTTATACTTGTATTTATTTCATTGCACTGTTTTGAGTTTTAATAAAAGCATTAATTTCAGCTGTTGATTTCTGTGTTCTGTGTATACATACACATATCTATATATGTTGTTGGCAATCACTAGAACAATTAAAAAATAAATAAATAATAAGAAATACTGATTCACCCCCCTCTCAGTATTTCCAAAAATTGGTATCAGAGCAACTGTTCCGTAGTTTTCTCATTTTCTTCAATTTGTGAATAGCCTTTGCAGACAAGTCTTGACTTGTTGGGATCACGATTGCCGTTACACCAAAACCCGCAGGTATTAGTAAACGGACGCATCGCCAGAGTTAACGGATCCTCGAGAGGCGGTTAGTCCATGTCACGAAACACACGAGGAGCGCCGGATTATCCAATGCCCAACAATCTCCCCCCAGCGCGAGCCGGGTGTGATTCGAACTCGAGACCTTTGGCTCTGATACCACTTGTTGGCCGTTACACCAAAACCCGCAGGTATTAGTAAACGGACGCATCGCCAGAGTTAACGGATCCTCGAGAGGCGGTTAGTCCATGTCACGAAACACACGAGGAGCGCTGGATTATCCAATGCCCAACAAAAGGCTCTCCAGATCTTAAGTTTCGAGAGTCGGCTGGTCTAATGGAGGACTTCCCCAAATGCCCAAAATCTCTAAATAAAGATGACTTCTGCACACTTAAAATATAAGCCGTCAAATTAATAGAGGTATAAAATAACGATTAAATCTTCAAAGATTGGAGATACCTGCCAATCGAATAAAAATCTTAATGCTATCTTAAAACCCAACAATTTAAGCAATATACCTGTGCAATAAATTGATCTACAAGAGATATTAACCAACAACTTATAAATAAGTTCAGAAAATTAAAATTAAACACATGTTACCATAAGATACTAGAGAGGAACATTGCCATCATGTAAGACCCCAAAGACTTTGCGTTATATTATTCCATGATTCAATGATCGGATCCTTTCGAATGACAAATGACCTCTAATTTATAGATTATTCTCCAATGTCTGGTTGGCTTGATCCTTGTCAAAGTAATTTTGACTGTTCAAAAAGATTTAATTATCTTTTAATCTCCTTCGTCGAAATTATTTTATTTATTGAGGAAATTCGAATTTTTTATTTAATTGAATTTTAATCAACTCAAAATTAATTATTTTGAGTTGATTTCCTAAAAAAATTGACTTTGACTCTAAGTTGCACGAAACGGCGAAAAGTCTAGAAGCTTCTGAAACAGGGACGGCTCGAAACGCGACCCCCAGAAAATGGAAACGTGGCTGAAACGTCATATATATATATAGTCAATATTAAATAAATTATAATTTTTAACACATTATTTTGCAAGAAAAAACATAATGAGACATTAAAATGACATTTTAGAAGGAAATCCAAATTTATATTAACTCCAAGTCTCCAACAGATGATTACATGATGCAAATATCCAAAATTAGCCTTTATAGATGAGGCTTTACATTATGTGCTAAAACTGAAATAAAACATGAACTAAAGACAATCATGGCTACATCAACATATCATTACTAATACAACTCCTCATCTTCATCAACAAAGATAGAACAAGATGCTTGTTCAGCAGAAGAGGCAACTCTACTAGTGCTTCCAGATGCACTTGCATCACCACTGGCAGAAATATCAAGAGAAGAAAGAGAGAGCTCTAAATCTGAACATTCTGCATCCACATCCCATTTTTTATGAGGTCCACTTGTATATTCTTCACCCCTACAAGAAACAAGGGATAGGTTTGAATGCACATATATAGGGTCCTCTGCCTTTTGCGATACCAAACTGTTGTGCTTCACTCTATGAATGAAACTTTAGGTGCTCCAATTCCGTTCTGCTGATGAAGAGCTTGCCACTTGTGATAGGATACGAGTGGCAAAACTTTGCAAATGAACACCACTTGCCTCATGACAAGTCCACCACTTAATTGGGTCCATGGTCCTCCTTTCATCCAAAGCTGATATGTTTGCAAAATCCTCTAATCAAACAGCAAGACAGGCAAATTCTTGCCTTACATCAGTTTGTAAAGAAGCTGGAAATATCGTCTGAAAGGCGACACAACATGATGAAGTTTGAGGCATTCCGTGTCTCAACAACTTTCAACAACTCCAATTTGGAGTATTCTCGATATATTTCTTGAGATTGGTGGTGGTTGGTGATAAATTTTATAATCTCCCTAGCTTGCCCTATGACCTCCTTAATCCAATCTATTTTTGCCTCAATCTCTTCTAAAATCAGATTTAAATTGTGGACAATGCAAAGAGTCCAAAATATGTGATTGTATCTACTCTCAACAATCAAGCCTGCAACTTTGTAAACAGGTGCATTATCTGTGATAACTTGCACCACATTTTCCGAGCCTACTTATTCAATAGCATAAATTAAAATATCAGCAATGAACTTACTATCCTTTATCTTACCCGAACAATCTTCTGCTTTGATTAACATGGCTCCTTGTGGTGGTGATGCAATGACTTTAATCAAAGGCCTGCGTCTTGTATCAGTCCAGCCATCTGAGATAACAAAAACGCCTATACTGCCCCATGAGGTACGAATTGGTTTGTGAACATCATCAAGAAGTCGTCTCTCTTTCTTCAGCAAAACTATTTTGACTTTTTCATAGTTTGGGCCTTTGTAACCTTGTGGAGCTTTGTTAATCACCCTCACCAAATCCCGCCAATATTAGGATCGAACCACATTAAAGGGGATTCCACAAGCAAAGATGGCCCTTGCCACTCTTGAGTCAGCGTCTTCTCTCCCTTGACTATCAAGCATTTTCATCAATCCGTTGTCTTGAATTGGAGTTGATGGCTTTGATAACTCAACTTCTAATTCTAGTGCCCTCTTCTTTCTTGCTTCTTGAACAATCCTTGGCTCAACGCTATTTGACATGCAAGGATTGGTAGTGCCCATGCCGATTTTGCTTCTTTGATCCTTCAACCTTTGAGCATCATCTCTCTCTTTCTTGAATCTAGCCCACACCTCTGCATTTTTGGTATGTGTACACACATAAATACCCTTTATCTCTTCATGCAAAATGTGAGACTTCACTCTTGTGTAAGAGCCCTTAAAGGTCTTTTCATTTTTGCACAAATTACACTTCCATTCCCATGTACCACCAGAATCCATTTGCTTCACTTTGGTAACATACTTGTTGGAATTTCTAAGTCTAACCCATTAGAAACCCTTCATGTACTTTTCTGATTTATTTCTGCCTACTTGTTCTGATTAATTAACAAAGCTATTTACCATGTAAATACTGAAAATAAATACAAGTACATGCTCAACACATTACGGATCATCAACTGAAGGAAACAAAACAAGCACACAAGTGACACCGTTATTTTTGGACTAATGTCCCCGGAAAAACCCAATGCGGGAAAACCGATGTAGCTATTTGAGGGTTTGATTTATTAAGCAGTTTCAAAATACAATTTGGGTGCCAAATCTAGCTCACCCAACAGAGAAAAATCTCGGCAGTAGTACCTCTCTACTCGGAAGTAGATATTCCGGCTGAAACCTCGGATAAACACTCCGGTAGCTCCACAACTCCAATCTGCCCCACGAAAACCCAACGTCAGCCTCTAGGGACTGCGTCAGCTCTTTTTGGCCCAGCGTTAGCCCAATGTCACTCTGGATTGGCCTGCGTCAGCCTCTGGAGGCACTGTGTCAGGCCTCTGGCCCTCTGCGTCACTCACACTAGCCCTCTGAGGCATTGCGCAGCTCCTGGCTGGCTCTGCGTGAGCCCTGTCTGGCTCTACGTGAGCCCTGGTTGGCTCTGCATGAACCCTTGGTTGGTTTTGTGTCCCTCTCTCTGGCTACTGCGCTGATCCTCCCGATGCTATCTCTGCCTCTTTGCTTCTGTATTCACTGCCCCTCAGCTGCAACTCTGATCACTCTCTCAACTTTCTCAGCAAACCCAGCGCCAGAAAGTCAAAATCTTGATCTCTTGGTGTGTTCTCCAAGTGACCCTCAAGCCTCCTCTTATACTTTTCTTGTTGACAAATAAACGACCGAGATTAAGTCCCTAATCAACGACTAAGATTAGATCTGGCTTGATCCATGACTTTTGGACCATTCTAACACAATTTTATATTAATTCACATTAATATTTTATTTTCCCTAAGTTTAGACTTAGGGACTCCATTAAAAATATTAATTATTTTAATATCTCCCAAACTGTTTAGAATCTGCCCAAACCCTTTCTGGATATTGGATATCTCATGTGCCTTAGCCTTTCCACCAATTTTCGTAGCTAGAGCACATCTGATGCTACCTAAAATCAACATTCCCTCTTAGCGAGGACTGTGTTCTAGCAATACTCCTCACTAAGTATCACCTTGATCATCCGACATTGGTCCCTACACTGATGCTAGGCATGCTGCCCATCATCTGCACTGCTGCATCTTGTACTGCTACCCATGGCCCTGCCACTGCCACTGCTGCATCCGCACTGCAACTCGCTCTCATCCTGTTGCATCGTGTTGTCCATAGCATTGTCACTGCTAACTACTGCACTACAACCCTATTACTGAGAAGTAACTGATCTCCCAACTCTGACATTTCTTTCAGGCTAGAGACACCCTCGATGCTGAAACTCCCTCTGTCGCTGACAAGTGCTCCCTCTCTAACCTTTGCGTTGCTGCAACAACTCCATGCATTTCGCATCGTTGCACACCTCTTTGTGCCATCTTGCATTGGTGCAACACTCCCGTGCTTCTCGCACTACTACGTCACACTGTCCTGGGAATCCTGCATTGAAGCTCCCTATGTCGCTCCATCCACATTCGTCTCTACTGACATCCGCCAGTACTGCTACTCCTCTTCGGGGTTCTCGTAGCAAGGTCTAATCCAAGAGGCTGGGTACCTCGAGGATCCTGCACCTCATCGCCCGTAGTCCATCTGACTACAACTCGATGTCTCCCCACTTCCGCTCAAGTGGTATGTGTGCACTCATGGCACAGTCATCGTCTGTCTCAACTTCCTTCTATGCCCTTGCTGGTGCAACTTTGGTCTCGGAGGCCTCTCCCTTGCTCTTCTTCCTTGGCATTGGGTCGCATAATGACCGAGCTCCCCACAGTGGAAGCATTTGACCTTGGGGAGGTCCTTCTTCCGTTTCTCCTGCTTTCCTTCAGATGCTAGGGCAGCATCCACCTCCTCCTCCTTCTTGATTCTGATCCCCTTGCCGTTGCTTCCTGCCTTGCTCAGCCTTCTGATCTCTTCTTGGCGAAGAGCCGCCCACATTTCCTCCCAATTTGGAAGGGTTGCCCTGCCCAGTATGCTCTGGACAAACACCTCCCAGTCTTCTGAGACTGTGTTCAGGGCTGTTCTCACCATCAATTCTTGATTCGGCGTGGCTCCTATGGAAGTCAGCTGATCCCGGATCTCCTTCAATTGACCGAGGAAGGGGTCGATCTGTTCTCCCTTCTGCATCTGGTATGATCGCAACTGATTTTCTAGTAACATCCTTCTCTGCACAGAAGTATGTTGGTACAATTTCTTTAGGGCCTCCCACATCTCATTTGCCATGTCCTTTTCGGCAATATGTGGTACCACATGGTCCTTGACCTCATCAAGAATGATGCTCTTGGCCCTCACCATTGCCTTCTTGTACTTGTCGTTATCAGCTGGGTCAACTGGGATAGTTATCGTCGTCAAGGCAAAGTGCTTGACATGATTCCTGTCTAGAACGGATAAGATTCTAGCCTTCTAGACTATGAAGTTTGAGGCTCCGTCCAGTCTATCTTGGTCTCTTACCCCGTTCACTGCCATCTTATTGCACCTCTACTTCCCTCTTGGAAGTTCTTTGGTGTGACTCCCTCTGAGTCTCGATTTCCCTTCTGGAAACCCTTCTGCCAATGTCGAGATGCCCCCACTCCGATTGTTAGTGCAACTACACCACTGATACAGATTTCTCGGCTAGAAGTCCTCTATAGCAACTCCCTCCTCCTTGGCCTTGCCTTGTTAGGTACTGTTCTGACTACAATACCCCACCAGCTCCACTCTGCAACTTACCCATAGCCTCCTAAACCCCAACAAGCTGAAGGTTAGAGCTCCTAGGCTCTGCGCAATCCCGACACTGGCAAATCAGCTTCCTCAGCCAACTGCGTCAGCCCTCCTGGCCTCTGCATGGCTCTGCGTGAGCCTGTCTTTGCCTCCCTCAGCCTCTGCGCTGCCTCTTCTTGGCTCGAACTTGATGACCTAGGCACTACGTCACCCCTTCCTTGCTGCTATTCTGCTAGGAACAACTTCTGTCACTTGGGACAACTGTTTTCAGCTGTTGCTGCTCTGCTCGACTGATGTCCTCAGTTCTCCTGTGATCTGCAACCACGCTCTGATACCATGTTGGAATTTCGAAGTCTAACCCATTAGAAACCCTTTATGTACTTTTCTGATTTATTTCTGCCTACTTGTTTTGATTAATTAACAATTTATTTACCATGTAAATACTAAAAATAAATACAAATACATGCTCAACAGATTACAGATCATCAATTGAAGGAAACAAAACAAGCACACAAGTGACACTGTTATTTTTGGACTAATGTCCCCGGAAAAACCCAATGCGGGAAAAGCGGTGCAGCTATCTAAGGGTTTGATTTATTAAGCAGTTTCAAAATACAATCTGGGTGCCAAATTTGGTTCACCCAACAGAGAAAAATCTCGGCAGTAGTACCTCTCTACTCGGAAGCAGATATTCCGGCTGAAACCCCGGATAAACACTCTGGTAGCTCCACAGCTCCAATTTGCCCCACGAAACCCCAACGTCAGCCTCTAGGGATTGCATCAGCTCTTTCTGGCCCAGTGTTAGCCCAACATCACTCTGGCTTGGCCAACGTCAACCTCTGGAGGCACTGCGTCAGGCATTTGGCCCTCTGCGTCACTCACGCTGGCCCTCTGAGGCACTGCGCAGCTCCTGGCTGCCTTTGCGTGAGCCCTGGCTGGCTCTGCGTGAACCCTTGGCTGGTTCTACGTCCCTCTCTCCGGCTATTGCGCTGATCCTCCTGGTGCTATCTCTGCCTCTCTGCTTCTGTATTCACTGCCCCTCAGCTGCAACTCTGATCACTCTCTCAACTTTCTCAGCAAACCCAACCCCAAAAAGTCGAAATCTTGATCTCTTGGTGTGTTCTCCAAGTGACCCTCAAGCCTCCTCTTATACTTTTCTCGTTGACAAATCAACGATCGAGATTAAGTCCCTAATCAACGGCTAAGATTAGATCTGTCTTGATCCATGACTTTTGGACCATTCTAACACAGTTTTATATTAATTCACATTAATATTTTATTTTCCCTAAGTTTAGACTTAGGGACTCCATTAAAAATATTAATTATTTTAATATCTCGCAAACTGTTTAGAATCTTCCCAAACCCTTTCTAGCTATTGGAGATCTCATGTGCCTTAGCTTCTCCACCAATTTTCGTGGCTAGAGCACATCCGATGCTACCCCAAATCAACAATACTTCCATAGAGGATAATATTCTTCCTGCTTGCTTGCTTGAGTGGCTTTAGGGGGCACTTGAAACACAACTTTGAGAAGCCATGATTGCTACAATATTACAGTAATACAAAATGAAAAACTCACCCATTCTAGAGGCACTTAAAACACTACTTTGACATGCCATGAATGATGCAAAACTAGGAAATGAAAACCCACCCAGCTCGCTGTTGTCCACACTCTTCCTCTTGCTGCCCATGCCTTTCCTCTTGCTACCCATGCTAAAAAACACAAACAAATAGGAAGCTCTTCTTGCAAAACAATGTGTGAGAAATGAGTGAATGGAGTGCCTTTTTAAAGAAAAGAAGAGGCTCATAAGGTTGCTAAAGAGTTCTATTTTTCTCATCTTCTAGAGAATTCCATTTATAATTTATTTACTAAATTTAGCTAACAACCACATAAAAATTATTTTAATAGTGTGTTTTGGTGTTGGATGGGGCCCATGCCCTCTTTCCACAAGGTGAGATCGCTGAAAAAGGCTAAAAAAAAACTTCATTTCTTTTCTGCTATTGAAACTTGACCTGTTGCGCCGAAACTTCGCCAGGTGTACCGTCCGACGTTTCGAAATCACGAAACGCTGTATGGTAGAACCGACAGCGTTTCAACGGTGTTTCAAAGCCGTTTCGACGTTTCAATACGTCCTGGGTACTGGTACGCCACCAAAATAGGCGTTTCCTGCAACATAGCTTTGACTTAACTACCAAGGCCTAAGGGTCCAAAATCTCTTGAAATTTTCAATATTCCCTTGGCCGAGGACCTCCAAAAATTAATTCTTCTAGAACCCACAAATTTTTAATTTGGAGAATTAATTTTTCTTAGTACTTAAAATTAATTAAATTTTTGGCTTATAATTTTAATTTATTTTTGCCAGAAAATTTAATTAATTGACTCAAAATTGTCCAACCATGAAATAATTTAGCCATGGTGTCTAAATATGATGGACCATGCACTAAAATGTTTTTTACATCAAGATATTACAATTTAATACATGAAGGGGGAACACCCGTTCGTTTATAGACCTTCAATCATTTACCCAATTCCGTGACTCAAATATGATCTAGTGGACAAAGTAATTTGTAATAAAGCAATTTAGCCAAATAGCTTAAATTACTCCCAAATTACTTTAGAGAAGACTCGACTAGAACACTAGGACTTACCTAAGATATTGACGACAAAATCCACCCTAACTTTGCGGTGAGGTTGGAGGGAAAAACTCTGTCGACCAAAAATGTTGGATTACCTAGGTTGTTACATACATAGATGGTCTTACTAGGATCATTTACATTATAAACTTGCAGAATGGGTTGACAAATTTTTACAAAAAGATCACTAAAGATGATGAAATCTGGATAATCTACTTGCCTGAGCATGATGGAATCTTCTTGTGAAAATATACACTGCTATAGGGTAGTTGACGTGGAGTGGTCAATAGGCCCCAATAAGGAAAAAGAGTGCGGAAATCAGGCTCTGCGTAGATTTCTAGAATCTAAACGAAGTTTCTTTGAAGGATAATCATCCTTTACCAAAGATGGATCACATTTTGCAGAAAGTGGTTGGGTCTGAAAGGATTTCTATGCTTCGTGGATTCTCTGAATATAATCAGATACTGATTAATCCGAAAGATCAAGATAAGACTGCCTTTACTACACCATGGGGTACATTTATGTACTCGAAGATGCCCTTTGGGCTCATGAATGTCGGGGCCACCTTCCAGAGAGCGATGGATATAACATTTGCCGAGGAAACAAACAAGTTTGTTGTAATATACTTAAATGATATTACAGTGTTTTCAAAATTTGAGTCTACTCATTTAAAGCATTTGAGAATGGTCTTCACATAGTGCAGAAAATTTTGAGTTTCATTTGTTTAAGAAAGTGTAACTAGGTTAGGGCTTCATAAATGTACTTTTGATATCTGTATTTATTCAAGAAAAGAAATATTGTTTTTGTTATATTTATCAATGAGTTTCTTGCTCATTGAAGTAGGTCAAACACATATTTAAGTGCTTCTAGAAAGTTTAAGAGTCAATGTATTTATTGAAGACCCTTAAGGGTATGTTACACTATGTATAAACTTGAGTAAGAGTCAAAGGAAATATCTCCAAGCAAAGTCAAGTCCTCTCCATGCAACGACATCCTCCTAGCAGCAAAAATGATCAAGAAACACCAAGTCAGCCTATAGTCAACAAGTCGGCCTCAAGTTAGCCTAAAGGAGGGTTAGGGCAGTCCTATATATATAGAGGTTGTCCACTCCCTCATAATGACAAATACTCAACTCTGAAATCAACGAGAAAGAGAAGTCAAGGAAAAGTGAAGAAGGATGAAGTTTAAGGGGTCTCCAAGTGCAGCGAAGAAAAAAGGAAGAAAAGCGAAGTTTTGGGACTGTTTCTAGGGAAAAGTGTAGTCACACGTGCGAGAAAAAAGGAGGGTAGTCTGTGGTTACATCAGTAGCAATATCATAGTCATATATTCATCTTGGTTTGGGCTTGAAACTAAGGCCTACAAGGCCTCCCACTAGAGCGAAGAAGAGACTCTCTCATATGAAGGAGAAAGGAACCAAATACAGTACTAAACCTCCTACACATGCGAGAATTTAGGGTTGCAAAACTGTTATATCAAGTCTGTACCTACACATATAAATAAGGAGCTCGGTTGGTCAAGAAGAAGGAAGAAATCATCATTAGTGAAGGGCTTCACTAGAGACCAGTGATAAGTGTCTCTTCTAGGGCAAGTAGGACAAGGACTACCAACATTGTAAGAAGAGCAAAGTACCAAAAGAAGGAGAACGAAGTGCCGGAAGAAGGAGGACTAAGTGCCGAGGAACAAAGTGCAGGAAGGAGGAAGGACTTGACTTGTGCTTGGAGCATATTCTAGTAAAGGGTCTAGGGTTTGGCATTGATAAATGAGAAGCTTCAATAAGAGAAATTTACGAAAGGGTTTTCCTCTCTAAGAGAGAGGTTTTGGCCCTGACAGAGAGCCAATATCTTGTGTTCTTATGTTTTGGTAGCCGTTTGATGAAGTAAACACACACACTAATAATAAGAAGAAGATCAAGCTAAGATAAATTGTAAAAGTGCTTCACAAATTGTTATCAAGTCTAAAAGAATCCTATTATACGTGACTTCCCTTGATTTTTCAACATGGTATTAGAGCTTAGGCGACACATCAAGAAAGTGGCATCTCAAGAACGCTCATCAAGGAAGGACATCTACAAAAGTTGAAACATCAAGCCAAAATGTCTCAATCTCATCAAGGACAAGAAAGGACTGCAAGAAGAGTACAAAGAAAAAGGAGAAGCCTTTTGTATAAAGGCACATACAAGAAGAGCAAATCAAGGAGGGACCTACATCAAGCCACACCATCTTCAAAAGGAAAAGCACTACAAGCCAAGTCATCAAGAAATCAATCAAGTCCATTTGAAGAAAGAAACTTGAAGAACATCAAGATCCAAGGAAGGCAAGCCATCAAGTCTTCAAGAAGAAAGCAAGTCCACTACATCTCAAACTCTATCAAGTAAGTATATGTCCCCTTCTAATTATACATCAATGTCTTTTTGTAAGGAAAGCAATAAATTGTTTGGGACCACTAACTTCCTTGCATGAAAGAAGAGGATTGATTTACTTCTCAAGGAGAATGAACTTTTAGAACACATCAAAGGGAATATCACTATCCCTGCTAAGGAACAAACTCAAGCCTTAGCCAAGTACAATAAGGATGAGACAAGAGCTCAAAGGATTCTAATAGAATCCATCAAAGACTCTCTCATTCCTTATGTCTCCAAACTTGAAACATCAAAAGAAATCTATGACAAGCTAATAGAGCTATTCTCGGTAAGCATAGCTGGAGAAGTGATATCTCTTTGAAATGATTTGTATAAGATGAAGATATCAAAGGAAGGAATAGCTCCATATTTCATGAAGATCTTTGAGATGAGGGATCAACTTCAAGAGCTGGGAGAAGTCATGTCTGACAGAGAAATGACAACCGTAGTACTCAATGCTCTACCTGAGGATTGGGGCAACTTCACATCAAGCATATATGCCAAGAAGGAAGCTACCCCACTAAGTGAATTATGGTCTCTATGCAAGATAGAGGAAACTAGACTCAAAGCAAAAGAGGATGTGGGATCAAAGGAGCAAGCATTTGCAACCATGGCCAAGAAAAAGGGAAAATTTGGCAAATTTGGTCCACGAAGAACAAACAATAGAGATATGTCCAAAATCCAATGCTTTGGATGCCAAGAATATGGACACTACAAAAGGAATTGTCCAAAACTTAAGAAGGACAACAACAACAAAAGAAAAAGGGAAGAAGCTCACATGACTCAAGAGGTGAAAGAAGAAGACAAGAAGCAAAAGAAGGAAGATCCTCCAGATCTCTACTATGACTAAGTCTACTTCTTTACTTAAAGTCTTCTTTCAAAGTTTTGAGTAGTATAGGAGCATGTAGGAATAGAATAAAAATGCATGGCTAGAAACATCTTCTAGAATCTAGAAGCATGATGTACATAGAGTTCAAAATACTCATGTAGAAGGAGCATTTAGAAATAGAACAAAATGCATGGTTAGAAATATCTTCTAGAATATAGGAGCATAGTGTACATATAGCTCAAGATATTCATATAGAAGGATCATACCTATTATAAGACCTCATCCATGATAAAAGAATAAGTGATCGTGATTGTAAATCCTAGAAGGCCACCATCATCAAAAGAAAGAGACATTTGCAAGATGAGGATCTACAAGATCCTATGACAAGAATCTCCAAAAGAAGGTTCATAAATAAGGGCAGATGTGTCAACAAGAATTCCATTCATGGAATACAAGGAAGAATGATGTGCAAGCAAGAATTGATGAAGCAAAGAAGGGCTACATCAATCAAGAAGGACCATCAAATGAAGTCGAGATGATCTAAGCAGAATCAAGATGAGTTATGTATGCACTAAAAGGTAAAGTCATGTCATCTTATATATTATTAAAGTCATGGGAATAGATCTAAGAGATGATCAAGTACAGAAAGATCTCTTTCACCGAAGACATACTCAAGAGCATGTGCAAGTCAACAAGAGAAGTTCTCACATAAGGAGCATAAGGTTGTTGACTACTCCATGAAGCATGTGAAAAAGAAAATACTCTCCTAAGGAGTAGAAGATTGCTAACTGAAAGACAAGTGAAGAAGAAATGTTGACTAGTTGAAGTAAGCAGGAAAAGAAGAAAGTGCTCTCATGGGGAAGTATAAGGTTGTTATCTAAACAACTCAAGAAGAAGCAAATGAAGAAAGAGATCAAGCATGTGAAGAACACAATGGTCACAAGGAATCACTATTCGACAAGATCCATTAAAGACATCTCCCGAAAGAAGGCATGACAACTCTGACAAAGGAAGAAAAAGATCAAAGGACCCTTGACACCTTTGAAGGCCTTTTAGATATTAAGGTGCAAATAGCTGATTCAACTCTACGAAGATGTCATGATAAAGAGGACATCCAACAAAAGCACTATCTAATGTTGAAGCAAGTTGGGATGAAGTCATGAAGGGCTACCAAATCGAAGCATGGAAACAAGCAAGTACAACTAAGCATCTATGTGATAAGTATTCTAAAAGCATAGAAAGATGACAAAGGAGTAGCCAGATGATGAAAGAACCTGACACACATCTAGAAGGACACTTTCCATGAAGAAGCAATGACATGACAAGCCAAGAAGGAAAGTGATTGATGGCCGGTGCCCTACCAAGAAGAAGTTAGAACAAAGAATTCATGACATCAAAGAAGGAGATCAAGCAGCTGAAGGACCCACGAAGAAGAAGTTGCTGATGAATGGACAAGTCCCTAGCTAAGAGGGAGTTATAACAAGTTCCCAATTACAAAGGAACTTGGACAAGTACCTTGTCAGAGGATACTTGGGCATATCTTTCTAAATTGAGAGGAAGAGGTAGACACAACATCCTTGTCCTCACTTGGGAAGAAAGAATGGGAGGATTGGTTAATCACTTGACATCCGATACTCTTTGAGAATGTGTAGGGCATCCAAGGCAAGAGTAGGCAAGAAGACCGCGATTCTTTGAGGGCTGGGGACCCAAGACAAGAATAGTCCTAGAAGGTCATACTCAGTGAACACCCGAGTAGGTATGTACCTTGAGAGACAATGACTAAGGTGTCTATAAGTCATTGGTCTCGCCAACATTGTGCTCTGATCTAATGAGAGATAGAGCTGTTAGTCAAGGCCTTGCTATGGACAATGTTGGTTACTATGATGCTATAACAGATGGATTGCCAATCCAGTTTCTCTTATGTGAATTCTTCAAGATTGAAAAATAGCCAAACACCTTGTAATGATTTATGAATACCTCCCTAGTTAAGAGGGAGTGTTAAAGAAAGTGTAACTAGTTTAGGTCTTCATAAATTTACTTTTGATATTTGTATTTATTCAAGAAAAGAAATGTTATTTTTGTTATATTTATCAATGAGTTTCTTGCTCATTGAAGTATGTCAAGCACATATTTACGTGCTTCTAGGAAGTCAATGAGTCAATGTATTTATTGAAGACCCTTAAGGGCATGTTACACTATGTATAAACTTTAGTGAGCAAGAGAAGTCAAGGAAAAGTGAAGAAGGACGAAGTTTAAAGGGTCTCCAAGTGCAGCGAAGAAAGAAGGAAGAAAAGTGAAGTTTTGGGACTGTTTCTTGGGCAAAGTACAGTCACACGTGTGAGAAAAAAGGAGGGAAGTTTGCAGTTATATCAGCAGCAAAAGCATAGTCATATATTCATCTTAGCTTCGGCTTGAAACTTAGGCCTACAAGGCCTCCCACTAGAGCGAAGAAGAGACTCTCTCATACGAAGGAGAAAGGAACCAAATACACTACTAAACCTCCCACATGTGCGAGAATTTAGGGATGCAAAACTGTCATATGAAGTCTGTACCTACACATATAAAGAAGGAGCTCAATTGGTCAAGAAGAAGGAAGAAATCATCATTAGTGAAGGGCTTCACTAGAGACCAAGGATAAGTGTCTTTTCTAGGGCATGTAGAACAAGGACTACAACATTGTAAGAAGAGAAAAGTACTGGAAGAAGGAGAACGAAGTGCCGGAAGAAGGAGGATTAAGTGCTGAGGAAGAAAGTGCAAAAAGGAGGAAGGACTTGACTTGTGCTTGGAGGATATTCTAGTCAAGGGTCTAGGGTGTCGGAAGAAGGAGGACTAAGTGCCGAGGAACAAAGTGCAAAAAGGAGGAAGGACTTGACTTGTGCTTGGAGGATATTCTAGTCAAGGGTCTAGGGTTTGGAATTGATCAATAAGAAGCTTCAATAAGAGAAATTTACGAAAGGGTTTTCCTCTCTAAGAGAGAGAGGTTTTGGCCCTGGCAGAGACCCAATATCTTGTGTTCTTGTTTCTTATGTTTTGATAGCAGTTTGATGAAGTAAACACACACACTACTAATAAAAAGAAGATCAAGCTAAGATAAATTGTAAAAGTGCTTCACAAATTGCTATCAAGTCTAGAAGAATCCTATTATACATAACTTCCTTTGATTCTTCAACATCATTAAATCCTTAGAAGTCTCAATTTACCATGAAAGAAGGGAAGTTATTGGGCCATATAGTGTCAAAGGAAGGTATTCAGATTGATCCTAGCAGAGTAACAACCATAGAAAAGATAGAATAGCCGAGAAACAAGAAAGAAGTTTAGTCATTCGTAGGTAAGGTAAATTTTTTACGTAGATTCATTCCTCATTTTGCCGCAATTCTGAAGGTGATCACAAGTATGTTAAAAAAGGGCAATGAGATTAAATGGACTGAGCATGCTAAGGAATCTTTTAATGACATAAAAAAAGCTTTGGGCTAGGCTCCTTTACTCACTAGTCTTGATTTTTCTAAAGAATTTGTAATATTCTCTTTTGCCTCCGAGCACACCATCTCTGGTGTTTTGCTTCAAAAAAATGCAGAAGGCCATGAACAACCCATTTCTTTTTTCAGCATAACGTTGAGGGATTCTGAGCTGAAATATGATATAATGGACAAACAGGCATATGCATTAATAAAATCACTCAAGGATTTCAGAGTTTTTGTACTTCATTCTCATATAATTTCCTATGTGCCAGATGCTGTAATAAAAGGCATTTTAATCCAGCCTGACAGCGATGGTAAAAGGGGAAAATGGATCACCAGAACGCTGGTATTTGATCTAGAAATTAAGCCCACCAAACTAACAAAGGGACAAGGCTTAGCTAGATTGATGACTGAAACAAATCTTGGAATTTTTGGGATCAATTTGACTATGGAATTATCAGACATAGCAGAGGATGAATCAGTGGTAGCAGTGGGCGATCATTTTAAAGATTCTTCATGGTATGGTGATATCGTTTATATTATGCAAAATCTGCAAGCTCCACCAGAGATAAATAAAACTCAGACTATGTTCCTGAAACTTAAATTTGTTAAACACTGTGTCATAGATGTTTATTTGTTCTAGAAAGACCCATAAGGCATTTTACTGAATTTATTAATTATTTACTTGAAAATGAAGCCAAGCAGGTGATGAAAGAATTCCATGAGGAAGCATGTGGAGGTCACCATTTTTGGAAAGCCAATGCGGATAAAATCTTGAGAGCAGGGTTTTATTGGTCTATGGTTTTTCTGATGTTCGTAAGGAAGTTACAACATGTCATAAATGTCAACTATTTGAAGGAAAAGCCAAGTTGATGTATTTACCCTTAAAGCCTATTTCTGTAGAAGCACCATTTCAACAATGGGGTCTTGACTTTATAGGCAAGATTCATCCAACATCTTCAGCACAACATAAATGGATCTTGACTAGGACAAACTATTTTACCAAATGGATTGAGGCTCTCCCAAGCAGGCAAGCTACTGATCTCGTTGTCATACAGTTTTTAGAAAATATTCTTTCCAGATTTGGTAGTCCAAAAATAATCATAACTGATAATGCTCAATGTTTTAAATCCAAAAGGCTGATTAAATTCTGTGATGAATATCATAATCACTCTACAGCCTATTACCCTCAAGGTAATGGACTAGTTGAGTCATCAAACAAGAGCCTAATCAAAATCATCAAGAAACTGTTAGAGGATAATAAGAAAGCTTAACATACAAAGCTCAAATTTGCCTTGTGGGAAGATAGGATCAGTACAAAGAGGTCAATTGGTACCACTCCTTTTTAGTTAGTATATGGTGTTGATGCAACTTTCCCTGTTTCAATTGGGATGCTAGTTATGAGGTACAAAGGAACCAAATCATCTTCAAAGAAGAATCAATCAACTTATAGATGTGCAGGAAAATAGAGAAAAGGTGTATGAACAGTCTCAAAGTTTCCAGGATCAAATTAAGAAGGTATTTGACAAAAAGACTAAGGAAGATGATTTCAAATGCCTGGACCTAGTTTTGAAATGGGATGCTCGTATTGAAGATAAAGGTAAGCATGGGATGTTTGATAGTATTTGGAAGGGTCCATATCAAATTGCAACTTTTCGTGGCAAGAATAACTTTATTATGGAAGATTTGAAAGGAGAGTTACTACTTGGAGGTAGAGTCAACAGACGATTTCTGAAGCATTATATCTCCCGAGAGACAACATTTCACTTTTTCATTGTATATATCCATGTTATTTGAAAAAAATGCACATATGGATAAGCGTTTTAAAGACCTTGAAGCTCGAGGAGAAGGCCCTAAGGTTATGATAAGTGTTTATCAGAGAATAAAGTTGTTTTACCTCAACTATTTTATTTTTCAATTCCAACAGAGTCTGTAAAGAATAGTTTTGAAAAATGATTTTCTTATTGAATAGAGGTAGTCGAAGTGTTTCTTTAAAGAAAACTTATTGTAATAAACAGGCTTCTGGTCTAGGGGGTTCTTGCTGCCATCCATGATCGACAACATCCCTGTGGAGCCAGCTGTTATCACATTTTTAATCTTTTAGTCTATAATTTTTTAAAACGCTGACAACGGGAGTGCCAGCGTGACTTTGTAATAAACAAGGTTAAAGCCCTGACAATAGGAGTGTCAACGTTATTGTAGTTTTGAAAATTTAAAATTACACTGACATCCAAGGTATCAATGCCAAATGGGGAATTTGAATTTTTTTCTTATATTGCGTTGACATAATCCATGTCAGCCAAGGAGAAATCATGGATCAAACACGTGCTGGGGAGTCAGATGGTAAGATCACGTGATATATGGTTGGATTCCACTGCTGAGAGGTATGTGGGTTTAAAAAATTATGATCGCATGATAAGATTTTTTTCAAATCGGTTGTCAGTTCGTTATAATGATGAGCATCTTGACATGTTTTGGAATAAGTTACCCCATATAGAAATTACCCGTATTACCCATGATTGAAATGTTGTTGTCTTATGCTAAATGCAGATGGTTTGTTAAGTGTTCCCCGAAGATCTAGGATCGAATCACAATCCCTATTCTGTGCTTTTGCTTGGCTGTGACAAACATGGGAAAGAGCAGAAAATTGAATAGGAATGAACCCAAGGCTCCCAACCTACTTGAAGTGTATCTTGAAATCCAAAAGTGGTTTCGGGCAGTAGGATGGGAGGAATTTTTCAATCAGTGTGCAGGTTACCATGATGAGGTCGCTAGACTGTTTGCTAAAGGCTTCAATGGTCAGCAAGTGTCTGTTGGAGGAATTACCTTTCAGGTGACAGAGGAGCTATTTGTTGAAGTTACAGGGTTGCCTATAGATGGAGAGAGAACGTTCAAAAGTCATGTCTTAGCTGGCGTTGATGTACCCTTCTTTCTGAAACATGAATTTAAAGAAATGAATTGGAGATTAGGCGTGCAAAGGTCTTGGCTAAAGGATGAATGGCATTGTCTCCTGCGAATCACCAAGTCATATTTTACCTGTAAAGGACGCTACAATCGGGTCAATCTTTATCACTTCCATTTTTGGCTCACATAGCAGGTTAGTTGAGAATCAATACCCCTTATTTTTTGTTGGAAAGTCTAAAACACGTCTTCTAGAGTTAGAGCAAGAACATATGCATCCTCCCATTTTATATACCACAAGGGTCTAATAAACTATTAATTGAAAGCTAATTAAGAAAAACTGGGAGGACTTGGGAGCATTTTTTGTTTTGGGGAGGGTTTTAACCTCAGTCTGCAAAATCAAAGAGGGGTAAGAAGAAGGGAAGTAAAAAGAAAGTTAGGCAAACACAAAACCCTGAAGTAGGGACCTCATTTTAGAGAACCTCCTCTGTACAAACAAGAAGTCAGAAAAAGGTAGAAATAGTTTCTCCTCTGGTTCCTCAATTATCTAGGGTTTATACCAAGAAATGTGGTAGGCTAAAGAAGACGAAGGAGACCCCTCGTCCCATTGAAACCCTACCTACAAACAACAAACAGACAGAGAAAGCTAAGGACAAAATGATTGAGCCCGAAGCTGAGCAGAAACTAGTAGAGAAGGAACCCATTTTAGCAGAAATGTTTAAAGGTGGAAAGAGACCTCACACCAGGCCATGGAACAAACTAAGACTAAACATCAAATTGAAACAAAAGCTTGATCTAGTCAAGGAGGTCATAGATGTATACAAGACTCCTTAGAAGGCTACAAGCTCAAAAAGATCAAAGAAAGAGAAGACTCAAAGAAGGAGGTTACTATCGAGGGTGAAAAGAGTGAGACAGAGGAGGACAAATATGGATATTCTACTGGAGGCACTTAACACACTTATTTAGTTGATTTTTTGACCACACAGTTTTGGTCGTTCACTATCAAGGTGAAATTTTGATCTATAAACTGACAGCTCGCCTATCAACAATTTTACACTGGTAAAGGTAAAATGGGCGTTGACAGTTTCTTTGTTAGCGCATTTTTGGCAAGCAACTTAGATAAAAGCGCTGACACTCAGCTGGTTAGCGAAACTGTCATATTCTGACTTCAAAGGGATAACAACAAGACTATCAGCGCTATTAGATTAGGAAGCCCAAAAGGAAGAGTTGTTCAACAAAAGATGTTTTTGGAGGGGTGAGAAAGCACGAATTCCAGTGAAGGAGGCAAAAGATCAGTCACCATTTTGACCCTGTTTTCCAGATAGATTTGTAGCATGTTGTTACCATTTAGATATAGATAGGATTGGGAAAGTTTTATATGCATGTATTTGATATGTACATTGTTATTTTTAGACTTTGTAATTAAGAATATGCTAGAAACATGTTTTAAGTTGTAGTCTTTTCTATAAATATGAGTTCTGAAGGATGAAAAAGGGTTGGAAACTTCTTGCATAACCTTGTGTATACATTTTGACATTAAAATAAATTACTGTGATCAGCGTTATTTGTTCAGATTTACATAGATGCCTGTGTGATGGGTTTCTTGTTTGTTTTCTAGTGCATGTCATTTCTTTTGTGTCATAATCTGATCCATATGTCTTCTACGTTTTGGAATTTGAGTTATTAAATCTGAATTCTGTTTATCAACTCAGATTTAGCATTGCTAAAGTATTATATGTTTTTGACTTAAATATCTTTCACAAAATTCACCAGTTGCTCTAGTTTTGGTATTTATTTCTATTTGCTTCTATCATAGTTAAATGTGGAATTGTCTAAGAAAGTTGTTGCTAGTAGCTACCTTGCCTCTTTATTTTATTCATATAGCCTGTAAACAGTAACTTGTTGTCAAGCAGACTCCATGCCCAATGGTTTTTCTTGTTCTTTCTAGACAAATTTTGTTTAAATCCAATCAAATCTAGTCGATGTGCTAAGTACATAACCAGTCAGTTTTGACTAAGTTATAGAAGGGATCCCCCTTCGAATTGAAAGGGCTAGATTTCGATTCAAAATATTGGTTAGAGGTTACCTTAGAGTTTTTCTCGCAGCCAAGGTTTTCTCTAAGTGATAACAAAAATAACGGAATGCCTCTTCCTCCTAGTGTCCTAGTTATAACACAACCCGATAGCCTACTAGTGGTTAAGTTTGACTACATCAACTCTTAGCTAAGTTACAATATAGACTCTTCTAGAGTCTTTTACATCATGATCACGTGACTAGCACCGTTTCCATGAATAATGGGGGTTGACGTGGTATCCTCTCGAACTATAGGTCTGAAAACAGGAAGGTCAACTTCTAAGTGGCATAATTTTTGCATACATACTCTGATTGACACGCTTCTTGCACCGTTGGAAAGATCTTTGTGTGTAGAATAACTTGAAAAGGTGTGGCACTAAAGTGACAAAGTTTTACCCCCCAAAAATGTCGTTTGATGCCTCAAAATGATCTTGGAAGGTTTCAGACTCCGTTTTTCCATACTGGGTCCCGTTGGTAAAAACGGTCTTGTGAACTGCTTCCTCCACTTTTTCCACTCCAAATGCATCGAGATGGATGAAAAACACGGTCCCGTGAATTGATTCCTCCACTTTTTCCACTCCAAATGCATCAAGATGGATGAAAAACAATATAATGATCCAATCAGGATCACACCTCCCCATTTTGGGAGGCTTTTGGTCCCCGAAAGCTTCTACTGAATGAGGTGAGGAAATTTTTCCTCCACCTTCTCTCTGGTGTATCATTTAGCTTTGCCTGGAAATTGTCCATTCAATCCAATATGCCAAAGGTCATGCTGCCCCTGTCTTGTAGTTCTGGACCTCTTCTGTAAAACAATATCTTCTGTCAACTTTGCTTGAGCATTTGGTGCCAAATCCTCCACACAAGGTAGGACATGTTCCTCTTCCTAATCTAGGATGGAAGGCTCATAGAGTTTCAAATTCTCTACATTAACAACTGAGTAAATGTGCATATATGGTGGTAAGTTGAGTCGATAGGAATTTTCACCCACATTTTCCAGTATCTCAAAGGGACCATACCTCAGAGCCTTGATTTTCGTACCAGGGTCCTGCAACCTCTCCTTGTTCAACTGTAACCATACTCTGTCTCCCACCTTGAATGTCTTCTTTGTTCTGTGTTGATCATGCCTGGACTTATACTTCTCATGTGACTTCTGCAGTGTTTCTTGTACCTGTAGATGGATCTGCCTGACCTTCTCTATAATTTTTTTAGCCCTCAGCATCTCTTGTAAGATCTTCCCTCACTCCTTCTTGTTGCTCATATGCAATATCCAAAGGTGAAGGTAGAAAATATCCAAAAGAAGTCTCAAATGGGGACTTTCCTGTAGAAGTGTGGACTGTTATGTTGTAAGAATGTTGTATATATACCATATTTTCATCCCAGGTCTTCGTCTGCTTCTGGTTGTATCCCTTGAGAAGCTGCACCAAAGTCCTGTTGACTACTTCTGTCTACCCATCTGTTTGTGGATTTAGCGTTGTAGATCTGCTCAAGTTTGTGTCCATCTTCTCCCACAATGTAGTCTAGAATGCACTGAGAAATCTTGTTTCCTTGTCTGAAATAATGCTCCTTGATATCCCAAAGTGCACCCATACATGTCCAAAGAACAAGTTTGTTGCTTCTTACCCTTGATGGTCTTTTTACAAGGCATCATAATACATATCTTGTTGAAACTGTCAACTACCACGATTAGGTAGTCATGTCCCTTCCTGGTTGTCAGTAAACATCCCAAAAAGTCCATGGAAATGCTTTCCCAAGGACGAGTAGGTACAGGTAAAGGATGATATAGACCTTGTTCCCTATTGCTAGGCTTGCTAGTACAACAAAGCATGCATACTCTTATGAACATAGCTACCTACTCTTGCATCTTGGGACAATACACATACCTCTGCAAGTTAGCCACGGTCTTCCCTACACTAAAGTGCCTAGCAACCTTGGAGGTGTGAGCCTCCTTGATCAGCTACAATGGCTCACCTTTAGGAACACATAGCTTATCCAACTTGTAGAGTAACCCATCCTGGAGATGATAGTCAACTGTGCTATCGCCATTATGCACATGACTTTGACTCTGCAACTGTTGATACACATCCATGAAGTCCTCATCTTTTGAATATGCCTCTCTGTATGCATCATGGGTGAATGACTCCATGTGCATAAGAGTCTCCAAAGTTGTGATATTTGGTGTGGGTGGCCTTGAAAGCATGTCGACCAACTTGTTTGTGCTTCCCTTCTTATACTTGATCACCAAATGAAACTGCTGTAAAACCCCTATCCACTTGTAATGCCTGGTCTGCTGTAGCTTACTCTAGGCCTATAAGTACTGTAACGACTGGTGATCTGTGTGGATTACTGTCTCCTTTCCCATCAAATAGTGCTTCCACTTCTTCACAGCTTGCACCATGGCATAGAGCTCCTTGTCATAGGTAGGGTAGTTAAGGACTGCCCCATGAAATACTTCAGAATGGTAGCATACAAGCCTTCCTCCCTGCATCAAGACAACTCCCATAGCATACCCACTCGCATCTGTCTCCACTTCAAAGGGTCATTGCAAGTTTGGTAATGCCAGAACTGGTGCTTGGCTGATCTTCTTTATTTCTTCGAAAGTCCTTTGCTGACCTTTTCCCTACTGGAAGCTCTTGCCACTTGCTATTATGGCGTGGAGTAGTGCTGCTACCGCTAAAAATGAGGCTATGAACTTCCTTAGGTACTGTGCTGCCCCAATGAAACTCCTGATCTCAGAAACATTAGTAGGCACCGACCATTTCATGATGGCCTCCTTCTTGGAAGGATCTATCTTCAATTCTCCTCCACCGATCACATACCCCAGATACACCAAAGACTGTTGTGCAAGTTCACACTTCTTGAGACTTGCAAGCAGTTGGTGCTTCTTCAATGTCTCTAGCACCTTGCGTCAAACGTGAAATATGCTCCTCCCAGATAGCACTATATACCAGTATATCATCCAAATAGACAATAACAAATGAATCTATAAAAGGGCATGATACATCATTCATTAATCTCATAAATGTAGCTGGTGAATTACATAGGCCTGATGGCATAACTAACCACTCATACAAACCTCGCCTGGTTTTGAGGAGGTCTTCCATGTATCTTTCTTTTGACTCGAACCCGGTGATATCCAGACTTCAAGTCCAGCTTGGTGAAGTATTTTGCTTGCTGCAACTTATCTACCAGATTGTCTATCCTGGGCAGGGGGTATCTGTTCTTGAGCGTCATTTTGTTCACTGCCTTGTAATCTATGCACATCCTCCAAGTCCCATCCTTCTTCGACACAATGATGATGGATGGTCCACATGGTGATGTACTCAGTCGAATGACACCTTGTTCTAGCAACTGCTGCAACAGTTTCTTCACCTCACTTGCTTCTGTAACAGATTGCCTATACAACCCAATATTTGGCAATGGGGAGTCAGACAATAGCTGGATCTCATGTTCCACTTCTCTCTTAGGTGGTAACCATTTAGGCTCTCGGAACACATCCTTGTATGCCTGTAGTAACTCCAATTGTTGTTTTTGTTTCTTAGTACACCCCTCCAGGGATGCCTTGCCTCTTATTGACTCCTCTTCAGACTGACTTTCTCTTAAAAACTAAGAAACTAGATACGTTCCTCAGCCCTCACGTGTCCCAAATCGAGTGAATCAGACACGATTCGGTGGGACACGTGTCCGCCAGATCGTGTCCCATCGGTACACGAACGTGTCCCAATTCCGAGACACGTGTCCCACCTTTTTGACCTTCGTGCGGCCATAAAAGGCTGATTTGGGCCATTCTAACATCACAATACTCATTTTCTCTTGCTGTGGGTGTGTGAGTAAAGAGCAAAGGGTGTGGGAGGATTTTGGAGGCAATTCAAGCAACAAGTAAGTGCATTTTTTTGCATTTTTATTCTAGCAGTTTGCATGTGCATTTTTTCTTTATTTTTTTACGACATTCATGGCTCAATCAAGGGCAGCGGGGAGAGGGCAAAGGAAGGCGAAGAATGTCCCCATTGGAGATGCCCCTCTTCCAATTTCACTAGGGTCTGCAAGTGTTCCCTCTATTGGAAGTGGGGCTGCAACAACAACTTCAAATGTTGAGGGAAGACAACAACCTCAAGATTGTTTATTTGGGGTAGCATCGGATGTGCTCTAGCCACGAAAATTGGTGGGGAGGCTAAAGCACATGAGATGTCCAAGACCCATGCAGAATCTAACAAGTTTGGAAGATATTAAAATAATTAATATTTTTAATGAAGTCCCTAAGTCTAAACTTAGGGTAAATAAAATATTAATGTGAATTAATATAAAGCTGAGTTAGAATAGTCCAAAAGTCATGGATCAATCCAGATATAATCTTAGTCGTTGATTAGGAACTTAATCTTGGCCGTTGATGGACCAACGAGAAAAGTATAAGAAGAGGCTTGAGCGTCAGTTGGAGAACACATTGAGGGAGACCAATCAGTTTGATTTCTGGAGCAGGGTTAGCTGAGAAATTTGAACTAGTGGTCTGGAGAGTAGTAGGAGGCAGCAAGTACGAAGAAGAGAGTAAGGATCAACAACAGAAGACCAGCGCAGAGGCAAAAGAGGTAGACGCAGGGCCTTTCAGGCAGACGCTGAGGCAGTAGGAGGCTACGCAGTCACTAGAGGGGCTGCGTGGGTGAGACAGAGAGGCCCAGGGCTGACACAGACAAGCAGGTGCTGATGTAGAGTGTCTGGGAGCTACGCAAAGGTCACCTTGGCTGACGCTGGGACTGGGAGAAGTGCTGGAGAATTTTTCTCTCTGTTGGGTAAGCTAGTTTGGCACCCAGTTGTATTGAAGAATTGCTGAATAATAAAATCCTCCCTTGTTGCACCGGTTTTCCCACATTCGGTTTTTCCGGGGACTGTTGTCCAAAATATCTGTGTAGATGAGTTGATTATTGTGCATGTGATTGTTTCCGTATTATGGTGTGATATCTGCAGCATAATTTATTTTAATGTTTATTGAAGGAATTTCATAAATAACTTAATGAAAATAAGTAGGCAAAGTAAATCAGATGTTGCAGTGATAAAATTTTCACATGGTATCAGAGCTAGTAATCAGAGACAGGAAGGGAAAATCAGTTATGGGTCGAGACCATGATGGAGAGGCATCCACATCAGGAGACTCACACAAATTTTCAGAAAATTGGACAAGAGATTTCGATTTCTCCATGTTGGTTTCCAGGATGGAAGAGGAAGTGGCTTGTATGACTAGTTCTGCATCATCAAAAATATGGTATATAGACAGTGGAGCCTCTTGGCATATGACGAGAATCAGGGAATGTTTCTAAGAGTATCGAGAAGAGAAGATGAACTTTCAGATCACCATGGGGAACAAGGCAAAGTGTACTCCAGTAGGGAAGGGTACCATAGTTTTTCAAATAGAATCGGGAGAACGGTTCCACGCTACAAATATACTGGATGTACAAGGATTGGGGATGAACTTACTTTCCGTGTCGCAAATTCAAGGCAAGGGCTATGACGTCTACTTCATCAAGGAGAAGGTATACGTCAAACACCCGAGCTGGAAAAAGAAAGTGCAGATCGAGATCAAAAGTAACAGGTTGTACAAATTACAACTAGAATCACCAATTGCACTAATAGGCAGTCATGGAGACAAGGACTTGAACGAACTATGGCACAAAAGAATGGGACATTTGCACCATGGGGCTCTGAGAATTCTCAGGAGCACTATAACAGGAGTTCTGAATCTTAGTACGGAACAAGATGATGTATGTAGAGGATGTGCTCTGGGAAAGTATGCCAATGCAACATTTCCTAGGAGTAAATATAGGGCCAAGAGTGTACTAGGATTGATACACTCAGATATCTACGAACCTATGTCCACGAAATCTCTTAGTGGTGCCGAGTATTTCCTTACCTTCATTGATGACCACTCAAGGAAAACTTAGATTTATTTTCTGAAAACCAAGGATGAGGTTTTCTGTCGGTTCAAAGAGTTCAAGGCTCTAGTGGAGAATTTGACTGGGAAGAAAATAAAAGTTTTGTGCTCAGATAATGGAGGAGACTATGTTGATAAGGACTTCATTGATTTTTGAGCTAAGGAGGGTATCAAAAGAGAGTCAACAGCTTCGTACAGTCCGGAGCAGAATGGAGTAGCAAAAAGGAAGAACAGGACTATTGTAGAAGCAGCTAGGGCCGTGATGTATGATTAGGATATGCCAAAATTCCTGTGGGCAAAAGCATGCAACACAACAATCTATGTTCAAAACAGGGCTCCTCATCGGCCGTTGGGCAAGATTACTCTAGAGGAAATTTTCACAAGGAAGACGCCTGAAGTCAGTCATTTCAGGATATTTGGGAGTTTAGCATGTTGCCGCATACCCGAGGAAAAGAGGAATAAGCTAGATCAAATTGCGGAAAAGGGATGTTTAGTGGGATATAGCGAGAACGCTAAGGCATACAAAATCTCTCTTCCAGGGAGCAGGAAGGTAGTGGTTCGACGAGATGTAAATTTCATGGAGTACAGGGCTTTTAGAAAATCTCGTGAGATGCCTCCCGAGGAGCAGTCAAAAGAAGAATAGTTGGTTAAACCTCTTCAATCAACAGAAGTAAAGAATTCTTCCTCAGATCAGGAAGATTCACAGGATGAGGAGGAGCTTACAGAGGCAGCTGCTGGAAAAGGAAGAACTAGCAGGGAACTTTGTCAGATTCTGCGAGATGCAGAGGACTTCATCAGTGCGCCAAGAAACAATAAGAGGGAGTGAAAATAGCCAGATAGATATCAGGCATTAGTAACTCAGGATGGGGAGCCTGCCAGTTTCCAAGAGGCAACTCAACATCAGGTTTGACTAGATGCGATGGTAGAGGAGTACAACTCCATAATGGTGAACGATGTCTGGGAGGTAGTGCCAAGGCCTCAAGACAGATCAGTGGTAGGTTCGAGATGGATCTACAAGATCAAATACGCTGTAGACGACAATGTTGAGAAATACAAGGCGAGGTTTGTGGCTAAGGGGTATGCTCAAAAGGAAGGAATTGATTATGAGGAGACCTTCGCTTCGGTAGCCAGGTATACATCTATTAGTACCGTGATATCTCTTGCAGCTCAGATGGGGTGGGAGTTTCATCAGATGGATGTCAAAACGGTTTGTCTGAATGGGGTAATAAAAGAAGAGGTATACATTGAACAACCACAGGGCTTTGAGACACATGAGAAGAAGTCTCAGGTATGCAGATTGAAGAAAGGCTTGTATGGGCTGAAACAGGCACCTAGAGCATGGAATGGTCGAATCAATGGCTACTTGCAGAAGATGGGATTTGTCAAGAGTGACGCAGATCCGAATCTCTACTATCTGGTTATAGAGAATAAGCCGCTAATCTTAGTATTGTATGTGGATGATCTCTTTCTGAGAGGATCATCCAGGCTCATTGGGGACTGTAAGAAGAATCTAGCCACAGAATTCGATATGAAGGATTTGGGACTAATGCATTACTTTCTATGGTTGGAAGTTTGGTGGCAGAAGGGAGAGATCTTCCTTGGGCAAGGGAGGTGTGATATAAAAATCCTGAAAAGGTTCAGGATGGAGGACTGTAGATGGCTACTCCAATGATCACCAACTGGAAGAAGATTAATGCATCAGAAGACAAGGATGCTGATCCCACACTATATGGGCAGCTCATAGGGTCCCTGATGTATCTGGTCAATACTAGGCTAGACATTTGTTACGCTGTCAATACCCTCGTTAGTTCATGGTGGAACCGAAGAGGGCGCACTGGGCAACAGCCAAACACATTCTCAGATATTTACGGGGAACAATCGATTATGGACTCTTGTACGCCAAGGGTAAGGATATCAGATTGAGTGGATTTAATGATGCAGATTGGGCAAGTAGTTCAGTGGATCGGAAAAGTACCTCTGGGTACTGTTTCAACATTAGATTAGGAGTGACTTACTGGTGCAGTAGGAAACAAAAGTCCGTGGCTCTGAGCTCATCTGAGGCAAAATATATGGCGGCGAGCACAGCTTCGTGTGAGGCCATATGGCTTAGAAAACTGCTTGTGAACCTATTTAGAAGGAAAATGGAGGCGACTAGGATCATGTGTGATAATTAGAGTTGCATCAAGCTCTCTGAAAATCTAATGTTTCATGATTGGTCAAAGCATATTGATATCCAGTGTCACTTTGTCAAAGACTCTGTCCAACGAGGAGCTATATAGTTGAGCTAGACTACTACACGAGAACACGTGGCAGACATCCTCACCAAGGCCCTTGGTAGGACAAAGTTTGATTACTTCATGGAAAATATGGGGATGATAAAGAACTTGTTTCAGTAGCAGAAATGGAGGTGATAGCAACACGAATGCAGAGGGAGTTGCAGTGTTGGGAGAAAAGGACCAGTAGCAGCACAGATGCAGAGGGAGCTGCTGTACAGATGCAGCAGTGGCAGTAGTATAAGCACGGGTAGTAGTATAGGATGCAACAGTGTAGAGGATGTTGGGTAGAGAGGCTTAGCATCAGCACAGGGACCGATGTCAGATGATCAGTGTGATACTCAGTGAGGAGTATTACTAGAGTACAATGCTTGCTAAGAGGGAGTGTTGATTTGGGGTAGCATCGGATGTGCTATAGCCACGAAAATTGGTGGAGAGGCTAAAGTAGATGAGATCTCCAAGACCCAGAAATGGTTTGGACAGAATCTAACCCGTTTGGAATATCTTAAAATAATTAATATTTTTAATGAAGTCCCTAAGTCTAAACTTAGGGGAAATAAAATATTAATGTGAATTAATATAAAACTGAGTTAGAATGGTCCAAAAGTCATGGATCAAGCCAAATCTAATCTTAGCCGTTGATTAGGAACTTAATCTCGACCGTTGATGGACCAACGAGAAAAGTATAAGAAGAGGCTTGAGGGTTAGTTGGAGAACACACTGAGGGAAACTAGTCAGTTCGATTTCTGGAGCTGGTTTAGGTGAGAAATTTGAACTAGTGGTCTGGAGAGCAGCAGGAGGTGTTGATTTGGGGTAGCATCGGATGTGCTCTAGCCACAAAATTTGGTGGAGAGGCTAAGGCAAATGAGATATCCAATACCTAGAAAGGGTTTGGTCAGATTCTAAACAGTGTGAGAGATATTAAAATAATTAATATTTTTAATGGAGTCCCTAAGTCTAAACTTAGGGAAATTAAAATATTAATGTGAATTAATATAAAACTATGTTAGAATGGTCCAAATGTCATGGATCAAGCTAGATATAATCTTAGTCGTTGATTAGGGACTTAATCCCAGCCATTGATCTGTCAACGAGAAAAGTATAAGAGGAGGCTTGAGAGTCACTTGGAGAACACACCAGATGATCAGTCATTCTATTTTCTAGAGCAAGGTTTGCTAAGAGAGATAGAATCAGTGATCGGAGTTGCAGGTGAGGGGTAGTGAGTACAGAGAGACAGAGAGGCAGAGATAGTGCCGAGAGATTAGTGCAGGAGCTAGAGAGAGTGACGCAGTGGCGGCCAGGGCTCACACAAGGCCATGCAGAGGCAGCCAAGTGCTATGCAGTGCTTCAGAGAGGCTAGCATTGCTGACACAGAGGGCCAGAAGGTTGACGTAGGCCCATTCAGGGTGACGCAGGGCCAGCGCTGGGCAGAGAGTGGCTGACGTAGTCCAGGAAGGCAGACGCTGGGTTTTCTGGGGCAGATTGGAGCTGAGGAGCTGCCAGAGGGTTTATCCGGGGTTTCAGCTAGGACATTTGTCTCAGACTGAGAGGTACTACTGCCAAGGGAATTCTCTGTTGGGTAAGTCGGATTTGGCACCCAGATTGTACTCTGAAATTGCTTAATAAGAAAGCCCTCACATAGCTGCATTGGTTTTCCCGCGTTGGGTTTTTCTGGGGACATTGGTCCAAAAATAACAGTGTCATTTTGTGTGCTTGTTTATGTTTCCTTCAATTGATGATCTGTAATATGTTGAGCATGCACTAGTGTTTATTTTCAGTATATACATTGTAAACAACTTGTTAAGTAACGAAACAAGTAGCTTTGACAGTTTGTATTTAGTAGACACACAACAGTTTGTACAAGGACAATTTCTCTGGTTTCCCAAATGAAGGACAATTCACATGGTGAATTCCCAATATCTAATAAGTTCAGTTCTCTAATAATTGGATGGCATTCAATGTTTAAACAACCTCTCAATCCATCAAAACAGATTAATAATAATTCTCTTGCATGGCAAAGGTAAGGGTTTTAGTGGCATGGCATGAAGGGGTGATGTATCCCTTCATGCACTAATCCTGCCCTCAAGGCTCAAATAAACATTGATTAATTAATAATCAAGGGATTTAAAGTTTTACAAGACTTTGGGTTAAGGCCTTCACTAAGGTCCTTTCCTTAGCCTACTTAAGCCCCCTTGTCCTTCCCCTCCTGTGGAGTCACGGTCCCCCTTATTTTATCCTTTTCTTTTGCAGTCGTTATTTACTTTTTATTAATATTCAATATTCAGTTACAAATTACATTGTTTGGCTTATTGCTGTTAGTCATGCACATACACAACTCTGAATTGGGGATCAAAACTGGGGTATTACAAACCACTTAACCCTTAGACCCTTAAAGCTCGACTTTTACATCAATAAATCAAAAAGACTAAGTCAAACTTAATCACTAGGCAAAATGATTATACAACCGGTAGACAAGTTTTGGGAAGTCACTTTCACAATTTCATGCACAAAGCATCATGACATGGACTATGTTATCTGCT
Organism: Pinus tabuliformis; assembly: GCA_031772625.1. Lineage (NCBI taxonomy): Eukaryota > Viridiplantae > Streptophyta > Pinopsida > Pinales > Pinaceae > Pinus > Pinus tabuliformis. The sequence continues at coordinate 110,029,534 of CM062804.1, forward strand.
GGAAAATTGGTGGAGAAACTTAATGAAATATACATTTATCTGTTCACCCAGAATTATCTTGAGACTGTAACCTAGATTTTGTAAAATTAAAAACTGCTAGACATCAACTAACCAAAAACCAAAATTAATTTTCTAATGTCTCACAGTTGTATGCTTACATGCATTAAAAGGTATATTGGACATCTCGTATGTATAGTGCATAAAATTTTTAATTGCTGACTCGTTATTTATTGAATGTTCTTGAAATGGTTGGCTGGCGTACTGAATTTTATTAAAAGCGACCTCTTCCCATCCTTCACCCCTTTCTTTGGTAGTATTAATTTCCTTCAAACACTTTTCACGTTTATGCACAATCTTTATCATTAGCATAGTTGTTCACTTGGTCATTTAGGCTGCAATAAAGTAGACTTCCGTCTGTTCTCTTAGCTATTTCTCGGAGTGGGGAAAGGACTGGAGCTGAAACGACAATGATAAATGAATGTCCTACCAAGCTTTTAAAGAAGGTCTAACATTTAAGTAAAACTGCCAATCCCTTTAATTTTCACAGTTTTCTGACATTCTATGCTTTTGAATAGTCCGGAAAGATCCAGGTAGACAGCCAAATACCATAATCTTTCTCCACCTTTAAACTTCAATCTGTTCTCGTTTAGTGAACATCTGAGTGCCAATTTTAAATATATAACTGCCAACTGGTTAGTCGTGTGAAGATGCTATTTGCTAACATCCATTGCTGGCTGCAGGTAACAAATTCAGCTTTGGATGTATTGGATTCAGATGGAAACCGAGTGCAGGCACAGATTGTCTCAATTGATGCAGCAACCAGAAGAGTTCGCAATTTCTACACAGAGGACATTTCACCTCCAGCTGGACCACTGTTTAATCTATTCTTTGAAGCTTCAGTTCCTGCCCTTGGTTACACTGTATATTTCCTGAAAGCTGCAAAGAATGGAGCATCTTGTAAGAGATAAATAGGAATTCTCATATATTATTCTTGTAGTTCTTTTTGGGCAGTCATTCTATTGCCAGTAAAAATATATCGTGAAATAATTTTGGATGAAGGTGCTTCTTGTATATATATTTGGAAATAGGATATTGCATTTACTAATTGCCTTGTATACTTCGGTGGATATTGATGACAGGGACTTCTTTTGTAAAACCGGAACATATAAATGGAGATGTAACTCTGGACTCAAATAGGATTCAGATGGTGTTTTCTAATTCTACAGGGTTGTTGATGGAGATTAGAAATCCTGAATATAGAGTATGTAGGAAGATTTTGCAATGTTTCATCTGAATGTAGTGTTACAAATTTTTATAGAGCAGTTTAATCTAAGTTGCTAGTTAAATTACTGTATATACCTTATAGATCAGGTAACCAAACTGGCAATCCATCTTTCTGGATGACGTCATGAATACATGAATGACATCATGAATACATGAAGAATCCTCAGTACTACCATCCATTTCTTGGTAAAATATATACGAGGACACTCTACCATTGAACTCTATTGAAATAGAATATGTTTAAACTTTAAATAGGAGTTGAAATCTTAATTGTAACACATCTGAGTCATTTTGATGGGATGGCGTTATAAAATTTTGCTTCTTTATGTCAACTTCAAAGTAATTTTTAAGATTACATTCACATCCAGCTTGTCAAGACCTTGTCAAGAATGTAAATTTTGTTAAATTATGAAAAGGGGCACCAAATTAGGGCTTCTCTAAGTTTTATGTCAACTTCAAAGTAATTTTTAAGATTACATTCACATCTAGCTTGTCAAGACCTTTTCAAGAATGTAAATTTTGTTAAATTATGAAAAGGGGCACCAAATTAGGGCCTTTCTAAGTTTTATGTCAACTTCAAAGTAATTTTTAAGATTACATTCACATCCAGCTTGTCAAGACCTTTTCAAGAACGTAAATTTTGTTAAATTATGAAAAAGGGCACCAAATTAGGGCCTCTCAAAGTTTTAACAATACCATATAGGTGTTTCTGAACTACTGACACATGGCCAATGATGTGACATCCTAGATCTCTACCTTTCCAAGGAAGGTGCCTGTCAGCCCCAGGGTCACTTGTTCTGGCCTCACCACCCTTATCCTTCTTACGAGCTATTTTATTTTTATTTGATTGAATGGAAGATCAATGCATTTTTTCTTACGAGCTATTTTATTTTTATTTTATTGAATGGAAGATCAATGCATTTTATTTTTATTCGATTGAATGAAAGATCATTACATTGAAACAAACACACATGCACACATATATAATATTACATTATTTATAACTCACTTTAAATATGTTATCTATATATAAATATAATGAATATTATATTTATATATTCATTACATATAACGTTATGCTATAGCATATGAATATATATATACCTGAATATGTTATATATATATAAATATAATGAATATTATATTTATATATTCATTACCATCCCCCCACACACATATATATATATATATATGATATGATATATATAATATGAGATGCCACATTATTTAAAACTCTCTATATAAATATAATATTTATATATCATCCATTAGATATAACATTACCTTATGGCATATGGCGATATATATATATATATATATATATAAATCCTGGTCTAGGCAGATTCAGTACCCAAGGATTTGCCAAGTCTGCTCAACTATTGGAGCTTGACCCAGATGAACCCAATGAGAATTGAAATGGCCTATGACTATATAATATAACGCAATCTTCGATAGGTAGGAGGTGCACTCTCCTTAGCGAAGTCCAAATAACATGGCACATAGCATGCTGCCAAACGCTTGAAGAAATCGACGGTGGAGGGAGCGTTTCGGAGGGAGAAAGTTAGGGGAGGTTGTCTTTATCAAAGCCTCCGAAACTTCTTGTTCAATTTGGACGATTAGGAGCTGGCCCAAGACGGCTTACCCTAGGTCCAAAACCACGGGTTCTGTGTTGAGTGGTTTACCTCAAAATCTGATTATAATGTCACGGCTCTATTGTTTTATGTTGCCAATCAAGAAAGAAAGAAATTATTTTAACATCTATGAGGCTAAAAATAGCCTATGGGATAGATTGCTCCTTCATCTGTTTGATATATTCAACTCTTTTTCTGTGAAGCTTCACAACAAATGCTCTCAGCTTCTCGACAAATCCCTCGCTAAATAGATTATCCCAAGAGCTAGCTGTTAACATATCTGCATAACTTTCCCTGTTGTTCCCTCGCTAAATAGATTATCCCAAGACCTAGCTGCCAACATATCTGCAGAACTTTCCTGTTCTTTTTGAAGGCCTCGCATTCTAAAATGAAATGTTTTTCTGTTTCCACTTTTCTGGAAGAACAGAAAATGCTTACTTTTTTGTCCCACACTTCTGTTGGCCTTTTCCAGCTCCCTCGTTCACAACTGAGTTGATAATAATTAGTCCTTAACTAAACAATAAGAATTTTGGCTCTCCAAGAGATATTACTTTACATGTATGCTTTTCGTTCATGACTATGAGTAGGATTAAACACTTTAGATCAATTAACCCACTGAACAAGCCACACAACTTGCATGTGTATCTCGGTTTTTTCCGCCCAAATCCAAATGAAATGACTTTTTAATTCTGGGTTTTGTGGCAGGATGAGACGGAGATGATGATACTCATCTCAGCGCTCTCGACTTTCCATTACCTTCACACACGAGCGCATGCCCGAATTCGAAGGTTGCGGAGCTCGTTATCGTCAGGGCCAAGGCCCATACGTGGCCGTATCTATTTAAATTGCAATCTGGTTTTGGCGCCCACGCGTGTTTATATATATATATCTCGACGCTTTGCATATGTGCAGAGGCATATATCGATTTATATATATCTGTAACCGCATATTTGTCTCACATAGTGACACAACCCCAACATTTCACAGAATGCCATACGACGTAAACGCATTTATTAAAGACGTAAACGCATTTATTAAAGGGTGTATATATATATATATATATATATGTTTGGCAAATCGGATTCTAAGAGGTGCATTGAAGCTAGTTGGAGCCATCACAACGCTTATGCTTGCAAACTCTTCACTATGTAAATCAGAGTTAGGGTCTGATGTTAAGATCAACAGCAATCTATCCTGGCCTTTAGAGCCCTTAGCAAAAGTTAATTAAAGACCAGAACTTAAAGGTCTAACTCCTCGGGAAATTTCGATCTTATGAGTTTTCTCATGGCTGATTCTGGGAGATGCATAAAACCCCCATAATCAGTAAAGTGCATCATCAAATCGATGATCTGAAATGCCCATTATGCATAATACATCCTCCATGGGAATTAACAAGTCTGTTACAGTGAATTTGGGGCAAAGTTTTCATATGGATAATTCCCAGAATTCTTATACTAGATTCTTGGGCAATATATTTAGTCCAGACAGGAAACCGCTTGCCAGGGAATTCCATCCTGCCATTCCCATCAGACTCTCTCAGCTGTTTTCTCTTGTGCCTGAGGTTTGTCGTTTAATCACGTGACTTGCTTTTGAGTCGTCATCAGGATTCCGACTTCCTCATGTCATTTAGGCAATCAATTACATATTCATATTTGCGTAAATATAACTCGCAACCAAGCATCATAAAAGAATACAATTGAGGTAGATTATGGCCCCCAAATCCATTCCAAGTCAGATTGAAAGGCTAGAATTGTGGCATAATTTCTTTTTTCAGGATTTAAACTTGCAAGGATTTTACAGCTACAGCTGTGTATCAAGGCCACCAGTCCTTGATTCCACAAGTAAATAACATCTCCATAATTTTAGAGAGGCCTCAAGGCTTATAATTCCTTATTTTTAGTCGTTTTGTGAAGACTTATTATCTTAGTCTTCATTTTAACACTAAGATTTCACTCTTGAAATTCAACTCCTTACTCCATTAGAGCAGGCTGCCATGATCATCATGTCAAGGACATCTTTTAAATGGCTAGTGCAACCCTACCTTCTTGTTCAAGACCCATTATGGTCTTCCACTTTGAAGACATCCATCAAGACTGTTCAAGGATCTGAAAGGCAAAATTCCTCAGCCCTTCCAGCCATGATTTTCCTGGAAAAAGGCTTGTTACAGCCTTGACACCAATGGTAACAGAGGATTAGGATTTTGTATGAGTCTTTTACTCTTAATAACCATCAGATCTATGCACACGTGCCATGACTATGCATCACAATGATCCATTCTGAAATTCAACAGGCATCCACATAGTTAGATTTGCCAATATCATTTAGAGGCTAGAGCACAGTGCTCAACAACATAAACAAGGAAAGATCCTCATCCTCATTTTCTGTTACAATTAAGCATTCAACCATGGAAGCTATGCATTATCCAAACTTGATAACATGACAGGCAACAATCATTCATAATTTATCAGTTCTCTCTTTTTTAATGTTCCAAGTGATAAATCAACATGATACAAACAAACACTTGTTTGAAGTGTATAGTGGATTGCAACTGAAGAAAGGTGAGTTATTTTCCACCCAACCATAGGCTTAGCTACACCTCAATCTTCCTACAACTGGCCAGCCCTTAGCCAAACCATGATGCCATTAAGGGAACTCTCATTTAGAGAAACCAAAGATGGGTAAATTAAAGAAGACCACTCTCCTTCATACCTAAAAAATCAGTAGAGCATTTCCCATCAACCATTTGAGCCCATAGCTTGATCAAAGCCACAGGTATCTCCTCAGCTAGCTTGCACAGCACAAGAGAGGCTCTTCATAGTCCCTCAACACCCTCCCCTCTGAGTACCTTTGTGCTTACTTAGCTATACTCCCAAAATCACAACTCTCTTTAACAGCTCAGACTAGGGGCACTTCTGCTCGATTTTCTCAATGACAAACGGGATCTAACAGACTCCCATTGTTATGCAACTAACTAGAGCCTTTCTTTGCACAATCTTTCACTCAGATTTCATTGCAGATCCATTAGTGTGCTTCCCACATTTGCTGTTCATGAAATTGACTTCGTTCTCTACACCCCTCCAGCAAATGGAATTTTTGGCAAAATTATTCTAGCAGGCAATGGTTTCCCCCTTTGGATCCCACTCATGGCATTATGATCAGTACAGTTGCTTATCCCTTCAGTCAGTTGTTCAACGTTTGTATTATAGGGGAAATACATACATATTGTTTCTGGCTTAACCAACTGTGCATTTACAAGCCCATTTTAGGCGACATTATCATCCTTAATTATAATATCAGTAGGGGATCAAAATGGGGGTGTTACATGAATTTTGGTAATTAGAATTTACATGGAACTATAAAATCATGAACTGGATAAGATTCTTGATTGGTTTCTGTTACACACTCTCACGTAGGGGTAACTAGAGGAGATATTTTCTTCAGTGATCTTACCGATGATGGCCAACATTCTCCACATTCAATAGCCCACAAATGTCTCCTATATATCATGCTCAGCTCAATCATTGATGATTGTAGTGATCCAATTCACACAAGGTACTTTAGCCATTGTTTCATAAGAAGTGTTTAATGGGTTGAAGTTAGATAATGAATCACGATGCTTGGAAGTTATACTTGTTGCCTTGTTTGACCTTGGTGGCCATCATATGTATTCTAGTCTAGTGTTGTCACTCTTAGAAAGAGGGGTACTACCAAGGGGCCTTGAGAGGGTAATGTGCTCATATCCTTTCTATACCTAACATATTTCATTGTCCTTTCTTTTGGGGTTGGCTGCTACATGTATCTGAAAAAGGTTTGTATCTCATACGCCTATAGGAAGAAGGGGTTAGGATGCCCAAGGTTGATGTAGATGAAATAAATAAGAGAAAGAGAATGGTATACATGTCAAAGTGCAAAAGAAAAAATAAAAAGGGATATTAATGATAAAATCAAAAGCCAAAAAGCTTGAGCTCTACTCCCTTGCTATGAGGCCATCTTCCTGAGTTCTAATGCAGTGAATGCATATTTAAAAGACTTAATCAAATTATCCTGACCCCTAATGCAATGAAATGGATACACCTAAAAAAGCAGGCTTGAAAAGCAAAAACAAAGAATAATAAGAAAAGGGTAAAGAAAGGGGGTGGAAAGACACAATGCCAAGGAAAGGGTAACTCAATGCATGAAGCACTTTCTCTACAGAGGCGCCCATGGAGATGATCATTACATATGGCCTTGCATGTCAAAGACACCCTTCCCATGAAGTAAACCCTAAATCATATCATAGTCATTTGCGCTTATTGGTTTCATGGGAAATATTGTAATTCTTGGGTACTAGCACATCTAATAGCCTAATAGGGTTCTATGGTGGCCCTCCCATAACTAAACATGGCAAATTGGATAAAGTCATAAGCTTGTGTGAATTTCAAGAAAGATACCTAATTTGATCTACTTATGTGGCTTTTACAACAAACATGACTCACTTTTTATGTTACATTGGCTCTTGTATGCATGTTGGTTGATCTCACTTGATTCTTTGGGCATTTAAATTGTTGTGATCCATGCATAGACATGGTCGTTTGGAGGACATTAATGGTGCTTCTCCCACACTTCATCAATGATGTTGCACAACCTTTGGGGGGCATTGGACCTAATGATGGCATGATGACTTGATGAGACACCCTAGCCTTGATGATGGATGTTGTAGCCTTGATTATGAGCATTGGGCTATGTGATGATTTGGCACTTCTTTGACACACTCCATCATGCCTTGCAGCTTGGATGTTGCACCTATGATCTTGATGCGGCACTTAGAGCGGGGTTGGAGCCCCTAGATGGCATCACACCACTTTGATGATGTTGAGCCTTCACATGATGACGCTGCACTTGATGAGGATGATACACCTCTTTGGAGAGGTGGTGGAGCTGTCTACCTTGATGATGTCATGTTGTTGCTTGAGGACATTACACATTTATGATGATGTGGCACTCACTTGAGCTGACCTAGCATGATTGATGATGATGAGATACTTATTGGTGATGAGATACAACTCTTAGATGATACATTGTACCTTTCGTAGAGATACATGACATTTGGAGCATTTCTACCCTATTTTGGAGGAGATGTCACGTTCATTATCCCATTTTCTTTACATGTGTGACATTTATGGAGTATTTATTGAGGACAATTTGATGACTGAGCAATATTTCTTCATTCTATACGCACATTTGGGGGTGTTACCGCTTCAGTTAGTGGATTGTGGAAGATCATACAATCCACTATGGCTGATACACACATGAGAAAGGCCCACTATCACTTCAACCTTAATCCTCACTCTTTAGGCCTCAACTCCTACGACAAGGCCAAGGGAGACTTCCTGAAATGTAACTTTAGCCAACCTATGCAAGACCAATGCCTTATAATGGGGTCTAATGGCTGAGAGGAAGAATTTTGTATTTGTTGTCTTGCTGGCTTGATATATAAATCTAACACAAGATTAGCTAAACCAACACACAAGTACACTGAATCAATAGAACTTAGCAAGTAAATGTTGGAAATTAGTGTAGAAAAAATATGCTAACCATAACTTTTTTATTCTGTAAATGAATACCTGGTTAGACAAGTTTCTCAACAGGAATGCTTGCTGCTCTATTTTTATAGGTTTGTAAATTTGCATATAAACTTCTAACAGCAAGTTAAGACTAAAAATGGCTATTAAATATAGTGTATGAGTAATGGATTTTAGTCTATCTAAATTATCTTAACCAAATATATAAAGATTTCGAGTTTAAATGATTGCTTAGTGAAGTTTCTGCATAGAATTTGCTCGTTTCAATGTTTTGACAAGCCTGTCATTTATGCAAGAAACACAAGAATCAGCAAACAAAACCCTTGAATAGTCAACCAAAAGTGTCGGAACACTCTCAGATATCAGATCTAAGGTTGGGAAAGTCGAAAAAAAAAATTTGGTTGGTTAAAGTCAATTTTAAGCCTTGGACTTGTTGAGCACTAAAGTTGCACTTGAAGACTCCATGCCCAACGATATGTTAGAGCGTTCCTACACACAGAGTTCTAGATTTCATCAAGGCTTCTAAGCCCCTTTCCTTCTCTCTTTCTTCATTCAATCCTGAGATTCTGCAATCGTATGGGGATGTTGTATAACATGACGAATAAAGCTATGTAATAGATCTAAGATGTTGACACTCGATCAACAAACGAGTACACCCTAGAGTGTTTTTTTTACATGGTAAATTATTCCCATTTTTTAGCGGTGAATAATTTTCTAGGTTTTTTCACTCACTACATACCCCAAAGTCGGGGTGACGGCTTGAAGATCCTGCTTTAAGTCCATCTTAGTGTCTAGGGTCAATGTATATTACCATGCTAGGTCATCTCAGAAGTTTCGCAGAATTTGACAAGGTCTAAGTAGGTTTTTTTAATAATTAAAGATTTCTCGCAAAACGAGATTTTTTAGTTAATTCCTATGCAATGATGTAAATAAGTGGTCCTAGGAAATGTCTTGGGCGCGTGACTACTCAAAATTCATCCTCAGAGGCCCAGTATTATCCTAAGACCCACTTTGAGGGTAAAAATCAACTTATAGTCCCTCAAAATTCAATTTTCCTAAGGTTAGTGGCAAAAATGAGGAAATATTAAAAAAAAATGGAAAAAAATATATTTTTTCTCAAAGTCAAAATAAGTCAAAATTTGACATGGAAATTAAGTGGGGAAGCCAAAGGTGATGTGGCAACCACGTGGGGCCCCCCTGTGAAAATTCGAGAATCCCACTCGAATCACCTACTGCAACAACTAATTAAACTTCTCCTATCCATTAAATACTGAAACAAATTATTGACTGTTTCCTACAACAAATATCGAAGCTAACACACTGCAGCCTTCACTTAATTAATTAATTTGCCCAAAACAAGAACAGAACAAATAGAGAAAGATGCACAAGTGACACTATTTTTTGGACAAATGTCCCCGGGAAAAACCAATGCGGGAAAACCGGTGCAACAACTCTGAGGGTTTTATATTATTAAGAAGTAGTTTTTGAATACAATTTTGGATGCCCTTCCGACAATCCAGTTACAGAGAAAATGAACTGGCAGAAAAACTTAGTGAGATCACCTCACTCTACTCGGCAATTCCGGTTGTTCCGGTCGTTGAACCAACTGTCCCCGACTATCTCTGCGTTGGCCCTGCGTAGGCCTTGCGTCAGCGTCAGCCCAACTGGGAAACGTCTGCCCTCTGGAGCAGTGTCTAGCCCTCCCGGCTCAGAAATCTCAGCTCCCCGGCAGATTTCGGATTTCTGCACTGGAAGACTGCGCTGCTTTTGCATGAGCCCTTCTGGCTCTGTGTCAACTTTGTGTGGGCCTTTCTGGCCTAGCGTCAACCCCTCTTGGGTATGCGTTGCCTCCTCCTGGTGTCTCTCTACCTCTTTGCTCCTGATTCTAGGTCTTGGAGAAGATACTCCAACCCAACTATTCCTGCCCCTCACTGCAAAAGCTCACTATCGAAAATCTCCCGGTAGCTGCTCTACTTCAGAAAATCGAACTTTTGAACTCTCTGTGTCTTTGTGTGTTCCAAATGACCCTCAAGCCCTCCTTAAATAATCTCCTCGTTGACATTAAATGACCCAGATTAGAAGCTAATCAACGGCTAAGATCATTTTGACTTGTTCCTCGTCTTCTTCTAGAAGTTACACCCACATTTTATATTAATACCCTTTAATTATTTTATTTTCCTAAGTTTAGACTTAGGGTCCCATTAAAAATAATTAATTATTTTAATAAAACTGTTTCTGGGTGGAATTTCCCAAAATGCTTTCTGGGTTCTTTGGAATACATGTGCCTAAGCCTCCCTGCAAAATTTGAGACTTAGAGCACATCTGATGCTACCAGAAATCAAAACTCCCTTTGAGCAAGGAATGTGCTCTAGCGATGCCTCTAACTGAAGCATCACACTGTTCTGTAACATGTCCCTCTGCGTTGCTGATGTTTGACATGTTGTCCACCAACCTGCGCAAATGTTGCACCTGTATCGCTGCTGACCCTGCCACTGTCAACACTGCATCCGTACTGCAGCTCCCTCTGAATTTCTGCATCCATGTTGTTGCTTGCATTGCCACTGCAAACTGCTGCTGCTACTGCATCAGCAACAGAAAAACATCCTAAATTACTAAACTAACTGTGTTCAGTATGATACCATGTGAATGCTGGAGCCTGACTGCTGCTAATCTCTGTGCTGACCCTCTGAATCTACTGCGTCGTTGCTGACCTCTGCTCTGTACCATTTGCACTGTTGCCTACTCTGCTCTACGATGTTCAGTCTCTGGCACTCCTAGCCACTGCAACTGTCTCTCCGACACTCCTCGACATCATCTGACACTAGTCCATCTTGCTACCTCTGATCTGGGCTCCCGTAGCAAGGAATTTATCCAAGAGGTGGGCTCCTCAAGGATCCTGCCCATTTGTAGCTCTTTCGAACTACAACTCCAAATCAACCCACCTCCCTCCTGAAGGTATCTCGGTTGTCATAGCGAACTCCTCTTTGATCTTCGTGGGCACAACCTTCAGATCGTGTTTCTCATCTTTGTCCTTCTTCCTGAGAGGACATTGTGTAGCGTAGTGACCCATCTCACCACACCTGAAATACTTGATCTTCAAGACGTCCTTTTTACGTCTCCGTTGCTCCTACTGTCCCTTCGATCTAAGGGTTGCTTTTTCCTCCTCCTCCTTGGGCTTCGATCCACAGCTGCTGCTTCCGTCAAGTTTAACCTTGACTAAGTCTCTCATCACCTCCTCTTGTTTTAGAGCTGCCCACATCTCATCTCAATTCGGCAAAGCTGCTTTGCCCAGGATACTCTGGACAAAGACTTGCCACTCATCTGAGATAGGATTGAGGGTTAGTCTAACCAACTCTCAATCTTGAGGTGTATGCCCCACAACAGACAATTCATCACGGGTCTCCTGAAGCTTCGTGAGGAATGAATCCACACGTAACCCCTTCTGCATCTGGTTGATTTTGGGTAGCATCGGATGTGCTTTAGCTCCAAAATTTTGTGGAGGGGCTAGAACACATGAGATCTCCAAGACCCAGAAATCGTTTGGAGAAATTCCACCTGGATGAGGAGTATTTAAAACAATTAATATTTTTAATGGGTTCCTAAGTCTAAACTTAGGAAAATAAAAATATTAATGGGTATTAATAAGAATATGGGTGAGAAACTTCTAAGTGACTAGGATCAAGTCTTTTTTAATGTTAGCCATTGATTAGGGACTTAATCTCGGCCGTTGATTCATCAACATGAAAAGTATAAGAAAAGGCTTGAGGGTCAGTTGGAGATACACCAAGAGAGATCAGTCAGTTCGATTTTCTGGGGCAAGGTTTGCTAAGGAAATCGAGCAAGTGATCAGTTGCAGTGAGGGGCAGTTCGGCAGGAGGCCGAAGAATACATAGTAGAGAGGCAGCACAGTGTCGGGAGAGATAGCGTAGGCCCTAGAAGGGTTGACGCAGTGAGACGCAGAAGCCGCAGAGGCTGAGGTTGGGCCTTAGAGGCAGCGCTAGGGAGATTTTGTGGGCTAGATTGGGAGCAGATCAACAGATTCTGAGCCGGGAAAGGGTGACGCAGTTCCAGAGTAGTGCTTGGAGCAGCTTTCGCTGTCCAGCATAGGGAACAACCGGAGTCACTGTGGGGTTTGATCATTCGTTTGTTGATTTGCCAGAATATCTGTCTCTGGATAGAGTACTACTGTCGAGGAAATTCTCTGTTGGGTGAGCCATTTCTGGCACCCTAGTTGTATTCACGAAATCTGCTTAATAATACAAACCCTCTATATGTTGCACCCGTTTTCCCGAATTGGGGTTTTCTGGGGACGATTGTCCAAAAATAATGGTGTTGTTGATTTTGGGTAGCATCGGATGTGCTCTAGCCACGAAATTTGGTGTAGAGGTTGGGGCAGATGAGATCTCCAATACCCAGAAAGGGTTTAGGTAGATTCTAAACAGTTTGGGAGATATTAAAATAATTAATATTTTTAATGGAGTCCCTAAGTCTAAACTTAGGGAAATTAAAATATTAATGTGGATTAATATAAAACTGTGTTACAATGGTCCAAAAGACATGGATCAATCCAGATCTAATCTTAGCCATTGATTAGGGACTTAATCTCGATTGTTGATATGTCAATGAGAAAAGTATAAGAGGAGGCTTGAGGGTCACTTGGAGAGTACACCAGATGATCAGTCATTCTATTCTCTAGAGCGGGGTTTGCTAAGAGAGATAGAATCAGTGATCGAAGTTGCAGCTGAGAGGTAGTGAGTACAGAGAGATAGAAAGGCAAAGATAGTGCCAAGAAGAGATCAGCGCAGGAGCTAGAGAGAGTGACGTTGAACCAACCAGGGCTCACTCAGGGCCACGCAGAGGCAGCCAGGAGCTGCATAGTGCTTCAAAGAGGCCAGCATTGCTGATGCAGAGGGCCAAAAGGCTAACGCAGGGCCTCCTGAGGCTGACGCAGTCCAGAAAGGTAGATGCTGGGGTTTCTGGGGTAGATTGGAGCTAAGGAGCTGCTGGAGGGTTTATTCGAGGTTTCAGCTGGGACATTTATCTCAAACTGAGAGGTACTACTGCCAAGGGAATTCTTTGTTGGGTATGCCGGATTTGGCGTCCAGATTGTACTCTAAAATTGCTTAATAAGAAAACCCTTAGATAGCTGCATCGGTTTTCCCGCATTGGGTTTTTCCGGGGACATTGGTCCAAAAATAACGGTGTCATTTTGTGTGCTTGTTTCTTTTTCCTTCAGTTGATGATCTGTAATATGTTAAGCATGCACTAGTGTTTATTTTCAGTATTTACTTTGTAAATAAATTTTTAAGTAACGGAACAAGTAGGTAGGAATAAATTAGTAAAGTGCATGGAGGGTTTCTAACTGGTAGACTTAGAAACTTCAATAGGTGTCCCACGTGTTATTGTCTTAGTTTATTTCAGTTCATGATCTGTATATTTGTGTAGGCTGCAATAGTGTTTACATCGATGTTTATGTAATTAAATAACTTGTTAGTGTAAAGAACAAGTAGGAGATTGTAAACCAGTAATTGTAGTAGGGGTTTTTGATATGTTAGATTCAAGAATTTTCACATGGTATTAGAGGGATTGCAGATCATAGGTGACTGAAGACACCAGCTGAGAAATCTGAGAATTTGCAGCAGAGAAGCAGTTGTCCCGAGAGACAACGTTGTTCCAAAGCCAGAGAAGCAGAAGGAGGAAGGGCGCATTGCAGGAGAGGTGACGCAGAGGCTCACACAGTGCTTGCATTAGCATTCTGAGCCGCGAGAGGAAGATGCAGTGGCTGGGAGGATCCCACGCAGTAGCGACGTCAGCCATTAGGGCTAGCGTAGAGGGAGAGGAGGGCAGATTAGGCTCACGTAGAGCCACATCATGTTTCTGAGCCAGGAAGGATTGACGCAGTTGGCCGGAGGAGCAGACTCAGCCCACGTAGTGATTGCATAGAGCGTGAAGGGCTCAGATTCTTCTAGTTGCCGAGGCTAAGGGCGCTGTGTAGATTTTGATTTGAGGAGCTGGTGGGACGCTATTTCTGTTGGTGCAGAAGAATGTCTAAGGAGACTGAACCAAGGTAGATGGAATCACTACCTTGACGGATTTCTAGCCAAGAAATTTAGATTGAGATTGCAGCAACCAAGGAGGATTGGACAGGAGCAATTCAACGGTTGGTCGGAGGATTTCCGAGAAGGAAATCAGGACTCAAAGGGAGTCTAGAGAAGAGGAGCAAAGATGGTAGTGAACAGATTGAGGGATTAGGACAGATTGGACGGGGCTTCCAATTTTGTCATCTGGAAGGCCAAGATCCTGCAATCCTGGATAAACATCACATCAAGGACTATGCCTTAAAAGTAGTAGCTGTCCCAGTTGGTGCCAATGCAGCTGAGAAGTATGAGGAGGTCCAGGCAAAGGCGAAGTGCATGATCCTAGACAGGGTCAAGGATCATGTCATACCACATATTGCTGGGAAGAGAACAACAAAGGAGATGTGGGACACCCTGACCACCTTATACCAGGGCTCTTTCGTGCAGCGGAAGATGTTATAGGGGAATCAACTGAGGCCATATCAGATGCAGAAAGGAGAGGAGATATATCCCTTCCTTCTCAGATTGCAGGGGATTCCCAACCAGCTTACTTCCGTCGGGTCTACTCCAGATCCAAAGTTCTTAGTCAGGACTGCCCTGAATGTAGTATCTAAGGAGTGGGAGACGTTTGTCCAAGGCATTTTGGGAAGAGCTACTCTCCCCAATTGGGAGGAGATGTGGGCAGCTAATCAAGAAGAGATCAGGAGGTTGACCAAGGTAGGGAGTAACGACAAAGGAGCCCGGGTCAAGAAGGAGGAGGATGCAGCTCTCGCATCATCGGGACAACAAGGGCAACAAAAGAGAAAGAAGAAGGATATTTCCAAGGTCAGATGCTTCAAGTGTGGGGAACTTGGAAATTTTGCCACTCAGTGCCCCCGAAAGAAGGGCAAGGAGGAGGCTTCTGACTCGAAGGTTGCTCCAGCAAAAGCTGACACAGAAGGCAAGGATGACGATTGTGGCATGAGTGCTCATGCGCCTCTAGAGAAGAGGTGGGCCGACATGGAGTTGTAGTCGAGAGGACTACATGACGGCATGATCCTTGAGGTGCCCAAACTCTTGGATAACATACGAGTACGTGAGCCCTTAAGGACAGTAGCAAAATAACGGGTGTTGATTGGAGCGAGGTGTGATGGAGCGACAATGGTAGAGCTAGAGTGCCAAAGTTGAAGCAGCGCAGTGGATGTTGTAGCAGTGTGAGAGGTACAGAGCAGTTTGCAGCAGCGCAGTGGCAGTAGAGGGTCAGCACAGATTAGCAACAGAGGTAGCTTCAACATCACGAGGCATCCAGAATGACTAGCATGTCAGTTTTTGGGTGATGTTTCAATCGCTTACTTCTCAGCAACTGGGTTGCAGTGCAGCAGTTAGCAGTGGCGGTGCTATGGGCAACATGAGGCAACATTTTGAGAAGGAGCTATAGTACAGATGTAGTAGTGGCAGTGACAGAGTCATGGGCAACAATATAGGAAGCAACAATGCAGTGGATGAAGGGCATCAAGCCAAGCATCAACAACACAAAGGATTGATGCAGTGGATCAGTGTAGTACTTCTGTTGAGAAGTGTTACTAGAGCACATTCCTCGCTAAGAGGGAGTGTTGATTTTGGGTAGCATCGTATGTGCTCTAGCTCTAGAATTTTGTGGAGGGGCTAGAACACATGAGATCTCCAAGACCTAGAAATCATTTGGAGAAATTCCACCCAGATGAGGAGTTTTTAAAATAATTAATATTTTTAATGGGTTCTGTTGACCACTACGTGTCAACGACCCATAGCAGTACACCCCCTTTTTTCGCAAAAGGGATAGCACCTGATTGATGTGTCTGCGTCGTCCACCTATTGTCATCAGCCTGATTGTCATGTTATAATGTAAGCACATTCTGCATTTATATGATGTAAATAATCTCAACAGATATGTGTCATGTAATTGCCTAGGTAAACCTATTTTTCTGGTAACGATCTACATTCTAGGAGGTCTTTTGTTTCACTGATCCATTCTTGGATGGTCGGCAGAGTTTTCTTTCAGCCTTACCCCAAAGCCGAAATGAATTTTGTCACCAGGATCTTAGGTGAGTCCTAATGTTATAGATAGAGTCTGTGTAAAAGTGATTTGGGAATAATCCTAACTATTTGGTTAGGTTATTTTATTACAAATTGCTTGATTTGCTAGATTATATTTTGGTGTTGCAGAACTGGGTAGTCTGTGAGGGTCTTTTGCAAATTGGTTTTCCCCCTTGAGATGTGAAAAATATAGAAATCATGATGTAAAAGTGTCTTGAGGGCTAGAAAAATAATTTATCCCCTCATAGGTTAATTAAGTAAATTTTCTGACCAAAATTAATTAAAATCCTAAACCAGAAATTTAATTAATTATAGGTCTTATGTAAATTTAAATTTTCCAAAGGCAAAATTCGTGGGTCTTTTAAAAATTAAATTTTAAGAGGTCCAAGGACTAAGGTTAATTGACTATTTTGCTAAATTTTAAGCCTTTGGTCCCTGGATTAAGTCAAACTCAAAATTTTGAGGAAATTAATTCAAAAACTTAATTTTTGAATTAATTAAAATGCATTTAATTGAAAAATTCGAAATTTCCTCAATAATTAAAATTTCGACAGATGAGATTAAAAGAAATTAGGATCCTCATCAACAGTCAAGATTACTTTGACAAGGATCACTCGAACTAACCGTTGGAAGATTTATCTTTAAATAGGAGGTCAGTTGTCAGTTGAGATCATCTGATCTCTGGATCGTGTACTAAGCTCTCAAGCTCTCTTGTATACTTTTTTGAATTAATGCAAAAGTCTTTGGGGTTTCAATGTGTTGTAGTGTTCCTCTTCATGAATTTATGGTAACATTGTTTTAATTTCTGCTTAATATTATGTGAAAACTATCAATCAATAGCTCTCTTAGAATAATCTGAATACAGGTATCTTATTCAGTTTGTTGGATCTAGGGTAACATTTTTAATTTTGATTAAAGTAGCAGGTATCTCTATTTCTTTAGAATTTTATTGTTGTTCTATTTCTTTACTTGATTTGATGGTTGATCTAGTGTTTGCAGAAGATCTCTCAGGTTCTCATTGAGCGTTTGGGGATAGTCCTCAGTTGGACCAGCCAACTCTCAACACATATTTTCTGAAGAGCCTACTTCATATAAGCCTCAGGATTTATCTAACGATAATCTTTTTTCTGCAGGGTGTTTTTGGGTTAGTACCTCTATAAAATTTCAAAATATTTTAAATATTTTGTGGAAATTTTGATAGATCTGGCTATTAAGAGCCTTAGATTATCGGATCTGGGAGCAGAGTTGGACTCATACTCCTCAGATCTGATAGATCTGTTATTTACTTGTGTAGATCTCAAATTTTTGTAACATAATTTTGAATTTTAACACTTGGGTTTTTGGGATTTTCTCTATTTTTGTACATATTGAGTATTGGATTTTTCTCTTTTCACTTGTGCAAGAATAGATCTGAGAAATCAACCAAGAAAATCTTCAGATTTGAGCTATATCTAGACCCTGGAAAGCAGGATCTGGGCTCAAAGATTGTGTGCAGGAATAGATCTGAGCAGTCAACCAAGAAAATCTTCATATTTGAGCTAGATCTAGACTGGAGGGCAAGATCTAGTCTCAAAGATTGTTTGCAGGAATAGATCTGCGAAAACAACCAAGTAAATCTTCAGATCTGAGATTTTTCAAACAGATCTGGGGGTTTTGAGACAGATCTAGGCCCTAGAGGGCAATATCTTATCCCAAATCTTTTTACAAGGCCAGCCATTAAATATTTTGTAATAAATCTGAAGATCTGAAGCAAAAATATTTTTTTTAGAACAAGGGTTTCAAGTTTTGGGGCTCCTAAGCCCAAATCTGCCTTCTCTTAGCCCAACACTAGTTCTATTGGGCCTAGTGCTAGCTCTCATTGGCCCTAGATTCCCTTGGTCCATTTTTGATTTGACTATTTGATTTTCTGAAGCTAATCATTGGTGGGTTTTTGCAGAAAATTTGGTAAAAAATTGTGTTTCAGATATTGAATTTTTTTTTGGCAACTTGGGCAAGTGATCTTCAAGGCCTAGGGCTTAAGGGTTTGATTTCTAAACCATCTTTTTCCTCACTGTTTTCTACAACAGTGATATACCTTTCTAATAGTGGTGAAAAACACATCTAAGTGGTTTGAAATTAACTAAAAAATTGCTAAATATATTAATAAGTCATTTATGTTTGATGTGTATCAAGAATTTGGCCTAGATCTACATTTTGGATCACTGTTATCTCTGAATAATTCTGTTTCTGAAGTCTGAAATATAACAGTGGAAAAATTTCATGTGGGTTAGCCTAAAATCAATTCCTAAGTTGTCTAATACATTAAGGAATTCATTTCTTGAGTTGTGCATTCATCATTAAGCTTATTTCATGTTTTAATTGCTAGCTGTAATAAGTATATCAGATCTGATATAATTCCCGAAATCACATCACAATAGGCTGAAATTTTTTGATAATTCATGTGGGCAAGTTTGGAAAAATTTCGGTAAATTTTTGACATAAAGATATCATTGATAGTTTACTGTTTTCATTGTCATATTGCTGTTGTCATAAAGTTTTTCTTACTGCTGTCTTAAAAATTAATTTCTGAAAATTAAGTACATTGTAATGGAATTGTGATAAAATGCATATCCTTTGTTTCATACACTGAGTATTTTTTTGAGCATCTGTTGATATTGATATCGAATTGCAAAGTTGTTTTTGTTCTCTTTGAGCTAAATTGTATCAAGAAGATTTGAAATAAGCTGATGTTTTAACTATAATATCTTCAAGAGTTTATTTTCTAAGTCTTCATCTTTAAAAAAGCGAACAGCGACATAAGCATTTTCCCATCCTCGAGTCTAATTTCATCTTATCTTCCGTTGCATTTGCATATAAGTTAACTTTGCATAGATACATTTTACTTTCAAGCATAAGCTTGGTCGATTGAGAGATAGGTATCCATCAATCTTTGCTTGGGAAGCCTGATTTAATAGTACTTAAAACGGTGACCTTGCAGTTGTCAGAGCCACAGTTCTCTGCAGCGCCAGAGGCACCGGGTATGTTAGAATTTCATAAGAGGTATCGTTAATCACACCTTAGTGTGCTTCTCCTTATCTTCTCTCTGCGAATTACTATGAAATCAGGCTTAACACAGAAAGGATTGAAGCGTTCACATTTAAATAGGCATTTGACTAAAATTAACCAATATTTTTGCATCTCACATTAGTTTTAGGATTTGCATTTCATATAAAATAGTCATTCATCTAAGCAGTAGTTGTTAATCGATTACGTGGTCTTAATTTCCCTAGCAAGATCGTTGACTCCATAAGGCACTGGTATCAATGGTTTAAAATCTAATCAAATCCTATAAGTCTTGCTAAATCTTAATCAAGTACTTGATCGCTTCACCGTGTCTCTCGAACTCGCTGGTTCCCAACTAGTTCTTCTTCATTCCACTTTTCCATAGGGTCTACCCCCCTTAGCCTGCTGTAGGGAGACAACTTAAACGGAGAGATTGGGGATCAGGGTGACAGCCCCCGATCTGAGTCGTTGTCGCGGTGCCTAGACATTCTGTGCGACAACAGGTTCCTAAGCCTAAAGTTAGGAAAATAAAAATATTAATGGGTATTAATAAGAATATGTGTGAGAAACTTCTAAGTGACAAGGATCAAGTCTGTTTTAATCTTAGCCGTTGATTAGGGACTTAATCTTGGCCGTTGATTCATCAACAGGGAAAGTATAAGAGGAGGCTTGAGGGTTAGTTGGAGATACACTAAGGGAGATCTGTTAGTTCGATTTTTTGGGGCGAGGTTTGCTGAGGAAATCGAGCAAGTGATCAGTTGCAGTGAGAGGTAGTTCAGCAGGAGGACGAAGAATACATAGCAGAGAGGCAGCACAATGTTGATTTGGGGTTGTATCGGCTATGCTCTAGCCATGAAAATTGGTGGAGAGGCTAAAGCACATGACATCTCCAAGACCCAGACATTGTTTGGGCAGATCCTAACCGGTTTGGGAGATATTAAAATAATTAATATTTTTAATGGAGTTCATAAGTCTAAATTTAGGAAAAATAAAGTATTAATGGGTATTAATATAAAACTGTGTTAGAAGGTTCCAAAAGTCATGGATCAAGCCAAATCTAATGTTAGTCATTGATTAGAGATTTAATCTCGGTCGTTGAAGGACCAACGAGAAAAGTATAAGAAGAAGCTTGAGGGTCAGTTGGAAGACACACCAGAGTGATTAGTCATTCGATTTGCTAGAACAAAGTTGCTAAGCAAAGTCGAATCAGTGATTAGCAGTGAGGGGCAGTGAGTATTAGACAAAGAGGCAGAGACAGTGCCAAGAGACCAACGCAGAAGCAGAGAACGAGAAGCAGCAGCCAGAGCAGGCCATGTAGAGCCCAGAAGAGACAACGCAGAGCCTAGAGGGATTGCGTCATCCACGCAAGAGCAGAGGGAGTGACGGAGAGGGTCCTAGAGGCTATGTAGTGCCTCAGAGGGTTGACGTAGCGATGTTTGAGGCTGACGCAGTGCAGCAGGAGGCTGACGTAGAGGCCAGAAGGGCCAACGCTGAGCTTTAGAGTCGCTGGAGAGGGTTTCGTGTAACGGGTTTTCTGAATACCTGTTTCCGAATAAAGAGGTATTGATGTCGTGTATTTTTTCTCTGTCGGGTGAGCTGGTTAGGAACCCAGTTCTACTCAAGGAAATACTGCATAATAATAAACCCTTAGAATAGTTGCACCGGTTTTCCCGCATTGGGTTTCTCCAAGGACATTTGTCCAAAAATAACGGTGTCACTTGGGTGTTTGTTTTCTTTCACTTGTTGATTTGTAGATGTTGTTACTGTATTGTGTTTATTTCGGTATTTAAATGTTTTAAATAAATTGTTCAGAATTTAGAAGTAAAGGAAATAAACCAACAGAATGTAGATTAATTTTCTAACGGATAGGCTTAGAAAATTCAACACACGGTGTCGAGAGAGACAATGCAGGCCCTAGAAGGGTTGACGCAGAAGCCATAAAACTGATGCAGAGGATGCAAAAGGCTGACAAGTGAGACGCAGAAGCCGTAGAGGCTGACATTGGGCCTCAGAGGCATTATTGGGGAGATTTTGTGGGGCAAACTGGGAGTAGATCAGTAGGTTCTGAGCCGGGAAAGGGTGACGCAGCTCTTGGAAGAGTGATATAGTTCCAGAGCAGTGCTTGGAGCAGCCTTCGCTGTCCAGCATAGGGAACAACCAAAGTCGCTGTGGGGTTTGATCATCAGTTTGCTGATTTGCCAAAATATGTCTCCAGATAGAGGTACTAATGCCGAGGAAATTCTCTGTTGGGTGAGCCATTTCTGGCACCTTAGTTGTATTCATGAAATCTGCTTCATAATACAAACCCTCTATATGCTACACCGGTTTTCCCAAATTGGGTTTTTCTGGGGATGATTGTCCAAAAATAATGGTGTCCCTTGTGTTATTGTCTCATTTTATTTCAGTTCATGATCTGTATATTTGTGTAGGCTGCAATAGTGTTTACATCGATGTTTATGCAATTAAATAACTTGTTAATGTAAAGAACAAGTAGGAGATTGTAGACCAGTAATTGCAGTAGGGGTTTCTGATGTGTTAGATTCAGGAATTTTCACACATTTGAGGAGATCTTAGCTTCTGTTCAAGATACATCTTGCGCTGCTCGGAAGATCCCTGATATAATGTAGACAATGCATCCCACATCTCTTTAGCAGTCCCTCTGCTAGCGATGTGACAGACCACATGATCCCTCATTCCGTCGAGGATCACTCTTTTCGCCTTTGCCATCTCAGCCTTGTATTTCTTCAATGGATCTGCATCTGTAGGTACAAACACCACGCTATCGATGTATGTCTTGAGGGCATGCTCATCTAGAAGGAAAAACATTCTTGCCTTCCAGATGACGTAGTTGGATGCCCCATCCAATCTATCTTGATCCCTCAAGCCACTGGTTGCCATTTCTGCCATGAATAGAAAGTTGAATGATCTCCTCTCTCCTTTGCACTGCTGCAGGGATAGCCTATACTGATACACTCCCTACTGGAGCTAGTAAAATTGTTGCTCCTTGCGGCTTCTCAATTTGTGAGAATTCAAATTACTTGGCTAGGAATTCTCTGAGGAAGAAATTCCCTCAACCGTGTTCCTTCCTTCTCCTCTGACGTCTTTCTGCCCAACAAAATGGTCTGTAGAAAAGACTGCGTCCCACTAGCTCTCCTCACACTGAGGCTTCTACACTGCTCCCTCTGCCCTGACAAAAACACAATCTGGAAGCCCTTCTCTACGTCGACTCACTCGGAGAGAGACTGCCTCAAAATTTAAGCCGTCTAGCTAGAATTGCGAAAACCCTCTGGGGTTTCGAATTGCTGCCTCCTGCAGATTTTTTGAACTCCGTCTTCTGCTCAGCACTAGGTCTCTAGTACTGTTCTTTCATGCTTTACCTGCAATGCTCTGATACCATGTGAAAACTTGAGAATCCCACCCAAATCACCTACTGCAGGTTGCAGCAACTGATTAAGCTTCTCCTATCTGTTAAATACTGAAACAAATTATTTACTATTTCCTATAGCATATATCGAAGCTAACACACTACAACCTTCACTTAATTAATTAGTTTGCCCGAAACAAGAACAAAACAAATAGAGAAAGATGCACAAGTGACAATATTTTTTGGACAAATGTCCTCGGAAAAACCCAATGTGGGAAAACCATCGCAACATCTCTGAGGGTTTTATATTATTAAGCAATAGTTTTTGAATACAACTCTGGATGCCCTTCCGGCAATCCAGTTACAGAGAAAATGTATTGGCAGAAAAACTTAGTGAGATTACTTCACTTTACCTGACAATTCCAGCTGTTTTGGCAGCTGAACCAGCTGTCCCCAACTATCTCTGCAGTGACCCTTTGTAGGCCCTGTGTCAACCTCAACAGGCTCTGTGTCAGCCCAACTGGGAAACATCTGCCCTCTGGAGCAGTTTCCAGCCCTCCTGACTCAAAAGTCTCGGCTCCCCGACAAATTTTGGATTTTTGAACTGGAACACTGCGCTGCTTTCGCGTGAGCCCTTCTAGCCCAGTGTCAACCCCTCCTGGGTTTGCGTTGCCTCCTCCTGGTGTCTCTCTGCCTCTCTGCTACTGATTCTGGTTCTTGGAAAAGATACTCCGACCAAACTATTCTTACCCCTCACTGCAAAAGCTCACTATCGGAAATCTACCGGAAGTTGCTCTGCTTCCGAAAATCGAACTTCTGAACTCTCTATGTCTCTGTGTGTTCCAAATGACCCTCAAGCCTTCCTTAAATAATCTCCTCGTTGACATTCAACGGCCCAGATTAGAAGCCAATCAACGGCTAAGATCATTTTGACTTGATCCTCGTCTTCTTCTAGAAGTTACATCCACAGTTTATATTAATACCCTTTAATTATTTTATTCTCCTAAGTTTAGACTTAGGGTCCCATTAAAAATAATTAATTATTTTAATAAAACTGTTTCTAGGTGGAATTCCCAAAACGCTTTTTGGGTTCTTTGGAATACATGTGCCTATGCCTCTATTTTTCCCAAGTTGGGTTTTTCCGGGGGCATTTGTCCAAATATAACAGTGCCATTTTTATGTGTGCGCTAATATTTTCTCAGTTTCCAACGCTATTATTTTCCACAGTTTATTTGTGAAGATTGCAGTGTGATTTATTTGATATTTGCCGTAGCAGATAAATTGTTAAAATAATTAACAATTAGAAGAATAATTCCAGTTGTTGCAATAGGATTTCAGTGTTGAAATTTTCACAGTCATAATTCTATTGTTATTTCCATTTGCTTTCATAGATTTACTAGTGTCTAGTTATCTTGCACTAGTATTTGGATTGGAGAAGTATTCTAGATTGGGATGCTTTAGTAAAATTTTGGTTAAATTTGTAGAGTTTACTATTTCGTTGTATCATTTGTGAAAATTCCTCAACTGGAATCCCCACTGCAGTAGCTGATGATATTACTCCTATTTGTTAAATTCCTTTAAACAAATCACTTGCAGTTTCCTATGGCAAATATCGTAATACATACACTGCAACCTTCACTTAATTGAATTATATGCGGAAACAAGAGGTTGAGCAAGAAAGAAAAATACAACACAATTGACACCGTTATTTTTGGACAAATGTCCCCAGAAAAACCCAATGTGGGAAAATCGGTGCAACAGATGTGAGGGTTTATTATTATTAAGCAATAGAAAATTCTGAATACATTTCTGAATACCTCTTGGGTTATTCAATTACAGAGAGATAAATACTGGCAGAAATATTGTGAGATTACCTCACTATCATTGAGAAAAATCCCGGTTGATCCGGAAACTGGATGAAGTGCCTCTGGTAGGCCTCTGCGCAGTCCTCACGCAGTCTCTCTGTCAACCCCTTTAGGCACTGCGTCACCTAGCCAGTTGATTGATTCGCTGCTCGGAGTCACTGCTCTCAGCTTCCCGGTCTCACACCCCGACTCCTGGCTTCTAAAACTGACTCTGCTGCAAAATTTCAGACTCTTTCTCACCCTCTGTGCTGCCTCTACGTGGCCCTGCGTTACCCTCTGCGTGAGAGCTGCTGGATTACTCTCTTCCTCTCTCTGCTGATGATTCTACGACTGAGAGAATCTCTCTCTTCGGATGCTATCTCTACCCCTCAACTGCAAGAAATCTCCTTGATCAGTATTTCCTCCAGTGAACTTCTCACTTCAGAAATTTGATCTCTTGATCTCTCGGTGTGTTTTCCAAATGACCCTCAAGCTCTCGTAAATAATGTTCTCGTTGACATTCAACGACCCAGATTAAAATTTAATCAATGGCTAAGATCATTTTAGCTTGATCCTCGTCTTCTTCTAGAAGTAATACCCACAATTAGATTAATACCCATTCATGTTTTTAATTTCCTAAGTTTAGACATAGGGTCCCATTTAAAAATATTAATTATTTTAATAAAATCGTTTCTGGGTGGAATTTCCCAAAATGTTTTCTGAGTTATTTGGAATACATGTGCCCAAGCCTCCCTGCAAAATTTGAGGCTTAGAGCACGTTTGATGCTACCCGAAATCAACACTTCCTCTTAGCGAGGAATGTGCTCTAGCAATATACACTGCTACATACTGCTCCGAATATGAAGCATCGTCCTCTGCCCTACTAATGTCTGACATGCTGTCCACCAACTACTGCACTGCTGCTGACATTGCCATTGCCAATGCTGCATCCATACTACAACTCCCTCTCAAGTGCTGCATCTGTGTTGCTGCTAGCACTGGCACTGCCAACTACCACTGCACTGCAAACTGTTGTTGCTACTCTATCAACAAAGGAAAAAGATCCAAAATTACTGAACTAACTATGTTCAGTATGATACCACGTGACTTTGAAGCTTGACTGCTGCTAGTCTCTGAGCTGACCTTTTGAATCTACTGCGTTGCAACTGACCTCTACTCTATGCCATCTGCACTGCTACCAACTCTGCTCTGCGCTGTTTAGTCTCTGGCGCTCCTAGCCACTGCAACTGTCTCCCCGACACTCCTCGACACCATCCAACACTAGTCCGTCCTACTACTCCTGATCTGGGCTCTCGTAGCAAGGTATTGATCTGAGAAGTGGACTCCTCAAGGATCCTGCCCATCTGTAGCTCTTTCGAACTACAACTCCAAATTAGCCCACCTCCCCCTGGAGGTATCTTAGTTGTCATGGCAAACTCCTCTTTGATCTTCGTGGGCGTAGCCTTCGGATCATGCTTCTCATCATTGTCCTTCTTCTTGAGAGGACACTGAGTAGTGTAGTGACCCCTCTCACCACACCTGAAACACTTGATCTTCGAGACGTCTTTCTTATGTCTTTGTTGTTTTTGCTGTCCCTGTTGAAATTTCTAAGTATTACCCGTTAGAAATTTTATTTGTATTCTCTGTTTTATTTCTCCTACTTGTTAGTTACAAACAAGTTATTTAAACATATAAATATTGAAATAAAAATAATACAATCTCAACCATCTAGAGATCAACAACTGAAAGAAATAGCAAACACACAAGTGACACCGTTATTTTTAGACAACTCGTCCTTGGAAAAACCCAACTTGGGAAAACTGGTGCGGCAATTCTGAGGGTTATTTTATTATGCAGTCTATCTAAGTACAACTGGGTGCCAAACTGGCTCACCCGACAGAGAAAATAATCCAGCAGTAATACCTCTCTATTCGGAAGCAGATATTTAGAAAATCTGCCCCACGAAACCCTCTCCAACACACTTTGAAGCTCAACGTCAACCCACTTGGCCTTAGCGTCAACCCGAAACCCCTTGCGTCAACCCTTTGAGGCACTGCGCAACCTCTACGACCATCTGCATCACTCCTGCAGCCTCTGCGTGGATGACACAGGCCCTTCTGGCCTTTGCGTAGTCTCTTCTGCCTCTGCGTGGCTCCCTCCGGCTCAACGTTTGCCTCTATCTGCTTTTGCGCTGGTCTCTCGGCACTATCTCTGCCTCTTTGTCTCGTACTCACTAACCCTCGTTGCAACTGATCATTGATTCGACTTCTCTTAGCAAACCTCGTTCTAGAGAATCGAATGACTGATCACTCTGGTGTGTCTCCAACTGACCCTCAAGCCTCCTCTTATACTTTTTATGTTGGACCTTCAACGGCCGAGATTACATCTCTAATCAACGGCTAAGATTAGATTTGGCTTGATCCATGTCCTTTAGAACCTTCTAACCCAGTTTTATATTAATACCCATTAATATTTCATTTTTCTTCCTAAGTTTAGACTTAGGAACTCCATTAAAAATGTTAATTATTTTAATATCTCCTTAACCGAGTAGAATCTGCCCAAACCATTTTTGGGTCTTGGAGATCTCATGTGCTTTAGCCTCTCCACAAATTTTCATGGCTAGAGAACATCCGATGCTACCCCAAACCAATAGTCCCTTCGATGCAAGGGTTACATTATCCTCCTCGTCCTTGGGCTTCGACCTACTACTGTTGCTTCCGTCAAGTTTGACCTTGACTAAGACTCTCTTCAGTTCCTCTTGTTTTAGAGTTGCCCAAATCTCATCCCAATTCGGTAATGCTGCTTTGCCCAGGATGCTTTGGTTAAAGACTTGCAACTCATCTGAGACAGAATTGAGGGCTAGTCTAACCAACTCTGAATCTTGAGGTGTATGCCCCGCAACAGACAATTCATCACGGGTCTCCTTAATCTTCGTGACGAATGGATCCACACGCTCTCCCTTCTACATCTGAGCAGATCTCAACTTCTGCTCCAAGTACATCTTCTGCTACTCGGAAGATCCTTGATATAGCGTTGCTAAGGCATCACACATCTCCTTAGTAGTCCCTTTGCCAACGACACGACACACTACGTGATCCTTTACTCCATCAAGGATCATCCTCTTGGCCTTCGCCATTTTTGACCAATACTTCTTTAGCGGATCTGGATTTGCAGGCACAGCCACCACGCTGTCGACGATGGACATATGTCTTGAGGGCATGCTCATCTAGAAAGAATGATATTCTAGTCTTCCAGATGACATAGTTGGATGCTCCGTCCAACCTATCTTGATCCCTCAAGCCACTGGTTGCCATTTTTGCTAGAAATAGAAAGTCGAATTAACTCCTCTCTCCTTTGTGTTGCTGGTGGGCTAGCCTACGCACTCCACATTCCCATTTTGGGTCCACATAGGGCTAACCTCCCTATCCCCTTGCCCCCACCTTGGGTCAGGCCTAGAATGATGCCCCAGAGGTTGAAGTAATGAAAAGAAAAAGAAAAAGCATAATTGGCCACATTTAACAGGAAATTTTACCACAAAATGGAAAAGATGACTGCGATAAAAATAATTAGCACGTGAGCAAAAGCCAATACATGAGCCCTACCCCATCCATGGCCATCACCTTGGTTGCATAGGTCGTAGATGAGCCTCCTTTATCATTCAGGAACCCATGAGTGTCCCAACCCCTGGAGGGCAATGAACCGCCCTACCTTAAAAGGGGTAATCACTGCTATATCTTACACATCATGCTCTTGCTCTTTGAGCCCCAAGCAGTTATTAAAGAAAATTCATAAAAGGCAAAAGGCATATAAAGAAGGGTGGAAAAATCAAGGTCAGGGCACCTCATGTATCACGACTGCTCTCTCCTATACATTACATACCCAGGTGTGGGCTTCCCCTTATCTAGCTACCCCTACGCCCCACTATGTGGCCGAGGGCTGCCCCTCTCATTCTCTATTTCATCTCACTTATTTGTCACTTGCCACCCCCATTAGAGGGATGTACCTTGGACATACTATCCCTTCTGAAAGCTGAAGCCACCTAATAAAGTACTTGGCTAACCCCCTTTGGAGCTTGGAGACACTAGCACATGCCAAAGCCCACTACGGAAGAGCATGCCATTATGAAGTGCCCACTTTGCTAGCCATGATTTGTAAGCTCTTTTACCCAATTATTTTAATGATTGGCTGTACAGGAAGCCTAGGGGACGCATTGGATCTTATGCAGGATTGCAGGTGGTTTCCATTTGGGTTTGGTTTCCCTATATGGAATCCTGACCCCTAGAGGTCTACATTGGCGCATGTAGGGTGTGCATAGAGAGCCATGGGCCTCCACAACAATAGACAACACTCCACAGATTTCCATGGATGTTCAGAGACTACTAGTGATCCACTTTTGGGATGATGGTGATATGCTTGGTACACTATGCCCAATAGGCCCCCACAGGAGCCCCACACTCTTGGCAGGTGTCCTAGCACTTGTACGATGTCATGGAAACATTCATTCCACCACATGGACCATTGCAGAGGATCTACAGGCATCTGCAATTCGTATGGAGACCCATGGGGTCATTGATGTGCCCTCAGACCCATTGGGAGGAGCACATGTGTACTACTTGGAGAATAAGGGGTCACCCCCTTTTCCATCATTTCAGACGGATTTATTCCTCAATATGGCACTTCAGGATATTATTGAGTCTTTGGAGGGCCCTACGACATGCACATATTATTGTTCAGCCCTTGTGAGGCTTATTTTTACATTTGTGAGCTAGTATGGTGGGCTTGTCACCAATAAGGGTTATTATTTGCAGATTATTTTATCATTAGGGGCTAATATAGGACCATAGGCTAATTCGAACTCCTTAGGAGGATATATATTGATGTTAGATACATTCATTTGTATCATCGCTTGACTTGGGATCTCTCTAATCATAAAGAATTTTCACACTTTTTTCTTGTTGGATGTTTTTTGAGATGGATGAATTTTGATGTATGAATTTGAGCTATTTCTCTTTTCATGGAGCTTTTTGTGCAAACGAATCGCTGGTTGGATATACTCTATAATGTTGTAAGTGACTTTTATTGCTATTATTCTTGTTGCTGTTGAATTTTCTAAGTTTATTCATTAGAAAATTAATCTGTATTCTGCTGGTTTATTTCTTCTACTTGTAAATTTTGAACAAGTTATTTAAAACATATAAATAACGAAATAAACACAATACAATCTCAACATCTCCAGATCATCAGCTGAAAGAAAACGAACACACAAGTGACACCGTTATTTTTGGACAAATGTCCCCATAAAAACCCAATGCGGGAAAATCGGTGCAGCTATTCTGAGGGTTTATTATTATGCTGTATTTCCTTTTGTACAACTGGGTGCCTAACCGGCTCACTCGACAGAGAAAAATGCATGGCAACAATACCTCTCTATTCGGAAACAGGTATTCAAAAACCTGTCTCACGAAACCCTCACCAACAACTCTGAAGCACTGCGTCAGCCTCTTGCTGTTTTGCGCTAGCCTCAGACACCTCTGCGTCAGCCCTTTGAGGCACAACGCAGCCTCTGGGACCCTCTGCGTCACTCCTGCTGCCCTCTGCGTGGATGATGTAGGCCCTTTGGCCTTTGCGCTGTCTCTGTTGGGCTTTGTGTGGCCTGCTCTGGCTTCTGCGTTTGCCTCTCTGCTTCTGTGCTGGTCTCTCGACACTATCTTTGCCTCTTTGTCCAGTACTCACTGCCCCTCGCTGCTGAACACTGATTTGACTTTTCTTAGCAACCCCACTCTAGCAAATCAAATGACTGATCACTCTGGTGTGTTCTCCAACTGACCTCAAGCCTCCTCTTATACTTTTCCTGTTGGTTCTTCAACGACTGAGATTACATCTCTAATCAACGGCTAAGATTATATTTGGCTTCATCCATGACTTTTGGAATCTTCTAACCCAATTTTATATTAATACCCATTAATATTTTATCTTTCCTAAGTTTAGACTTAGGAACTCCATTAAAAATATTAATTATTTTAATATCTCCCAAACCGGGTACAATCTACCCAAACCATTTTTGGGTCTTGGAGATCTCATGTGCTTTAGTCTCTCCGCCAATTTTCATGGCTAGAGCACATTCAATGCTACCACAAATCAACAATCCATCTTAGCGATGACTGTGCTCTAGTAATACTCCATACTGAGCATTACTCTGATTATACGGCACCGGTACCTGTGCTGATGTTAGGCCTCCCTGCCCAAAATCCTCTGCACTGGTGCATTCTGTACTGCTTCCCATGGCTCTGCCACTGCCATTGCTGCATCCGTATGACAACTCCCTCTACATCCGTGCTGCGGCTGGTCCTTTCTCCCAACACTGCATCTGCCCTCTAACCCCCTCTCATCATGTTGCATACTGCTACTGCACTGCAACTCAGTTACTGAGAAGTAAGTAACTGATCCACCCAACTTGTGACATCCCTGTCAGGCTAGAAACACTCTTGATGCTGAAGCTCTCTTTGCTGCTAACAAGTGCTCCCTCTATGGACCTCTGCGCTGCTGCAACAACTCCCTGCATCTCGCATCGTTGCAAAACCTCTATGTGCCATCCTGCACCATTGCAACACTCATGTGCCTCTCGCATTGTTGCAGCCTGCTAGCTTTGCGCTGCCCCGGGACTCCTGCACTGTAGCACTCTCCGCCGCTTCATCCGCATCTGTCTCTACCGACATCTGCCAATCCTGTTACTATCTCTTGGGGCTCCCGTAGCAAGGTATAATCCTAGAGGTTGGGTACCTCAAGGATCTTGCCCCTCATCGCCTGTAGTCTTCCTGACTACAGCTCGATGTCTCCCAACCTCTTCTCTAGAGGTACATGAGCACTCATGGCACAATCATCATCCTCCTCGACTTCTTTCTCTGCCTTCGCTGGCGATGCCTTAGAGTCAGACGCCTCTCCCTTGTTCTTCTTCCTCGGGCACTGGTTTGCATAGTGACCCAGTTCCCCACAGTGGAAGCACTTGACCTTGGAGAGGTCCTCCTTCCTCTTCTCCTGCTTTCCCGTAGATGCCAGAGCTGCATCCTCTTCCTCTTCCTTCTTGATCCGGACTCCTTTGCTGCTACTTCCCACCTTACTCAACTTCCTAATCTCCTCTTGACGAAGAGCCGCCCACAATTCTTCCTAATCTGGAAGATCCACCCTGCCCAGTATGCTCTGGACAAACATCTCCCACTCCTCGGAGACTGCATTAAGTGCGATCCTTACCATCATCTCTTCATCTGGCGTGGCTCCTATGGAAGTTAGCTAGTCTCGGACATGGAAAATTTTAGGGGCTAATATTCGCCCATGGGCTAATTTTCTATACTTTTTCGAAAAAAAGATTCGCTAATTTCCATTTTTTTGTAAAAATGATTCGCCCAAATTTTATAGAATGAAATTATTTTACCCTATAAAAATCGCCAAAAAATAATATATAGACTACATAAAAATATTATAAATTTGAATATTTTTACAAAAATAGCTCCAAACATTTTATAAATTTCATATTATGTACTAGTGGGATTCGCCAAGATTTCTAAACTTTAAGATAAATTTCCATCCTTAAAATTTTCTCTGGTCCCGGATATCCTTCAACCAACCGAGGAAGTGATCTATCTGCTCCCCCTTCTACATCTGGTATGACCTTAGCTGATTTTCAAGTAACATCTTCCTCTGCATAGAAGTATGCTGGTACAATGTCTTCAAGGTGTCCCACATCTCCTTTGCCGTTTCCTTCTTGGCAATATGTTGGACCACATGATCCTTGACTCCATCAAGGATGATGCATTTTGCCTTGGTCATTGCCTCGTCATACTTCTCATTAGCTACCGGGTCAACTGGGATAGCTATTGTTCTCAAGGCAAAGCCCTTGATGCAATGTCTATCTAGAATGGACAAGATACTGGCCTTCCAGACCACAAAGTTGGATGCCCCGTTCAGCCTGTCCTGATCTCTCAGTGCATTCACGACCATCTCTTTGCTCTTCTGTTGACTCCTCCGAGTCTCTCTACTTCCCTCTGGAAGTTCTCCTTTCAACTCCTGCTGAGCCTCTCTACTTCCCGTCTGGAAGTTCTTTGGTAGACTCCCTCTGAGTCTCGATTTCCCTCCTGGAAATCCTTCTGCCAATTGTCAAGTTGGTCTTCTCTGATCTTCTGTGCACTCGCAACACTGATCCGGATTCCTTGGCTGGAAATCCGCCTCGGTAGCAACTCCTTCTACTTTGGTTTTTCCCTGTTAGGTATTGTTCTGACCACAATACCCCACCAGCTTCGCTCTCGCAAACTGCCCACAGCTTCCTATGCCCCAGTAACTGAAGGACTGAGCCTCTAGGCTCTGCACAATCCCGACACTGGCAAAAATAGCTCCCTCAGCTTCTGCATCAACCCTCCTAGTCTCTGCGTGGCTCGGTGTGAGCCTCTTTCTGCCCTCCTCAACCTCTGCGCTGGCCTCTCTCTGGCTTGGACTGATGACGCAATCCCTTTGCGTCAACCCTTCCTCTGTCGCTTTTGCAAGGATCAGCTTTCTGTCACTTGGGACAGCTGATTCTGCTGCAAATGCTCTGCTTAGCTGATGCCTTTAGCTCTGCTATGACTTGGAACCTCGCTCTGATACCATGTTGAATTTTCTAAGTTTATTCGTTAGAAAATTAATTTGTATTCTGCTGGTTTATTTCTTCTACTTGTAAATTCTGAACAAGTTATTTAAAACATTTAAATACCGAAATAAACACAATACAGTCACAACATCTACATATCAACAACTGAAAGAAAACAAACACACAAGTGACACCATTATTTTTGGACAAATGTCCCCGGAAAAACCCAATGCGGGAAAACCGATGCAGCTATTCTGAGGGTTTATTATTATGTAGTATTTCCTTGAGTATAACTGGGTGCCTAACCGGCTCACCCGGCAGAGAAAGAATACACGGCAGCAATACCTCTCTATTCGGAAATAGGTATTTAGAAAATCTGTTGCACGAAACCCTCTCCACCGACTCTGAAGCTCAGCGTTGGCCCTTCTGGCCTCTGCGTCAACCTCAAACCTCTCTGCGTCAGCCCTCTAAGGCATTGCGCAGCCTCTGGGACCCTCTGCGTCACTCCCTCTGCTCTCTGCGTGGATGACGCAGTCCCTCTGGGCTTTGCGCTGTCTCTGCTGGGCTCTGCGTGGCCTGCTCTGGCTGCTGCTTCTCGCTCTCTGCCTCTGCGCTGGTCTCTTGGCACTGTCTCCGCCTCTCTGTCCAGTACTCACTGCCGCTCGGTGCTGATCACTGATTTGACTTTGCTTAACAACACCACTCTAACAAATTGAATGACTGATCACTCTGGTGTGTTTTCCAATTGACCCTCAAGCCTCTTCTTATACTTTTCTCGTTGGTCCTTCAACGACCGAGATTAAATCTCTAATCAACAGCTAAGACTAGATTTGGCTTGATCCATGACTTTTGGAACCTTCTAACCTAGTTTTATATTAATACCCATTAATATTTTATTTTTCCTAAGTTTAGACTTAGGAACTCCATTAAAAATATTAATTATTTAATATCTCCCAAACCGGTTAGGATCTGCCCAAACCATTTCTGGGTCTTGGAGATCTCATGTGCATTAGCCTCTCCACCAATTTTCATGGCTAGAGCACGCTCCGTCCTGTTCTCTCAGCGCATTCATAGCCATTTCTCTGCTCTTCTTTCGACTTCTCCGAGTCTCTCTACTTCCATCCAGAAGTTCTCTCTTCGACTCTTGCTGAGTCTCTCTACTTCCTGCCTGGAAGTTCTCTGCTAGACTCCCTCTCAGTCACGATTTCCCTTCTGGAAACCAATCGTCAAGTCGCACCTCTCCGATCTTTCGTGCACCTGCAACACTGATCCAGATTCCTTGGCTAGAAATCCACCTTGGTAGCGACTCCTCTACCTTGGTTTTGCCCTGTTAGGTACTGTTCTGCCCACAGTACCCCACTAGCTTCACTCTCGCAAACTGCCCACAGCGTCTTATGCCTCAGCAACTGAAGGATTGAGCCTTTAGGCTCTGCCTAATCCAGACACTAGAAAAAATGCTCCCTCAGCCAACTGCGTCAACCCGCTGGTCTCTGCGTGAGTCCTTTTCTGCGCTCCTCAGCCTCTGCGTTGACCTCTCTCTGGCTTGGACTGATGACATAGTCCCTCTGCGTCAACTCTTCTTCTGTTGTTTACTTGGAACAACTTCTGTCACTCGGGACAACTGTCTCTGCTGCAAATGCTCTGCTTTAGCTGATGCATTCAGCTCTCTTGTGATCTACAACCTCGCTCTGATATCATGTTGAATTTTCTAAGTCTATCGGTTAGAAAATTAATCTGTATTTTGCTGGTTTATTTCTTCTACTTGTAAATTTTGAACAAGTTATTTAAAACATATAAATAACGAAATAAACACAGTACACAATGTTGCGAAAAGCGCGATTGGGATTAAATCGGCGAGGGTCTGAAATCGGAAAAAATCATAAAAATTGGTAAAAATCGGCAAAAAAAAATTAAAAAATTAAAAAAAATACAAAAATCAAGATTCTTTCCCAAAAAATGTTGATTTTTTCAAAATGAAAAAATCACTGATTTAATCATCCGATTTAACCGTTTTGAAAAAATCGTGATTTTCGCAACACTAACAATACAGTGTCAACATCTCTAGATCATCAAGTGATTATGAAAATTATATATTTATTGATGATTTTATGAAGCTGGTTTAAAGATTTTAGGGTTTGTGTTATAATGGAGGGTTATGGAGGTAAAGTCAGGGGACAAGGGGGTGAAAAAATCAGGAGGAGGTAGGATAAGAAGATAGAGTAGGGATCCAATTGTCACTAATTTTCCAACCCTCGTCGTGGTTAAGGTTGTTAGGGTGTTTACCTATTTCAATAGCTTCTCTGAATTTCCTATGGTGATAATGGTCAATTTTGGCCACCACACAAGAGTTTTCAATACAAATGTGGTGATTGGTTTTACTGGAGTGCTCGGCCAAAGCTGAGGTTTTGGAGCAATTGTGTTTGATGTCAGCTGCATGTTCTTGAATCCTAGTTAAGATCAATCGACCGGTCTCCCCAATATAGGTTTTGCCACACGAACAAGGAACCAAATAGACCCCTTTGTGGCATTTAGGATCAATGGGGTCTTTTACTGATTTTAGGCATCTGCTAATGGTGCTCATAGGTTTGAAGGTAGTTCTTATATTGTTCTTCTTCAAAATGTGTGAAATTTTATCAGTAGTGCCTAGTATGTAGGGTAAGTTGACCTTGCCAGCACACTCATCCATAGGTTGTTTGTTTTTAGGATTCTCAGCCCTCTTGAAAGCTTTGATTCCTTGGTGTTTACTGTAACCATTCTTTTCAAAAATGCCTATGAGATGGTTCTTCTCTTGCTCAAAATGATCATGATCTGAAATGCGAACAGCTCTTGTAGCAAGGGTGTTGAGAACCCCTAGTTTTTGAGCAGGGTGGTGGTGTGAGTTTGCATGAAGGTAATGCTCTGTGTGTGTTTTCTTGCGATATACTTGGTGAGATATTGAGCCATCCTGATTTCTTTTGATTAGGATGTCAAGAAAGGGAAGGCTGCCATTCTCTTCCACTTCCATAGTGAATTGGATGGAATCAGATTAGTTGTTAAGGTGTTTCAGGAAGATGTCTAATTTATCTTTTCCATGAGGCCAAATAATATAGGTGTCATCGACATATCTTTTCCAAAGCTTAGGTTTTAATGGGGAAGATTCAATGGCTTTAGTTTCGAAATCTTTCATAAATAGATTGGCAATGATAGGAGACAGAGGTGATCCCATAGCTACATTGCAAGTCTGCTCAAACTGGGTACAATCCACCCAAACCATTTATGGGTCTTGGAGATCTCATGTGCTTTAGCCTCTCCACCAATTTTCATGGCTAGAGCACATCCGATGCTACAAAAAATCAATAGTTGCTGCATACTGCTAAAATTAGGGCTAGTTGCTGCATTATTGAAATGTGGAATTGAGCATGTTTAAGGTATTTAAATGTATGGGCCAATGTTATATGAATGAAATTCCCTAAAGATTATTTATCTCGAGAAGCTTGCATCATTTTCTTTGAAGTGTAAATGCTTGAAGGCCACTTTTCTTTTCTTTCTCTCAACATTGGACGAAGTTGACTTTCTGGGCCTCCTTGATCAAGAAACCAAGTTCTTACTCATCACCATCCTTGAACCCATAACCCCAAGTGAATTAGGCATTGGTCCCTAAAAAGGGTGATCATTTTAACCTTTCTTTTACCATTTTTCCATTTTTCCCCAAGTCTAGCCCCATTAGGTCACCTCAGGCATCAATTTCTCGGGAATTGACGCAAGGAAAAATTTCGATCTCCTCTAGGCTACTGCGTTGGTGGGTCCCCTCTCTCTCCTCCAAATTTGAGGCAATTCTGACGGTGGAATCTCTGGGAATCCCAAGCCCTAGCTCTAGGACCGAATTTTGCCTAGGCATCCCCAAGGCTAGACCTCAATAGGATCAATTCAACATTTTGAAGTAAATATTCTTATTTTTTCCTTTCCCCTCACCTTGTCTAGGATAGGAACATCATTGGCTGCTACATTCCATCCCTGAACCTGGGTTGGGTCCACTTGGCCCCGTGTGGTCCCACTTCTCAATAAACACTATATGTCAAAGACCATTTGGGAGTCCAAGTTTCCAAGGATTATAGGGATTGAGAAACTCGTCTATAAGCCTGCCCTTTCTGCCTCAACCCTTCAATCCTCACCCCTTACCCCTAGTGGACAAAGTCCCTTGCTTAAAGAGCAAGCAAGTTCCACTCTTCACTCCATCTTTGGGAAAGGGTTTTTAGGGTCACTTCTCACCTATCCATTGACATCTAATTTAAAAAGTGATCGCTACACTACCGGGACTCTTCCCATCGGTGAAAGTCCGTAAAGAGCAGGGAGACTTATCTGTGGCGACAGTGGGCTAAGCCCCCACTGTTGTCCTTGACCTAGAAGTTGCCCTCTTAGGAACCCCTTTTAGACCCCCCGCTAGTTTGAGTGGTAACATTTCTGGTGTCGTTTCCAGGAACATGAAACGTGTGTTTTGTTTGCCATACGACATATTGAGATATCTTTTATTGGTGACTCCATTGGAAGAACGAAGCCCTAGTTCTTCATTAAACTCAGATGTCAATGCTTGTTGGGTGAAACAAGCATTTGTTTAGGCAATTTCATTCACCCTGATTACTCCCATGTCATTAAGGACCTAACAACATGTTGGCCGCATATTTTCCCGCCATAGATATGACAGGGACCCCAAGATTCCTTTCATCGAAATCCACAAAGAATATGACAATGTTCGATGGGGATCCACATTCTGTAGGCAACCACGTGGTAATGTTCATAAGGTACCTCTCAAAGCAAAATCTAAGTCAACCTTGTGACCAAATGGAAGTGTTTGTCCTATCCATTGCCACAAGTACTGATTGGCTCGAATCATGTAAACCAAAAAGCATTCCTTCTCTTGTAATGTTGACTACGTAGTTCTTGTTGTATGAAGGGCCGAGTTTCCAGTCTCATGAAAACATATCCCAAATGTTAGATGTGGCCCTTCGAGAGGAGGAAGTTATTGAATATGGTTTTATGTTTGAAGAAGTGCCTCTTATTGATGCATACTTTAACGATGATGCCAAAGGAGAGACTCATGACTTGGAAAGCATGTCCTCTAAGGATAATGAGGAAGTTCTAAAACCCGAGAGCCCTCAGACATTGCAAGAATGGATGATGAAATATGAAAAGTCTTGCAAGAGACTGATGGCCACATACGACTCTCAAGAGATTCTCTCCCACTATTGTGAGAACACGGAAAGGCTCCGTAACACGAAGAGTATATATAAAGAGAATCCTACCAATGACTTTCTTGAGGCATTTTTTCGAAATCATGTAGTAAATACCTTGGAGATCATTCTTCGAGAGCGAATGGAGGAGAAGTCATCCCTATCTAAAGAGGAGAATGAATGGCATCCTAACCAATGCCAAATACATATTGAAGAATGTGAGGATTCTAAGGAAGGTCGTGATAATCAAATAAACGACGAATTTATGAGTGACTTTGGGTTTGTTGTTTGGGGAATTATGTTGATTTGGGGTAGCATCGGATGTGCTCTAGCCACAAAATTTGGTGGAGAGGTTGGTGCACATGAGATCTCCAATACCCAAAAAGGGTTTGGGCAGATTCTAAACAGTTAAGGAGATATTGAAATAATTAATATTTTTAATGGAGTCCCTAAGTCTAAACTTAGGGAAAATAAAATATTAATGTGTATTAATATGAAACTGTGTTAGAATGGTCCAAAAGACATGGATCAAGCCAGATCTAATCTTAGCCATTTGTTGTCGCACAGATTGTCACGACAACGCTCAGATCGGGGGCTGTCACTCTGATCCCCGATCTCTCCATTTAAGCCTGTCTCCCGCGGCTAAGGGGGGTAGACCCTATGAGGTGATGAAGACCCACTGTCGACCAGTTGGGTTGGGAGACACGAAGAAACAAGCACTAGATTGATTTTGCTGAATTAATAGACCAGTGCCTTGTGGGATTGATGTTTAAACGATTATTTACTAGATGTTGCAGAGATGTAAACCATGTACAACAATCATTTATCATCAAATAACTTGAACGATGCAAGATATCCAGTAAAACCACAATGTTCTTATAACGATTAAAGCTCAATAACGATATCCGGTGATTAAAAAAAAAATTTGAAAAGATAAATGCTTGATACACAATCACGCAATTATGAACATTAACCAGATATGCAGTTAATCCTCAGATGAACATTGAATCATATTAAACACTAATTCCCACGTCAAAAATTTTAGCCTCAGCATAAAAGATGAAACCTAAGAAATTTCCGAGCCAAGACTGAAATTGGCAAAATATTTCCAAAATATTTTTATGATTTATTTTTTATTATTTTATAATTTTAAAACAAAACCTAAAACAAAAAATCTAAACTAAGACTAAAACTATAAAAATCAAAACTAAGTCTAAGGCCTAAACAAATACTATGAATGAAAAGTTCTAATCTATAATGGCTTTTAATTTTTTTTTTTTTTTAAATGAACCAAACCTTTAAAATAAAACCACACTAAAAAAAAACCTTAACAAAATTTTATGGAATTATATTTAAAAAAAAAAAACAAAGCTAATAAAATCTAATCGCAAACCTAAGTGAGACTAGACAATTTAAAAAAAAATAAAATCAAACTTCATTAACTCCTAACCATATCACAAAGAAGGAAATCAAAAACTAAACTACCGTTGTCTTACCATACCAATCGCATAAAAACCAGACTCGGCCCGTATTGTGTTTTTTACTATCTTGTACAGGTTCAGGTGGCGGAATGTTTGACGGACCTGAGTTTTCCTTCTTGACTGGCCCACAAATGATCTTCTGGCCGTGAATACCAACACTGGATGCGTTGTTACTGCAGTTTGATGGCATTTGAAATGGAACAAACACGCAGAATGAAGCCAACGAACAGCCGGCATCTACGGGAGAAAGATCTGATCTTTGACCAGTCTCAAAGAGCCTCAATCGCTTTTCTAGTTGGACGGGGAATGCTTGACGACGGACAGAGAGAAAATCTGAGCTTTTGCAGGTGGAGAAAAGCGTGAGGGCCCTCGACAACAGGTGGAGATACGCTTGCGGATCAAACGAGGATGGAGCCGACGCTATGCAAGTAGGGCAGCGCGTAAGGGAGTAAGTAATGAAATCTGCGTGGAAGGCTTTGGACAAACGAAGGTGTCTCACATTGACAGGGAAAACTGAGGCAGCATGATACTGCAAGGTCAACAGAGGTGTGCGAAACAGCAGCTGCATTCAAGGAAACTGAGAATCAGGTATAAACTGCGTGGGGAAGAAATGCTGATGGAGGCTACGAGCAGCAGTGGTTTGAAAAAGATACGTAAAATCATGCATGGAGATAGATCAAGCTACGTGTATAGCATCCAACAGACGAGTGCCTGAGATAATACGATGAGAAGCTGCCTTTGCTGTGTGGGAGGTGCATTTGTTTGCTGACAGCTTGATACAAACTTGATTGTGAGGAGGACAAGAGGCTGCGCAGAGGTAAAACAACCTGCTCAATTAACAAAAAATTCGTTCTTCCTGCAAATAACCCTTGAGCATTCCAATAATTTCAAAGATCTGCCAAATCCCTTCAGAGAAAAAAAATAAAAATGATGAGGGTTTTCCCTGCCAGAAATCCTGAAAAACAAAAGCAAACAGAAACAAATGAAACTCTAAATCAGCCTAAAATTAACAATTTGCCGACTCTCAAACAACCAGATCTTATCGGTAATCATCAGTAATATTATCAGGAAAAAGTTTTAGATTTTACTATGAAGAACTTCAGAAAATCTCTCATGCAAATTAGAAAAAATAAACTGAATGATAGACCCAGGATCAAAACCAGCTGGGCTCAGCAAGAAAAATGCTTGCGGGAGTTGGCTGGTTCAGCCGAGAACTTCCCCAAACACCCGCTAATCTTCTTTAATAAGGGTTTCCTGCACAACTCACTTCAACCATCAGTAAAGAGAGAGAAAATAATACTAGATCTCAAAAAGCAATGGAGATACCTGCCATTACTCCAGAAACCCTAATACCATTCAAACCCTAGTAAGTGAACAAGATACCTGTGCTCAACAATACTCTATAATAAGCTGTTATTAATGGCTGAAAATTAAAATATGCAGAAAATAAATTAGCTCACAGCACTTCCAGAGAGTAACACCAGCGAGATTTGAACCCCAAAGTCTTCTTTTATTAACCAGAAACAGATTGCAAGAGAGCTTCTTCAGCACTAGACTCACAGATCGAATCCTCTCAAATGACCCCTAG
The DNA here is from genome assembly GCA_031772625.1 of Pinus tabuliformis. Taxonomy (NCBI): domain Eukaryota; kingdom Viridiplantae; phylum Streptophyta; class Pinopsida; order Pinales; family Pinaceae; genus Pinus; species Pinus tabuliformis. The sequence goes on from CM062804.1 coordinate 110,071,285, forward strand.
CACCCTATTTAAAAGAAAAGATCCCAACGGCTAGTTTGAGTGATCCATGTCGAAATGATCTCGACCGTTGATGAGGATCAAGACATCTCTTAATCTCATCCGTCGAATTTGTTAATTCATTAAAAATGAAATTCTGCATTTATTTACTCAAAAATATTATTATTTTATTATTTTTAGGGTTTTGCTTTATTTTATTATTGTTATTTATTATTATTATTATTTATTTATTTATATTTATATTTTTTTATTTTTTATATTATTATTATTATTATTATTATTATTATTATTTTTATATATATATATATATATATTTTTTTTTTTTTTTTGTGAATGGATCCTCGAACTTAGCCTTTGGAAAAATCATCTAGGACCTAGGACTTAGGACTCATGAGGGGATTAAAACATTTTCTAACCCTCAAGACACTTTACATCATGACTTTTACAACTTTACATCTCAAGGGGAAAACCCATTTGACATAGACCCTCATAAACCACCCAGTTTTGCGACACAACTATAATCTAGCAGATTAACACACTAGGATTCTCCTAAGATTCTAATGACAAAATCCATCCCGGCTTTGGGGTTAGGCTGAAGGAAAACTCTGCCGATCATGGATTGGTGAGATGAAAAACCTTCCGAAACGTAGATTATCACTTAGAAAATTAGGTCCACCTAGGCAATTTACAGACATGACTCATATTTGCTAAGATTATTTACAAATTATACATGCAGACTGGTTTTACAACATAAATTGATCAAGCTGTCGATGACTGCAGAATGGCACGGACATGTCGATCGAGCGCTACCCCTTTTTTGCAAAGAAAAGGGGGTGTACTGCTATAGGTAGTTGACCGGTAGTGGTCAACATCGTCGATTAGGGACTTAACCTGAACCTTTGATTTGTCAATGAGAAAAGTATAAGAGGAGGCTTGAGGGTCACTTGGAGAACATACTGAGGGAGACTAGTCAGTGCAATTTTTGGAGCGGGGTTTGCTGAGAAATTGAACCAGTGGTCTGGAGAGTAGTCAAGAGGCAGCAAGTACGGAACAAAGAGACGGGAGATCAGCGTAGAGGCAGAAGAGGCAGACGCAGGGCCAGAGGAAGCCACATAGAGGCAACAGAGACTACGCAGAGCCAGCAAGGCATGCGTCATACACACAGAGGGTGCAGGAGTGACGCAAAAGGCTAGAGAGGTTGCGCAGAGCCTCAGTAGGCTGACGCAAAGGTCAATGGGGTCTACGCTGGGTTCAGAAGAAGTGCTGGAAATTTGTCTATCTGTGGGTAAGCCAGTTTGGCACCCTATTGTACTAGAAAATTGCTGAATAATAAAATCCTCCTTGCTGCACCGGTTTTCCCACATTAGGTTCTCCGGGTACATTAGTCCGAAATAACTGTGTCAATGTGTGCATATGTTTGTTTCTGTATTACGATGTGATATCTGCAGTAGTATTTTTTTTAATGTTTGTTGAAATAGTTTCATGAATAACTTATGATGAAATAAGTAGGAAAAGTAAAGCAGTTGCTGCAGTGATAAAATTTTCACATGGTATCAGAGCAAGTAATCAAAGACAGAAAGGGAAAATCAGTTATGGGTCGAGACCACGATGCAGAGGCATCCACCTTAGGGGACTCATGCAGATTTTCAGAAGATTGCACAAGAGAGAGATTTCGATTTCTCTATGTTGGCTTCCAGGTTGGAAGAAGAAGTGGCGTGCATGACTAGTGTTGCATCATCAGAAGTATGGTATATAGACAGTGGAGCCTTGTGGCATATGACGAGAATCAGGGAGTGTTTGTCAGAATATCGAGAAGAGAAGATGAACTTTCAGATCACCATGGGGAACAAGGCAACATGTACTCTAGTGGGAAAGGGTACCATAGTTTTTCAGATAGAATCGGGAGAGCGGTTCCGTGCCACAAATGTGCTGCATGTACCAGGATTGGGGATGAACTTACTTTCCGTGTCACAACGACAAGGCAAGGGCTATGACGTCTACTTCATCAAGGAAAAGGTATACATCAAACACCCGAGCTGGAAAAAGAAAGTGCAGATGGGGATCAAAAGTAATTGGTTGTATAGATTTCAACTAGAATCTCCAATGACATTAATAGGTAGTCATGGGGACAAGGACTTGAACGAACTATGGCACAGAAGGATGGGTCACTTGCACCATGGAGCTCTGAGGATTCTCAGAAGCACTGTAACAGGAGTTCCGGATCTGAGTACGGAACAAGATGATGTATGCTGGGGATGCGCTCTAGGAAAGTATGCCGAGGTGGCATTACCTAGGAGCAAACACAGGGCGAAGAGTGTACTAGGATTGATACACTCAGATATCTGCGGACCTATGTCCGTCAAAGTTATCAGCGGCGCCGAGTATTTCGTTACCTTCATTGATGACCACTCGAGAAAAACTTGGATTTATTTTCTGAAAACCAAGGATGAGGTTTTCTGTCGATTCAAGGAGTTCAAGGCTTTAGTGGAGAATCTGACTCGTAAGAAAATAAAAGTCTTGCGCTCAGATAATGGTGGAGAGTATGTCAATAAGGACTTCACTGATTATTGTGCTAAGGAGGGCATCAAAAGAGAGTGGACAACTCCCTACAATCCGGAGCAGAATGGGGTGGTAGAAAGGAAAAACAAGACTATTGTAGAAGCAACTAGGGCCATGCTGTATGATCAGGATATGCCAAAATTCCTGTGGGCGGAAGCATGCAACACAACTGTCTACGTTCAGAACAGGACTCCTCATCAGGCATTGGGCAAGATTACTCCAGAGAAAGTCTTCACTAGGAAGATGCCTGAAGTCAGTCATTTCAGGATATTTGGGAGTTTAGCATATTGCCGCATACCCGAAGAAAAGAGGAAGAAGCTGGATCAGACTACAGAAAAGGGGTATCTGGTGGGATATAGTGAGAATGCTAAGGCATACAGAATCTATCTTCCAGGGAGCAGGAAGGTAGTAGTACGATAAGATGTAAAGTTCATGGAGGATAGAGCTTTCAAAAGATCTCGCGAAATGCCTTCCAAGGAGCAGTCGAAAGAGGATCTGTTGGTCATGCCTCTTCAACCAACGGAAGTGAAGAATTCTTCCTCAGGCCAGGAAGATTCTCAGGATGAGGAGGAGGAAAGAACAAAAGCACTTGCTGGCAGGGGAAGAACCAGCAGGGAACTTCGTCAGATTCTACGTGATGTAGAGAACTTCATCGGAGAGCCAAGGAACAGTAAGAGGGAGCAAAAACAGTGAGACAAGTATCAGGTATTAGTAACTTAGGATGGGGAGCCTGCCAGTTTCAAGGAGGCAACTCAACATCAGGTCTGGCTAGATGCAATGGTGGAGGAGTATAACTCCATAATTGTGAACGATGTCTGGGAGGTGGTGTTAAGGCCTCAAGACAGATCTGTGGTAGTTTCAGGATGGATCTACAAGATCAAATATTCTGCGGATGACAGTGTTGAAAAATACAAGGCTAGGTTTGTGGCTAAGGGTTATGCTCAAAAGGAAGGGATTGACTATGAGGAAACCTTCACCCCGGTAGCCAAGTATACATCTATTAGGACCGTGATATCTCTTGCAGCCTAGATGGGATGGGAGATCCATCAGGTGGATGTCAAGACGACATTTCTGAACGGAGTAATAGAAGAAGAGGTATACATTGAACAACCAGAGGGCTTTGAAACTCATGAGAAGAAGTCTCATGTATGCACTCTGACAAAATCCTTGTATGGGCTGAAGCAGGCACCGACAGCATGGGGTGGTCGAATAGATGACTACTTGTAGAAGATGGGGTTTGTCAAGAGTGACGCGGATCCGAATCTCTACTATCTGGTTGTAGAGAATGAGCCACTTATCTTAGTATTATATGTGGATGATCTCTTCCTGACAGGATCATCCAGACTCATTGAGGACTGCAGGAAGAATCTAGCCACAGAGTTCGATATAAAGGATCTGGGACGAATGCACTACTTCCTAGGGTTGGAAGTTTTGGAACAGAAAGGAAAAATCTTCCTTGGGCAAGGGAGGTATACTACAGAAATCCTGAAAAGGTTTGGGATGGGAGACTGTAGACCTATGGCTATGCCAATGATCACCAACTGGAAGAAGATTGATGCATCAGAAGACAAGGATGTCGATCCCACCCTATATCGACAGCTCATAGGGTCCCTGATGTATCTAGTGAATCCTAGGCCACATATTTGCTACGCTGTCAACACCCTCAGTAAGTTCATGGTGGAACCAAAGAGGGCACACTAGGCAGTAGCCAAACACGTTCTCTAGTATTTATAGGGAACAATTGATTATGGGCTCTTATACACCAAGGGGAAGGATATCAGTTTGAGTGGATTCACTGATGCAGATTGGGCAGGAAGTTTAGTGGATCGGAAAAGTCCCTCTGGGTATTGTTTCAACATTGGATCATGAATGACCTCTTGGTGCAGTAGGAAACAAAAGTCCGTGGCTCTGAGCTCGTCTGAGGCATAATATATAGTAGCAAGCACAACTTCGTGTGAGACCATATGGCTTAGAAAACTGCTGGTAAACCTATTAAGAAGAAATATGGAAGCGACCAGGATCATGTGTGATAATCAAAGTTGCATCAAACTCTCTGAGAATCCAGTATTCCGTGATAGGTCTAAGCATATTGATATCCAGTGTCACTTTGTCAGAGACTGTGTCCAACGAGGAGCTGTACAGTTGAGCTACACTCCTACAGGAGAACAAGTGGCAGATATCCTCACCAAGGCCCTTGGAAAGTCAAAATTTGACTACTTCAGGGAAAAGATGGGGATGGTAAAGAACCCCTTTCAGAAGTAGTGTGTTAACAACACGAATGAAGAGGGAGTTGCATTGCAAATGCAGTGTTGGGAGAAAGGACCAACATCAACATAGGTGCAGAGGGAGTTGCAGTGTGGATGCAGTGTTGGGAGAAAGGATCAGCAGCAACACGGATGCAGAGGGAGTTATCGTACAAATGCAACAGTGGCAGTAGCAGAGTCATGGGTAGCAGTACAGGATGCAGCAGTGCAGAGGATGTTGGGCAAGGAGGCTTAACATCAGCATAGGGACCGATGCCAGATGATTAGGGTAATACTCGGTGAGGAGTATTACTAGAGCACAACCCTCGCTAAGAGGGAGTGTTGATTTGGGCTAGCATTGGATGTGCTCTAGCAACGAAATTTGGTGGAGAGATTGGGGCACATGAGATCTCCAATACCCATAAAGGGTTTGGGTAGATTCTAAAAAGTTCAAGAGATATTAAAATAATTAATATTTTTAATGGAGTCCCTAAGCCTAAACTTAGGGAAAATAAAATATTAATGTGTATTAATATGAAACTGTGTTAGAATGGTCCAAAAGACATGGATTAAGCCAGATCTAATCTTAGCCGTTGATTAGGGACTTAATCTCGGCCGTTGATTTGTCAACGAGAAAAGTATAAGAGGAGGCTTGAGGGTCGCTTGGAGAACATACTGAGGGAGACCAGTCAGTTCAATTTCTGGAGCCGGGTTTGCTGAGAAATTGAGCCAGTGGTTTGGAGAGTAGTCAGGAGGCAGCAAGTATGGAACAGAGAGACTGGTGATCAGCGCAGAGGCAGAAGAGGCAGACGCAGGGCCAAAGGAAGCCACGCAGAGGCAGCAGAGACTGCGTAGAGCCAACAAGGCCTGCATCATACACAAAGAGGCTGCAGGAGTGACGCAGAAGGCTAGAGAGGCTGCATAGAGCCTTAGTAGGCTGACACAGAGGGTTTCAGGCTGACACAAAGGGTTTCATGCTAACGCAGAGGTCAGTAGGGTCTACGTTGGTTTCAGAAGAAGTGCTGGAACTTTGTCTATTTGTGGGTAAGCCAGTTTGGCACCCTGTTGTACTAGAAAATTGCTGAATATTAAAATCCTCCCTTGCTGCACTGGTTTTCCCACATTGGGTTTTTCCTGGGACATTAGTCCAAAATAACTGTGTCAACGTGTGCATATGTTTGTTTCTGTATTATGGTGTGATATTTGCAACAATATTTATTTTAATGTTTGTTGAAGTAATTTCATGAATAACTTATGATGAAATAAGTAGGAAATGTAAATTAGTTGCTGCAGTGATAGAATTTTCACAAATTAGGTATGATTATAGAAATGAAGACCCCATGGTTCCTCAAGTCGATAAGAATCAGCTCGCGGAAAAAGAAAATGCTCCGCCCCTTTCGAATAACAATGTTGGTCATTATGAAGCTCTTCCTAGTGATAGAATTTTCACAAATTAGGTATGATTATAGAAATGAAGACCCCATGGTTCCTCAAGTCGATAAGAATCAACTCGCAGAAAAAGAAAATGCTCCGCCCCTTTCGAATAACAATGATGGTCATTATGAAGCTCTTCCTAGTGATTGGAAAAGTATTTTCTTTATGTTCCAAGATGATTCAATCAAAGAAGAGCCTTCCAAGATTATGGGAAATTATGATGACTCTAATATAGAACAAATTGAGGAAGATGCTTCCCTAAGCCATGCCACCGATAAAGGGTTTTTCTCCATATTTGAGTATTCTACCCCTACCCTGGAAATAGATGTTTGTGATTATGCTCATTCCCCTAGTTTTGATGAAGAGCTAATTTCCCCTATGAAGAACCAGGAATCAAGGTTTTTCCCCAGGTACGATGATGTGAAAATTTCTAACATGAAATTCTACTGCAGTAAATGATTTACTTCTCTTACTTATTTTCCACAATAATTTATTTACGAAACCCTTCAGTAAACATTAAAATAAATTCTACTGCAGTTATCACATAATAGCATAGAGAAAAATAATAGTGATATACAAGCACAAGAATCAATCATATCAACACAATTATTTTTGGACAATTGTCCCCGGAAAAACCCAACACGAGAAAACCGGTGCAGCAGATGAGGGTTTATTTATTAATCTTCAACAACAATCTCTTTACAAGGAACGATTCTACAAAATACTGAGACACTTCTGAGAGAAACACCTAAGAAAAATTTTATCCTCCTCCTGGAGAAGTTTTGACACCCTGGAGACCCTCTTCCTTCTGCTACGTCACTTCTGCGTCAGCCTGCTTGAGCACTGCATCTGCAGTTGCACTGTCTCTCTGATCTTCCCTTTGTGTTGTCCCTTAGATGCTCTGCATCACCTCTTCCTCAGTCTCTGACTGATGTTGATAGCCTCCTCTTCCTTCACCCTGCTACTCTCCCTCTGAAATCGAACTTTTTCTCCATGAGAAACGATTTCCCTCGGGTTACTGAGTATTTTCCCAGTGTGTCTCCAAATGACTCTCAATTCTTCTCTTATACTTTTCCTGTTGATGAATCAATGACCGAGATTAAGTCCCTAATCAACGAATAAGATTAAAACAGACTTGATCCTCGTCTCTTAGAAGTTTCTCACTCATATCTTTATTAATACCCATTAATATTTTTATTTTCCTAAGTTTAGACTTAGGAACCCCATTAAAAATTCTAATTATTTTAATAACTCATCATCCAGGTGGAATTTCTCCAAACTGTTGATTTTGGGTAGGATCGGATGTGCTCTAGCCAGGAAATTTAGTGAAGAAGCTAAGGCACATGAGATCTCCAAGGCCCAGAAATCGTTTGGAGAAATGCCACTCGAATGAAGAGATATTAAATAATTAATATTTTTAATGAGTTCCTTGGTTTAAACTTAGGAAAATTAAAATATTAATGTGTATTAATATAATATGGGTGAGAAAGTTCTAAGTGACGAGGATCAAGCCAATTCTAATCTTAGCTGTTGCTTAGGGACTTAATCCCGACCGTTGAAGACTCAATAGGAAAAGTATAAGAGGAGGCTTGAGGGTCAATTGGAGACACACCAAGAGAGATCTGTCAGTTCGATTTTCTGGGGCGAGGTTTGCTGAGGAAATCGAGTAAGTGATCAATTGCAGTGAGGGGCAGTTTGGTAGGAGGCTAAAGAATACATAGCAGAGAGGCAGTGCAATGTCTGGAGAGACAACGTAGGCCCTAGAAAGACTAATGAAGAGGCCATAGAGGCTGACACTGGGCAGCGCAGAAGTTGTAGAGGTTGACGTTGGGCCTCAGAGGCAGCGCTGAGGAGATTCTCTGGGGCAAACTGGGAGTAGACCGACAGACTCTGAGCTGGGAGAGGGTGACGCAATTCCAAAGCAGTGCTTGGAGCAGCTTTCGTTGTCCAGCAAAAGGAACAACCAGAGTCACTGTGGGGTTTGATCATCTGGTTGCTGATTTGCCGGAATATCTGCCTCCGGATAGAGGTACTACTGCCAAGGATATTCTCTATTGGGTGAGCCATTTCTGGCACCCTAGTTGTATTCAAGAAATCTGCTTAATAATACTAACCCTCTATATGTTGCACCAGTTTTCCCGAATTGGGTTTTTCCGGGGACGATTGTCCAAAAATAACAGTGTCCCTTGTGTTATTGTCTCAGTTTATTTCGGTTCATGATCTGTATGTATGTGTAGGCTGCAGTAGTGTTTACATCGATGTTTATGTAATTAAATATCTTGTTAATGCAAATAACAAGTAGGAGATGCTAAACCAATAATTGCAGTAGGGGTTTCTTTTGTGTTAGATTTAGGAATTTTCACATGGTATCAGAGCGATTGCAAATCATATGCGACTGAAGACACCAGTCGAGAAATCTGAGAATTTGCCGCAGAGAAGCAACTGTCCCGAGAGACAACATTGTTCCAGATCCGGAGAGGCAGAAAGAGTGACACAGTACAGAGAGGTGACGCAGAGGCTCACGCAGTGCCTGTGTCAGCATTTTGAGTCGGGAGAGGGAGACGCAGTAGCTGGGAGGATCCCACGCAGTAGCTGCATCAACGATCAAGGCCAGCGTAGAGGCAGAGGAGGGCAGATCAGGCTCACGCAGAGCCATGTCATCTTTCTGAGCCAGGAAGGATTGACGCAGTTGGTCAGGAGGCGCAGATTCAGCCCCCAAAGAGATTACGCAAAGAATGAAGGGCTCAAATTCTTCGAGTTGTCGGGGCTAAGGGAGCTGTGCAGATTTTGATTTGAGGAGCTGTTGGGACGTTGTTTCTGTTGGTGCAGAACATTGTCTAAGGAGACTGAACCAACGTAGAGGGAAGCACTACTTAGACAGATTTCTAGCCAAGAAATCTAGATCCGAGTTGCAGCGGCAGAGGAGGATTGGAGAGGAGTGATTTGACAGTTGGCAGGAGGATTTCCAGGAGGGAAGTCAAGACTCAGAGGGAGTCTAAAGAAGAGGAGCAGAGATGGCAGTGAATAGATTGAGGGGTCAGGATAGATTGGACGGGGCTTCCAATTTTTTCATCTAGAAGGCCAAGATCCTGGCAATCCTGGATAAACATCGCATCAAGGACCATGCCTTGAGAGTAGTAACTGTCCCAGTTGACCCTGCTGCAAATGAGAAGTATGAGGAGGCCCAGGCGAAGGCGAAATGCATGATCCTAGACGAGGTGAAGGATCATGTCATACCACATATTGCTGAGAAGAACACAACAAGGGAAATGTGGGAGAACCTGACCACCTTATACCAGGGCTCTTCCGTGCAGCAGAAAATGTTATTGGACAATCAGCTGAGGTCATATCAGATGCAGAAAGCAGAGGAGATAGATCCCTTCCTCCTCAGGTTGGAAGGGATTCGCGACCAACTTACTTTTGTGTGGTCTACACCGAATCCAGAGTTCATGGTCAGGATTGCCCTGAATGCAGTCTCCGAGAAGTGGGAGACGTTTGTCCAAGGCATTTTGGGTAGAGCAACTCTCCCCAATTGGGAGGAGATGTGGGTAGCTCTTCGACTGGAAGAGCTCAGGAGATTGACCAAGGTGGGGAGTAGCAGTAAGGGAGTTCGAATCAAGGAGGAGGTGGAGGATGCAGCTCTCGCATCTACGGGACAACAGGGGCTATAGAAGAGGAAGAAGGACATCTTTAAGGTCAAGTGCTTCAACTCTGGGGAGCTGGGACATTATGCCTCTTAGTGCCCCATGAAGAAAGGCAAGGGAGAAGCTTTTGACTCAAAGGCTGCTCCAGAAAAGACAGAGAAGGATGTCGAGACTGATGACGATTGTGCCATGAGTGCTCATGTGCCTCTAGAGAAGAGCTGGGGAGATATGGAGCTGTAGTTGGGAGGAACAGAGACGGGCAGGATCTTTGAGGTGCCCAAACTCTTGGATTACATACGACTACGGGAGCCCTTAACGACAGTAGCATGATGACAGGAGTCGGATGGAGCAAGGTGTGATGGAGCGACAAGGTAGTGCTAGAGTGCAACGGTCTATAACAGCGTAGTGGAGGTTGCAACAGTGCTAGAGGCACAGAAGAGGTTGCAGTAGTGCAGTGGCAGCATAGGGAGCACAGGATAGCAACAAAGGTAGCTTCAACATCACGAGTCTTCCAGACTAACAAGGATGTCAGTGTTTGGGTGAAGTCAGTTACTTACTTCCCGGTAACTAAGTTGTAGTGCAACAGTTAGCAGTGGCAGTGCTATGGGCAGCATGATGCATCATTTTGAGAGGGAGCTGCAGTACAAATATAGCAGTGGCAGTGGCAGTGTCATGGGCAGCAGTACAAGAAGAAGCAGTGCAGTGGATGTGGGGCAACAGGCCAAGCATCAGCACAGAGGACCGAAGCAGAGGATCAGTGTGATGCTTCTATGGTGAAGCATTGCTAGAGCACATTCCTCAATAGGAAATGTATAAGAGGAGGCTTGAGGGTCAATTGGAGACACACCAAGAGAGATCAGTCATTTCGATTTTCTGGGTCGAGGTTTGCTGAGGAAATCGAGAATGTGATTAGTTGTAGTGAGGGGCAGTTCAGCAGGAGGCCGAAGAATACATAGCTGAGAGGCAGTGCAGTCTTGGGAGACACAGCGCAAGCCCTAGAAACGCTGACGAAAAGGCCGTAGAGGCTGACACTGGGCAACACAGAAGTTGTAGAGGTTGATGCTGGCCCTCAGAGGCAGCACTGAGGAGATTCTGTGGGGCAGACTGGGAGCATATTACTCTGTGCCGGGAGAGGGTGACACAGTTCCTGAAGGGTGATGCAGTTCCAGAGCAGTGCTTGGAGTAGCTTTCGCTGTCCAGCACAAGGAACAACCAGAGTCACCATGGGGTTTGATCATCTGGTTGTTGATTTGCCGAAATATTTGTCTCTGGATAAAGGTACTATTGCCGAGGATATTCTTTGTTGGGTGAGCCATTTCTGGCACCCTAGTTGTATTCAAGAAATATGCTTAATGATACAAACCCTCTATATGCTGCACTGGTTTTCCCGAATTGGGTTTTTCGGGGACGATTTTCCAAAAATAACGGTGTCCCTTGTGTTATTGCCTTAGTTTATTTCAGTTCATGATCTGTATGTATGTGTAGGCTGCAGTATTGTTTACATCGATGTTATGTAATTAAATATCTTGTTAATGCAAATAACAAGTAGGAGATGTTAAACCAACAATTGCAGTAGGGGTTTTTGATGTGTAGATTCAGAAATTTTCAGACAAACGATTTCTGGGTCTTGGAGATCTTATGAATTCCAACCCCTCCACAAAATTGCGGAGCTAGATCACATCCGATGCTACCCAAAATCAACAGATGATAAGTCCACTTCTTGTTTTCCCAACGACCAAAATAGTATCGTCCTTAAATATGTCTGAGTCTTTCACACCCTAAGGATGATAGTTCTGAGATAGCTCTTCATCAAAGATTCATGTACTTGATCATTGACAGTTCTATCTCCTAGTTAGAAGACCAAATTCAATCTTCTTGACTGATGTCTTTCACTTTTTCTAGGGTTCCTTTCTCTATAATATGGGTTTCCTGTTTTCCCTCCTTCAGCCCCCATAACTCCTCACATCATTACTCCCATTTATATTGTCAAGTCCATTGCAAAATTAATCATGGTAGCATGCATTCTTGTGTTGATCAATTGACATGGTGGTTGCATCGGGTCTATGATTATACCTAACACTTGACATTGTATCATATGCATGGTAGAGTAGGGTGCATCGCATGCGGATGAGTGGCCTAGCCACTTTGTTGAATTTAAGGAAGATTATTGATTAAATTAGATTTTTTTTATTTTGAAATCATTGCCTTAATGGAGTCACATATTCTTGCTTCTTATGAATTGAAACCAAATGACCGGATGGACACCCACTGCTTGAATGATTGACTAACCCATATGATATGAAAATCCTAAGACCTATGTGAGACGCAATGATCTTGGTAAATTTTAGTTAAATGCCTAGTCTAAGTGTAACCTTTGTTTAACTATTTTGAAGCTGGGCTTCAAGGTAGGTTGTGGGAAGGAAGCTAACAAGAAGTAGACTAGGGCCTGATTAACGATACCTTTTGTTAGGCTTCTATCACCCAATGCCTCCGGCGCTGCAGAGACTGTGGCTCTGACCACTGCAAGGTCACCGTGTTAACCGCCGAAGAGTTACTGAGACCCCTCAAGCTAGATAAGATGGGTTGACCTATATCTCTATCAACCTAGCTTATGCTAGAAGGTAGTTTATTAATGCAAATCTAGATCTAGAATGCTTGTGCAAGAGATTATGAGTGAGATTTATCTTGAGTTAAGATTTCCTTAAGTTGTTTAAGTACTTTGACTAGAAACCTTTTAATGGCATTTAACAATAGCGAATTACAATCTTAAATAAAATAAAATGCTTATAGATACAAGTGCAAATTTCAACAATATATCAAGATACCAAGATAACCAAGATGCCAAATGCTAACAATAGTCAATCAAGATGCTATTCACAAATTTATGACAGTTTATATCAACACTACTACAGAGAATTCATATTTACCAATGTATAACAGCAGTGCATAAACCACTCCAAATAATGAAATTACTCAACACATTGAAGCATAAAATTTCCAGTTCAACCAGCAATGTAAATTAGCACACTTTATGATGGAGTATTCAACAATATTTCAGATCCGATTTTAAGATTACAGCAGTAAGTGAAGACAGATCAGCAAGATAAAAACTTCCCAAACTAGATATCCAATATGCCCAAAAATAGCAATGAAGATCCTATAGGGTGTTGTTTTGACTTTTATCATTTACTTTTAATCATATATATTTCATGTCTAATTTTAAATCATATTTGCAGATAGCCTTACCTGTACATCAATCATTTTGTTGGTACAATGCAAGCGATGGCAACACCAACTCAGGACAGAATGGGGTAAGTTGTACTTTAAGGACTCACTTCAATGTACTAGAAATAATGTAATATTCATAAAAGCTAACAGGTACACCTGAACTAGCAATGTAGATTTCTGTTGGTGGCTAAACAGTTCCTCTCTTTGCTCCCACCTTTGTATCTGCTTTTAGTCAACGTTTCAAGTATCCTCATATTATCTCTAGTTATAATATGTCAAATTAATTTCTCAGTGTTTAGTGATCATGGAAATAATTTGTAGTGAACTATGTGTACAAATGTGCATCTTCTCTGAGTGCATCAACTGTAGTGGATTCTTCATCATTCCTTGTCGATGATTTCTCATGAACTTCATGGTTCATTGCTCAGTTTTCTGCTTCCTTATCTGATGTGGTGGATAAGACCTTCATCTTATTCCCATGTTTGGGCTGCAATCTCTCGATGAATCATCTTTTCAGCAATCCATTTGTTATTTAATATCTTCATATTTGTCTTTCTGAAAATGTCTTTCAATTTGGTACTGTATAAATAGTTGCCTTGCCCGTTCTTCTTCCTCAAGTTGGATATTTGGTCCACAAAATTTGTTGTTGTCAGATAACAATTTTTTTTTTTTTTTTTTTTTGAAACTCAATTCTTTTTCGCTAATTAAGGAAATAATTTGCAGGGAACATTTTAGATGAATTTTGTGCGATGTCCATAAGCAGGGAACATTTCGCATGAATTTTATGCAATTTCCATGAGCATTGTAGGGAAATCCTCACCCAATACACCCCCTTATTTGCTTGCCCACAATCTAGATTGTCTCGCAAGTGTTGTAATACCTCATGGGGTCTTCACTTCCAAACCTAGTTGCATAGGAACTGCTGCTGCCATCTAACTCATTCACGCAGTTCTGCCATTTTTAGGACCTTGGGAATTGGTACAAAACGTACCCAATTGGCTGGGAACAGTTCTGGAACTTGGGAGCTTTTTGGGAGCTTCAGAGTGAAGGTAATGGAAGCTTGGGAATGTTTTAGATATAGTTTCCAGTATAGGGGGTTTGTAGAAACTCCCTGTTTGACAGGAAACTCCCATAAGCTCTCAAGCTGGTGGGCCCAAAATTGCTGCATCCTTGACATGTTTTCTCATTGTTTTTGAAAATTGAGTCCCGAATTTGAAAAATTATTGAAACAGAAATGCAAAAATGACCTGCAAACTGAGTCCTGAATTTGAAAAAATTTCAAATCTAAATGGCTTAGGGAAAATCAATGCCTTGTCTGTGGAGACAAATGGTAAATGATGTAAAACAAAATTGTGCTAAAAATGTACTGTCCTACTCTGAAGAGGTGAACCAGAGGGAGGACAAGGGGGTTTTAGTTTATTCTTTAAGGATAATGCAGAACCAGATCCCAATTTTAGTTGTGGTAGTGCAGGCTTTACAATAGCATGATTCCCAAAAAATATCCATGGAAACCCCTTCCCCTTGAGGGCCTGAATGTTGATGTTTGTAGCTCAGGCAGGTACTTCTGCACAGGCCTAAGTGTCTGGGTGTGTGGAAGTCACCTAATTGACCCTTAGCCTTAGTAATTACTTTAAGTATTAAAGTAATTGCCTTTTGTAAGATAATGTGAGTTAATCTAATGTAATGCAAAGGTTATTTACATTTGTGAGATCTATGGTTAATTAATGAGATCTATGTGTTGATATTTATTAAATGATTCTCTCTACCAACTTACCAAGAGGGAAGCCAACCCTTACTATCAACTTTAATGACTGGACTTGCAGACTTCTGGTGCTTATATCTTTCGTCCAAACAGTACCAGGTGCTTTCCTGTTGGGGCTTCCAGAAAACAGGTTTGTGAAAACTTTCCTGTATTGCTACATCTGAAGCATTTAAGCAGCAGAAAAGTTGCATTATGTACAACTACATGCATCAGGAGGATGGATTATGTGTATACCTTCTTATCCAATAAAATATGCACAATCAGATATTAATAAAACTAAATTTCAAATCTTTAGCAGATGCAAAGGAAATTTGACCTTTTCAATTGAGTAATTTTAAGGCATGATGCTCACATTCTTAATTTTTAGTGCTTATCTAATGAGCAATGATTTCTAGTGACACTTCTCTGTGGGCAGGTTACACAGTCAGTTATAAAGGGAGAAATAGTGAGTGAAGTATATCAACAATTTTCCCCATGGGTGTCACAGGTTTGTTTGCGGAACTGCATATCATTTAGCTTTATGTCGAGTCCTTCATTTGCATGCAATAGTGCTCGATTATGAAAGAACGGAAAAGATTAATCCAACAAGAATTTCTCAATAGTAGGTAGCAGTAATCTTCTTTAATGGATTCTGTTGTTGCCAATATAATAGATCATAGAATGGATGTTATGCATATGATGAAAGTCATTGTGGATCCATTATGATGTTTGTAAAGTTTGGGACACTGTGATTATGGAAAATTTCTTTATTTGGTCTTGCTCCTTTTAGCTAGATCTACTTTCATTGGAAGTGTTCAATAACTGAAAGTATAACCACTGTGGGAAAAGGAAATAGCAATTTCCAGTGCTTTATTTATGAAAACTACTACTATTGGCCTTTCCTAAATGAAAATGTCAAATGCATTTCTTTCTATGAAGTACAATATGCAAGCATTTGTGCTTTTTTTTTTAAATTGCATATTATATCACAATAAAAGCATCTACTTCACATCAAGTATTACATCTGAGGGTTAATGGCTCTCTATATACACAATTTTGTGTTTTTTAGTGTGTTTGGCTGTAGAAATGATTATATGGCATCTACTTTTGATGTGGCTTAGATGGACTTTGAAACTTAATTCACATTAATGATGACCAAAATATATTTAAGTCAGGTTATTTAACCTAGCCTGCCATGTGCAGATCCTCAGTGATGAAACATTTTCCACTAATAGCAAAGATTTTCCATACATGTAAGAGGTCCGATTTATCAAGTAGCTTATCTAAACATTCAATCTAGAAAACCTTAGGAATACATGGTTAACACCAATCCTAAACAGCCATGTATCAATAAGAGCAAATCATTCCATATTAGGCCTACCTTTGAAAGCATCCTACCTCGACTGTATATTTTTTCCTTTATAATTAATCTCAAGACAAGGATTTCTCCACGAGGACCAAATGCAATATTTCCATCCACAATAGTTGACTTTTAACATGGATTTTTTGATTGAGATCATTCTTCATCTTCTTCTCACTTTAAGTGTACAAGACGAGTATGAAATTAACTGTGACTATTACCAATCAGATAGGGATTATTGGAATGAAGAGTGCATACTGATATTTATAATCTGAGGGCATGAGAATATTTGTTGTCAAAGTAAAAATAAAAGTTCAATGCTTAAAGTTTGTCACGTGTTTGAACCTTGACAGTCTATCAGGTCTTTTTTTCCTTAATATTTAAGTCCATGCATGGAGATGTGAACAACTTTAGTTACGATATGGCATTTGGCATTGCAATTTTCCAAATGCTCGAGTATTTATTTGTCCATTCCAATCCTTCCTTGGTGGATAGTTCATCATTTGCATATCGCTTTGCATCCTTTGAACATTGCAGTATTAGGAAGGTCTCTGAAAGGGTTGTGAAAATAAACTGTAGGAAAAAACTTACAAATAAAAATCAAACTGATGGTCAGGTTCTATGCAGGTAGTTAGATTGTACAAGAATGCAGATGATGCTGAAATAGATTTCATGGTACGTTTCGTCTGATATATTTGATTGATCAATTGATATTGTCATGCATGGTGTGGTTCCATTTTCCTCAACTATCTCATTTCCCTTTCTGTCAGTTATAGGACATTGTAGATACTAGAGACTAATGTTTTTATTTTTATTTTTCTGTTATTGTATTTGAGTTGAACTGATGAATTGCTGGTAGAAGTATCCTTTTCTTGTCATTTCTAGGACATTGTAGATACTAGAGACTAATGTTTTTATTTTTATTTTTCTGTTATTGTATTTGAGTTGAACTAATGAATTGCTGGTAGAAGTATCCTTTTATTGTCATTGTTGCAGGAACACTAATTTTGTCTTCTAGATGGAAGCAATTTAGAGAGTGTTCGAGTACAAATAAAAATAGAGGATATTTAAGACGACAATGTATAGAAAATATGCATAAAATTATTTGAAAAAGAGGCATAATCGCACAGTTTACAAACCAGTGTTGCAAACGTTGGCATCAGGATAATATCAACAAGGGTCCGAAAAATGAAAACATCGTAAAAATCGGGAAAAACTAGTAAAATTTGCAAACATAAGAAAAATAAAAAATATTCATTTAAAAAAAAAATTAGCATCTAAGAGCATCCACAACATAAAATAAATGCATTGACACATAAATATGAAAAGGAAACTAATGTTTAAGATGTATAAGATGTCTAGTGCTACATCACACATAACAGTGAATCATGTCCTGAATCCTGAGTCTTGACTCAACCTCAAAATATCAACAAAAAATATAATAAATGTATCTCATATCATGAGTCATATACAATGAAATTAGATATGTAAACCACTAAGTTCTAACTAATGATTTCCTCTGCCCTTTTTATGAGAAAAGTAATGGCTTTTCCTCTAGATGAAGAAGACCCTTGGGTTGGCGTTGGACTTTGATGTTCTCTAGAAGAAGTAGGAGGAGGTAGACTACGTCATCTACTGGTTACCATGGTAGGTGGTGTTACCTGCTCCTCCTCCTTCTCTACCTCTCTTTCCCTTGCAGCTGCTACCTCCTCCTCTAACTAATCATGGGTCAATTCCATGACAGGCCTCTTGGCCTTTATCCTCCATGCAACAGTGGTGTCAATCCCATCCAATGAGATGGCCTCCACGTCAGGTGACTTCTGAAGTTACCTCACTCACAATTGGAGATTGTAGTAGACATAGGCCATGTCGTTAAGGCACTGAGACTCCAACCTATATGAGGGTCATAAATTATAATTTTTAATGAATTCAAAAAATTAATTTGAAAAGTTTTAACTTGTTGCGCTTTTTGGTGTGTATTTTTTCAAATACACTCTAGTTTCACTCGCATCTGGAGGAGCGACATATTTGGATGAGTGCTCGAATGGCAAGCTTTTGGAGATCGTGTACTCTGCCACCATAGCTTTTCCACCACACATTTACAACAAATAAGAGAAACATAAGAAAAAAATTGAAATTTGAAAATTGATGCAAAGTATGAAGAAACAGTGAAATTTGAAACAAACTAAAGCTTACCTAGCGTTTTGGTCTTCCTAGCATGGATAGCTATATCAAAGCTAAATGTGCCACCTGCCATCCTGTATATCTCCATTTCTTTGGAAATTTCTACGCATTCTTTCGGAGATGACACCATCTTATAAACACAAGTAAAGAATCCATCCATCACCTCAACATCAAATCTAAAACCAAAGGAGTAAGAAAATGCGAGGTTGAGGTAGATCCATACAACATGAATGGAACGATGGAGTGTATATGTTCTATCGCTCATCAATCACTCTCCATATCAATTGTTGTTTCTCAAAACCCTCATCCTCCTTATGCTCATAATAGCTACGAATGGATTCTTGGCACCATCCATGGCCTCATACAAGTAGCCCATTGTGGGCTTGTCTCCATCAACTAATTGAAGAACCTTTACCAAAGGTTTAGTAATGGAACACACCTCTTGCACTCCTACCCAAAAGCTCTCCTGATATGAAACTAGCTTGCATGTGGCTTGTCCCTCTAGTTTGTTGCTGAAAGCTAAAGCATGCCAGTCTTATCAAAAAAACATCCTCTTCACATTCCACATAGAATTCAAGAGAGATTTAAGGGATATGAAGCTAGTGGCAAACTGTGTAATAGCAAGACGTACCAACTCCTTGTTATTGGTATATCTTCTCATCAAATGAAGCACAAATGCATGATTATATATAAATTTTGCTATTCTTTTCGATGATTCATCAATATCCTTGACATAACAATTTTTTCCTATATCCTCTAACATCAAGTCAATACAGTGTGCGACACAAGGTGTCCAAAATAGGTTAGGATGCCTCTACATAAACAACCTGCTAGCAACAACATAATTTGTAGCGTTTTCCATTATGACCTGGACAAAAATTTGTGGACCTACCTCCTCAATGAACACATCCAACAATTCACATAATAATCGTGCATTTTTGATATGTGCATGTGCATCAACATATTTCATAAATATTGTCCCGTTGCAACAATTAACCTAGAAGTTAATAAGGGTTCTACCCTTTTGATTAGTCTAACCATCTCACATCACAATACATCCTGTGTGTTCCCATGATGCCTTGAATTCCTCCAATCTAGCAGTGCAATGAACCTTTCATTTTGAAGAGTAGGCCCTCTCAAGTCATCATAGGAAGTGCCTTTGTACCTCGAGCCAACAAAAGCAATAGCTTCAAACACAGCTTGGTAAAATGGATTGTTCTTGGCTAAGTTTCCAGGAAACACGTGTTTGGATACAAGTGTGGGGATGGGTACATCGCCTTTTGAAATAGGGTGCCTGGGTTTGTTGAGGGTATACACTATATTATAGTTTATATAAATTATAATATATATGAAACTTTAATTATGAATTTTCAATTTTGAAATCTTCCAATTTACAACAAGAAAAATAAAACTTTGAATATTCAAATTGAAATTTCAAATTTAATATCAAGCAGACAGTTATGAATCATGATAATAGATACATATTGTGAAAATTTCATCTATCACAACAACTAGAAATTATTTTTCTAATTGTTAATTTATTTAACAATTTATCTGTTGTCTGCTACGACAAATACCAAATAATTCACATTGTGATTTTCACAAATAAATTGCGGAAGAAAATAGCGTTGGAAATTGAGAAAATCTAACACACACACATAAATTTTACCCAGTTATTTTTGGACAAATGTTCCCAGGAAAACCCAATGTGGGAAAAACGGTGAAACTGAGGGTTTTTATTATTGTAGTAGTGAAATTATGAGTACAATCTGGATGCCGAAAACTGGCAGTCCATAGCAAGAAAATATGGCAAAGATATTCCCTAAGCAACCCCGACACTCGCGCGTTCCTGCACTCGCGTTGCCCGCACTCAAGTTGCCCATACTAGGAATAACTCAACCTTTTTCTCCCGTCTCTCCGGATCACTATCCCTACCCCTCACTGAAACTTCGTCCCTCTCTGGCTCGAACTCTACTGTTGCTAGCTCGATTTTCACAAGGAGTTGCTTCTCCAGTGTCACTTCTCCATCACCACATCGATCCCTTCTTATATCTTCCTAGTGGGACTCCAACAACCAAGATTAAATCTTAATCGATGGCTCAGATCGTTTCTTGATCGATTCATATGAGTTTCTATAGAATTCTCACCTTGACTTAATTAATTTTGATTAATTAACCAATTTTCCTAAGTTTAGACTTAGGAAACATTAAAAAATAGGTTAATAATCTAATTAAGCTATCTCTAGGTCGAATTTCCAGAAACGATTTCTGGGTTATGTAGATCTCATGTATTCAAGCCTCTCCACCAAATTTCACGACTAGAACACATTCGACGCTACAAAAACTAACACTCCCTCTTAACGAGAACTATGTTTAGTGTTGCACACCCTGCCACAACACCTTGTTTTTGTACCATCTCCTGTTACGCTGCTGATGTCTATCCATACTTCCCACCAATGTTGATTTGGGGTAGCATCAGATGTGATCTAGCCATGAAAATTGGTGGAGAGGCTAAAGGACATGAGATCTCTAGCACCTAGAAATCGTTTTAGGAAATTCCATCCGGATAAGGAGTTATTAAAATAATTATTATTTTTAATCGGTTCCTAAGTCTAAACTTAGGAAAATAAAAATATTAATGGGTATTAATAAAGATAAGGATGGGAAGCTTCTAAGAGACGAGAATGAAGTCTATTTTAATTTTAGCCGTTGATTAGGGATTTAATCTCGGCCGTTGATTCATCAGAAAGAAAAGTATAAGAGAAGACTTGAGGGTCATTTGGAGACACACCAGCAGATACTCAGTATCCCAAGGAAAATCGATTTTCTCAGAGAGGAAGGAAAATCGATTTTAGAGGGAGAGTTGCAGGGTGGAGGAAGAGGGGGTGACTAGCAGCAGCCAGGAAGATCAGAAAGGGTGACGCAGGGGCTCTGAGAGACAACACAAAGGGAGATGCAGTGGATGACGCAGTGAAGGACAAAGCAACGCAGAGCCAAACAAGATGACGCAAGACTGACGCAGTTGGGAAAGGAAGTCGTCCAGGGTGTCAGGAAGTCGCAGAGAAAAGTCTCAAGTGTTTTCTCCCAGTGTCTATGTAAAATCTTTCTATAAAAGAGATTGTTGCTGAAGATTAATAAAACCCTCCTCTGCTGCACCGGTTTTCCCGCATTGTATTTTTTCGAGGACAATTGTCCAAAAATAACTGTGTTGATGTGTTTGATTCTTGTGCATGTATTTGTTTCTGTATAATGGTGTGATATCTGCAGTAGAATTTATTTTAATATTTACTGAAGGGATTTCGTAAATAATTTATCGAAAATAAGTAGGTAAAATAAATCAGTTACTGCAGTGTTAGAATTTCTATTTAGAAATTTTCACAACCAACCACTGCGCAACTTTGATGCTGCATTCGTGTTTCTGCTGACACTGCCATGCTGCTGCCAACTCTACATCTGCATTGTAGCTCCCTCTCATTTGTTGTTGCTGCAACTGCAACTACTGCAACTGAGAAGCATCCAAAATACTGAACCATTTATGTTTGCTGCATCTGTCTCCTGAGTCTTGACTACTACTAGCATCTGCACTGTCCACTAAAGAATCTGCGTTGCTGCCAACTCTGCGTTGAGTTATCTGCTCTACTGTCAACACTACACTATGGTCATCAGCATCTGACTGGTACTAGTCTGCAGCTGTCACTTTGGTCTCTCGCTGTAACTACTGACATTGATCCATCCTGCTACTGAATACTGTGGGCCCCTGTAGCAAGGTGATGGTCCATGAGGTGTGTTGATTTGGGGTAGTATCAGATGTTCTCTAGCCATGAAAATTGGTGGAGAGGCTAAAGAATGTGAGATCTCCAAGACCCAGAAATGGGTTGGGCAGATTCTAACCAATTTGGGAGATATTAAAATAAATAATATTTTTAATGGAGTTCCTAAGTCTAAACCTAAGAAAAATATAATATTAATGGGTATTAATATAACACCGGGTCAGAAGGTTCCAAAAGTCATGGATCAAGCCAAATCTAATCTTAGTTGTTGATTAGACATGTAATCTTGGTTGTTGAAGGACCAACAGGAAAAGTATAAAAGGAGGCTTGAGGGTCAGTTGGAGAACACACCGAGAGAGATCAAGAACTCGATTTTCTGGGGCAGGCTTTGCTGAGGAAATTGAGTAAGTGATATGAGTTGCAGCTGAGGGGCAGTGAATACATAGCAGAGAGGCAGAGTTAGTACCAGGAGGATCAGCGTAGAAGCCGAGAGAGGTTGACGCTGGGCCACGCAGAGGCAGCCAGAGGCCACGCAAAGGCAACCTGGAGCTGCACAGAGCCAGAGAGGGCCAGCGTGTGGGACATGTTGACCCTGCCGCCTACACCTACCTACAAGTCAGTGAGAAAAGCCTTCAACTCCACAAGGTGTGGTTGGTGGCAGGGAACTCAGAGAAGGGGTTGTTACACTAATCCTGACTCTCTCCGTTTGAGCTATCTCCTAGGTTAGCTAAGGGGGGTGGTCCCTAATGAAAAGTTAAGTTAAAATATGTGAGTTTCTAGGAGAGTGTTATAGTGAAAATGGATTACTTTTAAGGATTTATGAGCAAATCTGAAGTGAACAACTTGAAATAACAATGCCAATCATAATATGATTTAAAAAAACCATAAAACCATTGCCTTATAAGGAATTTGCTCAACAATTTAAAGATATATTTGCTCAAAGTAAAATGCAATGCTCTCAAAAAAGAAAACAAAGTAACCCTGAAATGTAAATAAGAATTGTTAGCACAAGATATGTAAGATACAAAATGCTTTTGAGATAATCAACTTTATAAATCAAAACTTGTGAAACATATCTTGCCAAAACCAAAAAATTAGTAATTAACTTGGAAATGTAACAGAAAGGAAATGCCAAACCAAGACATCAATATGCAATTAGACTTGAAACATGAGAAGAAAACACTTGTTTGAAATGATTACAATACTTGTTTTTGGAATAGACTTTGCATATGAAAACTCAAACCATCAAGAGACAAGTAAAGTAAATGTAATGGAAAGTGCTATTGGTTAATTTTATTAATTAGCTCTACAACAAGATTACAATTTAACTCTTCAATCCTCAGCCCTCACCCTCGCCCAATGATATGGATCTCACAATGAGTAGAGGATCCCTATGATGTCTTCTTCAACCAACTTATGTTGGAGGTAAAATTTCAATGAGGCTTGGAGCCTTCCTACACTAAAATGCCTAGATGAAATGCAAATTGTGTTAATTCCCCAAATTAAAATAATGATACATGCAAATGCTTCAAAGAGATTGATTTGCAATGCTTGAAAATGAAATAGTGTTCAACATAAGTTGCAATTATAACTTCAATTGGAGGAATAAAATTAGCTTACAAGTGTTGCATGTGTTTCATCAATGAATTAAAGTGATACAAGTAATTTGCTTGAAAGTAAAATTTGTTTCAAATAGACAATGACAATAAATTGCTCCAATATTCAAGATAACAATGTAGCGTAAAATTGAAGCATGTATTCAAGTGTTCATGAAACAATTTACGAAGGTAAATGGAAACGAATCAAAGTTTGTTAAGAATATAAAATGCTTGCATGTAAAAGATGAATTGCCCAAAGTAAAGTGTAAGCTTGTAGCTTCAAGCAACAATGAGATAGAGAATGCAAAGTTCAAATGAAATTGTAACAAACTTTAACTTAATGAAATGTGATAGTGAGGTTGTGTTAATTCCCAATTAAAGCATGCATGTAAGTGAATGAAGTATGAAAGCTTAAACCATGCAAATGCCAATCCACCCAAGAGATGCCTCCCTCTAAATGGGGAGATAGGATACCATGGGAGAAATCCCAAGCTCCCACAAGAAAATTAGATCTTTTATTAATATTACAAAGAAAAGAGGGTCCTTCAAAGTCTTCAACTAAACTTCAAGAAGAGTCCTCACAATAATTGTTTGAAACTTGGACATTAGACCTCATTTTTTGAGAAAGTAGTGACAAGATCTCACAAAACTAATGCAAGGGAAACAAGATGTGAGTTTCCTCCAAATGCCCACGGCTTAAAGAGGAAAATGGGCAGCCCTTTAGTGAATTCAACTTGGCCAAAATAAGCCTCAAAAGGGCCCACGACATCCTTGGAAATTGAACCCCCAACACTTGCCGAAAGTTCTGCAAACACTTGTTAGATGTTGCGGAAGTTGCTCTTCAAAATTTGCCACACAAGAGTTAGCAAACAATTCAAACAATATCTGCAAAATAAGTTAAGTATTAATGGAAAAATCAGCAAAATAAAATGTATATTACAATTATCATTTACAAAAGGCTAAGCTACAAAGTGAGAGTAAACTCTTGTCTTTGCTTAGCCATCTTCAAGCTCTTAGATAGCAAATGAAAGAAATGAAGTACAATGCTTTTTTAAAAAAGATTTAAATTTAGAAGTTCTCGGCTTGTGTACAAGCTATGTGTCGAAATCCTTGCAAAACCACTTTGTAAGATAAGGCTATGAAGGTTCAAATAACAAATTAGAGCTCCTTTAAGAATGTATTAAGAGTGGGTTGGTCTCTCCAAAGGCTTCCCCTCATGTTTGATTCTGTAATCCCAACAAGATGTTCCCTCTACAAAACTTCAATTAAGAATTAGTTCCATATATATTTAACAATAAACAATGATAAGAAACTCTAGAGATTTATTTAAAACCAATTAGAGCATTCTATACCTAGAGCATACTTCTAAATCAAATGTCAATGCAAGATAGCTCTACATTAACAAATCTACAAGAGCATATGGAAGCAAATTAGATCAAAGCATGAGTAAAAGGAATTATATCAATGCTCAACAATTCATCACGCTCGAAAAGGAGGAACACCTCATGAATGAAACCCCAAAGTCTTTATTGATATTTCTGAAAGTGTACAAGGCAGCAGCACTTCCGCAAGCACAATAGCTAGTAACAATATGATGCAATGTGAGAGCCCATGGCTCTATTATATAGAGCGTTGGGAGCAAATCCCAATGAAGAATGACAATGACAAATGGCATTGGAGCCAATCCTAATGTAGAAGTGATTAAACAAGTGGCATGAGGTGACAATCCCAAAGAGAAATTCAAATTTGTTGAATGGAGTTCCAATGCCAAGTGTAAAAATCGAATTCTGACAAGTGGACATCATTTTCTTCTTCCCTTATGTGCCAAATCTGAATTTTATGGTGGAATGACAAGTGTATATGGGTGGTAACCCATGTGGGGACAATTTCCCAAAAAAATCTCCACCAAATATTCTTCCAAATCCTCCCAAATGTGCATTAACTTCACAAATTCGAATTTCCAAGCAACTTTTTCATTTAATGCCAAAAATTCAATTTTATTAGAGCACATGTCCTTTCCTTGATTTTAGGAGTCCACATCACCTTGGGACTTCACTTTAACTCGTCCATAATTTTCCACCTCATTTCCACAAGATTTAGCATGTGTGGATATTTATTTTTCTCCATTTATTTAATTCATGGCCTAATTAATTGCCAGATTTCCCAATAAACTTAGGAAAAATGGGTTTTGAGGGTCCAAAACACATTATTAACCCCTCAAAGTGTGTCATAGTAGAAAGTTGAGGGTGAGAGGTGTAATTTTGATTACTCATACCCCATACAACTTTTCTAGAATACACTTATTACAATTTAAATACAATTTTATTTGCAATTTTGGACCTGCGGGAAATTAAAAAAATTAAAAAATGACTACTTAGACTTAACCAAATTCCACGAAATTTTTTGTGTGATCTAGTATGGTAATATACATCGACTCTAGACACTAAGATGTGTCAGGGGCTCAACCTTCAAACCGTCACCCCGGCTTTGGGGTAAAACGTGAGTGAAAAAACCCATAAAATTATCCGCCTCCGAAAAAGAAGGGATAATTAACCAGATAAAAAAACACTCCAAGGTGTACTCGTTTGCTGATCGAGTCCCAACATCTTAGGTCTGTTACAGACTCAAGACTCATCATTACTAGTATCACTTATTACAATTCCCTATAGGGTGTGGAATCTGGGTACAAGAAAGATGGTGAGAAGTAGAGTTAAAAAACTCTTGTTCACTGACGATATCTGATGGTACAAGTGTCCCCTGGATCATCTTTGGGCATGGAGTCTTCATGTAATCATCAGGTGCTACTCCAGTGGTCAACAGGACGAAGAGGCTCCAGAGGCTGACGCAGAGCCCAGAGAGGCTGACGCTGGGCCAAAGAGGCTGACGCTAGCCCAAAAAGGCTGACACAGGGCCTAGAGGCAGCGCTGGGAGATTTTTCGTGGGACAGACTGGAGCTGGAGAGCCGAATAGGGTGACACAGTCCCTATTAGAGTGACGCAGAGCAGCAAAAGCTGCATTGTTGCTGTGGGATTGTTCATCCAACCCTCAGAATAGCTGCACCGGTTTTCCCGCATTGGGTTTTTCCGGGGACATTAGTCCAAAAACAACGGTGTCACTTGTGTGCTTGTTTACTTTCAGTTGATGATCTGTATGTGTTGATACTATACTTGTATTTATTTTCAGTATTTACATGGTAAATAACTTGTTAAGTAATTGAACAAATAGGAAGAAATAAATCAGAAAGTACAGGAAGAATTTCTAACGAGTTAAACTTAGAAATTCTGACATGGTATCAAAGCGTGGTTGCAGATCACAGGATAACTGAAGGCATCAGCCAAGTAGAGAAGCAGCAACAGAAACAACTGTCTTGAGTGACAGACGCTGTTCCTAGCAGAAAGCAGCAAGGAAGGGGAGACACAGAGGGCAGCGTCATCAGGTCGAGCTAGGAGGAGGATCAGCGCAGAGGCAGAGAGGAGCAGACCTGACCTATGCAGTGTCCGGTCATCTTTCTCAGTCAGGAAGGATCGACGCTGTGGCCAGGAGGTGCAGATTTTGCCGGTGCCAGGATTGCGCAGAGCCTAGAGGCTCAAGCCTTCAGATTGCTGAGGCATAGGAAGTTGTGGGTAAGTTGTGGAGCGAAGCTGGTGGGGCACTGTTGTCAGAACAGTGCCTAACAGGGCAATACCAAAGAGGAGGGAGTTGTTGTTGTGACGGATTTCTAGCTAAGGAATCCGGATTGGTGGTGCAGTTGCACAGATGATCGGAGTGGGGTAACTCGGCGTTGGAAGAAGGATTTCCAGAAGGGAAGTCGAGACTCAGAGGGAGTTGAACTCAGAACTTTTAGACGAGAAGTTGAGAGACTCAGAGGAGTCGAAAGAAGAGCAGCAAGATGGCAGTGAATGGGCTAAGAGATCAGGATAGACTAGACAAAGCTTCCAACTTCGTAGTCTGGAAGGCCAGGATCTTGTCCATTCTAGACAGATATCGTATCAAGGACTTCGCCTTGAAAATGGTAGCGATCCCAGTTGACCCAGTTGAAAATGAGAAGTACAAGGAGGCAACGGCCAGGGCGAAGTGCATCATCCTTGATGGGGTCAAGGATCATGTAGTGCCACATATTGCTGAAAAGGACACGGCAAATGAGATGTGGGAGGCCCTGAAGAAATTGTACCAGCATACTTCTGTGCACAGGAAGATGTTACTTGAAAATCAACTGCGGTCATACCAGATGCAAAAGGGAGAGTAGATAGATGTCTTCCTTGGTCGATTGAAGGAGATCCGAGACTAGCTGACTTCCATAGGGGCCACGCCGGATGAGGAGATGTTGGTGAGGACCGCATTGAATGCAGTTTCCGAGGATTGGGAAGTGTTTGTCCAGAGCATATTGGGCAGGTCGAAGCTTCCAAATTGGAAGAACTGTGGGCATCTCTTTGTCAAGAAGAGGTCAGACGGCTAACCAAGGTGGGGAGTAGCGGTAAAGGGGTCAGAATCAAGGAGGAAGAAGAGGATGCGGCTCTAGCATCTGCGAGAAAGCAAGAGAAAAGGAAGAAGAAGGACCTCTCCAAGGTCAAGTGCTTCCATTGTGGGGAGCTGGGTCATTTTGCGAACTAGTGTCCTAGGAAGAAGCGCAAGGGAGAGGCTTTTGAGACCAAGGCAGCGCCAGCAAAGGCGGAGAAAGAAGTCGAGACAAATGACGACTATGCCATGGGTGCTCATGTTCCACTTGAGAGAATGTGGGGAGACATCGAGTTGTAGTTAGACGGACTACATGCGATGAGGGGCAGGATCCTTGAGGTACCCAACCTCTTGGATTATACCTGGCTACGGGAGCCATGAAGAGGAGTAGCAGGATTGGTGGATGTCGGTAGAGACGGATGCAGATGAGCGACAGAGTGTGCTACAGTGCAGGAGTCCCGGGACAGCGCGATGCAACAGTGCGAGATGCTTGGAGTTGTTGCAGCAGCACAGAGGTCAGTAGAGGGAGCACTTGCCAGCGACAGAGGGAGCTTCAACATTGGGAGTGTTTCTAGCCTGACAGAGATGTCAGAGTTGGGAGTCAGTGTTGTGGGGGAGCGCTCCCCCCCGACTCCCGCTCCCAATCCGCGCTCCGGGTGGGAGCGGGTCGGGAGCGCGCTCCCGATAAAAAAATTTGCGTTCCCTGCCAATTTTGGGAGCGACATCGGGAGCGTCGCTCCTGGAGCGAATTTTTAACGCTCGGGAGCGATCACTCCCGAGCGTTAAATATTCGCTCCGGGACTGAATCAACCGACGCTGGGAGCGATCCGGGCGGAAAAAAAGCCGTGGACGCTAAAAAAAATCCAATTTAAAAAAAAAAAATTGTTTTAAAAACTCAATGGGGCAAACAAACATTTCATTATCACTTGAATGAGAGCAAGAGCAAAGGAGCGAGGAGAAGCGAGGAGCAAGTGCCGAGGAGCGAGGAGCAAGCCTGCAAAGAGGTAAGTAACTTAGTAATTTAGTTAGTTTAGTTAGTTTAATTTAGTTAGGTAGTAATTTAGGTAGTTTAATTTAGTTTATTAACTATATTTAGTAAAAAAATCATGAATCTAAATTAAATTAATAGATTAAAATTATTAAATTAATTAATCTAAATAAATTAAATTAATTTGCAGATTCAAAAGCCTACAAATATCAAACATCATGGACTTAGCTATATTTCTTGGGATTTTCCTCTTCTTGGTCCCTTTTATGGTTATTATGGTGCTGGAGAGTAGGAAATGGAGGGGCCAAAATGAAGAGGGGGATGAAGAAGCTGGAGAAAATGGATTTGATGAAAACCCCGGTGAGGACAAGCTGGAGGAGGGTGAACATGACTCTCAAAAAACTAAACAAGACCAAACCCCATTGTGGAAATATGTTAACAGGCCTGAAGCAGGGAAAGGGGGTGGAACCACTAAATTTCATTGCCCCCATTGCAACAATGATTACACAGGTTCATACACCCGTGCTAGAAAACACCTCCGCGGGAAAAGGCCATGGGATGGAGACAAACAAATAGGAATCAAAACTTGTCCAGCGGTGTCAGCAACGGATAGAGCCAAATACATAAGGGAAGAGGAGGAAGCCCAATACAAATCAAAAAAATCAAGGGGTTTCTTTGAACCAAGCTCACAATCACAAGCACAAAGAACTCCTTCAGCATCCTCCCAAGGCAGTGGATATGGAGGCACAGGGTCATCAGGTTTAAGGCGTAGAACCATATCAAATTTCCTTGATGAGGGGTGTAGGAATGATGTGATTCAAAGGTTTACAGGTTTCTCTATGCATGTGGGATACCATTCAATGTTCTTTGCTCACCTTATTGGCACGAAATGGTTTCTGCCATAAATGATGCCCCTCAAGGATATAAGAGCCTTGGGTATGACAAGGCAAGAACCGTTGGACTTGATCATGAAAAAGCAAAAATATTACATTCTTTGAATAGAATGACAAGTTCTTGGACTGACCATGGGGTGTCCATTGTATCTGATAGATGGACAAATGTAAAAGGCAAACCATTGATAAGTGTTCTTGCTGTGTCTGTTAGTGGTGCCATCTTTCTAACTGCACATGATTACTCAGACAAGTTTAGGACCGGCATCAACATTGCAGAAACATTACTTGAAACAATTGACCGTATTGGGCCATACATTGTCATCCAAGTCATCACTGATAATGCTCCTAATTGTAAGGCAACGAGAGCAATTATTGAAGATAAATACCCCAACATATTTTGGTCTGGATGTTTGGTTCACACATTGAACCTTTTGATGCATGATGTTGTCAAGAACAAAAATGCACAATACCAATGGATTGGTGATTTGTACAAGAAAGGCAAACAAATGATAAAATTTATTACAAATCATAGCAATACCCATGGCCTTTTCCGCAATCACTCGAGATTGGAGTTGTTGAAGATTGTGAAGACTAGATTTGGTAGCTATTACCTCACTTTCAGGCGCCTTTTGAAGGTAAGAGAGTCATTGGCTAGCATGGTATCAAGTCCACATTGGCAGGTATTAAAGGAAAGGGCTACAAATGCAGCTGACAGGCAAGGTTTTGAACTGGTGGAGGAGTCTGCTCTTGATGGTTAGTTTTGGACAAGTGTGAGGCAAGTATCGGATTTCACCAAGTCCATTTATCACATGATTCGGTTTGCAAATACAGACAAACCAGTGATTGGCGAGGTGTATGAGCAAATGGTTACCATGTTGGGGCAAATAAAAGATATTGTTCATAACAAGGATCCCAACTTGTACAAACTGATTCATGATTGTATGTGTGAACGGTGGAATAGACTTAATCTTCCATTACATTGCTTGGCGTATATCCTTACGCCAAAATGCTACTCTACATCTTGGTTGGGCCAACCTGCACCAGGGGTGGGATTAGGACCAAACCCTATTTAGATGCAGAGGTAACTAGTGGATATTTGCAAGCATTAGAAAAGTTGATCCCTAACAGGGAGGAATGCGGCGCTGTGCGCCTTGAAATAGGAAAATACTTCAGTGGCACTCGTTTGTTTGGTACCTTCCATGCAATGGAAGATAGAGACAAATTTGATGCTCTCACATGGTGGGAAACATATGGCGGCCATGGACTTTTGCCAAAATTGGCAAAAAAAGTTCTATCACAGGTTGTGAATACTTCTTCTGCAGAGAGGTGTTGGAGCACCTACAGCTTCATGCACAATGTGAAAAGAAACAGACTCAATGGAAACCGAGCAGAAAGCTTGGTTTATGTGCACTACAACTTGAGGTTGTTGAGTCATTACTGTGATCGGGCTTATGAGGATCCCACATATAAAATTTGGGACAATCACCCAGAGGATGACAATTTGGAGGATGGTATAATGCATCTTGAAGAACTGGAAGAGGAACTTATAAGGGATGAAGATGAAGCAGCTACAACTGCAGCAGCCATGCCACCTCCACCTCCACCATCCAGTAGCAGTGCTCGAGGTCCGAGTCTTGTTCCTTTGCTGTCGCCACCTCCATCTACACCCTCACGTGGAGGGCATGTGCCTTCTAGTTCTGGTCGTTGGTCTGTGCGGGAGACTCCTAGAAGACCACCACGACCTGCTTATACTCCTGGAGACTCTCGTGGCAAGGGCCACATGTAGATTTACAGTTTACTTGTCTTTTCTAGTTTCTATTAGTTTTCATAACTGTTGAGTCTTGAGTCCTTGACTCTTGACTCTTGACTCTTTCATATCATAATGATATTTTTTGTAAACAATATATGACTGTGACAATGAAAATTTGAAGTTTGAAGTTGGCAATTATAACTCATTGGTAATGATTGTGAATTATGAATATGATGCTTTGTGAAAGACTAAAGTTGTTTCATTTCATTTCATTATTCATGTTTAATTTTATAACATTTCATTTCATGTTAACAGTTAGAAGTTAGGACTTAGAAATATCTAAGATATTACTTCTTGTAATGGTTAAACTTAGCTTACAAGTACAACTTTGGTGATCAATGATGATAAATGCTATATATTGAATTTTCAATTTTGAAAGCTTGAAGTTGAAACTTTAAGATTGAATTTGATGAATCATGATTCACGAGACTCACTATGTTGCAGATGTAATATGTATTTTACTAACTTGTGGACATGGTTGATGAAGATTATAATTTCTAGAATCTAGATGATTGATGTGATATGGTTCAATGATCAATCTATGTTTTTTTATGTTTTTTATATCTAATTCATTATTCTACATGTTTTTGTTGACATATATGTATCAAAAATAAAAAAATATAAAAAATATATATATTTTTAAAAAATCGCTCTCGGATTCGCTCCCAAACCGGGAGCTTCTGAAAATGGTCGTTCTCGCTCCCGTTTTCGCTCCCGCTCCCGCTCCCAAGTAACATAGGTTGGAAGGATCAGTTATTTACTTCTCAGTAACTGAGTTGCAGTGCAACAGTTAGCAGTGGCAATGCTATGGGTAGCACGATGCAACATGATGAGAGAGGATGCAGTGCAGATGTAGTAGTGGCAGTGGCAGGGCCATGGGCAACGACATGGATGCAGAGGGAGCTGCCGTATAGATGCAGTGGCAGCAGTGGTAGTGCCATGGGCAGTAATACAGGATGCAGTAATGCAAAGGATGTTGGGCGGGGAGGCCTAGCATCAACACAAGGACCGATGCTGGATGATCAAGGTGATACTCAATGAGGAGTATTACTAGAGCACAATTCTTGCTAAGAGGGAGTGTTGATTTTGGGTAGCATCAGATGCGCTCTAGCCATGAAAATTGGTGGAGAGGCTAAAGCACATGATATCTCCAAGACCTAGAAATGGTTTGGGCAGATTCTAACCAATTTGGGAGATATTAAAATAATTAATGTTTTTAATGGAGTTCCTAAGTCTAAACCTAGGAAAAATAAAATATTAATGGGTATTAATATAAAACTGAGTTAGAAGGGTCCAAAAGTCACGGATCAAGCCAAATCTAATCTTAGCTGTTGATTAGAGATTTAATCTCGGTCATTGATGGACCAATGAGAAAAGTATAAGAGGAGGCTTGAGGGTCAGCTGGAGAACACACCAGGAGAGATCAAGAACTCGATTTTCTGGGGCAAGGTTTGTTGAGGAAATTGAGTAAGTGATTTGAGTTGCAGCTGAGGGGAAGTGAATACATAGCAGAGAGGCAGAGTTAGTATCAGGAGGATCAACGCAGAAGCTGGGAGAGGTTGACGCAGAGCTACTTAGAGGCCATGCAGAGGTAGCCAGAGGCCACGCAGAGGCAACTAGGAGCTGCGCAGAGCCATAAAGGGCCAGTGTGTGGGACGAAGAGGCTCTAGAGGCTGACGCAGAGCCCAGAGAGGCTGACATTGGGCTAGAGAGGCTGACGCTGGCCCAGAGAGGCTGACGCAGGGCCTAGAGGCAGCGCTAGGAGATTTTTCATGGGACAGATTGGAGCTGGAGAGCCGAATAGGGTGACGCAGTCCCTATCAGAGTGACACAGAGCAGCAGAAGCTGCATTGTTGTTGTGGGATTGTTCATCCGGTGATTTAGCCGGAATATCTGTCTCCAACTGAGAGGTACTACTGCCGAGGGCATTTTCTATTGGGTGAGCCATTTCTGGCACCCAGGTTGTATTCTGGAACTGCATAATAATAAAACCCTCTGAATAGTTGCACTGGTTTTCCTGCATTGGATTTTTCCGGGGACATTAGTCCAAAAACAACAGTGTCACTTGTGTGCTTGTTTACTTTCAGTTGATGGTCTGTATGTGTTGATACCGTACTTGTATTTATTTTCAGTATTTACATGGTAAATAACTTGTTAAGTAATTGAACAAGTAGGAAGAAATAAATAAGATAGAATAGGAAGAATTTCTAATGGGTTAAGCTTAGAAATTCCAACAAGGTGGACACTTCATAGACCCTGCCCAATCTCTGCAACTCTGGGACTACAGCTCCATATTGCTCCACGTCACTCCTAGAGGCATAGTTGCGAACATCGCGAAATATGATCTATTCATACTGTTGTTGCTACTGCTCTACTATTTATTTCTTACTGCTGCTACAACTACTACAATAATGAGTCTGATATCCCCAGATCCTGAAGTACTAGCTTCCATAGGGATGCTCCCTCTTAAACTAGAGTCCCTATTATTTCCCTATGGGAATTCTCTTTGCTCCTCCTGGCGACTTGCACTCACCTCTTGCATTGGAAACTGGAATGCAAAGCTCTATGCTAGGAATCTTCTGGGTAGAACTGTACTTGCATACTGCAACTAAGCAATTCGCATTGCCTGGGTCATTGCATCTACCTCTGTAACGATCTCACGTGTACTGACTGCAACTAGATCTGCATGTTGGAAATACTGAGGGGGGGGTGAATCAGTATTTATTATTTTTTGTTCTAGTGATTGTCAAAAGCATATATAGATATGTACATGTATACACAGAACACAGAAATCGACAACTGGAATAAATGCTTTTATTAAGACTCAAGATAGTGCAATGAAATAAATACAATATAAGTATATCTGACTGTGAATAGTTGCCAAGCTCCAACTTGGACTTCAGTGAGGCTCCAACCTCCAGAGCACCAACTCTGTTTTGCCAAGACACCAATCTTGGACTTTAGGAGCACCAACTCACAAGGACTTCAATCCTATTCAGTTCTGAGGCTCCAACCTCCAGAGCACCAACTCTGTTTTGCCAAGACACCAATCTTGGACTCTAGGAGCACCAACTCCCAAGGACTTCAATCCTGTTCAGTTTTGAGGCTCCAACCTCTTGGGCTCCAACCCAACCTTGATATAAACTAGTTCTGCTGCTTCTGCTGCCTCTACAGTCTCTGCTGCTTCTGTTGCCTCTGCACCCTCCACTGGTTCTGTTGCCTCTTCTCTGGTTTTTTTCACCACAACAACAACAACCAATCCTTTGTTTTTGCAGTTTTTATACATTCCTGCACCTCTGTCCATTCATTTCCTCTTTCTCGCTGACTCTTTGGCTTCCTCCTCGCCTCCTTCAGCTTCCTCTGTCTAATCGTTTGCTTCTTCAGCTTCCCACTTTCGGTTTCATCTGTCTATCGAACGTTCCAATATTCACAGGACACGTACAAGAGGAAGAGAGGCCGCATACACCCAGTTGTCATAGCTTAACGGACAGCCACGTCCCAATCGCAATCATTATCGCCAGAGTCAGTCTCCTGAACTATCGGGAGCATTATTGTATGCTTTCTTGCCTCAGAGGTGCGCGTAGGCCAAATATCAAATTACACAGGAAATATATGAAAAAACAGGCGACAGTGCTAAAGGGCGGACTTCAAGGATCATAGCACCCGTATCTATAATGTATCGGGTCTGCAACATTCATCGCAATCGGCGATCGCAAAGGGCCGATGGCCGATGGGCCAATCCACTTGTGGATGCGATATTGCATTGAACCCTGTTTTATATGCCCGTCGGGTCCGTTCCTTTCATCGCTATCGGCGATCGCAACATAACTGCAGTCACCAATGGCCGATGGCCGATGCGATGGACCGGATGCGATATATTATTCAATCAAACTTTGATATGCCATCGGGTCCGCGTATATTGTCGCAATCGGAGGCAGGGCCTTTACCACTCCCGATACCCGCTCCGAAATGCCGGATGCGATATATTATAGACTGTTTTTAATAAGTCCATCGGGTCCATGCCTCTATCGCAATCGGCAGATTATAGCGCCATCCCTTATGACTTGCGATCACTGCGGATGCGATATGATATTAAGGCAGTTTACAATGGAGCTGCGGGTCCGTGTTATTATATCGCATCTATATATATATAAATATACTCCTCAGTACTCCCGATAGTTCTTTCTTTGGCATTGTTGCGCCGATAGTGTATATAGCCCTGTCTATATATGAGTTTTATGAGTTTTGGCCTCCGATATATGAGTTTATGGCATATATGGCTCCCAATAGCTCCCGATAGCTGTTATGTGCATGTTTATATGATTTCTGGCCGCCGATAGTGTTAAGGCATATGAATATGGGTTTTCTCCTCCGATGGCTCCCGATAGTGTTAAACACATATATGCATAGTTTATATGGTTTTTAACCGCCGATAACGTTAAAGCATGCATACATGGGTTTTACAAGCCCGATAAACGTAACTGGATATATCTATATGAGTTCTGCTTCCGATGGCTCCCGATATGCTGTGTATGCTCCCGATAGGCTCCTCTGGCTTGTTGAAATATTAATTTCACCTGCGCATTTATTTTTACAAAACAGCTGAAGAAAACCACCAAGCTCATCGGACCGCTTTTGCTGTGAAAGTGGTATTCCGTAAATCTCACTCTATGCAATAAAATTTTGCCACGCGTCAACTGTACTTTTCACAAAACCACTTTCTATCGGGCTGTAACATTCGTTCTGTTTGGGCGAGTGATGATTGTTGGATTAGTATGAAGACTGTTCGCCGTCGGATTGAAGTCAAAGCTGGGTACGGTCAGAAAAATTTCCAACATGGCTTGATCTGTTCCTATGTGGCTCCTCTTTCTCCTCTTGGCTCCGTCTGCTCCTCTGATGGCTCTGTCTCCTCCTCTTGAATATTGCCATATTGACATCAATGACAATCTGTGTCCAACAATCTCCCCCTTTGTTATTGATGGCAATATTCTTCTGCTCTCTCTCCCTTTGACATCAATGGCAAAGGAATGCATACGAACTCCGCCTGTCAAACTGCTCCCCCTGTCCTGCTGCGTCTTTATGAATGAACTTGAGTGATGATAACGAAATAACCCCCATCTTTTGACGCAGATGTTCGAATGCTTCCCGAGGAAGAGGTTTTGTGAAAATATCAGCTATCTGCTCCTTAGTACTGATATATTCCAGAGCGATGTTTTGTTCAGCTACTTGCTCACGGAGGAAATGATACTTGATTGGTATGTGTTTGGTTCTCGAGTGCATCACTGGATTTTTGCTGAGACTGATAGCGCTGGTGTTGTCACAATAGACGATAATCGGTTGATCTGTACATATGTCGAGATCTTTTAGAGCTTCCTTCATCCATAGTATCTGAGAGCAACAGTCTGCTGCGGCAATATACTCGGCTTCGGCTGTGGATAATGATATGGATGACTGTTTTTTGCTGAGCCAGGATACTAAACAGTCTCCTAGGAAGAATGCATTTCCACTAGTACTTTTCTGATCATCTATGCTTCCAGCCCAATCAGCATCGGTGTATGCAGTTACCGTCAGTGTTGAGTCCTTTGGGTAACAAAGACCAAAATCAGAAGTTCCCTTCAAATATCTGAGAATTCTTTTTACAGCTAATAAATGAGATTGTTTGGGAGCAGATTGAAATCTTCCCACCATTCCTACTGCTTGCATTATGTCTGGTCGTGTAGCTGTTAAGTATAGAAGGGCTCCATCATTGACCTGTAATGAGTTGCATCTACTAGAGGGGAGTCATCATCTTTGCTCAGTTTGCAGTTTGTGGTCATCGATGTACTCACGGGTGCACAGTCCTCCATTCCATATTTCTTGAGCATGTCTTTTAGATATTTGGCTTGAGATATACACAATCCTGTTCTGGTTTGAGATACTTGAAGTCCAAGGAAGTGGGACAGCTCTCCTATCATTGACATCTCAAACTCTTTTGCCAAGCTTTGAGAAAATTCATGGCTCATTTCATCATTATTACTAGCAAAAATCAGATCATCGACATAAACAAGAGCAACTAGTAACTTACCTTGATCTGTCTTTATGTATAGATTGCTTCCAGCCACTCCCTTTTTGAAGCCTTGTTGTTGGAGATAGTTATGCAGTCTTGCATACCAAGCTCTAGGAGCTTGTTTCAACCCATATAAAGCCTTTTTCAATTTATAGACTAAGTCCTTTCCTGCTGTTAGATCAAAACCTTCTGGCTGCTCCATGTAGACTTCCTCCTTGAGTTCCCCATTTAGAAACGCTGATTTCACGTCCATTTGATAGATTTTGAATCCTTTTGAGCAAGCAAATGCTAAGAACATCCTGATAGCTTCCATACGGGCCACTGGGGCAAATGTCTCTTCAAAGTCAACTCCTTCAATTTGTGAATAACCTTTGCAGACAAGTCTTCCCTTGTTTCTGATAACCTGTCCTTCCTCATTCATTTTATTTTTGAACACCCATTTGGTTCCTATTATGTTTTTGTCCTTTTGACGAGGTACCAGCTCCCATGTCTTGTTCTTCTCAATTTGGGACATTTCTTCTTCCATTGCTTTTACCCAATGAGGATCCTTACTTGCTTCTACAAATGTTTCTGGTTCTATCATAGATAGGAGGGCAATGACTTTTCTCTTGGGTGTGACTGATATTCTTCTTCGGGTCTGCACACCTTCATCTTTATCGCCAATGATCTGCTCTTCTGGATGATGTTTTTGGACATATTTCAACTTTGAAGGGGTATTAGGTGGTTCTCTTTCCTCTTCTTCTTCTTCTTCTTCTTTCTGATCTATTTCTTCTTTTGTAGGTTCTTCTTCTTCAATGAGAAAGTCATCTTCATGTTCTTCAATTTCCTTTTCTGGAAGATCTTCATCAACCTTTACATCAATGCTTTCCACTATTTTCTTCAGTCGATAATTGTAGCACTTGTAAGCCTTGCTCCGTGTAGAGTATCCAAGAAATATCCCTTCATCAACCCGAGAATCAAACTTTCCAGGTGAGCCATCATTTATTTTTATGAAGCACTTGCTTCCAAAGATCTTGAAGTACTTCACTGAAGCAGGTCTTCCTTTCCATAGCTCATAAGGAGTTTTATCACAATTTGGTCTCAATTGAGTCCGATTCAGTGTATAGACAGCTGTCCCTACTGCTTCTCTCCAGAATCTAGGCTGTAAGTCTGCTGCTAATAGCATGGTTCTTGCCATCTCTTGGACTGTTCGGTTTCGTCTTTCAACTACCCCATTTTGCTGAGGTGTTCTGGCAGCCGAGAATTCCCTTTTAATTCCATGAATATTACAGAACTTACTGAACTCGTTTGATGTGAATTCTCCTCCTCTGTCTGTTCTGAGGCACTTAATTTTTGAGTCTTTTTCATTTTCTACAAGGGCTTTGAAATTCTTAAAACACTCAAAAGTTTCAGATTTATACTTTATGAAATATATCCACATCATTCTAGTATAATCATCAACAAATAACACAAAGTACCTTTCTCCTTGGAGTGCTTGATTTCTAGTTGGCCCACATACATCAGCATGGATGATCTCCAAGGGCTTCGATGTACAGTGTTCCTTTGTCTTGTGGCTGGTTCTGGTCTGCTTTCCATGTTGACATGGACCACACACTGCTTGATTTGGTTTGAACAGCCTTGGGATATCTTGTACAGCTTTGATCTTGCTGATATTGATCAGATTTTCGAAGCTTGTATGTCCAAGTCGCTTGTGCCACAACCAACTCTCATCTGTCTTACTCAAGTAGCATTTATTTTCTTGAATCTTGTTCAGAATGTAAATATTGTCTGGTGTTCTCACCCCTTTTGCCACAAGTTTTGTAATAACCCTTCCAAACTTTATATTAAAAACTGATTTGATAAACTTTATACTAAAAATAATTATGAATAAAACTTTGTTATAAATATAAAGTTTAAACTTATAAATATATATATATAAATATTAAACCTCATGAAATTAAAGTTTATATTAAAAGGGGATATAAAATATCAAACCTTACGTAAAGAGGTAACGCAAACATGAAATATGAGTAAAGCACAATATCTGATAATGAAATGCATGCGGAGGCGTGTCAGGAGGAAGAAGAGCGGTGGCTGTAGGCAGGAGGGTGGCCACCGCCAAGCCTGCCATTATAAAATCACTAATCTGAACCGATCACGGGGGGAAATAAACGGAGAATGGAGGGCAGGAGCTGAAATTAGGAGTTCAGACTAGAGGACTAAGAATTACCAGTGGAAGAGCTTTAACCGGCCTGAGGTTCTGGGCACGGGGGCAGTAAGCTTCTGCGAGTAGCTTACTGGGTTGAGCAGCCATCTGCTCAGTCTGGCTGGGAGGAATTGGTTTCCCGGAAATTGGATCAAATTAGCCACAACATCAGCAACGACACCAGTTCAGTAGCAGAATCAACCGCAGTTAAGGTAAGTACAAATTTAAAATCTTTAGTTTTCCTGTAATTCAGTTCTGGTTATTGTATTTGGCCATTACAGATGGTATCAGAGCCTTGTTCAAACCCTTTCGACCTTACCGGCCCTACGCATTATGTAACTCTGCTGAATTTTATCTGTCAAATTTTCTGTTGGAATGTCGTCAGAGGTAGGAAATTATTTTTCCTTGACTCTGCGTACGTAAGGTTATTCCCATGTTTTAATTGCCCTACCCTCTGAGTATTGAACTGCAACCCTCTGATCTGGAGTCAGATGCGCTACCATTGCGCCTCAGATTTCTGGCTTACCTGCTATTATTAAAACCTCTTCCTTGTGTTTGGAAGTTCAAATTCGGCAAAGAAGGGTTATGTTAGTTAGAGTAGAAGAAGAAATTACGGAAAAACCACGACCAGTGCAAGTGTTGTACTGTGCAGTCTGCAGTTGCCAACCAATACTGTGAATTAGGCCCTAATTTAGAAAATGTAAACCTTGGATAAATCCAAAATGCCCTTATTCGTATCCGGATCTCGTTAAAGAGATAGCTGACAAGGCAACCGAGCTTGAACAGTATTTAAAAAAAAAACCCTGTATCAATTGACGGCCACTGTCGAAACGGAATTTGTCAGCAGGCCAGGTCGTGCGTACAGTGTTCGGTTCCAGTGCAAAACCCTTGGGGGAAATTAGATTGTAGGGTGCTGTGTATAAATTAAAGAATGACATAGGAACTCGATGTCCAGCGAATTATGGTCCAGCGAATTATTTTAATGCAACTGTCTCAGCGTCGGTGTCGAAACTGGACTGTGGAGTGAACTTGAAACCTCCATATCGTGCAACATCTCATCACTGTTCGTATACTGTCAATGGGGATTTACTAGACTCAAATATGCGTGGAGCATCAAATTCTTCGTCACCGCCTCAACGTTTCATCAAGATAACTAGGGTCATGATTCTAGTGACCCGTGAAAGGAAGCCGAGACATACGTCAACTTTCTTCCTTGTCTGGCCCGTGGATAAATATTCGTTGACGTGTTGACGTATAGCAGTAATGAGATGTGCAATATATATATGTATATAACTTATATACTATGCGGCTACGTTAAATGGTAGATAAGGTGGACCCTATACTCCAGTATTCGAATGGGGTTTAATCTTGGTTTAAAACTTAATTTCTAAACACCACGACGCTGGCATTCTAACTATATATATATTACCTTTGTGAATAACATATGTTAAAAATATTTTATATTTTAAGTATATGTTGACAGATAATGTGGCAAGTATATAGTTAAAATATAAAATAATATAAATAATAATGTACAATAATAGGTTATATAATCATATTAAACAAGTAAATACAAGTAAGAGTAAGAAATGGGATAAAATATACAGAGTTATAAGAAGTAAATAATAAATACAATACATAAAGACATATAAGATAATGTAATAAATAAAATAAAAGGATGATTGATTTAAAAAATAAAAAAAATTGTAATATAGTAATGTCTTAATTACTTGTTGGGCAAGCTTAAATTTAATTATTTTCAAATTAATGTAAATAGTTTAATGGAGGATTGGTTCGTTTAATTAGTATAATTTTCAGTAATCTATTTTATTATAAATATAAATTTATATAAAAGTATAATTATGCTTAGTATGCCGTATATGATTAATATACCATATACGTTTAAAAATACCATATAGTTTTGTGCTATGTTTAAAATGTTATTTGGTATAACATAACATATTCAACATTATAACTATGTATCTCCGTCTGTAGAGGTAATAGTTTGAGACATGATAGGTGTGTTGACGATGTTCATTATAACGAGATAATTCATATTTAAAATAGTTAATTTGTAAATGTTACTTAATAATTAATTTTGGATGATCTACCCTAGGCATTAATAAACCATACACTTCTGCATTATTTCATATTAGGATAGAATACCCTGCATTAGGCCAAGGAGGTCGCGAGACCACCCTCCTTGACCTTGGTACCAGTAAGATCCGCCTAGCGGATAAAA
The DNA here is from genome assembly GCA_031772625.1 of Pinus tabuliformis. Lineage (NCBI taxonomy): Eukaryota > Viridiplantae > Streptophyta > Pinopsida > Pinales > Pinaceae > Pinus > Pinus tabuliformis. The sequence continues at coordinate 110,113,661 of CM062804.1, forward strand.
ATAGCAAAACTATACCCGTTTACGAATGTGAAGTTGCAAAAGAAAATTATGTGTTAAATTCGGTTGTCTACCTCAAAATTTTTATAGAAATTTTATTTTTTGTTCAGGAACCATTACAATGGTAAGGACGTATGAGCGACGACGACGTGACCAGGCAGCATCATCACCATTAATGCCGCCACCGTCGCCATCATCATCCCCATCACCTTCGTCACCACCAAGACCATTGTCAACATCAAACGCCCCAGCGCCAGAGTTGACTGTGATAATGAACTCTTTGGAAGCCTTATTGGAGACATTAAAGCAAACAACTAAGGCTAAAACCAAAGAGGAATTTCAGCAGGTAGCCACCAGTTCAACGAAACCAAAGAATTTTGAGCCCGAAAGATCGAAAGAGGACATTTCTAGGGAGCTCCAGAAAATCAGACTCCCAGAATTCTCAGGAGGACGAGTAGGTGAACGCGCTGAAGCATGGTTGGAAGGAATGAATAGATGCTTTAGGTTAAGAGAATATTCGTCTTCAGCAAAAACAAAAATTGCTGTGTTTCAACTAAAGGAAAGTGCCTTGATTTGGTGGGGAAATCTGGAAAGGCAGCTGCACCTTACATCGGATAATGTCCCTTGGGAACTATTTGAGGAAAGGTTCCGCGCAAAGTATTTACCCCCATACTTTCAACAACAGCAAGCTAGAGCCTTCCATACATTAATTCAAGGAAATAAAACGGTGGAAGAGTACGAGATAAGGTTTATGGAGCTTGTAAAATACATTCACTACTTAGACTCTGATGAACGTCAAGCTGAACGCTTCATTTTTGAGTTAAATCCTCGCATCAGAGCTTTAGTAGGCATGTGGAACCCATCATCAGTAGCCGAGGCAGTCGAATGCGGCCGTTATGCAGAAGAACACCTTGGAATTAAAAGAGATATGGAGCCAACAGGGCCTATCCAATCAGGATTCACAGGAAAGACTCCCCGAAACTTCCTTAGAGGAGGTAACTCGAGGCCACCTTACGGTAACAGGTTTACCCCAAGAAATGTGGGGACAAGAGCTCCCATGGCAGTAAACACTATAGCCGCAGAATCATCAAACACCAGTCCATGGGCATCGCGAGGGACTGCTGGTAGAGGAAGAAGTGTGAGAGGAATCAACATGAGAGGACGAAGCTCATTCTCTAGAAATTCACACCTTGATTCAAGAGGATCAACGCAACTCAATTGTTGGGGATGTGGGGGACCGCATTTTCAACGTGACTGCCCAGAAGCTTCATCGAATATATTGCATAGGACTGGAAAGGAGCCGATATCAACCAATCAAGGTAATCATAGAATTCATGTGGTAATCAACCATGACCAAGCAGCACATCAATCCACTGTAGTGGAATCTTCAGGTATTATCAATGGTATAAAACTCAAAATTTTATTTGATACTGGTGCCACCGATAGTTTCATTTCATCATATGCATTAAACAAATGTGGGTTGGCAGCTCATAGACAAAATGATTTCCACCAAGTGGAAATGGCCTCAGGAGAACTCCAAACCGTGGGCTTAAGTGTGGAACAATGCAAAATTGACCTAGGGGTCTGTTTGACTAAACTGAAAGTTTATGTCACAGCCTTAGGAACGTATGATCTTATCATAGGTATGGATTGGCTAGAAGCCCACCAAGCTTGGGTAGACTGTTATGGGAAAAGCATTCTAGGCATAAATGATGAAGGAGAGGTAATCCAAATTCAAGGAATCAAGAGGGAAGTTTCTTTACGCTACATTTCAGCAATGCAGATGAAGCGTTGTTTAAGGAAAGGTTGTCAGGCTTATGCAATTCAGGAAGTAAGCCAAGAAAAAGGGCCATCCTTAGGAGAATATCCGGTGTTACCCGAATTCCCGGATGTATTTCCAAAAGAGTTACCAGGATTACCTCCGGTACGAGAACTAGATCTCACTATTGAATTAAAACCAGGTACCCAATCGATCTCTAAAACACCTTATAGAATGACAGCTCCAGAACTTCAGGAACTGCAAATTCAATTGAAGGAACTACTGGATATAGGGCATATTCGGCCTAGTACATCACCTTGGGGCGCTCTTGTAATTTTTGTGAAAAAGAAAGATGGATCCTTAAGATTATGCATAGATTATCGAGACTTGAATCGAGCTACAGTAAAGAATCGATACCCTATGCCTCAAATCGATGATCTTTTCGATCAAATGAAAGGAGCTGCTGTCTTTTCAAAAATTGATCTTCGATCAGGCTATCATCAGCTAAGGATTTCTGAAAATGATATTTCTAAGACTGCATTCCGGACACGTTTTGGACATTACGAATTTACTGTGGTACCATTTGGATTAACAAATGCACCAGCCGTATTCATGAATCTTATGAACAGTGTTTTCCGTAAATATCTTGATCAATTTGTGCAAGTCTTTCTAGATGATATTCTCATCTATTCCAAAAATAAGAAAGAGCATGAAGATCATTTGCGGATAGTGTTGTCTTGCCTCAGGGAACATCAGTTGTATGGAAAACTATCCAAGTGCTCATTCTTTCAGGAAAAGATTCATTATCTCGGTCACATCATATCAGGTGAAGGGATTTTCGTAGATCCTGAGAAGGTAAAAGCGATCATGGATTGGCCAATACCGAAAAATGCACATGAGATACGAAGCTTTATGGGTTTAGCCGGTTATTACTGAAGATTTGTGGAGGGATTCTCCAAAATCGCAAAGCCAATTACAACCCTTCAGCGTAAAGGTGTTAAGTATGAATGGACCGAGGAATGTAATAAAGCATTCTCTGAACTCAAAAGACTACTCACCAGTGCACCAATCCTAAAAGTCCCTGATATGGACAAAGACTTTACCGTATGTACTGATGCATCCAAGCAAGGGCTGGGTGCAGTGTTGATGCAGGATAGGAGAGTGATAGCATATGCTTCCAGAAAATTAAAACCTCATGAAGAACTCTATGCTACTCATGATTTAGAATTAGCCGCTGTAGTGCTAGCTTTAAAGATTTGTAGACACTATCTAGTGGGACGAAGTTTTGTACTTAAAAGCGACCATCAAAGTCTACAATATTTGTTCACCCAAAGAGACTTAAATGCCAGGCAAAGGCGATGGAGTGAATTCCTAAGTGAATATGACTTCGGAATATCATACATTAAGGGAAAAGAAAATGTAGTAGCCGATGCTTTAAGCAGGAGACCTCGGATATTTTCTCTCATACCCATTAGAGTGGACTTAAGACAGCGAGTACTGAATCATCTTATAAAAGACAGCGGGTATTTAAAGGTAAGAGCAAGTCTTGAAGGTAATAGGACAAAAGAATCTAAATTTGAGGGATATGAATTAGAAAACGACGGAATCTTACGATTCCATGGAAGGATGTATATTCCTGATGAGAAAGATCTTTGAGATACCATCCTTGGGGAAGCCCACAAAGCAGTATATTGTGCTCATCTTGGAGTAGGGAAAATGTATGCGGATACCAAGAAACTCTTCTTTTGGTCAGGTATGAAGCGCGATATCACTCAATTTGTTGCAAAATGTTTGGAATGTCAGCAAGTAAAGGCAGATCATTGTCACCCAGCGGGCCTCTTACAACCCCACGACATTCCTATGTCTAAATGGGAGGTCATTTCTATGGATTTCATCACTGGGCTACCTCTTACTTCTCAAAGACACAATGCCATTTTGGTAGTGGTGGATAAATTAACAAAAAGCGCCCATTTTATTCCAGTAAGAGATACTTACGATGTTGCTGACGTAGCTCGAGTATTCATAAATGAAATTATCAGATTTCATGGAGTACCGAAGAAGATTATATCCGATAGAGATTCGCGATTCACTTCCAGATTATGGATTTGCATGCAGACGGCCTTAGGTACTCAGCTAAATTTAAGCACCGCTTACCATCCTGAGACTGATGGGCAAACTGAAAGAGTAAATCAAATACTTGAAGACATGTTGCGAATGTATGTGATGGATCAGCAATCACGCTGGGAAAACTATTTATCCTTAGTCGAATTCGCATACAACAACAGTTACCACAGTTCGATTGGGATGCCTCCATTTGAAGCTTTATATGGCAGACCTTGCAGAACACCGTTAAGTTGGGACAGGTTAGAAGATCGAGTGATAATAGGACCAGAATTAATCCATGAAATGGAAGCGCAAGTAAAACAAATTAGACAACGATTAAAGGAAGCCCAAGATAGACAGAAGAGTTATGCTGATGCCCATAGGACGGACAGGAACTATGAAGTAGGGGATCAGGTTTTCATCCGCATCAAGCCAAATAAAAGTACTATTCGATTTGGAAAAGGGACAAAGTTATCACCCCGATTTATTGGGCCATTTAAAGTCGTGGAAAGAGTGGGATCTGTTGCCTATCGTCTTGCCCTGCCACCTCACCTGCATAGAATTCATAATGTATTTCATGTTTCTGTATTAAGACATTATATAGCTGATCTATCCCATAACCTCCAGTGGAAAGAATTGCAGGTATCGGACGAGGGAGTCATAACGGTCGAACCGTTACGTATACTAGAACGTAGAGTTCGACAGCTGAGAAACCGCCTGGTGGACCAAGTTAAGGTCCAATGGGACAAGTATAGTCTTGGATCAGCAACTTGGGAGAATACAGAGGACATATGTCAGAGATACCCTACTTTATGTCCATTTTGAAAAAAACTTTAAACTATGTCTTGTATATATTTACTTCACTGCAATCAGAGACTCAGGAACATTTTGAATGATTATAGATAAACGTGAAATTTTGTGACTTAATATATGTTTAATTTCTGCTGGTACATGGATACCAAAATGATATATGTGGTTCGTTTTACTAAATTATAGTTGTCAAAGTAAGGTTAAAGGCCGTTAAATGATTTTACTTCTGATAGAAATTAAAACAATATAAATCTGTTTTATTTATGCATGTCAAAGATGAGCAACTGGAATGGAAGACAGGAAGTGAATACATCCTAAATAAAAGTCAAAATACATGCATAGAATATGACAAAATATGTTATGCTGTAGTATCATATGTAAATAATACATAAGTTATTTTGAATATGCTGATGCACATTTTACAAATGCATGGGTAAGTGTATGATTGCAGATAAATGATCCAATTTCCGAGATGACCACGTGATGACAGAACCTCAGAACAGTTAAAGCTCAAAGTGATTCTATGATAAGGTATTAGCCCAAATTTTACTGGGAGGGGTGGAGGTGTTACCCACCGTTTATCCTTCGAACCCTGGAGTCATGGGAGGACTGTGCGAGTCACGCTCCCCTAGACGTGTGATGATGACTGCCGGATGCCTACTGAGAATCAGGTCGGTATAACCGACGCTGTCACCTTAGAGTTATGAATGGTTAGATCAGTAAAACTGACGCCACAGCATACTCCAGTAGAGGACGGATAGGATGGGAGCGGAAGAGATTAGGAAGGATAGGATGATTTTAGAATAGCTTGGGAACCTGAGTAAGAATTATCCATTTAAAATCATAAACCTAAAACGCTAATTTTATAATCTCCTGACATTAAAACAAAATTTTGAAATCTAACTTCGGGACGAAGTTTTTGAAGGGGGAGTGTATGTAATAACCCTTCCAAACCTTATATTAAAAACTGATTTGATAAACTTTATACTAAAAATAATTATGAATAAAACTTTGTTATAAATATAAAGTTTAAACTTATAAATATATATATATATATATAAATATTAAACCTCATGAAATTAAAGTTTATATTAAAAGGGGATATAAAATATCAAACCTTACGTAAAGAGGTAACGCAAACATGAAATATGAGTAAAGTACAATATCTGATTCTGAAATGCATGCGGAGGCGTGTCAGGAGGAAGAAGAGCGGTGGCCGTAAGCAGGAGGGTGGCCACCGCCAAGCCTGCCATTATAAAATCACTAATCTGAACCGATCACAGGGGGAAAGAAACGGAGAATGGAGGGCAGGAGCTGAAATTAGGAGTTCAGACCAGAGGACTAAGAATTACCAGTGGAAGAGCTTTAACCGGCCTGAGGTTCTGGGCACGGGGGCAGTAAGCTTCTGCGAGTAGCTTACTGGGTTGAGCAGCCATCTGCTCAGTCTGGCTGGGAGGAATTGGTTTCCCGGAAATTGGATCAAATTAGCCACAACATCAGCAACGACACCAGTTCAGTAGCAGAATCAACAGCAGTTAAGGTAAGTACAAATTTAAAATCTTTAGTTTTCCTGTAATTCAGTTCTGGTTATTGTTTTTGGCCATTACAAGTTTCCCTGAGGCAGAGTTCCTTATTTCATAGTCTTTGGTGCTGAAAACAACCTTATGTCCTTGATCACAGATTTGGCTGACACTCAGAAGGTTGTGTTTGAGTCCGTCAACCAGCAGAGCATCCTGAGCTTTTCCTTTTCCATTTATCAGAGTAACTGTTCCTTTTCCTGCAATTCTGCCAGATCCGCTTCCAAAAGACACATTCCCTTCCTTTTTGCTCAGTGAGACAAACTTCCCTCTGTCCCTCTGTCCCCTGTCATGTGTCTGGAGCACCCACTGTCTACAAACCACTGGTTTCCATTATTTTGAGCACATAGAGCCAGGCCGCATTTGTCCATGCTGGAGTTCTTGCTACTCGTCTTTCTTCCTTTGAGTGGGCAGTCTTGTTCATAGTGTCCATTATTGTAGCAAAAAGAGCAAATCAGATCAAATTTGGTCAAGGGATCAAATGAATTGAAGGTTTTGATTTGTCCCTGTCTTTTGGGGGCATATGAGTTGACTACTCGGTCCTTTTGCGTTGTCTTTTCACTTCTGCGAGCCATACAGTGTCTAGCTTGGTGACCGAAGTTTTTACAGTGAAAGCAGTGTCCAAGAAAGATGGTTTTGAAGCAACCACGGTTTGAGTCGATTTCCTTCCTGGGAATTACTCCTCCCTCGTTCTTTGGATTTTTGATGGGCCCTTGGTGGAGTACAGGTTTGTATTTGCTGTAGTGTCCATGATTCGACTCCACATTCTTCTTTGGAGTAATTCTTTCTTCATTCTTGGAATCTGGGATGCACTTTTGATAACATACTTTTTCATCTTTTGGATTGTAGGAAAGTGCATCGGCATAGCTTTTCGCACTATTCTTAGTGCTTGAGGATTCTCCTTTGAAACCTATTCCAGACTTGTCATGTTGAGGTTTTTGATTTTTCAGAATAGTCTCAAGTATTTGAGAGCTTTTACAACCCTTTTTAATTTGCTCCAACTCCTTTCTCAGAGACACTATTTCGGCCTCGCGTTCCTCACAGGTCTCTTCTTTTTCTTTAAGCTTTGCTACCAAGAGATCTTCTCTCCTTCTTATTTCCTCGTTGTCCACTTTGATAGAAATGATTTTGTTCCGTAGTTTCTCATTTTCTTCCATGGCGCTTATTAACAGTTCATCTACATTTCCTTCCAGTCCTGAGTCATCATCATCTGTGAGTGCCATGAATAATGCTTCTTGGCTTTAATCATGACCACTTTCCTCATCTGATTTCTTTTTGATGACCATAAACTCATCCTCATCAGACTCATCTTGCTTGGAGAAGAAGTTTTTCTTATTGAACCCTTTCTTTTTATGTGCCATTCTTTTAGAATTTCCTTCATCATCACTGTCATGTTTATGAGGACATTTTGCTGCATAATGACCTATTTTACCACATTTAAAACAGATAAGAGGATACTTGCCTTTAAGCTTAGATCCTCTTTTCAGCTTTCGTACATATTGAGCCAATTCGGATTCCACATCTGACTCATCACTACAGTCATTCCTTTCTTTCACTTCCTTTGACTTTGAGGCCTTGAATGTTGCATCTTTGGAGCTAGGGCCACCTTTCCTCATTTCATAGGCAGTGAGAATTCCATGGAGTTCATCCATTTTGAGGGTATCTAAATCCTTTGCTTCTTCTATAACACTTATTTTGGAATCAAATCTATCTGGAAGAGACCTTAATACCTTTTGAACAATGGTACTTTCTTCCACCTTTTCGTCCAATCCTTTCAGGGAATTTACTACTTCAGCTACTCGAAGAAGGTATGCTGCAATATCTTCTTCATCTTCCATCTTCAATCTTTCAAATTGTCTTCTGTGAGTTTGAAGCTTTGCCTTTTTTACTTTTGAGTCTCCATCGTACAAACCAACTAGCTTCTCCCACATTTCTTTGGCAGAGGTACAATGCATGATTTTTGTAAACTCGGAATCAGTGATTCCAATAGTGATAGAGTTCATGGCCTTTGCATTTGCAATGTGGGCTTTACTCTCGTCTTGGTCTGTTGGAAGAGTGGAAGTCGCTTGGTATTCAGTTTGACAAAAATGCAAGACTTCAGGTCCAAGGGACATTAAGTAGTAAGTCATCCTTTTCTTCCAGAAACCAAAGTTAGTGCCATCGAACAGAGGAGGTTTTCTTGATGATTCATGATTTCTCATCATGGCTGTGGATCCTTCTTCAAGCTGTTAGGCTAGTATGAAGAAGCTGGCTCTGATACCAATTGTTGGAAATACTGAGAGGGGGGGTGAATCAGTATTTATTATTTTTTGTTCTAGTGATTGTCAAAAGCATATATAGATATGTATATGTATACACAGAACACAAAAATCGACAGCTAGAATAAATGCTTTTATTAAGACTCAAGATAGTGCAATGAAATAAATACAATATAAGTATATCTAACTGTGAATAGTTTCCAAGCTCCAACTTGGACTTCAGTGAGGCTCCAACCTCCAGAGCACCAACTCTGTTTTGCCAAGACACCAATCTTGGACTTTAGGAGCACCAACTCCCAAGGACTTCAATCCTGTTCAGTTCTGAGGCTCCAACCTCCAGAGCACCAACTCTGTTTTGCCAAGACACCAATCTTGGACTTTAGGAGCACCAACTCCCAAGGACTTCAATCCTGTTCAGTTCTGAGGCTCCAACCTCTTGGGCTCCAACCCAACCTTGATATAAACTGGTTCTGCTGCTTCTGCTGCCTCTACAGTGTCTGCTGCTTCTGTTGCCTCTGCACCCTCCGCTGGTTCTGTTGCCTCTTCTCTGGTTTTTTTCACCACAACAACAACAACCAATCCTCTGTTTTTGCAGTTTTTATACATTCCTGCGCCTCTGTCCATTCATTTCCTCTTTCTCGCTGGCTCTTTGGCTTCCTCCTCGCCTCCTTCAGCTTCCTCTGTCTAATCGTTTGCTTCTTCAGCTTCCCACTTTCGGTTTCATCTGTCTATCGAACGTTCCAATATTCACAGGACACGTACAAGAGGAAGAGAGGCCGCATACACCCAGTTGTCATAGCTTAACGGATAGCCACGTCCCAATCGCAATCATTATCGCCAGAGTCAGTCTCTTGAACTATCGGGAGCATTATCGTATGCATTTTTGCCTCAGAGGCGCGCGTAGGCCAAATATCAAATTACACAGGAAATATATGAAAAAACAGGTGACAGTGCTAAAGGGCAGACTTCAAGGATCATAGCACCTGTATCTATAATGTATCGGGTCCGCAGCATTCATCGCAATCGACGATCGCAAAGGGCCGATGGCCGATGGGCCAATCCACTTGTGGATGCGATATTGCATTGAACCCTGTTTTATATGCCCGTCGGGTCCGTTCCTTTCATCGCTATCGGCGATCGCAACATAACTGCAGTCACCAATGGCCGATGGCCGATGCGATGGACCGGATGCGATATATTATTCAATCAAACTTTGATATGCCATCGGGTCTGCGTATATTGTCGCAATCGGAGGCAGGGCCTTTACCACTCCCGATACTCGCTCCGAAATGCCGGATGCGATATATTATAGACTGTTTTTAATAAGTCCATCGGGTCCATGCCTCTATCGCAATCGGCAGATTATAGCGTCATCCCTTATGACTTGAGATCGCTGCGGATGCGATATGATATTAAGGCAGTTTACAATGGAGCCGTGGGTCCGTGTTATTATATCGCATCTATATATATATATATATATATATATATATATATATATATATATATATATATATACTCCTCAGTACTCCCGATAGTTCTTTTTTTGGCATTGTTGCGCCGATAGTGTATATAGCCCTGTCTATATATGAGTTTTATGAGTTTTGGCCTCCGATATATGAGTTTATGGCATATATGGCTCCCAATAGCTCCCGATCGCTGTTATGTGCATGTTTATATGATTTCTGGTCGCCGATAGTGTTAAGGCATATGAATATGGGTTTTCTCCTCCGATGGCTCCCGATAGTGTTAAACACATATATGCATAGTTTATATGGTTTTTAACCGCCGATAACGTTAAAGCATGCATACATGGGTTTTACAAGCCCAATAAACGTGACTGGATATATCTATATGAGTTCTGCTTACGATGGCTACCGATATGTTATGTATGCTCCCGATAGGCTCCTCTGGCTTGTTGAAATATTAATTTCACCTGCGCATTTATTTTTACAAAACAGCTGAAGAAAACCACCAAGCTCATCTGACCGCTTTTGCTGTGAAAGTGGTATTCCGTAAATCTCACCCGATGCAATAAAATTTTGCCACGCGTCAACTGTACTTTTCACGAAACCACTTTCTATCGGGCTGTAACATTCGTTCTGTTTGGGCAAGCGATGATCGTTGGATTAGTATGAAGACTATTCACCGTCGGATCAAAGTCAAAGCTGGGTACGGTCAGAAAAATTTCCAACATGGCTTGATCTGTTCCTATGTGGCTCCTCTTGCTCCTCTTGGCTCCGTTTGCTCCTCTGATGGCTCTGTCTCCTCCTCTTGAATATTGCCATATTGACATCAATGACAATTTGTGTCCAACACTGTAACTGTCATCTAAATGATTGACAACGCCTGCTCACACTAAGTCTGCTACTATATACTGTGAGCTCCTATAACAAAGGTGATGATCCGACTGCAAAAATTGAAACTGATCTAACTGATCTCCTTACTACTTTTGCACTGGATCCTGCCCATTTGGCACTCTGGAGTCTCATATTCCTCCACTTGGATCTAGTGCCCCACTATCTCCTATCGAGCCTTGTCCCTTACTGGGACCTCTCTTCGCTTTGCAACTCGCACATCCTTCGACGTCTGCCTCCGACAACTGGAAGTCGATCTGCTACCTAGATTTGCATTCTAACTAACTTGCGTGACCATCCCAGCAGAGATGCAAAAGTTTGGAAACTCAAAACTGGAGAAAATAATCTCGGAAGCTCCCTCTCTCCCTTTCTCGGCTGTTGGCTCTGCTACTCGGCCTCCCTTTTGGAGTGAGAAGATCTGCTCACAGCTACTGCTAATCTGCGACTAGGAAAATTAGATTTCTTGGCTAGAAAAGCTCTAAGAGAAATCTCCCTTTGCTGTGTGTGCTTTTCTCTTCCACACAATGTTGATTCTGCAACTGAAAAATGCTGCAAAACCCTTTGCGTCCAACTAAGGAATCTAATCAATAAAAATCTAAGTCATTGTCACTCCCTCTGATTGTTGGAATCACTATTCTAGGCAAATTGACTTCTCTGCCAACCTGCAACTGAAAATCGAACCCTTGCCCAGCAGTTCGATCTATCTGTCTGGGTATTGCGTAGCCTTTGAGAATTTCGACTTGTTGCTCCCTTTGAACAACGAAATTCTCTTCTCTGCTTTTGAGCTTCCTGACTGATCACTTACTCTCTGATACCATGTCAAAATTTCATCTATCACACCATCTGGAAATTAATTTTCTAATTGTTAAAGATTTTCAGACTAACACTGCGTAATGAGTGTTATTTGTCAAATGTTTTGGATGGTTCTTTGTGGTCCCTAATGATGGATGGAGTCACCATCTGAAACGTTGGATAGATCACACTCATTACACAGTGTTATTTCGGAAATCTCTAACGATATGATTCACTGTGGAAGTCTCCAATCACTCATATTTTTCTAATTGTTAATTTATTTAACAATTTATCTACTGTCTGCTACAACAAATACCAAATAATTCACATAGTGATTTTCAGAAATAAACTGCTGAAGAAACTAACGCTATAAACTGAGAAAATATAGCATAGACATAAATTTAACACAGTTATTTTTGGACAAATGTCCCCAGAAAAATCCAATGTGGGAAAACTGGTGCAGCAACTGAGGGTTTTATGGTTATACAATAGTGAAATTCTAAGTACAATCTAGATGCCAAAAACTAGCAATCCACAACAAGGAAGATACATCGAGTGGATATCAGAAGATCGAATTTCTGAAGCACAGGAGTTGTCGGGAGAGAAATTCGAAGTGATCTTTTGCAGTGAGGGGCAGGGATAGTATCCAGTGAGGAGTTTTCCTAGGCCGGACAGTACAAGGAAGAGAGGGCAGAATGATGTCCAGAGAAGCTGATGCTGGGCCACGTAGAGCCTAAAGGGAGATCGAAATTTTGCCGAGGAAATAGAGTTTTAGAAGCCAGGAGCTGGGTTGTGAGACCGGGAGGCTAAGAGCTGAAGTTTCCAGCCAAGAGAGGGTCAAAAGGAAGAGCAACATAGTCCCCAACAAAGGTGACACAGAGATTGCGTGTGGTTGACGCAGTTCTGCGCAAAGGCTGACGTAGAAGGGTTGCAAAGGTTCACTTCCAGCAGATCAGAGCCAGATCTTCCAGTGACAGGGTGAGATCATCTCACTATTTCGTTTTGTCTAGTTTCTCTCTGTATCGGATAGCCAGTTGGGCATCCAACGAATTGTACTCAGAATTGCTATTGCATAATAATAAAACCCTTAGCTGCTGCATCAGTTTTCCCACATTGGGTTTTTCGGGGGACATTTGTCGAAAAATAATTGTGTAGATGTGTGTGATGTTTATTTCTCTCCTGTGTTGTATTTAGTGTTTGCAGTTTTATTTTGGTGTAGGCTGCAGTGTATGTATTTCAGTATTTGTTGTAGAAAACTGCAAGTAACGTTTTCAATTAATTTAACAAGGGAAATATAATCAGTGTGCTGCAGTAGGAATCGGGTACCTAATTTTTCACATGGTATTGGAGCACAAATCATAAGCAGAAGAGCTCAAAAGTAGAAAGGAAGAGGAGTTTGAAATTATTGCAGAGGTAGCGATTCGAAACCCCAGAGGCATCGTAGTTCGTGGGCCAAGGTAGTTGAAGTTTTGAGGAGAAATTCGATTTTTCTGAGTGAGTCGATAGAGAAATTCGATCTCCAGATCGAAGCTTTCCAGTGGTAGAAGTGAACAACATATTTTTCCTTGCAGAGAAGATCTTCAGCTGGGATGTAGATATTTTGCAGCGGTTGCTGGTAGAATAGTGTTAGTGGGAGAGAGAGAGAGACACGGTTGAGGGAATTTCTTCCTCAGAGAATTCCTAGCCATGGAATTCAAATTGTCATTGGCTAAGCAGCAACAAGGGGCAACAGATCTACTAACTCCATCAGGGAGTGCGTAGGTTAGCCCATCATCAGCACGTAGGAGAGAGGAGGTCATTCGACTTTTTTGATTGGCAAAGATTATAGCCAATGGGTCGAGAGATTAGGATCGGTTGGATGGTACATCCAACTATGTGATCTAGAAGGCAAGGATGTCATGCCTTCTGGATGAACATTTTCTCAAGATCTACGTTGATAGTGTGGTAGCTAAGCCCGCAGATCCAGATCCACTCAAGAAGTACAAGGGAGAGATGGCGAAGGCCAAGCGGATGATCCTCGACAAAGTGAAGGATGATGTAGTATGTCACATCTCTGGCAAAGGGATTGCCAAGGGGATGTGGGATGTCTTGTCCATGATATATCAGGGTCTACTGAGCAACGGAAGATGTACTTGGAGTAGAAGATGAGATCCACGTAGATGCAGAAGGGGGAATGCATTGATATGTTCGTTGGAAAGCTTGAGGAGATCCGTGACGAGTTGGCAGTTGTGGGGTCAACACCTCAGCGTATCGAGATGGTGAGGCTGGCTCTAAATTCAGTCTTAGAAGAATGGCAAGTGTTTGTCTAGAGCATCTTGGGTATAGAAAGATTGCCAGATTGGGTAGGGATGTAGGCTTCTCTTTAGCAGGAAGAGATAAGGAGAGACTTAGTCAAGTGCAAACTTGACAGTAGTAGCAGCAACAGTGGGACGAAGTCGAAGGAGGAGGATGAAAATGCAGCCATCGCATCTAAGGGGCAGTAGGAGCAGTGGAAGAAGATGAAAGATATTTCGAAGATCAAGTGCTTCCGCTGTGGCGAACTTGGTCACTACGCTACACAATGTCCTCTCAAGAAGAAGAACAAGGACGAGAAGCATGATTCGAAGGCTACATCGGCACAGATCGAAGAAGAAGAGTTTGACATGATTGCCCAAAGGTGGGGTGATATAGCACTGTAGTTCGAAAGAACTGTAGATGGGAAGGATCCTTGAGGAGTCCACCTCTCGGATCAATACGTTTTTACGGGAGCCCAAATCAGTAGTAGCAGGATGGATTGGGTCAGTTGATGCAGAGAAGTGTCAGAGTGACAGTTGCAGTGGCTAGAAGCGCCAAAGACTGAGTAGCGCAGAGCTAGAGTTGGCAGCAGTGCAGTTGGCACAGAGAAGAGGTTAGCAGCAACGCAGAGGCTTCAGAGGTTCAGCGTAGAGATTAGCAGCAGTCGGAACTCCAACAACAGATGCATCATGCTAAACACCAGTTCAGTAATTTTGGATGCTTTTCCATTGTTGATGCATTAGCAACAACATTTGGAGAAGGTTGTAGTGCAAATGCAATGCTGGCAGTGGCAGTGCCAACAACAACACAGATGCAGAATTTGAGAGGGAGTTGCAATACGGATGCAGTGTTGGCAGTGGCAATGTCAGCAGCAGTACAAATGCAACATTTGCGCAGTAGTTGATGGGCAAAAACGTCAAACATCAACAGCACAGAAGGAGATGTTTCAAAGTCAGAGTGATGCTTCAGCAGGTTCAATTACTAGAGAACATTCCTCGCTAAAAGGGAGTGTTGATTTTTGGTAGCATCGGATGTGCTCTAAACCTCAAGATTTGTAGGGAGGCTTGGGCACATGCATTCCACAATACCCAGAAATCGTTTTGGGAAATTCCACTCAGAATAAGTGCTATTAAAATAATTAATTATTTTTAATGGATTCCTGTCTAAACTTAGGAAATTAAAATAATTAAAGGGTATTAATCTAACTGTGGGTGAAACTTCTAGAAGAAGACAAGGATCAAGCCAAAATGAACTGAGCGATTGATTAGGATTTAATTTGGGCCGTTGGTTCTCAACAGAAGGATTATAAGAGGAGGTTTGATGGGCATTTGGAAGATAGATCGAGTGGAGATTAGAAGATCAAATTTTTGAAGCACAATAGTTGTCGGGAGAGAAATTCGAAGTGATATTTTGCAGTGAGGGGCAGGGATAGAATTTGGTGGGGAGTTTTCGTGGGCCGGACAATACAAGGCAGAGAGGGAGGAAGGACGTCCAGAGAAGCTGACGTTGGGCCACACAGAGCTGATGTAGTGGCAGCGCAGAGCTTGAAGGGAGATCGAATTTCTGTTGAGGAAATCGAGTTTCAGAAGATAATAGTCGGGGTGCGAGACTGAGAGGCTAAGAGCTAAAGTTTCCAACTAGCAGAGGGTCAAAAGGAAGAGCAACGCAATCCCCAGCAGAGGTGATGCAGAGACTGCGTGGGGTTGACACAGTTCTGCGCAGAGGCTGATGCAAAGGCTCACTTCCAGCAGATTAGAGCCAGATCTTCCAGTGACAGGGTGAGATCATCTCACTATTTCATTTTGTCTAGTTTCTCTCTGTATCAGATAGCCAGTTGGGCATCCAACAAATTGTACTCAAAATTACTACTGCATAATAATAAAACCCTCAACTGTTGCACCAATTTTCCCACACTGGGTTTTTTCGGGGATATTTGTCGAAAAATAACTGTGTAGATGTGTGTGATGTTTATTTCTCTCTTGTGCTGTATTTAGTTTCCGCAGTTTTAATTTGGTGTAGGCTGCAGTGTATGTATTTCAGTATTTGTCTTAGAACACTGCAAGTAACTTGTTCAATTAATTTAACAAATAGGTGAAATATAATCAATTTGTTGCAATAGGAATTGGGTAACCGATTTTTCACAGATGAGTGAATGTGTCTCAAGGAGGACGACTACGAGTTCCCTCCTATATATAGGCTCTTCAAGGTGGATGTGGTTTTTTCTTTTAGGCCGACTTGCCAGTTGCCAGGCTGACTTGGTCTTGGAGGGTATTCCGACACTTTTAAAGACAAAATAATTTTCTTTACAAGTTATAATGTGCTGGATGGGGTCTTCAATTTATGACAATGACTCTTTTGACTTCTTGACCTAGGAAAAACCCTAGAATCCCTCAATGAGTGCTTGACCTATAAAACAAAAGAACTTGAGCATGAAACCCATGCTCCAAAAATAACAAGAATAATTTTTCTTTCATTTTACAATTTACAAGAATCAAAAGTACATTTTATATTTGTGAAGACCAAACCTAGTTACACATTTTTCAAAAAGTTAACCTATGCCAAATGTGTCAGAGCAGTCCCAACTACTTGTCTCTTTCTCTTTTAAATGAGAGAACTGAAGATGAGATGCAAATAGTGAGAAAATGCCTATGATTGCAAGCATGCAAGAGTACAAATAAGATGGAGGCAACCAAGGGAATCTGGAAGGCAACCCTCTTAAATCACTTTGCCAACACAAAATATAACCAATGAAGCAATGGAAACCAAGATACAGATGCTTAATTGTGTGAAATTTTTATCTATTGCAGCATCTGGAAATTATTCTTCTAACTGAAAATTTAATTATGCAGTGTATTTGCAATTTTCACCACAAAAGTACTGCAGAAAATAAACTACTGAAAACTGGGAAATTCTAGCACACACAAGCACAGTTATTTTTGGACAATTTTCCCCAGGAAAACCCAATGCAGGAAAATCAGTGCAGTAGATGAGGGTTTTATTATTATTCTTCAGCAACAATTATGAGTACAATAATTTAGATGTCCAACTGGTGATCTAATTTGAGAAAAATATTGACAAAATTATCGTGAGAATTTTTTTCTCACCCCACAACTATTTTCAGCCTCCGAAATTGCCTCCCTAGCCTCTGCTCTAAGCCTCATGCGTCACCCTCTGTGTAGAGCTTACGCTGGCACTATGAGAATTTCGACCTTCCTTCGTTTTCCTCTTCTGAGGACTGGAAACCTTCCTCTCAGAATGTTGCTTCCCTCCTCTTCCACCTGCTACTCACCCTCTAGCTCTATCTTCTCTGTTGAGCTACTGCTACTGAGAATATCAAACTGCCTGGGCAACTGAGTATTTGCATTGGTGTATTCTCCATCACCACATCAACCTCCTCTTATAATCCACTGTTGGAGCACCAATGACCAAGATTAAAACTTAATCAATGGCTAGGATCATCTTTGGATCGATCCATGTGAGTTTCTAGATGATTTTCACCTTATCTCAATTAATAATTACCCATATTCCCTAAGTTTAGACTTGGGAAATATTTAAAAATGGTTAATGATCCGATTGAGACAATTCTAGCCTGAATTTCTAGAAACAATTTCTGGGTTTTGGAGATCTCATGCATTCTAGCCCCTTCACCAAATTCCGTGGCTAGAACACATCCAATGCTACAAAAACTAACACTCCTTGTTAGCGAGGAATGCGTTCTAGTGCTACACATCCTGCCACAACAACCTGTCTTTGCATCATCTCCTGTTACGCTGCTGATGTCTAGCCATACTGCCCACCAACCACTGCGCAACTCTGATATATGCTGCATTTGTGTTGTTGCTGATGCTGCCATATGACTACCAACACTACATCTACTCTGCAACTCCCTCTCATCTGTCGCTGCTACAACTGAGAATCATCCAAGGTAATCTACCTCTGCTACTAAAATGGGTTCTCCACCATACCCATTTGTTCTCTGAAATATACGAACTTAGCTCTTCCTAGAGCTTTCGTGAGTATATCTACAACCTGCACTTCTGTGGGAACATATTGTAGCTGGACTGCTCCACGTTGTACACAATCTCTGATGAAATGACATCGAATATCTTTGTTTCGACCTGTCATGAAACATTGGATTCTTAGAGAGCTTTATGCAACTTTGTTTATCACAGTAGACACTGGTCACCTCCATCCTTTGCCTAAACAAGCTCACCAACAACTTCTGAAGCTATATAGCTTCACACGTTGCTGTGCTTGCTACCATATACTCTGCTTCTACAGAGCTTAGTGCTATTGACTTCTTCTTCCTGCTGCACCAAGAAACCATTCCTGATCCAACACTGAAGCAGTACCCAGAGGTACTTTTCCTATCCGCTGAACTGCTTGCCTAATCTGCATCTGTAAATCCACATAATCTGGCATCATCTCCTCGGGTATATCTCATCCCATACTCAACTGTGCCATGCACATACCTCAAAATGTGCCTCACTGTTGCCTAATGTACCCACTTCGGCTCTAAGATGAACTGACTAAGTTGATTGACTGTGAAGCAAATATTTGGTCTCGTATCGACTAGATACATGAGAGATCCAATAAACTGTCTATACAAGGCGGGGTTGACATCCTTGTCATCCAATGGATCTATCTTCTTCCAGTTGGTGATCATGGGCATAGACATGGGTCTGCAATCCCGCATTCTGAACCTCTTCATAATATCTTTAGCGTATCTTCCTTGTCCAAGGAAGATCTCCCGATTTTTCTGCCATACTTCCAATCCTAGGAAATAGTCCCTCAACCCTAAATCCTTCATGTCGAACTCTGCTGCCAGTTTCCTCTTGCAGTCCTCTATGAGCCCTGATGATCTTGTCAGAAAGAGATCATCCACATACAAAACTAGAATGAGTGGCTCACCCTCTACCATCAAATAGTAAAGGTTGTGATCTACATCACTCTTGACGAATCCCATCTGCTGCAAGTAGTTGTTAATCCTACCATACCATGCCCTGGGAGCTTTCTTGAGTTCGTATAGAGCTTTCTTTAGTCTGCACACGAGTCTGCCTCTTGTGTGTCTTGAAGCCCTCTGGTTGTTCTATATATACTTCTTCCTCTATCACCTCGTTCAAGAAGGTTGTCTTGATGCCCATCTGGTGAATCTGCCATCCCATCTGAGCTATTAGGGATATAACTGACCCGAAGGAAGTGTATCTGGCAATTGGGGTGAAGTTCTCCTCATAATGTATCCCTTCTTTCTGTGTATACCCCTTTGCCACGAACCTAACCTTGTATTTCTCTACACTATCGTTTGCAGCATATTTGATCTTGTAGATCCATCTAGAACCTATAACTGATTTGTCTTTCAGCCTTGGCACTACCTCCCAAACATTATTCGTCATGATAGAGCTATACTCTTCTACCATGGCATCTACCCATACTTGATGTTGAGCGGCCTCCTGAAAGCTGGAAGGTTCTATAATCTGAGCTACCAATGCTCAGTATCTGTCAGGTTGTCTACATTGTCTTTTGTTCTTCCTAGGAGTTCCAATAAACTCCTCTGCATCTCTGAATGTCTGACGAATCTCTCTACTGGCTCGACCACTAGTAGTGGGAGGTTTAGCCAATTCATTCTCATCCTGCCTCTACTGCTCCATCTGCTAAGAACACCCCCGATTTCCTGCACCTGAGGAAATATTGGTACTGGTCACAGTACTCGATCCTTGTGACTATACTCCTTCCTGTCCCACTAGTTGCCCCTGTGGTTGTCCCTGCTGCTGGACCAAAGGAGTTTCTGCTGACTGATTCTAATCACCTTTAGGCATCTCACGAGATCTCTTGAAAGCTTGATCCTCCATGAACTTCACGTCTCATCTTACTACAATTTTCCTATTGCTAGGAATGTAGATTTTGTATGCCTTAGAGGTTTTGTTGTATCCAACGAAGAATCCCTTCTCTGCAGTCTAATCCAGTTTGGTACGTTTATCATTTGGCACGTGGCAATAAGCAACGCTGCGAAAAATTCTGAAGTGGCTAACTTCTGGCCTCTTCCCTGCGAAGACTCCTTTTGGCATTTTCTTTCCTAATGCTCTATGAGGAATCCTGTTTTGAATATACACTGCTGTGATACATGCCTCTATGCCTCTTCCCATAGGAATCTGGGTAGATCCTGTTCATATAACATAGCCTTTGCAGCTCCAAGAATGGTTTTGTTTTTCCGCTCTGCTACACCATTTTGTTGTGGATTATATGGAGTTGTCCATTCTCTCTTGATGCCTTCCTTCACACAAAAAACTGTGAAGTCTTTATCAATATATTCTCTACCATTATCTGAGCAAAGCACCTTGATCTTGTTCCTTGTAACATTCTCCACGAGGGCTTTAAACTCTCTGAAGCGATTGAAGACCTCATCTTTGGTTGTCAAGAATTAGATTTAGGTTTTCCTGGAATGGTCATCAATAAAGGTAACGAAATATTCGGCACCGCTAAGAGCTCTAGTGGACATCGAACCGCAAATATTTGAATGTATGAGTCCTAACACTCCATCAACATTGTTGTTACTTCTTGGAAATGTTGCCTTAGCATACTTCCCAAGTACACATCCTTTGCAAACGTCATCTTGTTTTGTGCCAAGTTTTGGAATCCTTGTTACTGCTTCTCTGAGCATCCTGAGTGCTCCATGATGTAAATGTCCCATTCTCCTATGCCATAACTCATTCAGCTCCTTCCCACTGCTACTGTCTGTCATGTCCCTTCCTAAATTAATTTGGAACAAGATTAGTTATTGCATTTTGGGGTCAATTTTGGAAATAGTGGGGCCCATTCGGTTTTATTAGGAGATTAGACTTAGGAGACAGTTATTTTGTTGTGGTTAAGTTCCACGTGGGGGCCACCCACACTAGGGGAAAACGCACTCCCTAGTTCGAATTGCATGGAGATGGTTAAGTGAGGGCACATGATGGAGGGAAAATTGGGGGGAAAAGTGCGCCACGAAATCTATATAAAGAAGGGAACTCTCCTCATTTCATTCATCCTTTGGCATATCGATTTCTCTTTGGTTGCTCGAGTTGCTTAGCCGAGTCACTCGCTATTCAACAAGAGTTCTTCAAGCGAAGAGCTCACCCTTTCTTCGGGGGACTTCGAGTGCCACCCTAGGAAGATTTTTTTTCATTCTTTCGGAGGAGGATTTCATTGTGGTTTCCAGCAGTTGCATTCATCTCCAGGTGGTCCGTATTACTGGAGGATGAAGTGAAGAGGAGGTTGAGTTTGCTTGTGGTGTTTGCAATGGAGTTTGGTTGGGAGATTGTCTGGAGAGGAGGCATAGGAGGCATGCTGTCATTTTGGAGAGTTTGGGTGCTGGAGGAAAGTGCTTCTTGGCAGTGTGACTTTCGCACTTCTTGGGCCAGCGTAGAGGCAACATTTGGGTGCACACGTAGGAGGTAGAGCATCAGTCTTTAAGGCTAAACTTTGTTAGGGAGTTGAAGGGAGCATTTGTGGAGGAGTTTTCTACATTTTTTGGTGCTTTAGAGAAGGTTTTTCTTGAATTCCTTGCAGATCGTATTCTTGAGCTGTTTGGAGGGCGTACGACATGTTGGAGGCCAAATTTGGGAGGTTGGATTCAGACCAAACCCTTTTTGGGTTATTGTGGGTTTTAATCAAGGAGCTTGGGGCTGATTTTGTAGCATTTTTCGAGTAGCGGAAGTGGAGTTTGTTGTGGTTCCTTTCCAACCAACAATGTAGTTTTCTGGGTAGCGTAGAGCATTAGAGCAGTCGTTTTCCAATGCTTGATATCATTGTCTCATCACCTAGGTTATGTCACGCTTGCCATTAAGGCAAGCCTAGGTGCATTCCTCCACACTATTTTACTTGCTCCATTGATTAATAAAATGGCTCAACTGGTTTTACTTCTAGAGTTTTTATGAGCATTTACTGATTGTTAAAAATTTCTTTGTATAAATCGTTTTTTCTTTGCATATCACTGTTTATTTAAGTTTAGAACATTACAGTGGTATCAAAGCTCAAATTTTGGCTCAGCTATGGGAGAACTTTTCTATGAGTGAAGAAGACCGACAAAATATCACTTGTAGAAGGAAAAGGTACCAGAGCAGGGAGAGGGATATGGAGATTACTCCAGGCACAGAAGATCGTGGGAAGGTAGTGGACGATATGGGGTAGCCCAAGAGCAGGGAGGAAATTACCTTCGACAGTTTCTTGAAGGCCTTGAGCGATTTGGCAAAGGGGTAGAAGGAGATGCTGGACGAAATCAAGATGCAGAACTGTGAGCGGAGCAGTCACTGGGAGTTTGTATTTGGAGAGACCTCATGGGCCTCTCAGCGATTCGATCATCTCTCACCCATTGCGTAGAGGCCACCCTTGAGTGGGCCAACTCGAGCCACTCTACCTTCTTTGCTACCCTTGGCGCAGGGTGAAACTGGTGGAGGAGAGGATCCATCACTAATGTGAGAAAATTTCAGGGAATGGCATTCCATGGGGGCAGACTTCAGAGGCTCTGACTTTTAGAGATTTTTGCAAGCTCAAACAGAATGAGAAGGGGAAGTGCTATGGTACACAAAATTATAAGTTGCACCGCACTATTGGGAAAATGTATTTTCCCACCTATGATGGCACTACCAAGTGCACAACACATGCTTGGATAGAGAAGTTGGACACATACTTCCAGCTCAACAGGATGACGGAGGTAGAAGCCATCAAGATGGCTACATTACATTTGGAGGGGGAGGCACACGATTGATGGTTTCATGGCTTGTCCACTCAGGGGCATGCCAGCGTGACCTCTTATGAGGACTTTGTTGAAAAATCTAGGGCAAAGTAGTGTTGTGATTATTCTTCGTTACTTGATAATAATTTGTGGAGTCTTTTTACTTTTCTTGTTAGCTTATGTTTCTTCTTCTTCTTATTAGTGCATATGTGTGTACTTCATCAAATTACTACCAAAACAAAATAACAAGAACACAAAGTTTGGCTCTTTGCCAGGGACAAAACCTCTCCACTCTTGAGAGGAAAACCCTTTGTAAGTTTTCTCTTATTGAAGCTTCTTATTTGAACAACTGTCAAACCCTAGAACCTTGACTATAGGATTCTCCAAGCACAAGTCAAATCCTTCCTCTTTCTGCACTATAAATTCTGGCACATGGACCTCTGTCTTTCGACACTCTGCTCCTCAACACTTCATCCTGCTTCTGTTGCTCAGGCTTCTTTTCTTCTTCGGAGAACGCTAGAACATTAGGCTTTCTTGTCTTCGTTATAGGGAGAGCCTTCTTCGCTTTCCTTAGATACCTTGTAGGCCTAGGTGTATATCTGAATGAGGCCTTTAAGTGTACTGTCTTCAATTGTTGTTAAATCTGCATAAGTTGACTTCTGGAATCTTCGCACGTGTGGAAAGAAACCCTAGAAACAGTCCTCTTTACCTCGCTGTCTTTTCTTTGCTTCTTTGCTGGAGAGAGAGGCCTTGTAGGCCTATTTTGCACCCAAAACAGTGGTATATGATGACTGTTGCTATGACCACAGATAGTCCTTCCTTAACCTTGCACGTGTGGCTGTAGCTGCTTCAGAAATGGCCTCCTTACCTTCATTGTTTTGTCTCCTTATCTCGCTGCCCTTGTAGCCCTCTTCTTTGTCTTTTCTTCGTCCTTTTAGCCCTCTTCTTGCTTGTGGATTTCAGAGAGAGTTGTGTGTTGTATGAGGAGTGGACAACCTCTATAAATAGAGGTTTCCCTCCTCTTTAGGCCGACTTGACTGTCCTCTAGGCCGACATGACAGTTTACACCAAAATTCATCTTTTATCCATCGTTTTGTTGCTTGGAGACTTCGTTGATGCTAGGAGAGGATTTGACTTTGCTTGGAGATGTTTCCATGACCTTGTACATGATGTAACATGCCCTCAAAGGGTCTTATCATAATTATATTTTGACTTTGACTTTCTAGAAGCACTTTTAAAATGTGCTTGACCTATTTTCAATGAGCAAGAAACTCATTGACAAATATTACAAAAATAATTTCTATTTTCTTGAATAAATACAAATTACATTTATGGAGACTTAGCCTAGTTACATTTCCTTCAACACTCCCTCTTAACTAGGAAGGTATTCATACAACATTACAAGGTGTTTGGCAATTTTCAATCTTGAAGAATTTACATAAGAGAAACCGGATTTGCAATTCATCTGTTATAGCATCATATCCATCAGCATTGTCATAATGGAAGGCCTTGACTAACAACTCCATCTCTTTAGGAGACCATGAGCTACAATGATGGCGAAACAAATGATTTATAGACACCTTCATCATTGTCTCTCAAGGTACATACCCCACAGGTGTTCACCGAGTATGACCTTCTAGGACTATTCTTATCTCGGGTTCCCAGCGCTCAAAGAACATCAATCCTCTTGCCTACTCTTGTATTGAATGCCCTACACATACTCAGAGTATCAGATGCCAGATGATTACCTAATCCTCCCATTCTTTCTTTGCAAGTGAAGACAAGAATGTTGTGTCTATCTTGTGTCTACATTTCCATTCATGGCTTTCATCTGGACTTATGGCTGTTAGTCCTGGTCTAGTGCATGACTCATGAAATGGAAAACACAATTGTCACTCCTTTGTAATCAGGGGTGATCCAAAAACTCCCTCTTGATCAGGGACCTGTCAGAGCTCCCTCTTAACTGGAGACTCTTTCCTTCATCAGCGACTTCTTCTTCATGGGTCCTGTTGTCGCACAGAATGTCTAGGCACTGCGACAACGCTCAGATTGGGGGCTATGACCTTGATCCCCAATCTCTTCGTTTACGCTGTCTCCCTACAGCAGGCTAAGGGGGGTAGACCCTATGTAAAAATGGAATGAAGAAGAACTAGTTGGGAACCAACCAGTTCGGGAGACAGCGAGGCGATTAAGTACTTGATTAAGATTTAGCAAGACTTAGGATTTGATTAGATTTTAAATGTTTAATACCAGTGCTTAATGGAGTCAACGATCTTGCTAGGGAAATGCAGACCAAGTAATCGATTAGCAACTGCTGCTTAGATGAATGACTATCTTATATGAAATGCAAATCCTAAAACTTAATGTGAGATGCAGGAATCTTGGTTGATTTTAGTTAAATGCCTATTTAAATTGTGAATCCTTCAATCCTTTCTGTGTTGAGCCTGATTTCGTAGTAATTGGCAGAGAGAAGATAAGGAGAAGCACACTAAGGTGTGATTAACGATACCTCTCTTGAACTTCTAACCTACCCGATGCCTCAGTGTTGCAGAGAGTTGTGGCTTTGACGACTGGAAGGTCACCGTTTTAAGTACTATTAAAACAGGCTTCTCAAGAAAAGATGGATGGATATGTATCTGTCTATCGACCAAGCTTATGCTTGGAAGTAAATTTTATCTATGCAAAGTTAACTTATATGCAAATGCACCGGAAGATGAGATGAAGTTAAACTCGAGGATGGGAAAACACTTATGTTGCAAAAGCCCTCAATTACCCAAATGAAATGTTCTAGAGAGAGGGTGACGCAGTTCTAGAGAGAGGCTTGGAATAACTTTCGCTGTCCAGTAAGGAACTGTCAAAGTTGCTGTGGGATCAATCATCCGATTGTTGATCAACCAGAATATCTGTCTTTGAGGAGAGGTACTTCTACCAAGGAAAGTCTCTGAAGGGTGAGCCATTTCTAGCACCCTAGTTGTATTCATAAATTGCATAATAATAAAACCCTCATATCTACTGCGCACCAGTTTACCCGCATTAGGTTTTTCCGGGGAAGTTTGTCCAAAAATAACGGTGTCCCTTGTGTGTTTATCTCAGTTATTTCAGTTGTTGATCTATATATGTGTGAAGGTTGCATTTGTGTTTATTTCGGTATTTATATTTATAAATAACTTGTTAATGGAAAGAACAAGTAGGAGATAATAAACCAGATAATGCAGTAGGGATTTCTGATGTGTCAGACTTAGAAATTTCCACATGGTATCAGAGGATTGCAGATCACATGAGAACTGAAGGCACCAACAAAAATCTGAAATTTGCAGCAATAGTAGTTGTCTCGAAAGACAACGTTGTTCCAAAGCAGAAGCAACAAGAGAAGAAGTGATGTAGAGCCTGCATCATCATTTCGAGTCAGGAGGAGGGTCAGTGCAGAGGTAGAGGGGTAGATCAGACCTATGTAGTGCCCAGTCATCTTTCTCAGCCAGGAAGGATCGACATTGTGGCTAGGAGGAGAAGATTCAGCCTTTGTTGGGATTGTGCAGAGTCTGAAAGGCTCAGCTTCTTCGGTTGTCAGAGCTTGGGGAGCTGTGGGCAAATTGTGATTTAAGGAGATGGTGGGACATTGTTTTTGTCGAAGAAGAACAATGTCTAAGGAGGCGGGACCAAGGTAGAGGGAGTCACTACCTCGACAGATTTCTAGCCAAGGAATCCAGATCCGAGTTGTAGTTGCAAAGGAGGATTGGAGAGGAGTGATTCAACATTTGGCCGGAGGATTTCCATGAAGGAAATCAAGACTCAGAGGGAGTCTAGAGGAGCTTGTTCCTTAGAGGATTTCTAGCGCTGAAGAAATCCAGATCCGAGTTTTGCTGGGGCAGCAACAAAAGAGGGAGAAGAGAACCAGTTCGAGATTCATTCGGCAGAGATGGCAGCCACATCTCCAGGAGGGAGGTGGGGTGATTTAGAGTTGTAGTTCGAAAGAGCTACACAGGGGCAGGATCCTTGAGGTGCCCAAACTCTTAGATCACATCTGGCTACGGTAGCCCTTAATGACAGTAGCATGATGACAGGTGTCGGGTGGAGCAAGGTGTGATGGAGTGGCAAGGCAGTGCTAGAGTGCAGAAGTCTGTAGCAGCGCAGTGGAGGTTGCAGCAGTGCGAGAGGCATAGAGGTGTTTGCAGTAGCGCAGTGGTAGTAGAGGGAGCACAGGATAATAGTATCACGAGCCTTCCAAAATTACTAAAATGTCAGTAGTTGGGGAAAGTCAGTTACGTACTTCTCGGTAACTAAGTTGCAGTGCAACAGTTAGCAGTGGCAGTGCTAGGGACAACATGGGAAACAAGTTGAGAGGGAGTTGCAGTACAGATGTAGCAGTGGCAATGGCAGTATCATGGGCAGCAGTACAGGAAGCAACAGTGCAAGGGATGTGAGACAGCAGGCCAAGCATCAACACAGGTTCCGATGCGGAAGATCAATGTGATGTTTCTATAGTGAAGCATTGTTAGAGCACATTCCTCGCGAAGAGGGTGTGTTGATTTTTGGTAGCATAGGATGTGATCTAGCCATGAAAATTGGTGGAGAGGCTAAGGCACATGAGATCTCCAAGACCCATAAATCGTTTGGGGAAATTCCACCCGGATGGAGAGATATTAAAATAATTATTATTTTTATTGAGACCCTAAATCTAAACTTAGGAAAATTAAAATATTAATGTGTATTGATATAATAGGGATGAAAAAGTTCTAAATAATGAGGATCAAGCCAAATGAATCATCGGTAGGAAAAGTATAAGAGGAGGATTGAGGGTCAGTTGGAGATACACCAAGTTGATCAAGAATTCGATTTTTTGGGGCAGGGTTTGCTGAGAAATTGAGTTAGTGAACTATTGCAGCGAGGGGCAGTTCGGAAAAAGGCCAAAAATACATATTTGAGAGGCAGAGAGAGTGTCGGAGAGACAGCGCAAAGCCTTGGAAGGCTGACGCAGAGGCAGCCAGGACTGATGTAGAGGCTGAGGAGGCCAACGCAAGTGACGCAGAGGGCCAAGAGGCTGACGTAGAGGCTGCACAGAGGATAGCAGGGCTGACGCTGGGATGAAGAGGCAGAGTTGAGGAACTTTCATGGGGCAGAGGCTGAGGAGGCCAGCGCAGGTGACGTAGAGGCTGAGGAGGCCAGCGCAGGTGGCGTAGAGGGTAGAGGTTGTACAGAGGCTAGCAGGGTTGACATTGGACGGGAGAGGCAGTGTTGAGGAACTTTCGTGGGGCAGACTGGAAGCTGAGAGGCAGACACAGAGCAGAAGAGGGTGACGCAGTTCCAGAGAGAAGCTTGGAACAACTTTTGTTGTCCAACTAAGGAATTGTCGAAGTTATTATGCTAAGTTACCAGGATACGGATACGGATCCGGATCTGGATCCGGATACGGATACGGATCCGTTGGATTTTTGAAAAGCCAGGATCCGGATACGGCGAGGATACGGCGAGTACAAAAATATATAATAATATTTTTTAAAATTTTAAAAAATACATTTGATGTTTAAAATCAAAACCATTCATGAATCACATCAATGATAACTCATAATGCATTATGAGTTCTCAATAGTAGTAAAAACAAAATGAATGTTTCATCAATGATCACTTTATTAATATGATAATATAGAGTAGGTGTGTCTACGACTCTACATATCATGAAATGGGTCTACATCATCATCATCTACATATTGCAACTCTACATCATGAATAGACGATCGTGCGCCAGGAATGTTAAAAGTTGTTGCAGAAGTAGGAAGTGGTTGTGTAGCATCCTCAAGTAGATTAAGGTGAGTCATGGCATTCAATGTCATGTTCAAGTCAGATATCTCAGGTTCCACATCCCACATCCTATTTGGACCTTTTTTATACTCTGAAGTAGAATGTGATAGAAGGCGAAGGTTGGAATGGACATATACAAGATCCTCAGCCTTTGCTGCTCCCAATCTGTTTCTCTTTACCGAATGGATGAAGCCATATGTACTCCAGTTCCTCTCAGCGGATGAGGAACTGGCAACCTGCGATAACAACCTCGTGGCTAGAGTTGAGAGATAAGTGCTATCTCCACCATGAAAGCCCCACCAAGTAATAGGATCCATATGCCCTCGATCATCCATGGCTATTGGATCTGAAAAGATCCCAGTGGATTGTACAAATGCTCCAAATTCATCACGCACATCCTTTGCAATTCCAACTTCCCTATAGATTTTCCTCAAAGCTGTCTTATATCCCTGTACCACTTCAGAATCTCTGTTTGGTGCTGCTCTACCAGGTAAAGACAATATTTTGGAATGGTAATATTTGGGGTGTAGAGCATACGCCAAAAGGTGTAATGGTGTGGTCATTTTGTTCCACCTTTTTGTAACTATGTCTTTCACTTCATTGTAAAATACTTCAGAGGGGTCATTCTCACTTGCCTTGATAATTTCCCGTATTTTCTCCAACATACTATCTATGTTTTCATAGACTTCCCCCAAGCAAGGCATATCTGTGTCAAATGCCCTAATCATGGTTAGAATTGGTTCTGTGAACTGCAAAAGGTATTGGACCTTGTCCCACCATGCATCATCAAGAATGATATACTTTATTCTTTGTCCTCTATCAGAAGTTGAAGTCCTCCATGATTCCCAAAGAGGGTCAATGACCATTGCCTGTAATGCTTGTCTGACCTCCAAAAGCCTCTTTATGACTAAAGTGTGGGAAGCAAAACGAGTTTCGGCAACCTACATAAACATATTGAAAAGTAAAATCTTAAATTAGACATAAAATAAATTGAACATTAAAATTGAGAACTCATAATGCATAACATTGATTAAAATTGGAGTACCTTTAGTAGCTCCAACTTTGCAAAACTCCGATATATGGCTTGGGACATTGAGTGATTCGTGATAAACATTTGGATCTCCTTTGATGCTACATATATTTCATTGATCCACTCAATTTCACCAATCTTGGCTAGCATAAGGTTCAATGAATGCACTGCACATGGAGTCCAAAATATGTGATTGTATTGACTCTCCACAATCAGGCCCGCTGCTCTACAAACCTTTGCATTGTCTGTGATAACTTGGACAACATTTTGTGATCCCACACTTTCTATTGCATCAATAAGAATTGTCGAGATGAATGTTGCATCTTTTTCCACTCCACTGCAATCAATGGCCTTCAAAAACATTGCTCCTTGGGGACAAATTGCAATAACATTAATTAAAGGGCGATTTCTTTGGTCTCTCCATCCATCAGAAACAATGGACACCCCTGTTTCTGCCCATGTATCACGGATTGATTGTAATTGTCTATCCACAAATTTTCTTTCTGATGTTAACAAAGTGGTGCGTACCTTTTCATACCCGGGGCTCTTGTATCCTTTTGGTGCTTCATTAACTGCTTTAATCATTTGTTGCCAATAAGGAGAGCGCACCAAATTGAATGCTAGTCCATTTGCATAGATGCAACGAGCAACATGCTCATCTGCAACTTCTCTACCCTGGTTATTGAATGCTGCTTCAAGAGGTCCTAGAGTAGGCCTTTTATTACTTGTGAGAGCTGGTGTAGATGGCAAGGACGACTTGGTTGTAGAGGCTTGCACAGGGAGTTTTCCCTTGCTGAATTTCCTATCAGCAGCATCTTGCAAAGATGCATAAAACTTAACTTTTGCAGGACTCAAACCTGTCCCAGGTTGGCCATTTGGACCATTTGGACCATTGCATATTAACACACCTGTGTTAGTTTGCCCAGTGAGATGGGCCTTCACCCTAGTGTATGAGCCATTTCGAATGCTATTGCATTCACTACATCTCCATTTGTACGAACCACCACCAGAGTTTTTGCCAAGAATTTCCACATACTGCCATAAAGGAGATCTTGGATCTTTATTGACATTTATTCCTTCACTAGATTCATGTTGTAATGGTTCCATGTTTATCACACCTGCGATGATAACCAAATATAAATTAATAAAATTGTCATTCTCAAAACAAAATTCTAAAGTGGTACAGGGCGAAATAAAATTTAAAAAAATATAAAATTCTAAATTTCTAAATTATTATTTTATAATAAATAATTTTAAAATTTAAATTTAAATAAATAACTAATTAAATTATTAATATTAATAATTATATATATACATATTTAAAATTTTAAAAACTTATAAAATTTAAAAAAATATAAAATTCTAAATTATTATTTTATAATAAATAATTTTAAAATTTAAATTTAAATAAATAACTAATTAAATTATTAATATTATATATATACATAATTTAAAATTTTAAAAACTTATAAAGTTATAAAGATATAAATATTAATAAAAAAATAACAATACACATTCTAAATAATTGATATAAAATTATTATAATTATTAAAATAAAATTATAAAGTTCACATAAACAATTCTAAAGGATATAAAGTTTAAGCATAAACAATTATAAAGTATAAACATAAACAATTATAAAGTATATAAAGTTTAAACAATTATAAAGTATAAAGTATAAACATAAACAATTATAAAGTATATAAAGTTTAAACAATTATAAAGTATATAAAGTTTAAACATAAACAATTATAAAGTATATAAAGTTTAAACATAAACTAAAACTATACTACGTTACCGGATAAAGGGCAAAGACTAAACTGGGCATCAAATAAACTATAAACAAAAAATATTTTTTAATTTTTATATTAATATAGTTTACGGCCCACGGGCCATTTAATTTTTATTTATAAAAAAAATATTTTAAATTTTAAATTTTAACCATATCATATGAACCGTGAACGTTATATAATATATATGTTATAAGTTATAACCTACGCATATTTTATATAACCTATTTTATATAAGTTAAGTGAACCGTGGAAAAATTTAAAAATTAAAATATAACCTACGCACATTTTATAACTTATAAAATAAAACCTACGGGCGCATATCATATTATAACGTAATGTTATAAAAATAAAAAAAATTAAATAACACCTACCGCGTGCCCCTGTGCAGACTTCGACTGCGCCCACGACTGTGCAGAAATCGGCTCACCCACGACCGTGCAGAAATCGGTTCACAGCGCCCACGACTGTGCAGAAATCAGCTCACGGAACCCACGACTCGACCACCACAGCTCGACCACGACGCCGCACAGAGGAGCCGCTTATGCTAAAATCGAGTTCAATATCGCCCTTTTATAGAATTTTTTGCAGCTAAACTAGGAGTTAAACTAGAAAAAAAATTCAATTAACTGAGTTATTAACTGAGGATCCACTGTTACATGAACTTTTGTTAACTGACCGTAACTTTTGTTAACTGACTGTACGGATCCCACCGTATCCGTACCCGTACCCGTTTCGGATTCGGGGATCCGAGGTTTCACCGATTGGCCCCCGCGGATCCGGTAACGTAGTTATTATGGGATCAATCATCCGGTTGCTGATCAGCCAGAATATCTATCTTCGAGGAGAGGTGCTTCTGCCAAGGAAAATGTCTAAAGGGTGAGCCATTTCTAGCACCTTAGTTGTACTCAGAAACTGCATAATAATAAAACCCTCATATCTGCTGCATCAGTTTTCCCGCATTGGGTTTTTCCGGGGACGTTTGTCTTAAAATAATGGTGTCCCTTGTCTGTTTGTCTCAGTTATTTCAGTTGTAGATCTGTATATGTGTGAAGGCTGCATTTGTGTTTATTTCGGTATTTATATTTATAAATAACTTGTTAATGGAAAGAACAAGTAGGAGATATTAAACCAAATAATGCAGTAGGGATTTCTGATGTGTCAGACTTAGAAATTTCCATGCCTACTAGGAGGGGTGGAGGTTGTTGGAAATAATACTGAGAGGGGGCGTGAATCAGTATTATCAAATCAATAATTTTTCATTTCCCAAACAGATTTACATACGCTACTTCTGTGAAGTGAACTAGCGTGTACACGCTACTATGATTAGTTAAACCAACGTATACCTAGAGAACTTGCGATTTAGTTAATTTATCATGTGTTGATCTATAACCAATGCATCAATAACTTATTAAACAGTGCAATAATAACAGAATAAACCATCACACATAAGCAACACACATGAACACCCAGATTTAAGGTGGAAACCCAATGTGGGTGAAAACCACTTGCTGTTGTCATCTCTGTCTTCTTTTAATAATAAGAAAATATGTTTACAATCTTGTACTGGTGCAGACTCATGCCAGTATGCAGGCACCCACCTGCAAAAGGCTACAACCTTCTCTCGTTTTCTAGCTTCTACTGGAAGGGAGCTACAACCCCCTAGCTCTTGTACTAGCCAATGTGTTTACTAGTACGTAGGCGCCGGCCTATAGAAGGCTACGACCTTCTCTCTTCCTCCAGGGACCACGTTTCATAAATTTTCAAACTGGATGCTCTTGGTACAAAACATATAGATGAAGGCCTTGTTTCAACAAATTTTCATACTAGAACCATCATAAACTTTGAAACTCAAATTGCATCAACCAACAATCAGTTAATCTGAACAATCAGATCACTGTCACCAGAGCATTGTGTTGAACCTAGAAACCTGCATCATTATTCAGAACCAGCTGCAACTTCAAAAATCATGCATCAGAATGTATACGCTACTTTACTGAACCCAACCTGTGTGTATACACTACTTCCTTTAATCAAACCTGCATATACCTTCAAAACTACTGAAACATAAAACTTCTGAATCAAGTCTATACCAACCAACAATATACTGAACATCTATTGTCAATTTACAGAGCCTTACACAGGCAGTAGCAGAGATCACCCTTCTCACTTATACAATCAATCAATTAGATATCAAACTCCTTATGCATTTAGTTTTACATTTAGATCTAAGAAGACTTCATTGACAGACAACAGTAAAACAACAGTACTGATCAAATAGATCAGACATCTCTGAAGAACATACTTTTCTTTTGCATACTTTACTTGGAAAAGCTGAACCGACATGTATATGCAACTTCACTAAAGCGAACCAACGTACAGATCTACAAATATTAACTCATAACTTCGCTGCTATTCCGGACTTCAGACAAACCTAGATCATGACATTCAAAGAATAAAACAGGTGTAGACAATTAGATTTAGCCCAACCAATATCAGATCATTCAATGATAAGTCATTTCAGGTCTCATGATCCTGATCCAACATTGAATTCAAGATGCACAAAATATTTCAGATCAAATCACCAACATAGCCCTTGCAACATAAAATATACTTCAGATAGAAGTGTTCCTTAGAAACCCTTATCACTCGCACACTTTGGCCTTATGATCTTCTCCTCCTTATATAGTTTTAGGCCTTTCTCAATACCTCGGACCAAAACCACTTAGAACCCATGGTATTCTTGGGCAGGATCAAATAATCATTACTTCGCTCAATATTGTGGGCTAATACCATGGTATTGACCCCTAGTATTCTCTACTCTTGAAATTCCTTGATTTTCCAACCTGCACGCGCTTTTCCTCTTGCGGGAGTGTGTGTATACGTATACACGTGTTTTGTTCTGTGGACCTGCATGTATACGTTGTTTTGACTAAGTGGACCTGCGTATACATCTTAAACTTCTTTTCACCATCCTTTACCTTCAACTTCTTCATTCTGATTAGTAGACTTTAGTTCCATCTTCCTGTTCTTCTGTACCAATGCCCTGTTACATCTGAATGGATCTGTTACACTGTGGGTTGCCTTTCATCAAAACTGAACTGACCTGTGAGTGAGTTGCCATCAAGGACAACACTTGTATCATAATGCCAACAATCTCCCCCTTTGGACTTGATGGAAACCATGTTGGTGTTGATTACTGCAAGCTGTAGAAACTGTTAGAGATAACAAGCAACAACAAAATATTCTCCCTCTTTGACATCAAGGGCAAAGGGCGGACCAAGTTATTCTCCACCTTTGACATCAAGGGCAAAGGGCAGACCAAGTTATTCTCCCCCTTTGATATACATTATGCTGTCCATGCTCCCCCTAAGTACATGCCGAGTCTGCAGAGATATGTTTCAAAAGAATAACTTGACTCTATAAATCAACTAAGTGAGTATGACCTCCCTATGACCAATGACTCATACATACGTCAATCACCCAACCAAGTGGGGTTAAACCATATTTGACTCATCCACCCAACCGAGTGGGGATATACCAATTGTTTATACCTGACAGAAATACAACAATTATTACATCATCCATCCCATGCAAAGTGGGGATACAAATTACATCATATGTCCAATAGGACTCATTGAAATATAGACCATGACAGAAGAAATCGTATCACACCCTAGATATTTACATGACTTATGAACAAATGATATAAGTATCCGAAGCCATCGTTGAACTCAGCAACCATGATGCCATCAATGCTGAATGTGTGTGAAGGCTAATGCTCCCCCTGAACCTGTGCTACCGGTGCATTGTCAACAAGTCATTCATCAAGTCATCTTTGTTAGTCAGATAAAAATCAATGAACAAAGCATATTGTCAGATTGTAATCATCAATATCAGTCAAAGCACCCATATCAGAGTTTGACCCACAATTTTTTGTTCGAAAAACATATATGCTCTTTCAGCCGTAGAAACCCGCGTGTATACGCGACTATACTTCATGAAACCCGCGTATAATAACCTTCCTCTGAAAACTGGATTTAACAGCAGGATGATACAACAACTACTCCCAGCTTTTGTCTGAGATATTCAAATGTTTCTCTGGGAAGCGGTTTAGTGAATATATTGACAACCTGTTCTTTGGAGGGAACATACTCGAATTTAACCTTTTGTTCAAGCACATGTGCTCATAGAAAATGGTACTTAATGGGCATGTGCTTGGTCTTGGAGTGCATGACAAGATTTTTTGAAATACTGATGGCACTTGTATTATCACATAGAATGGAGATGGGTGGAGTACATGTGATCTGAATGTCTTGCAATGTTTGCATCATCCAAAGTAGTTGTGTGTAGCAAGATGCAATAGCCACATATTCTGCTTCAGCTGTAGATAAGGCAATCGAACTTTGTTTCTTGCTAAACCATGACACTAACCGAGAACCCATATAGAATGCACCTCCACTAGTGCTCTTTCGATCATCAACATTTCCTGCCCAATCTGCATCTGTATATGCATGAAGAGTAAGGTCTGTATCTTTAGGATACCATAGTCCAAAGTCCTGAGTTCCTTGAAGATATTTGAAAATTCTTTTGACTGCCTGGAGATGTGATTCCTTTGGATTTGCTTGGAACCTTCCAACAATTCCTACTGCATGCATGATATCAGGTTGGTACCTATTAGATAAAGCAAACTTCCAATCATAGATCTGTAAGTTGGTTGGTTTACTGCTGGTGATTCATCGTTAGAACTGAGACTGCATCCTATTAGCATTGGAGTACGTACTGGTTTAGAATCTTCCATTACGTACTTCTTCAAGATCTGCTTGAGATATTTGGTCTGTGAAAGAAAGATACCATCTTTTGTTTGTTGTACTTGTATACCAAGAAAATAAGTAAGTTCACCAAGTAAGGACATTTCAAATTCTTGTTGCATTACTAAAGCAAAATTCTAACTCAGATTATTCATTGCTACCAAAGATGATATCATCAACATAAACAATAATAATTAGCAGTTTATCATTTTCAACCTTTGTGTATAAATTGCTATCTGTAAAACCTTTTGTGAAACCTTGTTGTTGTAGATATTTGATACCAAGCCCTTGGAGCCTATTTCAGACCATAGAGAGCCTTTTTAAGCTTGCATACGAGTTTTGCATCATTTCTAAGAATGAATCCTTCTGGCTGTTCAATATAAACTTCTTCTTCTAAATCTCCATTAAGGAAGGCTGATTTTACATCCATTTGATATACTTTGAATTTTTGAAAACTAGAAAGAGCAAGAAACATCCTTATGGCTTCAAGTCTGGCAACAGGTGCAAAAGTTTCTTCAAAATCTATACCTTCTTGTTGAGCATACCCTTTACAAACAAGTTTGGCCTTGTTTCTAATAACTTCTCCATTTTCATTCAGCTTGTTCTTAAATATCCATTTTGTTCCTATAACATTTTTATCATGAGGTCTAGGAACTAACTCCCAAGTATCATTCTTTTCAATTTGGTCAAGTTCTTCATCCATGGCCTTGACCCAACATTCATCTTTGCAGGCTTCATTTACATTCTGAGGTTTGGTGGAGGATAGTAATGCTAGATAGCTTGAGGTCCCTGTAAGAGTTCTTCTTGTCTGTACACCAGCCCCCTTTTCTCCTAGAATTTGAGATTCTGGATGATTCTTCTAAACATACTTGGATGGAGTCTTTTCCTTGTCTGTTGTATCTTCTTCTGGTGCTTCATTGGTTTCTTCTTCTATATCATTTTGATTTGATGTGGGAAAGCATTCCCCAACTTCCTCACTGTCATATTCCTTTGTTGATTTCATTTGTTCCGGATTTCTGCATGCTTCATCAATTACAACATCAATGCTTTCAACAATTTTCCAAAGTCTTTTATTATAACATTTGTATCCTTTACTTCTGGATGAATAACCAAGAAGAATTCCTTCGTCTGCTCTGGGTTCGAACTTACCAAGTTTTTCATCAGTCCTTTTGATGAAACATTTGCTTCCAAACACTCTAAAGTGTTTTACAGTAGGAGGCTTACCATACCAAAGTTCATATGGAGTTTGATTGCTATTTATCCGAACATTTGCTTTGTTGAGAATAGTCATGGCAGCAAATGCAGCTTCACCCTAGAAGGTTGCAGGAGTTCCAGATTCATCAAGCATTGCTTGAGCCATTTGTTGAACTATTCTGTTCATTCTTTCCACCACACCATTTTGCTGAGGAGTTCTTGCGACGGAGAATTGCCTCTTTATTCCATGTTGTTCACAAAAGTCAAAGAATTCATCTGATATGAATTCTCCCCCTCGATCAGATCTGAGACATTTTATTTTTCGATCTGATTCATTTTCAACTAAAGCTTTGAAGGCTTTAAACTTTTCAAATGCTTCATCTTTATGCTTTAGTAGACCTATACAACACATTCTGGAAAAATTATCAATAAATAAATTGAAGTATTCTTCTCCACAAGGTGGCTTTTTCCGTGTTGGTCCACATAAATCAGTATGGATGAGTTCAAGAGGCTTACTTGCTAATCCTTCTTTTTCATTGAAGTGAACTCTGGTTTGCTTACTGACTTGACATGGTTTGCATATGGTATTTTCTAGGATGCTGATATCTAGAAGATCACGAAATGCCTTGAGTCTGCATACTTTTCTTATTTGAGAAAAGCTTAGATGTCCCAATCTTCTATGCCATAGCCAATTTTCATCGGTTTTGCTTAGATAACATTGTTGTTGTCCTCCTTTGAGTATGCATAAGTTGTTTGGAGTTCTTGTTCCTTTGATCACGGTCTTTCCTGTATCAAGCTCATGAACCACACATCCGTTTGATTGAAACACAACTTCATTTCCTTGATCACACATTTCACTGACACTCAACAGGTTATGCTTTAAACCATCTACATACATGACATTTCCAGCATTAACCTTTTCTTTCAAGAAGACTGAACCTTTACCTTTAATGACAACTGGAGTGTCATTTCCAAATGAGACATTCTTTTCCTTTTCTAAAGCAAATGAAGTTTCTTTTTATCACCTGTCATGTGTTTGGAGCATCCGCTGTCGATGTACCACTGATTTTCTTGTCCTTCTGCATACAGAGCTATGCCACATCTTTCTAATTGAGATTCCTTCTTTCTCCATATTTTGGGATTTAATGATGTTTGCTCCTTTTGAAGTGATGGCCGAAATTTGCTCCTGTATTCAGATTCTTCATGACAAAAGTTGTTACAAATCGAACGTTCTACTTCATTTTTAAGAGGAGAAAAATTATTATAGGAACTTTTCTTGATTCCTGTTACACTCCTTTGATTTCGTGCTTCTCTAGTCATGATGGTTTTGTAAGCAACACATTGAGTAGCCTTATGCCCAAAGTTATGACATGAAAAACATTGCCCATTAAAGAAGTTTCTGCGATCATAGAATCTTTTGGCATTGTTTACCTGTTGGTTGAAGCTTCTACTGATATTCATCCTTGGAGTAAATTGGGTATGATTTACCTGATGAGT
Organism: Pinus tabuliformis; assembly: GCA_031772625.1. Lineage (NCBI taxonomy): Eukaryota > Viridiplantae > Streptophyta > Pinopsida > Pinales > Pinaceae > Pinus > Pinus tabuliformis. Next base: position 110,152,413 of record CM062804.1, read on the forward strand.
AATTTTACATTTGACATACTGTTCATTGGTCTTTGCTGCATCAAGATAGCTTCTGGTGGAGGTTGACGGCTTCTGTGATTGAGATGATTCTTCAGTATATCCAAGACCTGTCTTTATCAGAGGAGAACGCTAAACTTTGATGATTTCATTTAAAGTTTCAGATCCTTTAGCAAATCTAAGATTAAGATATTTTGTCTTCTCAAGTTCTTTTCTTAGACCCACAATTTCACATTCTAGATTTTCATTGTGTTTTTCTCTTTCAGTGAATTGGTGTGTCAACATATCGATGTTCATATTCTTTTATTCTAAACAAATTTTGAGTTTAGTAATTTCTTCAAGAAAGTCTTCCTCTTCTAAGGCATAAAAAAAATCATCATTGTCATAAGCCATGAGTAGTCTATAATCTTGGTCAGTTTCATCTTCATCACTATTGGATAAGCCATCACTATCTTCATGTGTATAGTAACTCCTATTCACAACTTGTTTTCTATTTCCTTTTGCATATTCCTTTCCTTTTTCATATTTATCTTTATGAGGACATTTGGCAGCATAATGGCTGACTCTACCATAAGCAAAGCATTTGAAAGGTAGCTTACCTCTGAATCTTCCGGAACCTCGTTGAAGCTTCTTGACAAAATTTACCTCATCTTCTTCTTCTGAAATGTGTTCTGATTCATTGTGCTCTTCCTTTTCTTTTCCCTTGGCTGACGCTTTAAAAGCAGCTTCTCTCATATCTGATGGACCTCCTTTTTTCATTTCAAAGGTAGTTAGGATTCCATGGAGTTGAGTCACAATTATAGTTTGAAGGTCCTGTTTTTTTTTATGGCAGACACTTTTGACTCAAATTTAGAAGACAAAGATCTCAAAATTTTCTCAATTAAAGTAGCTTCCTTTATCTCTTCACCCATATTCTTCATACAATTAACAATCTCATATATACGTAAAAAGTAACTAGCAACACTCTCATCACTATGCATCTGAAGAGTTTCATACTGAATTCTGAGAGTTTGAAGCTTAACACGTTTTACTTGAGAGTCTCCTTCGTAGCTCTGAATGATTTTGTCCCATATCTCTTTGGCTGTCTTAAGCTGCATGACTTTGACAAATTCTGATTCTAATAGACTTCCTAATAACGTATTGACAACTTTGGCATTGGTTTCGTATAACTTCTTACCTACAGAGTTTGTAGGAATTGCTGCTGGAAATTGATATCCTCCTTCAACAATTTCCCAAACATCGGCTCTAAGCGATTGTAGATAGGCTCTGGTTCTTATTTTCCAATATACTAAGTTGCTCCCATTGAAGATTGGTGGTTTGATGGATCCCATGCCTTTGTGATTATTCATCTTGAAAGATCTTCCTTCAAGCGATCAAGCTTTTTCTAAAGGACTTTCTCTGATACGAATTGTTGGAAATAACATTGAGAGGGGGGGTGAATCAGTATTATCAGATCAATAATTTTTCATTTCCCAAACAGATTTATATACGCTACTTCTGTGAAGTGAACTAGCGTGTACACGCTACTGTGATTAGTGAAACCAGCGTATACCCAGAGAACTTGTGATTTAGTTAATTTATCATGTGTTGATCTATAACCAGTGCATCAGTAACTTATTAAACAGTGCAGTAAAAACATAATAAACCATCACACATAAGCAACACACATGAACACCAAGATTTAAGGTGGAAACCCAATGTGGGTGAAAACCACCTGCTGATGTCGTCTCTGTCTTATTTTAATAATAAGAAAATTTGTTTACAATCTTGTACTGGTGTAGACTCATACTAGTACACAGGCACCCACCTGCAGAAGGCTACAACCTTCTCTCGTTTTCCAGCTTCTACTGGAAGGGAGCTACAACCCCTTAGCTCTTGTACTAGCCAATGTGTTTACTAGTACGTAGGCACCGGCCTACAAAAGGTTACGATCTTCTCTCTTCCTCTAGGGATCACGTTTCATAAATTTTCAGACTGGATGCTCTTGGTACACAACAATACTCATGAAGGCCTCGTTTCATCAAATTTTCATACTGAACCCATCATAAAATTTGAAACTCAAATTGCACCAACCAACAATCAGTTAATCTGAAGAATCAGATCACTGTCACCAGAACACTTTGCTGAACCTAGAAACTTGCATCATCATTTAGAACCAACTGCAACCACAAAAATCATGCATCATATTGTATACGCTACTTTACTGAACCCAACCTGCGTGTATACGTTACTTCCTTTAATCAAACCTGCGTATACCTTCAAAACTACTGAAACATAAAACTTCTGAATCAAGTTTGTACCAACCAGCAATATACTGAACATCTACTGTCAATTTACAGAGCCTTACACAGGCAGTAGCAGAGATCACCCTTCTCACTTATACAATCAATTAATCAGATATCAAACTCCTTATGCATTCAGTTTTACATTCAGATCTAAGAAGACTTCATTGACAGACAACAATAAAACAACAGTACTGATCAAATAGATCAGTCATCTCTGAACAACATACTTTTCTTTTGTATACGCTACTTGGAAGAGTCGAACGAGCGTGTATACGCAACTTCACCAAAGCGAACCCGCATACAAAACTGCAAATATTAACTCATAACTTCGCTGTTATTTCGGACTTCAGACAAACCTAGATCATGACATTCAAAGAATAAAATAGGTGTACACAATTAAGTCTGGCCCAACCAATATCAGATTATTCAATGATAAGTCATTTCAGGTCTCATGATCTTGATCCAACATTGAATTCAAGGTGCACAAAATATTTCAGATCAAATCACCAACATAGCCCCTACAACATAAAATATACTTTAGATAGAAGTGTTCCTTAGAAACCCTTTTCACTTGCACACTTTGGCCTTATGATATTCTCCTCCTTATATAGTTTTAGGCCTTTCTCAATACCTTGGACCAAAACCACTTAGGACCTGTGGTATCCTTGGGCGGGATCAAATAGTCGTTACTCCACTCAATATTGTGGGTTAATACCATAGTATTGACCCCTGGTATTCTCTACTCTTGAAAATCCTTGATTTTCCAACCTGCACGTGCTTTTCCTCTTGCGGGAGTGCGTGTATACGTATATGCGCTTTTTGTTCTGTGGACCTGCATGCATACGTTGTTTTGACTAAGTGGACCCGCGTGTACATCTTAAACTGCTTTTCACCATCCTTTACCTTCAACTTCTTCATTCATTCTGATTAGTAGACTTTAGTTCCATCTTCCTGTTCTTCTGTACTAATGCCCTGTTACATCTGAATGGATCTGTTACATTGTGGGTTGCCTTTCATCAAAATTGAACTGACCTATGAGTGAGTTGTTATCAAAGACAACACTTATATCATAATGCCAATAGAGGTATTACCCATCGTATATCCTCCAAAACCTAGAGTCATGGGAGGATTGTGTGAATCACGCTCCTCTAGACGTGTGATGATGACTACTAGGAATCGGGTCGATATAGTCGATGTTGTCTTCCTTAAGGTCTACGAATGGTTAGGTTAATATAATAGATGCCATGGCATATTCTAGTACAAGATGGATAGGATGGGAGCGGAAGAGATTAGGAAAAATAGGATGATTATAGAATAGCTTGGGAGCTAAGCTATAGTAGGGTATGACTATTAAGATTGTAAAACTATAAATGTTTAAAACACAAATCCTACATAATTATACTAATCATTAAATAATTATTAATATACTATATAAATCCTAAGTTCAGGACATCCATATGATAGCTACATAGGTATAAACCGCATGTAGTGCACTAGTATATATACTGGCTAATATTAAGGAAAGTCTAAATTTAAGTTGATGAATTGAGTATCAAAATAAATTCCAAAATAAGTATATTGAGTGGAGCCCTAATATGTGAACCACCCTTACATACCTACATATATATGATTAATCCTTTAAAACAAATATATATATATATATATATATATATATATATATGATAAAGGTAATAAGATATATATTAATCTTACTTTATTTTATATTTAATTAAAGTAAATAAAATTATTTATTTAAATATTAAATAGAGCAATCTATTTAAAATCTATAAATAAAATAATTTAGTTACATTAGAAATTAAATATAATAAAATATTATTAAATCTTAAACTAAATAAATAAACCACTTATTAGATTCATTTCAACTGCCTCTATCCAAAAACAAAGAAGGGTTGAGAATATTGTGGAGGTGACAGCGAAGAGGAATGAGGAAACGGTGGAAGGAGGAGGCCGACAGCGAGGAGATTGGGAGATGGTGGAGTTAAGCATATAAGGGATTTTGGGGGTGAATCTTTGGGGGGAGAGGAACAAGAATTTCTAACAGAGTCAAACATTGAGCCTGATTATTCTTGGAATTTTGGGCACGGGGGCCAGAAGATTTGTCTTATGGATCTGGGGACCGTATAGGTAGACCCCAGATATGCTGGAAGGTAAACGTCGGTTTGGTAACTGCAGTAGCTGGAACAACAACACCTTCAACAGATTACCAAGTATTCTCCTGAAATTAAACTCAAAAGGATACATAAATTATATTTGACCCAATACTTAACCTTTTTACGTGATTCAAAAGCCCAAGAAGGGTCTCTTAAAAGTACAATGACTCTACTGACTCAAAATAAATCATAGAAGTCCTCAATGGGGACTTTGACCTAAAACATGATGACCCAAGTATGAAACCCATGCTTTAATAAGTCACAATAATAATAATAATAATAATTTATTTTTTATTCTTTTAACAAGTACATTACAAGATGACTCAAATACATTTAATGGAGACCGAACCTAGTTACATTTTCCAACATCAAGAAGTTGGATTTTCCTTGCATATCAACAGTCGTTGTGAGAAGATTTTCATACTTCAGAACGGAGTGCGAATAGCTAAGCAGAAGGGAAGAGGATTATTTCGACATTTGTTGAGATGGCCACTGCTAAACTCGAGATCAGGACAAGTTGGATGGAGCTTCCAACTATATCATCTGGAAGGCAAGGATGTCCTTGCTTCTAGATGGATATGGCCTGAAGCCATATATTGATGCAGTGGCAGCAGTGCCCCAAGATGTATGTCAACTGAAGGAGTACAAAAAGGAGATGGCACGGGCAAAGAGATTGCTCCTAGATGGTGTCTAGCATCATGTTGTATCACACATAGTGGCCAAAGAGATGTGGGATACACTTTCCATGCTATACCAAGGTACTTCCGAGTAGCGGAAGATGTACTTAGAGGAGAAGTTGAGGCTCATTCGGATGCAGAAGGGTGAAGGCATAGACTCCTTCCTCACCAGAATTCAGGAGGTCCAGAGCCAGTTGTCAATTGTTGGGGCAGCACCTCAACCCACAAAACAGTGTCTCCGAGGAGTGGCAGGTATTCGTCCAAAGTATTTTGCGCAGAGATACCCTGCCAAGGTTGGACAAGATGTGGGTTGATTTGCAGCAGGAGGAGTTGAGACAGGCTTTTCTAAAGAGCTCCATCAGTGGCAGCAACAACAGATAGAAATAAGTGAAGGAGGAGGAGAATGTGGCTCTCACATCTAAGGGTCCTAGTCAGGGACAGGGGGAGCAGAGGAAGAAGAAGAAGGACCTGTTAAATGTCAAGTGCTTGAGGTATGGCGAGTTTGGCCACTACAGTACCCAGTGTGCTCTCAGGAAGAAGGACAACGAGGAGAAACAGGACCATATGACAACTCATGCTGAGATTGATAGGTTGTCCTCCATGTTGGAGGAAAACATCGCCATGTTTGCAGACATACCTCGAGGAGTGAGGTGGGGAGATTTGGTGTTGTAGCCCCAGAGTGCTAGAGATGGGTAGGATCCTTGAGTGGTCCCCCACATGGATCAATACCTTGTTACGGGGGCCCACAATATTCACTAGCAGGATGGATCAGTGGCGGTTGATGTAGTCAGATGCCAAAGTGACAGTTGCAGAGACTAGTAGCAGTCAGTTAGAGTTCGCAGTAGTGCAATTGGCACAGTGTAGAGTTAACAACAACACAGATTCTTCAGTGACAGTGCAGATGCTAGTAACAATCAAAGACTCGGGAGACAGATGCATCATACTAATCACAGTTGATTCAATATTTAGGATGCTTCTCAGTTGCAATTGTTGCAGTTGCAGTAGCAACAGATGAGAGGGAGTTGTAGTGCAGATGCAACATTGGCAGTTGTTTATGCAGGGTCAACAGTAGCATAGATGCAACAGATATCAGAGTTGCGCAGTGGTTGGTGGGCAGCGGCAGCCAGGCATCAGCAACGTGATAGGAGATGATGCAGAGACATGATGCTGCTATAGAATGGGCAGTAGAGCACTAGAATGCATTCCTCGCTAAGAGGGAGTGCATTTTTTGTAACATCAGATGTGTTCTAGCCACGAAAATTTGTGGAGACACTACAATACAGGAGATCTCCAAAACCCAGAAATCATTTTTGGAAATTCCGCCTAGAAATGACTTAATTAGATTATTAGTCAGTTTTTAAATATTTCCTAAATCTAAACTTAGGGAATATGGTTAAATTAATCAAAATTAATTAAGTCAAGGTGTGAATGTTTTAGAACTCACACAGATTGACTTCAAGTTAATCCTAGCCATCGATTAAGATTTAATCTTGGCCGTTGGAGTCCCAACAGAGGATTATAAGAAGAAGTCGATGGGCACTTGGAGAAGACACTTGAGTAGTTTGATTTCATGAGCATATCGATTTCCAGAGTAGCAGCAGTCAGTTGTCGGAGAGAGAGCTAGTGAGAGAGGGTCAGGGACAATGAATCCGGAAGAAGGATTCTAGATCTGATGAGTGGATTTGCAGTGAGGCAAGTGAGCCACAGTGAGGTTGATGCAGAGCAGCGCAATAGCCTCTAGAGGTAATTTCGAAACTACTGGGAAAGCCGAGTTTCAGTGCCAGAAGCTGGATAGAAGTTTCAGAGGCCGACATTTTCCCAGACAATAGTAGACCAGACGAGTTGAGGAAAAGCTGGTTCGAATTGAGTGCAGAAGTGAATGTGCTAGGGTGACGCAGTAGTTGCACAGAGCTAGTTTGGACGACCCAATTTGAGTTGAGGTCAGAGCCCGAATTTCCCTGTGGAGTGAAAAAATTTCCTCACTAGATTTTTCTTACTAGTATTTCTTTGTAGGATTGCCAGTTTCGGCATCCAGTTGTACTCAGACTATTTCACCGCTGCTTAATAATAAAATCCTTAGTTGCTGCACCGATTTTCCCAAGTTGGGTTTTTCCGGGGACTTTTTTCCAAAAATAACTGTGTTATTTACGTGTGTGCTAACATTTCTTCCAACGTTTATTCTTCCGCAGTTTTATTTGTGTAGATTGCAGTGTGATTTATTCAGTATTTGTCGTATCAAACAACAAATAAATTGTTAACTAAAATTAAGAATTAGGAGAATAATTTCCAATCGCTGCAATAAGTTACCCATGGACAATAAAATTAATATTGTTGGACTTAATTTACACCCTCCTGGATGCAAACTAAACTAAATTGTTATTTGAGTATAAGCTACATGTCAATTAGTTCAATTTTCTTGTTCAGTTTTACAAATTTATAATTTGACATTATTAGATGCTTCATTTCAAGGTTTGGTATTGTACTCTTCCTTGGGTGTCTACCTTGCATTAATATTAACATTCTTTGCTCATTTCTAACATTTTGTAGGTAATTAGTCGGACCAAACAAAGTGGGTGTGTTTGTTTGCAAATTGGTTATCTTAGTTCATTCTATTATTTGTTTTAATTTTGTTTGCACATAGATGTTATTCATAGGCATACGCATGTGCCATGGACAATCTATTGATTTCGGTTGTTTCTTTTTCTTTTCATTTTCTTCTTTGGATGTGGCACAGCGTGACTTTACATGACCCTTGATATATTTCAACTGAACTCTTGTTTTCTCAACTTGGGATTGCGGACATAATCATTTGCAGGTTGGGCCAATTCCGATTGATGATGACTTGGGGAAGGAGGTCATCACACGATTCACAACAAATATTCCATCAAACAAGGAGTTCTTCACTGATTCCAATGGTCGAGATTTTCTGAAGAGAGTAAGTTTTTTCAGTCGCAGTGTAATACTCTTGTAAGCATATGCTCTATTTTTTCCTGTTATATCTTCTTTCCATGTAACGAGTGAACTTTTTAAAGTTACACATTTGTTTTAAACGAAGAATAGCATTCTCAATCATGTGTTTTATGAGTTTACATGTCAAGTGTTGTCAATTCTTAACATTTTTATTTCAAATAACTCTCTATCAGGTTCATTCCTTTAACTTAGTTGATGTTTTCCAATATGATATTATTGGCTGTTTATTATATTTATATCCACAGTTTTTGCGAATGCTTCAAACATCATGTTATGGAATTGAATTTGAAGATATGCGTGACTATGTGAAGATGTTGGATTTTTCTTTAAATATTTATGAGTGGTACTTGCAAGAGAAACCTTTTAGCATCAATGTGACTCTGGTAGAGCGTATATAGCCATGACAGCAGAACTGGATGAAAATACAACCTTGAATTTGAGATAACCCTCATATCCACGTGACATTGTTCCTTATGATCCAGAGATCTAATCAAAGCTAAATCAACAAATCCAGAATTTGGTAAGATCATCCTTCTCTATCAGATGTCAGAGACTCAGAATTGCACATCCAATAAAGGAATGCTTGCATCCATTACCACAAGTACTTGCAATCAAGTACAACAATTGTGGTAATGCAACTTTTGCCATTTGCAACAGTATTTTGGTCAAAATTTTCAACTATCAAGTGAATTATACCAGTAGAAAGCTGACAGGAATATGTTGAACTTTAGGATCTGTCTTAAATTCTTTATAGAGTTTTCCAGCGAAGCCTGTACCAATCAGGGTTAAAAAGGTTTGAAGTGGGTAGGCCAGAGAAGTAAGAAAACCAAAAAATCTCAACTACTATTAGATCATTACTCACTTAGTCAGTGACTTCCCTGGTCTACCTACTTCAAACTTTTTTTTACCCTGATTGGTACAGGCTTTGAGAGAGAAATATATAGGAAAGTCAAGACATCTCAACTACTATTATACCATTACTAGCTTAGTCAGCTACTTCCTTGGTCCACCTACTTCAAACTTTTTTAACCCTGATTGGTACAGGCTGAGAGAGAGAAAATCATTGGCTTCTTGAGCCTCTTCTGTGTACTTTTTATCAAAGTAAATTCACACATAAGGTATCAAATTCGTAGGAATCTGACAGAAGACACTTTTCAACTTGCCCACCAAGAATCACTCAATGTTATCAGAACTGAACTAGTAGACCCTGCGAACCGAGAACCAGCTAGAACTGGACTGGAACTGGTAAAAATACTGGACCAAAAAGATGGTCGAGCAAAAAATACATAAAATATTCAAATAAAGAAAAAATAATTCATTCATGTGCATCCATATGAATCCAAACCATTTACACTCAAACATGCAAAAGCTATTATTTATATAGCATGTAAGTGTGCATATAACCAAAATATCACCGAGTGCAATATGCTGAAAATGGTTGTTATTGATGTCAAAGATTATCCAAATGAAAGAGGAAATTACATAGTCAAATGGCATATTTTGAGACCTTGTCAATGGTATATGACAGTCCCTCTAATTCCATGGGAATGAGCAAATATGAAATATTTTGTCAAGATCAGTGTTGAAGATATCCGTATTGGCAAAATATACCAGCTAGAACTGGACTGGAACTGGTAAAAATACTGGACCAAAAAGATGGTCGAACAAAAAATACAAAAAATATTCAAATAAAGAAAAAAATATTCGTTCATGTGCATCCATATGAATCCAAACCATTTACACTCAAACATGCAAAAGCTGTTATTTATATAGCATGTAAGTGTGCATATAGCCAAAATATCACTGAGTGCAATACGCTGAAAATGGTTGTTATTGATGTCAAAGGTTTGTCCAAATGAAAGAGGAAATTACATAGTCAAATGGCATATTTTGAGACCTTGTCAATGGTATATGACAGTACCTCTAATTCCATAGGAATGAGCAAATATGAAATATTTTGTCAAGATCAGTGTTGAAAATATCAGTATTGGCAAAATATCGGTGAGCGTCTTGAAAACATCTTTTTGGCAATATTGGCAAAATATCGTAAAATATCGACAAGCATAAAAAATGCATAACATCTTCATTTTTTTCAGATTTGTAAATATATAAAGCAATAACAACACGAAATAAACACATTGGCATATAAATATGAAGAAAGCAATGATATATATGATGTAGTGGATGTAAAGTAAAATTGATACATCAAAGGTGATAGCAAATCCTGCTGATCCCTGTGTTGTCGCACAGATTGTCCAGGCAGCATGACAACGCTCAGACTGGGGGCTATCACCTTGATCCCCGGTCCCTCCATTTAAGCCATCTCCCAATAGCAGGCTAAGGGGGGTAGACCCTTTGGGAAAAAGGAAGACCAATTGGGAACCAGCTGGCTTGGGAGACACAGCAGGGGGAAACAAGCACTTGATCGATGTTAGAATTTGATTAGATCTTTAAATGATTAAGACCAGTGCCTTATGGAGTTAATGAAAACCAAGTAATTAATTAGCTGCTGCTGCTTATGAAGTAATTTAATGATTGCTTGAAAATATTTACAAAATATGTAACGAGCATTATATAATCCAAGCAATGATCAATTTCACCAGATGCAAAATATTCAATAGATGCGCAATGTTCTTAGCAAATAAATTTCAAAAGATCAAATACTTCAAGAAACCACGAAAATTTAAATGCTAACCAGCTCTCAAAATGATTCACCACTTTTCGAAAGCTGATCTTCAAATAAACATTTAAGCGCATTTAACTATAGACAAGTGGAACATAAATACCACAAAAGACACTAAAATGAATCTTCAATTTTAGTTAATTTTTTCAAAATTTTTTAATTTTTATAAAATTCTAAGATTAAAATAAAACAAGGCCAAAATCTAAATAAATAAAATTTAAATCTAAATGAAAATAAAAATCTAAACTATAAAACAAAATTTCTAAATAAAAGCCTAAAGATAAACTTTTTATGCTTTTGGGATTTTTTAATTTTTATATTTTTATACAATTTTCAGTTTAAAAAGAAAACAAAACTAAAATCCTAATAAAATTAAAATCTAATCTAAATTAAATATAACCTAACCCTTTTTAACTTTTTTATTTTTTTTTTAAATTTTGATTTGAAAAGTTAAAATTAAACTAAACTAAGATCAAACCAAAAAAAACTAAAATCCTTTTTATGATTTTTTATTTTTTAAATTCTAAATTTAAAAAATCAAAATAGAAGAACTAAAATCTAAATAAAGCTAAAATCTATTCTAAACTAAGATCCCAAAAAAATGAAAAGGAACCTTTTTATTTTTAAACCATTTATGATTTTTTATTATTTTTATATTTTTTATTAAACAAAATGAATCTAATTCTAAAAAACTAAAACTATAAAATCAAAAGTAAAAAAGGTCTAACTCTAAAGCTATATAACAAAATGAAAATTTATTAAATCTAATTCCTAACTAAACAAAACTTAGTTCTAAATCTAAATCAAATAAAAATCTAACCTATCCTAAAACTAAACCACCATACGCATATGTCACAATGATAAAAATACCTATGCTAAATAAAGACTACAGATGATAAAACCTAACGTATACATGAAATCAAACTAAAAAAAATCCAACTCTAATCGTATAGCACCTATACAATAATAATAAAAAGAAAATTGAATGCTTTGTTTTGGTGTTGTGCGTGTGCAGGTCCAGACGGCGGAGGGTTCAAAGGCTGCGTGCAGGATAGGGAAAGGAGCAGAAGGAATGTGTGGAGCAGGGGTTTGTTTTGTAGGTTGTGAGGGAGCGGATGAAGAACTGCGGATAGGGATGAAAGAATGGCAGACGGAGACATGGAACATCAGCAGTTCGATGATGAGGGGTTCGCGTGGAGAGAAAATGAAACACGCAGGTGGCTCGAAAGGCAATGATGGCTGCGTGGAGGAGTCAGAAGCTTGAATGGAGGTTGCGATGAAGGTTTGGCAGCGTGAGGGCTGAGGGATCGAGGGATTTGCTGAGCAGTATGGCAGCGTGGAGCTGGAACGAATACGTAGAGGGATTGAGTATTGACTGGCAACATATGCGTGAGGGTTGATGCGGATTTGGAGCTCGACGACGACAGAGGAGCAAGGGAGGAGAAGACGCAGGTAGAACTGCGTAGGTATGTGAGGAAGGGGTAGCGGAAAGGAAGGAGGAGCGAGCAGCAATGCAGCTGTGGCTGCGGGTTGAGCGATGGTGAAATGTATGGCTGCAGGTGAGAGGCAGCGAAGGACGTAGGTTGCAAGATGGGTCTCACGCAGGTTTTGAAGAAGGGTCGATGGCAGAGGAGCGATGATGAAGAACTTCACGCAGAGGAGTGGTATGGCTTGGACAACCTAGAACCTCCTCAGAAACCTTAAAATTTTTTAACTCCCTTTGCTTCTGATAAAAACCATGCAATAAATTTCTAGATTTGAAGTAAATTTTCCTGCCAGAGCTGAAACCCTAGCAGACAGATAGCTTGGAGAGCCTCAAATTTCTTTAGAAAAACCTTGCAAGAATTGATCCTAAGGCCAGATCTTACCCTCCAGGGCCTAGATTTGGCTTCAAACAAAAATTTCTTCTCAGACTTGTAACCTGTAATAACAAAAACCAAACACCCAGAAACAACATGCGTAAGAAACAAAACTAAAAACCCTAAAACTTGCTAAATAATTACAATATTTACAGCTTAAAGGCTCTAAATAGCCAGATTTGTCAGTATGCCATAGAAATATTTTCAGAATTTTAAATTTACTATGAGATGCTTCAGAAAACCCTTCATGCATTCACAAAAAAATTCAAATGATAAGCCCGGGATCAAAACTGGCTGGGCTCTTCAGAAAACGCAATCTAGGAGTTGGCTGGTTCAGCCGAGAACTTCCCCAAACGCTCGATAATATTAAAAAAAAAGGATTTCCTGCATAGCTTAATTCAACCATTAGCGAAGAAGGAGAAAACGATACTAAAATCCAAATGTAATGGAGATACTTGCCATCATATTCAGAAATTTAACTACCATTCAAACCCTAGCAACCAAACAAGATACCTGTGTTTAAAATCACTCTTCATCAAGCTATCATCAATCGCTGAAAATAAAATTATGCAGAAAAATAAAACATCTTACAGCACTTCCAGAAGAGTAATACCAGCAAGATTTCAACCCCAAAGTCTTTCTTTATTGCACATGAAAAATGACTACAAGAGAGCTTTCTTTAGCACACGACTCTCAGATCGAATGATCTCAAATGACCCTTGACACCTTATTTAAAGGAAAAATTCCCAACGGCTAGTTCAAGTGATCCATGTCAAACTAATCTCGACCGCCGATGAGGATCAAAATCTCTTTTAATCTCATCCGTCGAAATTTTAAATGCATTTTAATATATTAGAAATTAAGATTTTGCATTTATTTTCTCAAAACTTTGACTTATTATTATTATTATTATTTTTTATTATTTTTATTGGACCCTCGAACTTAGCCTTTGGAAAATTTTTACCCAGGACCTAGGACCTATGAGGGGATTAAAACATTTTCTAACCCTCAAGACACTTTACATCATGACTTCTAAAATTTTACATCTCAAGGGGGGAAACCTATTTGACATAGACCCTCATAGACCAGCCAGTTTTGCGACACAAATATAATCTAGCAGATCAAGCAATTTGTAATAACTTAACCAAATAACTAGGATTATTTCCAAATTACTTTTACATAGACTCGAAGCACACTAGGATTCCCCTAAGATTCTAATGACAAAATCCATTCCGGCTTTCGGGTTAGGCTGAAGGAAAACTCTGCCGATCATGGATCGGTGAGACAGAAAACCTTCCAGAACGTAGATCATCACTAGAAGATTAGGTTTACCTAGGAAAATACATACATGACACAGATCTGCTAAGATTATATACAATTTACACATGCATACTGCGTTTACAACATAACATGATTGGGCTGATGATGATAGTCGAATGGCACGGACACGTCGATCAAGTGCTATCTCTTTTGCGAAAAAAGGGGGTGTACTGCTATGGGTAGTTGACATGTAGTGGTCAACACCCTGATAATTGTTGAATCAAGGACCCAAATGTGGAGAACCATTACAAAATAACATCACATATATAAAAGTATCTCATCGTCATGAGTTATATGTAGCAAAACAAATAAAACTAGTAGCTAGCTATCTGAGATCAGTGCCCTCTGCCCCTTTTACGGGAAAACATGATGGGTTGTTTGCCAGGCTTGCCCCTAGCAGTAGAAGGCCTTGACCTTGCAGCTAATGTCAAATAATAACTGTTGGGTATGGAGTTGTGCTCTCCTATATCTGTAGCAGATGGTGTTGATGTTGACGCTCCCATTGTCTCCTCCTCCTCCTCCTCTTCCTCCTGATCCTCCTCGTGCTGCTCCTACCCCGAGTCCTCCTCCTTTTGCTGTCCTTATACTAATGGTTCCTCTTCTAACCATGTAGGTAACTCCTCGAAGATGGGCACCTCAGACTCCACACTCCACCTAGACAATACATCAATATAGTCTAAGGAAATGGCATTTGGATCCATTGGTTTCTCTATTTGCTTCACTCGAAGTCGAAGATTGTAATGCACATACACTTCATTGACTCTTGAAAACTCCAACCTATAAGAGTGTCAAAAAAAAACTAATGAATCTTGAATCTTAACATGTGAGGGTCATAAATTAAAATTACAATAAATGTAATTGCTCAATTGTAGGTTGAAGCTCAATGTTATACTTGTTGCGCTTTTTTGAGTGTATTTTCTCAAATACACTCCAATTTCACTCATACCTTAAAGAGCAACAGGTTTGACTCAGGAATTTTATGGCCAATTTCTGTAAATTTGGTGCCCTTGCACCATAGATTCGCCACCAAATGTTTACAACAAATTATTAAAAAAAGAAAAAAATTAAAAAATTAAAACATAATTAAACTTTCAAATAAAACATAATTGAATTTGCCTCAAGGGTTAGCTCAATCGGTCAAATCCCCATTGTTAAAGTACCTCGCCAATCGGGAGGTCACAGGGTCAATTCTCCTCGACGCCCTTGGGGTTAGGCTCAACTAGTCGGCTGCGGGGCTTGATCCCCTTCGGGGTTGATCAACTTAGATATTTCCTATGTGAAAAAAAAACATAATTGAATTTAAAAAATCTATAATTATAAATAAGTAAATTCTAAATTGAAAATTCTAATGAGTCATGACTTGTCACATATGTGGCATGAAGAGTGCCCTTTCCCGAATAGCATCATCAAATCCAAATAGGTTGACACAATGCTTATAAAACTGTATCCCGCGATTGATTTTGCTACGAAGCTCAGGATCATGTACCATCCTATGAATACAGGAATGGAGCCCTTCCATCACCTCGCCATCAAAATCAAAGCCACATTTATATGAAAATGCGAGGTTGAGGACGAGTGTTGCTGCATGAATGGGTTGATGAAGCATGCCTGCCCACCAACTATCAATTGTATCCCATAACATCATTTGTCTATTAAGCCCAACAGAACCCTTGTCTGCATAATAAACACGAATGGCTTCCTTAGCCCTATCCATGACGTTATACTAAAGAGTAATAAAGTTGGTGGCAAAACATGTGATTGCAGGATGCCGCAACTTCTTGTTTCTAGTGTATCTCCTCATGAGGCTAAGAACAAGAACATGGTTATATAAAAACTTGGGGACTCTCCTAGCCATATCAATCACCTCTTTGAGGAAGGAGAGTTTCCCCATATCCTCAAGCAACAAATCGATACAATGATGGAGTCCAGAGCAATATCTGGTGGCTCTCCATAAGTATCCTACTAGCAACCACATAATTAGTTGCACTATCTGTTATGACTTGCACCACATTCTGCACACCAATCTCCCGAACGAACACATCTAACAACTCACATATCAATGTTGTATCTTTTATATGTGTTGATGCGTCCACTGATTTAATAAACATGGTACCTTTAGGACAATGTGCCAAGAAAATTAGAAGGGTCCTGACTCCTACCCTTCCTATATGTCCAACCATCACACATCACTGTGCATCAAGACACCTCCCATGTTTCTTTCAACCCTGACAATCCAGAGTTGATGTGTTGCTTTTCTGCTTGAAGGATTGGCCCCTACAACTCCTCATATGTAGCACTTTTGTACCCTGGGCCCACAATAGCAATAGCATCACACATTAGCTGCCAAAATGGATTGTTTTTAGTGATACTGAGAGGTAAGTCACTCTAGAAAAGACACCTCCCAATAACTCAATCTACTTCTTGCTTCTCCTTTTTTTAACAATTGATTTTGTGGAAGGTTGTGCTCCATGTCGAGTTCGTGGAACAAAAGGGGATGACCTCCAACTCCCAGTAAGATTAGCACTAGTAGGTGACGCTGTGGAGCCCCTCCCACTACCCTCAACCTCAAAATCGGAAGAAGATATCCCGAAAGATCTACTTGCACGTTCAACCTTGTTTCTTCTGCCTCTTCTTTCTTTTTGTCTTTTTCATCAATTGCTTCAAGAGCGTTTTATATAAGCTCCACACTAAATTTCGTACAAAGCCCAACATCATGTCCAGAGAGTCTAGCCAGATGGTATTTCAATCGCATAATCCCTCTTGTCATCATTTCCCCACACAATTTGCATGTTAGATATGCTCGATTTGTCCCACCATCAGGTTCCCCATACTCCCAAAATGTGTCCTGTTACCCACCACTTGCGGGTAGTGTATATATGAGAATTTTTTTGTTCTCTTAGATGGTCCTACGTCGATAGCCAACAACCCCTTGCAGCCACCAGATAGCTCGATGTGCCATTATCTCTGCCAGCTGAGCCAAGCATCTGGTCCCTTGCCCATCCGTTATGATTGTATGTTTGAAGGTGGGACTCCCGATCCCAAAGGTATGGCTTTTCATTGGTATAATTGAGTAACTTTCCTTACTTTTCATGGACAGTTTTGGGCATGGATTGGTGGGGGGATTCGGCGAAAAGAGTGGGCTAGGTTTGTACTCTTGTCTCATGTGCTTGATTTGGTGGTTACCCTTCAATCCTAGTCCCGTGGGATCTCCTTTACTGGCCATTAGCGTCAGGGTTGACACCACATAGGAAATATTGATTTAGTTGTGTGGTCCTGCTTCCCGACACCATATACATCACCCCCTTCTGCTCATTCTAACCCCATTTATCATTTTTCCCATCCGGGTCCACATAGGTCCACTGGGTCCACATAGGGTTAGTCTCCCCCTCCCCTTGTCCACATTTTAGGTTAGGCCCGGAACGATGGCTCAGAGGTTGATGCAACTAAAAGAAAAGGAAAAACATAGTTTGGCCACTCTCAACAGGAAATGTACCATAAAATGCAAAACATGGTCGAAACATACAAATTTAGCATGTGGGCAAAAGCCAAACATGAGCTCTACCCCTTATATATGGCCATAACCTTGGTTCCTGTGGGCCCTAGATGAGCTCCCTCCACATAGAGATACTCATGATTTTCCCAACCCTTGGTGGGCAATGAAATGCCCCACCTCAAAAAGGGGTACCTACTGCTACATCGTACACATCATGCTCTCATCCCCTGGAGCCCTAGTAGTTATGAAGAAAAATGAATTAAAAGCAAAAGGCATATGAAGAAGGGTGGAAAAACAAAGGTCGAGGTAACTCATGTACCATGATTTGGTCCTTTCTACACTCATATACCCAAGTGTGGGCTTCCCTCATATTAGCTACCCTCTTGTTCCATGACATGTGGTTTGGATCCTTCCCTTGATCCCCACTCTGCTCCATCATTATATCACTTGCGACTTACCATTTGATGGGTTTACCATGGACATATCTGTTTTTTTCTGTATCATCGGAGGTGTTTCAGTTTTGAAACTTTGTGGAGAGGCTAAAACACATGAGTTCTCCATAACCCAAAAATTGTTCATGGAAATTCCACCTAGAAGTGTCTCGATTACATTTTTAGCCTAATTTTTAATATTTCCTAAGTCTAAACTTAGAAAATCTAGTTAATTAATCATAATTAATTGAGATAAGTAGTGAATTATCTAGAAACTCACACAGATCAACAAGGAATTAATTTGGGCTCTTGATTAAGTTTTAATCTGGTCGTTGGAAATCTAACAAAAGATTATAAGAAGTCGATAGGTAGATGGAGAATACACTTGTGGAGTTTGATTTCTTTGGAGAGTTCAATTTTCTAGAGAGTCATCAGTGCTAGAAGAGTTCGAGCTTCAATAGGGAAGTTCTAGATAGACAGGGATAGAGATAGTGAGGCAAAAGGAAGCTTTCCAGATTTGGCTAGTGCATTTGCAGAGAGGCGGGGATAGCCACAGTGAGGCTAACACAAGGTTTGTGCAGAAGCCTCTAGAGGTAGTTCGATTCTGCTGGGAAAAAATAGAGTTTCAGCTCCAGAGGCTCCTCAGAGATGTTTTCCCAATAAGCGATAGAATAGACGACTTGAGGAGCAGCTAATTCAGGCTGAGCGTGGAAGGGACTACGCTAGGGTGACGCAGGCCTACGCAAAAGTAGTTTGGACGACTCACTTGGAGCTGCAGTCAAGGCCCGGATTTGCCTGTGGGGTGAGGAAAATTCGTCACTCGATTTTTCCTAGTCTTTTTCTCTGCAGGTAGCCAGATTTGGCATCCATTTGTACATAAAATTTCTCACTACTGCATAATAATAAAAACTCTCAGCTGTTGCACCGGTTTTCCCAAGTTGGGTTTTCCTGGGGATTTTTGTCCAAAAATAACTATGTTAATTTTTATGCATGTGTGCTAGAATTTTCTCAGTTTCCAACGCTATTATTTTTTGTAGTTTTATTTGTGAAGGTTGTAGTGTGAATTATTTGGTATTTGTTGTAGCAGATAAATTGTTAAATTATTTAACATTTGGAAAAATAGCTTCGAGTTGCTACAATAAGATTTAAGTCTTGAAATTTTCACAAGGTATCAGAGCAACGTGATTGATAAGTCGGGAAGCTTAGAAGCAGAAGAAGAAAATTTCGTTGTTCAAAGGAAGCAAGAAGCTGAAATTTCTGGTGCTGTGTAGTACCTAGCCAGGCAATTCGAATTACTAGGCAAGAGTTTGATTTTCAGTTGCAAGGTAGCAGGAAATTTGATTTGCCCAGGATAGTGATTCCAGCTGGCAGAGGGAGCAACAATAACTCATATTATCGTTGAGCATATTCCTTGGTTGGACGTAAAGGGTTTTGCGATAGCAGAATCAACGTCGGGTGGAAGAGAAAAGCACGCACAAGGGAAATTTCTCTCATAGGGTTTTTGGACGAGAAATCTAATTTTCCCAGTTGCAGGAGGCAGTAGCAGCTAGCAGGAATGCGCATTCCAGAAGGGAGTGTGAGTAGCACAAAAACAACCGAGCAGAGGAAGAGGGAGTTTCCAGACCAGATTCGAGATCGCCACAGCTGGGCTTAGAGAAGGAAAGGTTAGAAGGAGCCTCCAACTATGTCATCTGGAAGGTTAAGATGTCCTTCCTTCCAGATGAATATGGCTTGAAAGCTTGTGTGGACAATGTTGCAGCAGTACCCCAAGATGCGGATCAACTGAAGGAGTACAAAAGAGAAATGGCGAGGGCAAAGTGGATGATCTTGGATGGAGTTTGAGATCATATAGTCTCACATGTAGCTGGCCAAGGGACAACCAAGGAAATGTGGGATGCTCTCTCTGAGCTATGTTAGAGTTCTTTCGAGCAACATAAGGTGTTTCTTTAGGAGAAGCTGAGAAGCATAAGCATGCAGAAGGGCAAGGGCATAGATGGCTTCCTCACTAGAATTAGGAGGTCCGAGATCAACTTGCAGCCATTGGGGAGGTGTCCCAACCCACAAAGCTTGTACGACTAGCACTAAACAGTGTCTTGGAGGATTGACTGGTGTTTGTCCAAAGTATCTTGGGCAGAGACACATTGCTAAGATGGGACATGATGTGGGCTAATTTGCAACATGTGTTGAGGCGTTCTCTATTGAAGAGTACCATCAACGGAAGCATCAACAGGGCGTTAAGAGTGAGAAGGAAGAAGAAAATGTGACCCTAGCATCTAAGTGTCCCAGTCAGGGGCAAGGGGAAAGGAAGAAGAAGAAGGACCTGTCAAAGGTCAAGTGCTTCAAATGTGGTGAGTTCGGTCACTATAGTACGCAGTGTCCTCTATGGAAGAAGGATTAGCAAGAGGAGGACCGGGCGATAATGTCAGCAGAGATAGACAAGTTGTCCTCTAGGTTGGAGGAAGACTATGATGGCAACCATTCTTTTAACTGTAAACTTAATTATGTTGTTTATTTGCTATGACAAACAATGATTAAAATCACAACTGCAATTTTCACCATAAGAATGTTGCGGAAAATAAAATGCTGGAAACTAAGAAATTCTAGCGCACAAAAAATTTGACATCGTTATTTTTGGACAATTGTCCCTAGAAAATCCCAATGTGGGAAAACCAGTGTAGCAGATGAGGGTTTAATTATTATTCTTCAACAACAAATCGAAGTACAATAATTTGGATGCCAAACAGGCAATCCAATATGAGAATCACTGGAAAAATTCTTGTGAGGATTTTTCTTAAACCCACAGCTGATTTCAATTTTTGAAACTAGCCCTTCAGCAATTCGCACTTCCTTCCGCATCAACCTCTGTGTACTGCTTGCGCAGGCCTTACTATTCTTGCCTCTGAAAAATCTTGAAATCTATAGCTCTTTTTCTCTCTGGCTCTAGAACTGATTCACTGGTCCTGATCAAAATCTTGGCCATCAGCTACTGAATTGATTGCTCCTCTAGCTAGATCAAACTGTTCAACTGCTGTAGCCTGCACACTCCCTCTGGGAAAACTTGCACTCCCTCAATCTGACTCTTCCGACACTGGAAACCTCCATCAGAATACTGCCCCACTCCTCTGCCACTTGCTACTCGATCTCTGGGTCGAATCCTCCTATTGAATCACTCTGCTACTGGAAAATTGATCTTCCTAGATCACTGAGTTTCTACATTGGTGTGTTCTCCATCTACCCATCGACCTCCTCTTATAATCTCTAGTTGGGATTCCAACGACCAAGATTAAAACATAATCAATGGCTGAGATCATTTTTGGATCGATCCGTGTGAGTTTCTAGATGATTCACACCTTATCTCAATTAATTCTGATTAATTAACCAAATTTTCTAAGTTTAGACTTAGGAAATATAAAAAATAGGCTAATAATCTAATTGAGACACTTCTAGGTAGAATTTCCAGAATCGATTTCTGGGTTATGGAAAACTCCTGTGTTTTAGCCTCTCCTCAAAGTTTCGAGACCATAACACCTCTGATGCTACAAAAACTAACACCCCCTCTTAGCGAGGAAGGTGTTCTCTCTAGTGTTGCACACGCTGCCACAACACCCTGTCTTTGTACCACCCTCTGTCATGTTGCTAATGTCTGGCCACTACCCACCAACTATTGCATAACTCTGATGTTGCATCTTTGCTGCTGCTGACACTGCTATCTTGCTTCCAGCTCTGCATCTGCACTGCAACTGCCTCTCATCTATTGTTATCGCTACTGAGAAATATCTAAAATAATCTATCTCTACTACTGAAATGGGTTCTCCACCATACCCATCTGTTCTCTGAAATAGACAAACTTAGCTCTCCCTAGAGCTTTCGTGCGTATATCTGCAACCTGCTCTTCTATGGAAACATACTATAGCTAGATCACTCCATGCTACACACAATCTTTGATGAAATGACACCAAATATTTGTGTTTCGACCTGTCATGAAACAATGGATTCTTAGAGAGCTTGATACAACTCTGATTATCACAATAGACACTAGTTGCCTCCATCCTCTGCCTGAACAATCTTACCAGTAGCTTTCGAAGCCATATAGCTTCGCACGTAGTTGTGCTTGCTGCCATATACTTTGCTTTTGTAGAGCTTAGTGCTACTGACTTCATTGTTGCGAAAATCGTGATTGTTTTCCTGAAACGATTAAATCGGCGATTTTTTCAAAAATGAAAAAATCACGATTTAATCATGATTTTTTTGAAAAAAAATCTTGATTTTTGTATTTGTATTTTTTATTTTTTTGACGATTCTTTGCCAATTTTTACCGATTTTATCTCGATTTTTATAATTTTTTCCAATTTCGGAACCTCACCGATTTAATCATGATCGCAATGTTCGCAACATTGACTGACTTTTGCTTTTGGCTACACCAAGAAACCATTCCTGATCCAAAGATTAAGCAGTACCTAGAGGTACTTTTCCTATCCACTGAACTGCCTGCCCAATTTGTATTTTTGAACCCACATAGCCCGACGTCATCCCCTCGAGCTTATGTCATCATCCTGGCCCTTACATATGGTTTATAGGCATTTTCGATCCACTTGGAAACCCATGAGGATGTCCTTGTGCCCATAGACCCACTTGGGAGCACCACAGGGATTTACTTGGATAACGAGGGGCCAACCCCTTGTCCACTATGTCCACTATGTTTGAGGTCCATTCTCACATCATGGCACACTTTGGATGTCATTAGGCCTCCTCAAAGGCCCAATGACTTATTTTATTGATCATTCTACCATCTTGAGAGGCTTTTTCTTATGTTATTGAGCTATCTTGGTGGACTTGTCACCAAAGGATGTTAATACTGCACATTATTTTATTATTTGGGGCTCAATTAGGCAAATCGAACTCATTAGAGATGGTATAAATAGATGAGAGGTGATTCATTCTCTCATCATCACTTGGATTTGGATTTAGTAACTACTTGAGAATTTCTCATTCCCTTTTGGACGAGTTTGGATTACATGGATGAATTTTGATGTTTGGATCTATCTCTCTTGTCTTGGAGCTTCATTATTGGCATAATTCGATGACTGGACTGTATATACTCATTTGTACATGTAAGTGATCTTTTTCATGCTTATTCTTGTTATCTACTTTGTCACGTGAAATGTTGTTGGAATTTTTGCTCTACAAGTCTGAAAATTACTGTTTTTTAATGTGAAATTGTGGAAATTTTGATCTTTTATAGCGTTGCATCATTGCATGGACAATGTATGAATGGATGAATGTTCCTAGAGATTATTGTTGTTGAATACATCTTGATAAGTCATCAATTATTGCATATCGAATTATAAAGACCTTAAGTAGTTGCTCTCATGCCTTAATGCCATGCAAAGTTGCTTGAAGGCCTCCTTGATTAGGTAAATCTTTTCCAAACACCAAATTCTCTTTGACTCCATCTCTCCCAAAGGATAAGGCACTAATCCTTCCATAGGTATCACTTTTAAAGAATATTTTTCTCACCTCTCCTCTTTCTAGGCCTAGTCTCCATAGGTCACCTATGGTATCATTTTTCTCCCATTGTAGCCATAAAAAAGGTTCGATCACTTGTCCATAATTGCGCAAGGGTTTTCCCTATAGGCCCTCCAAATTTCAAGAAATTCTGATGGTGGAATCTTGAGATATAGCAAGGCCTAGCTCAAGGATCGTTTTTTGCCCTAGGTTTCCCTTGGCTAGTGTCCTCATTTGGATCATTACATTGAGTTCTCAAAAGAAGATCTGTCCTTTGGTCCTCTTCTCTTCCATAATTAGGTCAAGCCCTTGCTTGGCTAATCAACTCCACATCCTTGACCTAATTCTGGGTCCACTTGGTTCCATGTGGTCCTGCAAACTTACAACTCTAATTTCATAAAGATCACACAAAGGCCACTTATCCACAAGGAGTTTTAGGTCTAGGAAACCTCTTGACAAGATATATTCCCAAACCCTAACCTAAAAAACCCTCCTAGCCTTTCGTAGAGAGCCTATCACCTTGCTTTTCAAGCATGAAAACCATATTATTGAGTCTCTTCTGTGAATGGGTGTTGGGAATCACCCTTTATCCTTTCGTTGACTTATTCATTCTCATGATTCCTCATACCGAGTCCTCCCATTGGTGAAAGTCCGTAAAGAGCAGGGAGCCTTAACTAAGGTGACAATGCGTTATTGCTCCATTGTTTCCCCTTGACTTAGTAGTTGCTCTATAGGATCCCCTCTTAGGACGTCTATTAGTTTGAGCCTTAACATTTTGGTGTCGTTGTTGGGGAGGGAGCAGTTCTACGTCCCTAGTGAATCATCGAGGAATTGATTCATAAACGAAATTTCAAATATTCCTCTGGCGACTGCATTCATTGTCCAAACCCCTAGTATGCTCGAAGGTGACAACGTTCCTCCTATAACTAGGGTCGCTCCAAAAAGGGGAGAGCGAACTCCATCACCTGTTAGAACTACCCTTCTCCCTAATTTTGAAAAAGTCAAAGATCCTACCCCCAAAATGGCGTCAAATTCTAGCAGTGATCAACCTAAAATGACTAGAAGTGAAAGGTGTTTGATTAGCATCTTTTGCCTCTAAACCAATGTTTTAAAACTCCGACTCGGATTTCGACTCGGTCGAGGATAGACTCCGACTCCGACTCTGACTCGGCATCGACTCGGCCGGCTTGATTTCAATGATTCGGTTGTTGTAAAAAATACATTAAATATTTATTTTTTTAATTAAAAAAACATAGTTTTAAAGATTTTCATTCATGTTTCCAAACACACAGTATTATAATATAGATGGAAGACAACATATGATCAAAGTAGGCTCATGAATATATCCATTATATCAAAATGCCACCCAGTGCACTGTCCAATGGTAATACATAGTCATACATGATCAAAGATTCAAAACAAAAAACACATAACCAAGGAGGCTAGAAATGGCCTCTACAACAAAAGTAAACTGTGACCAGACTCCAGTACTATTGGCTAGTAGCTATTGCCAGAGGAGCCAAGATCATTTTGATCAATCTCTAGATTATCATCAAAGTCAGACAGGGGGCCCCATGGCTCCTCCTCATCATCATCTCCAACTGCAACTTAGAAGTGGTACCACTAGCAGGCTTTGCAGCAGATGCAAGCTGAGATAGAGAAGATATGCGGCTACGCTTCTGTCATGGCTGAATAGAGCAAGCGCCTGCAACTAGAGTCCTTGCTGGCTGTGAGATTGAGGCTGGTAGTACAGGTGGATCGGGATCTGCATTCAACTGAACATCATGTTCAACTGATGCCTCGATATCTAACTCTAAATCAAGATCCTCATTAGCATCAAACTCTGTTGGATGACTCTCCACTACCCAATCTGATGTTGGATCAATGTCTTCCAACACAATGGGATCTAAATCAGGTCTTTTGTTCAACAATTGGTTTCGTTTGAGCCGAAGGTTGTATTGGACATAGACTAGATCATTTAATCGTTTTTGATCCAAACGGTTTTTCTTCTTTGTGTGAATCCTCTCAAAGACGGACCAATTGCGCTCACACCCAGTAGCACTGCAAGTTTGACTCAAAATACAAATTGCAAACTTCTACAATTGAGAACAATGGCCACCAAAAGCCTCCCACCTTTGTGCTGCAAAAAACCTAGGAGTGTAATGAGTTAGCTCAACAAAATTACAAATTATATCCAACTTTCAAATTATAAACAATTTAACAAAATTAAAAAAAAAAGTAAAACTATTAAGAATTTGAAAATTGAAATTTTTGTTTACTTGGCTCATCTGCTTCTCTTGCAATCTTTGCTAGGTTCTTCCCAAAGGTACCTGAGGCATTGCTGAAGGTCGTGACCTGTCGGTGTATCTCCAGCTGATGAGACTCCAATGGGATCATGTGATCATTGTAGTCAATCAGTCCATCTCTAACCTCCCCCCTCGAAGCTCCTGACTCCTTAGCTTTATAATGATACTGTGGGTTCAAAAAATACCCAGCTGCATGTATAGGGCGATGGAGTTGATTGTTCCATCTTTCATCAATGATTGCCCAAATGGGCCCATACTTAGCCACTCTATCCTTGTATGCCCTCTTTATTTGCTCCTTTGCTTGATCCATAGCCTCATAAATGAAGCCCATAGCCAACCTTTCCCCATCCACCAACCGCAACACCTTAACCAGTGGCTCAGCAAGCTTCACAATCTTTGCTGCCTTTCTCCAAAAAGTTTCTTCATTAACTTTCTTTTTCAATTCTTTGCCTTCTGGTTTGTTAGACCAATTGCTTTGATTCCATTCATCACTGGAAAACATCTTTTGCAAGTTTCGATGTTGGGAAAGCATAGATTGCAATGTCAAAAAATGAGTAGCAAATCTAGTGATGGCAGGCCTAATAATATCCTTGCTCCCAGTGTGTTTCCTCATGAGGCTCAAAATCAATGAATGATTGTAGATAAATTTTGCTATGCTTTTGGCATGATCTACAGTGTTTTTGACCCAATCTATTTTTCCAATATCCTCAAGCATGAGGTCTATGCAATGTGCAACACATGGGGTCCAAAAGATGGTCTTATGTTTTTCCTCTAACAGTTTACCAGCAAGAACATAGTTAGAGGCATTATCTGTGATGACTTGAACAACATTAGCCACCCCCACCTCCTCAACAACCTGATCCAATAGCTGAAAGAACAATTGCCCATCTTTTACCTTATCAGATGTATCAACTGATTTTAAAAACATGGTTCCTCGTGGGCAGAAGACAAGAAAGTTTATGATGGTACGGTTTCTTTGATTAGTCCATCCATCTGACATGATGGTACATCTTGTTCTTGCCCATGAGTCCTTGAAATATTTCAAATACTCATTAATGGAGTCAATTTCTTTCTGCAAACGATACCCCCTTAGCTCATGCATAGTAGGGCCTTTGAAGCCTTTTCCAGCAGCATGTATGGCATCAAACATAGGCTCATAATATGGTGAACGGGAAGCATTGAAGGGGATATCAGCATCATACCACCATCTAGCTATGTACTCACAAACAGTCTCCCTCAATTCTTTCTTCCAGTGGTCATCTAAACTGGGCTGCATTTGACTTTTACTAGCTTGAGGACCATGTGCATCTGATGGAGAGGAGGGAGTGAAATAACTTTTGATAGTCATATCACCCTTTTTCATTCTACCCTTTCCCTTATCTTGAACAGAACCAAAAGAGGGAGGAACATATCGGAAAGGGTTGGATGCATCAGTATGAGGGATAGAGGAAGAACCCTCAAAATCATAATGGGGGTTGGTAGCCATCATTTTTTGTATCTCCCTCTTCCTCCCAATTTCAGCCTCTAACTCTCTTTGCCTAGCCTTATCTTCTTTAAACTTCTCAAAGCTGGCTAACAATTGCTTCCTAATCTCCCCAATTTCTGGTGAGGTACATGGAGTAATTTGGCCTCTAATCCCCGCCAAGTGTTGTTTCAGCCTATTAATGCCCCCAGGACCTTCCTTAATTTTCCTTTGGCAAAATTTGCAATGCATTTCACTATCAACCATTTCAACATATGCCCAAGCAGGATCTCTCGCTCTAGGTGCCATTTTTTGACTAGGAAATGAAAGCAAACAATCTGAAAATGAAAAAAAAAAACATTGATTCAATGTTCATTTCTTTCACAAAAAACACTCTCTAGGCTTTCTAGATATGCACCTAAAATTTAATAAGCAAAAACAGATTTGTAGAAGTGAAAAAAAATACCTCCAGGCACAAACTACCTCCTCAAGCTTGCTCCAAGAATCAACTCCTCAATGCTGCTCCAAATGGCTGCCCAAGAAGCTCCTCACTCCAGCTACAATGCTTGCCCAAGACTCCTCACTGCTGCTCCAAAAACAAACTCAAGAACTGCTCACTAACTCTCACTGAAGTTCTCACTCAAATGCATGAGATGGATGTGAGAGAATGAGAGAATTTGAGTGGGTTAAATAGGGTTTGGGAGAGGGGAATGGACGCCAAATAGCACTTAACGAATTTAGAAAACACCTTGGAGTCCCCAACAATCAGCTAAATGTTAAAAAGTTGAAAAAAAAATAGAAAAATCGTTGTTTTTTTGGGTGACTGGCCGGATTTAATGACTCGTCCTAGTTGATGCGGAAACGGCTGAGTTGACCGAGTCATGACTGACTTGGCCGAGTCATGCAATGATTCACTCGGCCTCCCGAACTGGTATTTCTGCCGGGTCATAAAAATTTTTAGTGGCTCGGATCAACTCGGCTGAGTTGGATCCGACTCGGCCGAATTTTAAAGCAGTGCTCTAAACTTGAGTGATGACCATAAACCTTTACCTGAGAAATACAATAACTAGTTTCCCAAGTTCAAGGGTGATGCTACCATAAGTGCCCATGATCATGTCGAAAAACTCTATTAGAACATTTCTCCTAGGATGATATTTGATGAAGATAGGATCATGATGCTTTTTGCTTTGTCTCTGGAAGGGAAAGCAAGGGAGTGGTACCTTAGTCTTCCCCCAGGGTGCATTGACAACTCTGACCAATTTGAGGACAAGTTCTTGAGAAGATGGTCATGTGATGCACAAGGAACTTTCAACATTGAGAAATTTTACCAAATAACCAGGGGAAGGGAAGACATCAAAGAATTTATCCAAAAATTTGATAGGGTAGTTAGGGACATTCTTGACCATTTGAAACCCCTTGATGCTAATATACTTGACAAATTCATCAAAGTTGTGGGGGGTCATCTAACATATGCTCTAAGGGACAAGAAACCTAAGACTTTGGTGGAGGCTAAAGAGATGGTCATGGAAGTTGAACAAAACCTACGAATTTCCAAAATGGATGTAGATGAACACACTAAGGCTAAGGTTGAAGTCAAGAAGGGAAAATCCAAAGATCAACATGAAGAAACCCTTCTAGTGCTTCTTAAGAAGATGGAAAAACTCAACGAAGAAATGAATTCACGAGATAGGCTCTACATGAACAAGTTCACCGCCTTGGAAAGGGCCCAAAAATCAAGTTATATCCCAAAAGGAAAACCTTTCCCTAGGAAGAAAAATGAAGAAGATAAGCCAAGCTCTTCTCAAGTTCCCAACACTTTGGCTCCAACAAACATAGTGGAGCAAGATTCATCCTCCAAGGATGAACAAAATGGTGAGGATGAGAGTGATGATGAAGAAGTCAATGAGCATGCTAATATCGTGGAATCTGAAGCCTTCAACATTTTGCTTGGGGGTTCATATACTCATCCCCCCATTAGTGAGGTTACTATTAAAGAAGAAGAAAAAGAGCCAATCCTCAACAATGATGATAGTGGAAGATTCAAAGGAGTCCAATATTCACGAAAAAACAGCAACAAAAACTCCACAACCTTCAAGGAAGTTGACAAGAATGACTCAACTCCCAAGCAAGTCCCTCACAAAGAACCTCTCCTTAAAGATCCCCCAAAGAAAGCTAATCCCAAGAAGGATCCTCAAAGGAAAGAATCCACCAAGAAGGATGCGTGTAAAGAGGTTGAACTTGATACTGATTTAGAGCCTTCTATAGGGAAGATGACCATGCAGGTTCCATTAAAGGAGATTGTGAAACTTCCTCGACAACAATGGCAAGTTAAGAAATCCATGGGGTTTGAAGAAGAGGAATTACCCGTAGCATTGCAAAACATCTATCTTCCCGATTTAAACCCAAGACATGAACCATTCCTACTCATATTAACTATCAATGACCTTCTATTACATAATTGCATGTTAGACTCAGGGGCTTCCGCAAACATCATGCCACTAAAGGTCATGAAGAAACTGGGTCTTAACATCACTTGAAGGTATAAAAATGTGTGTGGTTTCAACTCCCAATCCGTTGAAGTAGAAGGATTCATAAAATACCTTAAGGTTTATGTGGTTATGAACCCCGATATATCATTGCTTATGGATGTTGTGGTCATAGATATCCCTGATGTTTGGGGCATGTTGTTATCAAGGAAATGGGGAGCCACCATTGGTGGTCAAATTCAAATGGACTTATCATACGTCACCATTCCCCAATATGTCTGGACCCCTTTCATGTTCTATAGAGAGCCTGCCTACCCTACTCATGTGGTCAATCCAGGGCTAGTCCTAGATTATAGGACACAAGAGGTTGAGAAGCCTTCTCCCATACTCCCTTCACAAGAAATCTGTATTCTAAAGCGACCAAATCACAAAGCAAACAGGAAATGGAAGCCTACGAAGGAGTACAAGGTTGGGGATGTGGTCTTGGTAGATAAGAATCCAATACCCGTCAATATTCATGGGAAAGTCGAGGAAGATTACTACTACATTGCCAAACTTAACAACGAACTCTAGTTGCAACTGGCCAAGTTGAGTCGTATCACCCCTTTCCTTGACACTTGTCATTGTACTATATGCATGTTAGAGTAGGATGCATTGCATGCTCATTGTCTGATTAGAAATATTTTTATATGATATTTTCATAGTTGCATTTAGATTTAATTTGCATTTTATTTCCTTGTTGATTTTTATGGCCTAACACTAAGCATGGGTGATCATAAAACACTACAAAAACATGTTGCCTTGTGTGCTTGGTCTTTGATATGTGCAGGTTGTGAAAAATCAGAAACCCCGAATCCTACTGTAGCAATTGATTAAGTTTCTTCTATTTGTTAAATAGACTGAACAAATTATTTACTGTATCCTACAGTAAATATCGAAACTAATACACCACAGCCTTCACAAATACAATATTGTAGAAGAAAAATAAAGTTAGAAGAATAGATGAACACACACACAAATAACACTGTTATTTTTGGACCAGTGTTCCCAGAAAACTTGTGCAACAGTTGAGGGTTTTATTATTATGCAGTAGTAAATCCGAGTACAAGACTATGGATGCTCAAATCTAGCAAACCATACAAAGAAATGACTGACAGAAGTCTAGTGAGAAAAAATTCACTCCCACCGTGATCCGACACTGACCTTGGCTCAGGATGAGTTGCTCTTTGTTGCCTTTGCGCAGTCCCTGCGTCAGCCTACGCAGCGTTGCGTCACGCAACTCGGATTAGCATCTCTCTCGCTAACTGATCAGTTATTGTCTGGAAGATCGATTCTTCTGGCCTCCGGGCTCCCACTTTTACTTCTGGCACTGAATCACTGCTTCTCCCCAGCGAAATACGACTTCCCCTTTGAAGCACTACACTACCTCTCTACTCTCTGTTGCCTCATTGTGGAACTCACTGTCTCTTTTCTATGCACTCACTGAACTGGAAAATCTCCCTTCGACTTTACTATCCTTGCCCCTCTCTCGTTGCTTCGATCTTACTGAATCACCTCCAACAACTGAATGCTGCTACTCTGGAGATTGATTTCCCAGAAAATCAAATTCATGGTGGCTCAAGTGTGTTTTCCAACCCATATCGAATTTCTTCTTATAATCTCTCGTTGAAACATCAACGTCCAAGATTAAAACATAGTCAATGGCTAAGATTAACTAGAACTCGATCCATGTCTTCTTTTAGAAAATTCTCACCATGAATTAATTAATACCCTTTAATTAATCAATTTTCCTAAGTTTAGACTTAGGAACCATAAAAAAAGATTAATTATTTTAATTAAGTCGTCTCTAGGTGGAATTTCTAGAAACGATTTCTGGGTTTTGGAGAATACATGTATTCTAGCCTCTCCACTAAATTTCGTGGCTAGAACACATCTAATGCTACAAAAACTAACACAGATAACAGGTTTGCGGTACCAAGAGATTATTGGAGTTCTCATGACCTCTTGTTCGTTTAGCTTCATGAACCTCTTCAAGAGATCAAGTTCCAATTGGAGCCAAATGTTACCCACCACCTATGGGTAGTGTATATAGGATAAATTTTTTTTCACCTAGATGGTCCTCTGCTGACAACCAGTAGCCCCTTGTAGCCAACTGATAGCTCGGTGTGCCATTATCTCTGCCACCTGAGCGAGCCATGTGGTCCCTCGCCCATCTGTTATGATTTTATGTTTGAAGGTGGGCCTCTTGACCCCAAAGGTATTGCTTTAATTGGTATTGAGTAATTTTCCTTACTTTTCATGGACACTTTATGGCATGGATTGGTGGGGGGATTCGGCAGAAAGAGTGGGCTAGGTTTGTACTCTTGTCTCCTCTGCCCGATTTGGTGGTTACCCTTGTATCCTAGTATCGTGGGATCTCCTTTACTGGCCTTTAGCTTCAGGGTTGAAACCACATGGGAAATCCTGATTTTAGTTGCATGGTCTTGCTTCCTGACACCATATACATCACCCCTTTTAGCTCATTCTAACCCCATTCATCATTTTTCTCATCCGGGTCCACTAGGTCCACATAAGGTTGACCTCCCCCTCCCCTTGTCCACAATTTGGGTCGAGCCTGGAAGAATTCCTCATGCAACTAAAAAGAAAAGGAAAATTATAATTTGGCCACTCTCAACAGGAAATGTACCATAAAATGCAAAAGATGGTTGGGACATACAAATTTTACATGTGGGCAAAAGCCAAACATGAGCTCTACCCCTTATTTATGGCCATCTCCTTGGTTCTTGTGGGCCCTAGATGAGCCCCCTCCACATAGAGGAACCCATGATTGTCCCAACCCTTGGTGGGCATTGAAATGCCCCACCTCAAAAAGGGGTACCTACTGCTACATCTTACACATCATGCTCTCATCCCCTAGAGCTTCGAGCAGTTATGAAGAAAAATGAATTAAAGGCAAAAGGCATATGAAGAAGGGTGGAAAATCAAAGGTCGGGATAACTCATGTACAACTATTTTCTCTCTCTTACACTCATATACCCAAGTGTGGGCTTTCCTCATATTAGCTACCCTCTTGTCTCATGACATGTGGCCTAGATTCTTCCCTTGATACCCACTCCGCTCCATCATTATATCACTGACCAACTACCATTTGATGGATGTACCATGGAGATGTCACCCCCTTTAAAGGCTGAAACCACCTAATAGGGTCCTTGGTTAATCTCCTTATTGATTTTGGAGACACTTGTACATGCCAAAGCGCACTATGGAAGGGCATGCCACCATGAAGTGCCCCATTGATACCATGGTTTGTAAGTTCTTTTACTTGACTATCCTAATGATCTGTTGTATTGGAGGGAAAGGGGATGCATTGGATCTTATGCATGATTGTAGGTTGGTCTCCATTTGGGGCCTGGTCTCTCTATACAGGGTTCTGGCCCTCCAGAGTGCCACATTGGCACTTGTAGGGTGAGCGTTGAGAGCCATGGGCCTCCACCATAGTAGAGATTACTTCATGGATCCCCAACACTGTTCACTGATTGCTCGTGTTCCACCTTTTGGATGAGCATGATGCACCCGGTTCCCCATGCCCAACCAGCTCCACACTTGCACCATACACTG
The DNA here is from genome assembly GCA_031772625.1 of Pinus tabuliformis. Classification (NCBI taxonomy): domain Eukaryota; kingdom Viridiplantae; phylum Streptophyta; class Pinopsida; order Pinales; family Pinaceae; genus Pinus; species Pinus tabuliformis. Next base: position 110,185,676 of record CM062804.1, read on the forward strand.
GGCATGTGTTCCAGGGTCCAGATGAGGATGTGTCTCACTGCAGGAGACAAAGGAAGGGCTTAAGTCATCATCTAGCCCTTACAGGCGGTTTACAGGCATTTTTAATTGACTTGGAGACCCATGAGGATGCCCTTGTGCCTGCAGATCCACATGGGAGCACCATAGGGATTTGCTTGGATAAGAAGGGGCCAACCCCTTGTCTATTATGTTTTGTGAAAAATTCGTCTTTTGCAGCAACTCGAAATTATTCTTGTAACTGTAAATTTAATTATGCAATTTATTTGCTACAATAAAGAATGAATAAAATCACAACTACAATTTTCACCATAAGAATGTTGCGAAAAATAAAATGTTGGAAACTGAGAAATTCTAGCACACACACAAATTTTGACATTGTTATGTTTGGACAATTGTCATCGAAAAACCCAATGTGGGAAAACCGGTGCAGCAGATGAGGGTTTTATTATTATTATTGAACAACAAATCTGAGTACAATAATTTGGATGCCAAATGGGCAATCCAATCTGAGAGAATCACTGTCAAAATTCTTGTGAGTATTTTTCCTCACCCCACAGCTGATTTGAACTTTTGAAAATAGCCCTTCAGCAATTCGCATTTCCTTCTATGTCAGTCTCTGCGCAGGACTTGTTGTTGCTGCCTCCAAACACTCTTGAAATCTACAACTCTGCTTCTCTCTGGATCTGGAACTAGTACTCTGAATATCTATCAAAATCCTGGCCCATAATATCTATCTATTTATACTCTGAATATCTATGTATTTCAACCTATCATGAAACTCTGGATTCCTAGAGAGCTTGATACAACTTTGATTATCACCATAGACACTAGTCACCTCCATCATCTACCTGAACAAGATTACCAGCAGCTTTCGAAGCCATAGAGCTTTGCATGTTGTTGTGCTTGCTACTGTAATATCCCTTTTCAGGGATCTCCCTCAAACCCAATCAATCTCTAACTAGATAATCAAACTCTAACCAGATTACACACGTGATACAGTAGCCAGTAAGCTCAAGAGATAAAAATAACAGTGATGCAACATACAATACGAAATATAAGTAGATACTCAAGAAATGCAGAGAGAAATGCTAAGCCATTTTATTATACTGAGTAATGGGAAGAGTACAGGAGCTGATCAGAAATATAGCACCTCGACTTGCACAAAGAAAGTGAAGAAATACACTCAAAATAGTAAGGAAATGACCCCTCTCTGAACTGCGTCCAAGCTGCCGGAGAACTGCTGTGCTGCTGTTACTGCTGGAATCAAGTGAGGATTTGGGGCTGTTCCCCTCCTCAAAAAATGTTGAAACTCTGGAATCAGCCTCTGCTCAATAAACCCAGAAAAGCCCAGAAAGCTTTTCTAAAATCGCTGACCCCCGAAAATCACCCCCTTGAGGATCTACACAATCCCTCAAGGCTCTGCGCTGCCACTGAATAGAATCCTCCAAAACTCTGCCTGAAACTCTGCCAAAATCCTCCAATATGCAAGGGTTGAGCCCTTGCTCAATCTCCCAGCTCAAATCCTCCACATGAACCCAATCTAGAGCTCCTACCAAAAGAAACTCTTCCTCCTCTCTCAAGGCTGCGCAGTCATCAAATGCTCAGCTCCTCCTCAACTCCAAAGATTGATCCTCCAACAAAACACTGATGAAACTACCTTGCCCGAGCAGGCACTCGAAGTCCCCCGAGGCTAAGGGTGAGATCTCCGAACGGAGACACTCGATGCACTAAACAGTGCTGCAGACAGGCTAAACAACCAGCGTGCTCTAAGTCGAAGTGATTAGCTCAAATGCACATAATCGAATGCCAAAATGAGGAGGCTCCTCTCTCCTTTATAGCGTTGGCCTCTCTCAAACCCTAAGGCCCACCTCCTCCAACGTAGCCTCTCTCTCTTGCCACGTGCTCCTCTCCATCTGCGCAGTCCCTCCAAGTGTTTACGTGGGCCCCCTTCTCTACGTGGTCTTTTGGCCCCCTTGGCTCCCCTTTAAGTTACAACGTTGTGCTACTAGGGAGTGACTTTATTCTAAAAGTGAGTTATGTCCCCCTTTCCTCACCTTTTTATTTATAAGTAACTATAGAAGGCAAAATTGAGCAAAATCGAATATTCCAATTAGCCATGACTGATTAGGAATATTACAGTTTCCCCTAGCAAAATGTTGCTTGTCCTCAAGCAACTGAAGTGATGGATGCTGCAAGATTTTCTCACTCTCCCAAGTGGCATCCTCATCCGGTAAATTCTTCCACCTCACCAAGAATTCCCGGACCGTTCTGCTCCGCAGCTGCCAATACCTGGTATCAATAATAGCCTCTGGATACAATACCAAATGCCCCTCATCATTCGTAGGTGGTAGCTCATCTGTCACTGTCACATGCTGCCCCAATGCCTTCTTCAGGCATGATACATGAAAAACGTTATGAATCTTGCTGCCTTGGGGCAGCTCCAACTCATACGCAGCCTGTCCAATCCTGTGTATCACCTTTTATGGCCCATAAAAGCGGGGCTTGAGCTTCTCAGCCCCCTTCTGCTTTAGTGACGACTGTCGGTATGGTTGTAATCGTAGGTAGACCAAGTCCCCTACCTCAAACTGTCTCTCCACCCGACCCCTGTCAGCATACAACTTCTGATGGTTCTGCGCTGTAGCCATATTATCCTTGAGAGCTCGGAGAATATCCTGAGTCTCTTGGATCCAAATCTTGGCTCTCGGAACCTTTTTAGCACCAAACATCACGTCAGCAAAAGATAAAGGATGATACCCATAGAAAGCATAGAATGGTGACATACCAATGGACATGTGATGTGTAGTGTTGTAGCAGTACTCCCCCAGATGCAGCCACTTCAGCCATGCTCGCTGCTGCCCACTGACATAGTTACGCAAGTAGCCCTCCAGCCACTTGTTAACTATCTCTGTCTGCCCGTCCATCTGTGGGTGATAATTGGTACTCGGTGTCAACTCCGTCCCCACCAACTGGAAAAGCTCTTGCCAAAACCCGCCCATGAAACGGTTGTCCCTGTCACTGGTGATGGTCTTAGGAAGACCATGTAGCCTGAAGACCTCTCTGAAGAATAGCTCGGCCACCTGCGCTGCTGTGTAGTGTGCAGATATGGCGAAAAAATGTGCGTACTTTGTCAGTCGATCAACGACGACAAAGATGCAATCCTTGCCCTGTACCATGGGCAACCCTGTGATGAAGTCCATCGAAATACACTCCCATTTCCCCTCCGGAATGGGAAGAGGCTACAATAATCCTGCGGGATGGCTCATCTCCCCCTTGTTCCTCTGGCAAACATCGCACTCCCGGATATGCTGGAGTACGTCCTCCTTGAGGCCCTTCCATGAGAACCTCTCTCTAATGGCCCTGTAGGTTTTGGTAAACCCCTGATGGCCGGCCAATGGTGAATCATGTGATGCCTGAAGTATCTTCTTCTTGAGCTGAGATCCCTCAGTCAAGAAGATCTGGTCCCTGTAGTAGATGATCTCATCGACCACCCTGTACCTGTCATTTGCCACCTGCCCATCCAGAACCTCACATGCAAATCTGTCCCTGAAGTACTCTACTAAGAGTCGAGCCCTCCAGTCTGTTTCCAAGCTCATAAGAGACAACATGGCTGGTCTACGTGAAAAGGCATCTGCTACCACATTGTTCTTACCCTTGACATACTCAATGTCAAAGTCATATGCTTGGATCTTACTGATCCACTTTTGCTGCCTCTCCTGTAGCTGTTTTTGCTCCAAAAAGAACTGAGGCTGTTGTGATCAGTCCTCACCCTGAACCTGTTACCCACTAAATACTGTTGGAACTTGGCCAATGCATGCATAATGGCCAACATCTCCTTGTCGTATATAGAATACAACCTCTCGTGCGGAAGGAGCTTCTGGCTCTCAAAGGCTATAGGGTGACCTCCCTGCATCAACACTGCGCCGATCCCCTCTCCCGATGCATCACACTTCAAAACAAATGGCTGCTTAAAATCCGGCAACGCAAGCACTAGGCTGCTGCTCATAACCTCCTTGAACCTGTCAAAGGCTCGCTGCACTATATCCGACCAACTGAATGCCCCCTTCCTCGTTAGATCTGTCAGGGGTGCAGCAAGCTATGAGAAACTCTTGACGAACTTCCGGTAGTAAGTACAAATGCCAATGAATCCTCGAAGTTCTGTCACGTTCCTCGGCTCTGGCCAATCTCTGATGGCCCTGATCTTCTCCTCGTGGACCCTCACTCCGTCCACCCCTATGATGTGTCCCAAGTACAACATCTCCGTCAACCCAAACTCACACTTGGAGAGCTTGGCATAGAACTGCTGCTCCTCCAAGATGCGCAATACAGTCTCATTATGCTGGAGATGCTCCTCCCAAGTCCTGCTGTAAATGAGGATATCATCAAAGAATACCAACACAAACTTCCTTAAGTGACTGCGGAAGATGTGATTCATGCAGGACTGGAATGTCGCTGGGGCGTTGGTTAGCCTGAAGGGCATCACCAAAAACTCAATGTGCCCATAGTGACACCTGAAGGCAGTCTTGGGAATGTCCTGCTCCCTCATGCGAATCTGTGGTACCCAGATCTCAAACCAATCTTTGATAAGAACCATGCTCCTCTCAACTCATCCATCAACTCATCGATCCTGGGTATGGGCTACCTGTTCTTCAGGGTCTTCTTGTTCGAGGCCCTGTAGTCAATGCACATCCTCAATGTGCCATCCTTCTTCTTCACCAGCACCGCAGAAGAAGCAAAAGGACTTGTGGCCGGCCAATGGTGAATCATGTGATGCCTGAAGTATCTTCTTCTTGAGCTGAGATCCCTCAATCAAGAAGATCCAGTCCCTGTAATAGATGATCTCATCGACCACCCTGTAACTGTCATCTGCTACCTGCCCATCCAGAACCTCACATGCAAATCTGTCCCTGGAGTACTCTACTAAGAGTCGAGCCCTCCAGTCTGTGTCCAAGCTCATAAGAGACAACGTGGCTGGTCTACGTGAAAGGGCATCTGCTACCACGTTGTTCGTACCTTTGACATACTCAATGTCAAAGTCATATGCTTGGATCTTACTGATCCACTTCTGCTGCCTCTCCTATAGCTGTTTCTGCTCCAAAAAGAACTTGAGGCTGTTGTGATCAGTCCTCACCCTGAACCTGTTACCCACTAAATACTGCCGGAACTTGGCTAATGCATGCATAATGGCCAACATCTCCTTGTCGTATATAGAATACAACCTCTTGTGCGGAAGGAGCTTCCGGCTCTCAAAGGCTATAGGGTGACCTCCCTGCATCAACACTGCGTCGATCCCCTCTCCCGACGCATCACACTCCAAAACAAATGGCTGCGTAAAATCCGGCAATGCAAGCACTGGGCAGCTGCTCATAACCTCCTTGAGCCTGTCAAAGGCTCGCTGCGTTGTATCCGACCAACTGAATGCCCCCTTCCTTGTTAGATCTGTCAGGGGTGCAACAAGCTGTGAGAAACTCTTGACGAACTTCCGATAGTAAGTACAAATGCCAATGAACCCTCAAAGTTCTGTCATGTTTCTCGGCTCCGGCCAACCTCTGATGGCCCTGATCTTCTCCTCGTGGACCCTCACTCCGTCCACCCCTATGATGTGTCCCTCATTCCTGTCACTTCTTGGGAATGCTGCCTTAGCATATTTTCGAAGCACGCACCCTCTGCACACATCATTATGTTTTGTGCCAAGTTCTGGAACCCTTGTTACTGTCTCCTTGAGAATCTTGAGTGCTCCATGGTGTAAATGCCCCATTCTCATATGCCATAGCTCATTCGGTTCCTTGCCATTGCTATTGTCACTGCGTACTAGTGCCATTGGAGCGTCGAGCTGCAACCTATACAACCTATTGCTTCAAACTCCAATCTGTCTCACCTTCTTCCAGCTCGAGTGTTTTACAAACACCTTCTTCCCTAGAAGTGGATATCATATCCTTTATCATGTATCTAGGATATTGAAATCAGGTTCATAACCAATCCTAGCACATGTAGTACATCTATACCATTGATACTTTCCCTTGAATCCCTTTGAAAATTGATGGTACCTCTCCCCACAGGAGTACACTTCGTTCTGTTTCCCATCATAATATGGAAGTCCAGCTACTCCTCCTTGTAGTTAGAGGAATATTCTCTAGCCCCTGTCATGTGAGTTGATGCTCCAATGTCTATATACGAGACACCCTTGTAAAAATTTCTGAACCTACACATCAGAAATCCTACTGCAATCACTAGTTTGTCATTTCCTACTTGTTTTTACATTCAACAAGTTATTTACTTATTTAAACACTGATGAAAAACACTACTGCAGACTACACTGACATACATATCATAAACTGAAAATATATGAGACCAAACACACAAGGGATATTGTTATTTTTGTACAACACGTCCCCAGAAAAACCCAATGCGGGAAAACCGGTGCAGCATATAGAGGGTTTGTATTATTAAGCAAGCAGAATCTGGGTACAACAGGTTGGCTCTCACACCGACTAACCTTTCAGAGAAATCTCAACAACAAGAAATACATATGAGGGTTTACCTCGTTCTCCAAGTCACAACTGATCCATTGAGTGGATGACTCCGACAAGCACTGCGAAAATCCTAGCACAATTTACTCTGCGTGGGCCAACGTCTTGCCTCTGGGAGACTGTGTCACTTCTCTGCTGGATCGATTTGCTCTCAGGAGCTTCAGCCCTCCCGGCTCAGAACATCTAACTCCTAGCAAAATCTCAAACTTCCGATCACTGTCCTGCTCTGCCACTGCAGGAGATCCTCTTGGCATGTGTCAGCTCTGCGTGAGCCCCTTCTTGGGCTACGTAGGCCTCTACACTGCCTCTCTGATGCTATTGTTGCCTCTCTGTCTGGTACTCATTGGCTCGGAACTCCTTTCTAATCCAACTCTCTGCTACTGTCCCTCTCACTGCAACTCAGATCACCTATTCGATTTTCTCAGCAAACCACGCCCCAAAAAAATCGAACTGACTAATTAATATGGTGTGTCTCTCCAATTGACCCTCAAGCCTCCCCTTATACTTTCCCTGTTGATGAATCAATGGTCGAGATTAAGTCCCTAATCAACGGCTAAGATTAAAACGGACTTGATACTTGTCTCTTAGAAGCTTCTCACCCATATTTTTATTAATACCCATTAATATTTTTATTTTCCTAAGTTTAGACTTAGGAACCCCATTAAAATATTAATTATTTTAATAACTCATAATCCGGGTGGAATTTCTCCAAACGATTACTGGGTCTTGGAGATCTTATGCATTCTATCCCCTCCACAAATTTTTGGAGCTATTGCACATTTGATGCTATCCAAAATCAACAACCCTGTGAAGCTAAGGCTGATAGGCAAGCAAATTCGTCTTCCAACCTAGAAGACAAATTTGAGGCCCCCTGAATGTCAACTTTGTCCATGGTCATACTGAAGAATTTACTGAAGACAATTAGGTGTGCTATTATTCTTCCACCCGACACTAATTTTTGTCTAGGAACCTGCTGCAAAACCTTTTGTGCCTAGATAAGAAAAACTGCTCAACGAAAATATTGATTTGTTTCACTGGAATAACTCCCCGACCTTACTATTGCTTGCTAGAATTGCTACTGGGCTCTGCCAATTTCCCTGCCAACAATACTAGAAAAATCGAACTCTTTGCTGAGCAATTCGATCTACGAAGCCAACTTCTGCGCAAATCTGGAAATCGTATTGCCAAACTCCCTCTAAATTTGGACGATTTCTGCCTTTCAATTCTGAACTTCCTGTTTGATCAAAATTGCTTTGATAGCATGTGAAAATTTCAATTCTATTGCAACAACTAGAAATTATTCTTCTAACTATAAATTTAGTTATGCAATTCAGTTGCTACGACAAACAATGAATAAAATCACAACTGCAATTTCACGATAAGAATGTTGCAGAAAATAAAATGTTGGAAATTGAGAAATTCTAGCACTCACAAAAATTTTGACACCGTTATTTTTGGACAATTGTCCTTGGAAAAACCCAATGCGGGAAAACTGCAGTAGATGCGGGTTTTATTATTATTCTTCAACAACAAGTTTGAGTATAATAATTTGGATGCCAAATGGGCAATCCAATCTGAGAGAATCACTGGCAAAATTCTTTGAAGGATTTTTCCTCACCCCACAACTGATTTCATCTTCTAGAATTGGCCCTTCAACAATTCGCACTTCATTTTGCTTCAGTCTTTGCACAATTCTTGTGTAGGCCTTGTTGCAGCTGCCTATGGAAACTCGTAAAATCTACAGCTTTGCTTCTCCCTGGCTCTGGAACTCGTAAAATCTACAGTCTTTGCCCCACTTTCCCACCTGCTACTCGATCTCTGGCTCGAATCCTCCTTCTGAATCACTTTGCTACTGGAAAATCAATCTTCCTAGATCACTAAGTTTCTGCACTGATGTCTTCTAAGTTCTCCATCTACCCATCAACCTCTTTTTATAATTTCCAATTGGGACTCCAATGACCAAGATTAAAACATAATCGATGGTTGAGATAATTTATGGATCGATCTGTGTGAATTTCTAGATGATTCACACCTTATCTCAATTAATTCTGATTAATTAACTAGATTTTCTAAGTTTAGACTTAGGAAATATTAAAAAATAGGATAATAATCTAATTGAGGCACTTCTAGGTGGAATTTCCAGAAATGATTTGTGGGTTATGGAGAACTCTTGTGTTTTAGCCTCTCCTCAAAGTTTCGAGACTAGAACACTAGGACTTACCTAAGACTTTGACAAAGAATTCCACCTTAGCTTTGGGGTGAGGTTGGAGGGAAAAACTCTGCCAGCCATTCGTGTTTAGAAACACAGATGATTCGGTGAGACAAAAAAACCTCCTGGGATGAAACTTTCCACCACAATAATAAGATTACCTAGGTTGTTACGTATATTCATGGTCTTACTAGCACCATTTATATTACAAAATTTGCAGAATGGATTTACAATGACAAACAATATTGATGATTTGATTCCTTTGAAAAATTCTTGGGATATATGCTTCCTTGGGACTTTTAAAAAGTGTGCAACAGGACCACCCCCCTTGACTTAGCTAGGAGAGAGTCTAATTGGAGAGAGTTGGGTATAGGTGACAACCCTTTCTCTAAGTGTTGCACCTTGAAGACTACACCCTGTGGGGTTGAAGACTTTCCCCACATTTAGGTGTACATCTTAGACGACAACACATAGAATAGCATCCTTATGCCCAATGCTTACATGAAACAATTTTGACTCAAAAGAACATCTTTTAATGCCTCAAAATGGTCCTAGAAGGTTTTAGACCCCAATTCTCCGAATTGGGACTCGCCAGTAAAAATGACCTTGCAAGTTGATTCCTTCAATTTTTCCACTTTGAAAGCATTGAGATAGATGACAAATAATATAATGATCCAATAGAGATAAACACTTGTGGGGGGTTATTGTTCACTATTTTTGGAGAATGGTCGCAACTACCTTGCACCATTCCTTAGGTTGCACCTTTCTTAAAAAAAAAATTGTTGGGCATTCCTAGGAATGTGCCCTAGTTCCTTGATCTTCTCATGGAAGGATTAATATATTATTTGATGACCAATTTAGGAGCATTGTAACATTATTCTAGTACTTGTTTGACTCATCAAATATTATCACCAAGATATCAAATATTTTATTGTGAGGTGATTGAGCCTAGAACTTTATAGATGAGAGGCTTTCTTCACTTGTAATGTTTGTTGTTAAGTGAACTATAGAAGACTACCTCTTTTTCTTAGAGCAAATGTTTTTGGATATATTTCCTAGTATGTCATGTGAGGCCATGATGTGAACAACTTGTTATGGGTTGAAGCTTCCTTTATACGTGCAAAGGAATAGAACCAAGGCCATCAAAATAAGAGACAACTTGAAGTGGTGGATTTAAACTGTGGTTTTCCTTTTTCCTTGTTATTCATGGGCAACACACTGTGCATTCGGCTTCTTTCCATCTATATTAATTGATTCTGCGTCTCACTTATTTGTCTGGCATGCTCAATTCTCATTTCTTTAATCATTCGGGTCAATTCTTTAACTGATTCAGGTTCTTCTTCTTTAATTTCTTTACCTTTAGATTTGACTGGGCCTCTTTCAAAACCTGGGATTTCCGATTTACTTGAAGCTTTTTTGTCTTTTTTCCGATTCTTCAACTGTGCTTTGGGAAACAACTAGAGTGTTGGGGTGAGCACGTCTTATCTCATATTGAGTCTCAACATGATAAGCCTTAAGATATTTCTTTAAAATTGTTTTGCTTGGAGGCTTGTAATCTTGAGTCATATCCTTTAAAATTTTATTAAGCCTTTGCTTAAATTCTTCCACTATTTCGTTTTCTCTTTTCTTAATGGTGTTGAATTCTTTAACCAAATATTTTCCTTCTCTCTTATCTCCATATTTATCTTTGAATGCATCAAGAAGGGATCTCAAAGAATCGAAGGCATTAGCAACTTTATCTTGAAACCAGTCGAGAGCATCATCTTCTAAGGAAAGAACACACAACTTCATCTGGACATCTTCATGGTTGTAGGCAGTAGTATGAGTGAATCTTTGGATGAAAATGTTGAACTTCTTTATATGAGCTTCAGCGTTGATAGCATTGTTCCCTTGGAAGAGTGGCAGCTTGCTCATAGTGGACTCATTCGGCAGATGATGTGGACATCCCTGAATGTTGGTGAAGTTGCAAGGCCTGTAAAAGTCACCCATGATGTTTGATTTATAGGATTGATGAAAAGCAAATGGATATCAAGGAGGGCTTCCTGTTTGACAAAATTTAATCGCTCTCTAGAATGTAACTTGTGTAACTGGGCTCTTAGAACATTTTGAGGATTGGGAGTGCGGTTAACCAAGCTAATAGGATTCCTTCTAGAGTAAGCTCTTGTGAATGGTTGAACAAGTGGAGTCGCCACCCAAATAGGAAACCAACCTAAGCGTCCAGGTGCTAATGGTGTGAATGAACAAGATGAGAGGATTAGTGAGAGGAGAAGTAATAAGGTGATGAGAGGATGAAAAATGATGGAAGATTAATGAGAGTGTCGTCAACACCAAGGTCCAATAAATTGGTCCTCGGCAAAGGCACCAAAAAATGTTGTGGTGTTGGCAGGATAAGGGAGATGGAATTGATTAGCAAATTAAGAAGAGTGATGATAATTCGCATCACGCCAAAGCCCAATAAATTGGTCCCTGACAATGACACCCGAAAATGTTGTCGCTCAGATTGTACAAGCACCGCGACAACTACTCATGGCAAGGGTTGTCACTCTCATCCCCGCCCACTCTGTTCTAGCTATCTCCCAACAACAGGCTATGGGGGGTAGTCCCTATGGAAATGAGGTGATGGAAAACAAGTTGAGAACCATGTTTTCCGGAAAACATGTTGAGAACCAAGTTTTCCAGAAAACATAGTTGAGTGGCCTAGCTACTTGGTAAAATTTAGCTAGATTAAGGATTTGATTAGATTTAGAATTGAGACCAGTGCCTTATAGAGTCAAAAATTTCTTGCTTGTTATAAATTAAAGCCAAGTAACCAGATGGACAATTGTCGCTTAGATGATGAACTAACCTATATGAAGTGCAAGTCCTAAGATCTCTTGAAAAGTGTAACTAGGTTCGGTATTGTAAAGTTTTGTAGATGTTCTATGCTAAGAGCAATTTCACTTTTCTCACAGCAATCATACATGTAGATAAGCAAAATGCAGATAGAACATATAAGCAGATCTTACAGAAGACAAATCAGAAACAAGAAAAATGTATGTGTTTGTTTCGGCGGTCAACAGGATGCTTCAACCAGCAAAGTCTCCTTTGGTCAGCCAGCCCAGCATGTGTAACAACAACCCTCCAACCAGTAGATGAGTCAACCCAAGTCAGTTCTACAAAAGTCAACGCTGTCCTGAAAAGTCAACGCAGGGGCAGCAAGCTTTCAGCTTGTTTGGACCAAGCGTTGACCAAAGTCAACGCTGGTCAAACTTCTGCGAAACCCTAGCAGCAGAAACCCTAGCAGTAGAAAAATCCTCTTCGTCCTTCCCACGTGTGGCTGAAATTCGTCCTCCAGGTAGCTCGTACTTTTTAGGATGAGAGAGGAAGATGTGAGTTGTGTTGTGATCCAATTCTCTCCAACTTTTCTTGTATATATATATCCATCAATGAGGGTGTGTGACACATCTGTTGGGCATGTGAGCCTACATTACAAAACTGGCTGACCTTTGCACATATAATTTATTAAGAATAATAAATTCAAAATATAAGTTCTGCTCATCGGATTAAGACTATTTTTATATGGATTTTACACCTCTCAGAAAGAGGAATCCAACAAAAATATTAGCCTCTTAATCTGAGCATCAGAACATGGAGTTTGGACCTAGTTGTCCAAATTTAACACTCCCTCTCAACTAGGGAGAACTCCATCTATTAGTGCAATTAACATCGTGAGTCATCCCGCCGAAACTTGCTTTGCTGGCTTCTTTATTTCAGAACAGAAGTGGGTCAGTCACAAAGACATCATTCCCCGACTGACATAATCAGTCCAGAGGTCCCAGACCTCACAAATCTTGATCCCAGATCAAGTGGTTGGACCATGCCATCCTAGATAGAGAGTACGGCAATCTCTGATGCGTCCATCAGTCTTTGCTAATAGTCTCTAGCTTTTCCACACCTCATTGGCCAAATGAGAGGTACTTCCCATGAGCCCTGAACTCAATGGGTAGGATGCATACGGGGCACAGATTAAATGAGTGGCGAACCAGCTCAATAATCACAAGGGTGGGGCAGAAGCATTATGAGTGCTTATAGCTCCGAGAAGCTATCCCCAAAGCCCCCCAGAGCTCCCAGAGCTCATCGTCCAACAGGACCCACATCATAGGGTCTTTCCACGACACCAAGACTCTCACGGAAGGTTAGGAACTTGACCTTCCCCAGGGGCTTAGTGAGAATATCTGCGACCTGCTCATTAGTTCCTATATGATCGAGCCTTACGGCGCCTCGCTGTACCATATCCCGGATAAAGTGGTACCTGATATCAATATGCTTGGATCGGTCGTGGAACACAGGATTCTCAGTCATACGAATCCCACTCTGATTATCACAGAGTATTACAGTGGTATCTAGCACATGTTGGAACAGCTCACTAAAGAGCTTCCTCAACCAAACTGCTTCACAACAGGCCATACTAGCAGCAATGTATTCGGCCTTCGCGGTGCTCAAAGCCACCGACTTCTGCTTCCTACTCATCCATGAGATCGAAGCAGAACCAAGATTGAAACAGCATCCAGATGTGCTCTTACGATCCACCACACTGCCAGCCCAATCGGCATCAGTATATCCCCGGAGTATCACACTCCCGGCAGTGTATCTCAGCCCATGGTTTATCGTGCCCCGAAGATATCTCAAAAGATTCTTGGCACCAACCCAGTGAAAATGATGAGGCTCAACCATCTGTTGACTCAAAGTATTCACTGCAAAACATATGTCCGGACGGGTGTTCACTAAGAACATCAAAGCTCCTATGAGTTGACGATACTCAGTAGGATTGGCCAAGATAGGCCCTGCAGCGCTGCCACTCAACTTCTTAAAGTTGAGTTCCATTGGTGTCGATACGGACTTACAGTCCACCATCCCAAATCTTTCCAGAAGCTTCACAATATACTTTCCTTGAGAAAGGAAAATCTCTCCAGGTCTCTGCCAGACCTCCAGGCCTAGGAAATAGTGCATCAGTCCTAGGTCTTTCATCTCGAACTCAGCAGCAAGCTCCCTCTTACATTGATGAATGAGAGGGTCATCACCTGTCAGGAAGAGGTCGTCCACATACAGCACTAGAATGAGAGGCTTTCCTTCCTCAACCTTAAAGTAAAGGTTTGGATCAGCATTGCTTCGAGTGAAGCCCAGCTTCATCAAGTAACTATCCATCCTCTCATACCAAGCTCTGGGTGCTTGCTTTAACCCATAGAGGGCTTTCTTCAACCTGCAGACATAAGTGTCTCGATCTTGAACTTCAAATCCCAGAGGTTGTTCTACATACACCTCTTCCTTTATTGCACCATGCAGAAAAGCAGTCTTGACATCCATCTGATGAAGACTCCATCCTTGCGTAGCAGCAAGGGCTATGATGGATCGGATGGTGGTATATCGAGCCACAGGTGCAAATATATTGTCATAGTCAATTCCTTCCTTTTGAGAGAAGCCACGGGCAACAAATCTTGCCTTAAACTTTTCAGCACTCCCATCAGATCCATGTTTAATCTTGTAGAGCCATTTAGCGGTGACAACAGATTTGTCCTTCGGTCTCGGGACCACATCCCAGACATCATTCTTCATAATAGCCTCATATTCTTCATGCATAGCATCCTTCCAGACTTGATGCTTGATGGCTTCTTCAAAAGATCCAGGTTCAGATTGTATAATAGTACTCATGGCAGCTAGATACCCTTGGTATCTACACGGCTTCTTGCTTTCTCGGAATGTTCCCCTTGGGGCAGCATGACCCTCAGCATCTTCGAGGGTGTCCCTGAGCCATGATGGCCTCTTTCCTAGAGAAGGGGAAGGATCAATAGGGTCCATTGGCTCTTCAACATCAGGCATAGTCTCATCCCGGGGTTCTTCCAGATTTCCAGGTCTTTCTTCATGGTTTTCTTCAGATCTAGGAAGATCTACTACTTTCTTCAGGGAAGCATCTTCGTCAAAAGTGACATCATGGCTTATCTCTACTTCCCTTTGACCAGGTACATAGACTCTATATGCCTTAGAAGTCTCACTGTAGCCCACAAACATTCCTTTCTTCCCAGTAGCATCCAGCTTACTTCTCTTTTCTTTCGGCACATGAAAATAAACAGGACATCCAAAAATTCTAAAATGTGAGACATCAGGTTTCTTACCAGAGAAAACCTCTTCGGAGTTTTGGAGTCCAAAGCGGAATGAGGGCATCGGTTTTGAATGTACACAGCAGTATTTGCAGCTTCTCCCCACAGAAACTTTGGAAGACCCTGGTCACATAGCATGGCACGGGCAGCTTCCACAATAGTCCTATTCTTGCGTTCAGCAACACCATTCTGCTCAGGAGTATATGCAGTGGTAGTCTCCCTCTTAATGCCAGCTTCTCTGCAAAAGTCTTTGAACTCATTTGACTCATATTCAGTGCCATTGTCAGTCCTCAAAATCTTGATCTTCTTTCCGGTCATATTTTCCACCAAGGCTTTGAAGGTACGGAACCACATGAAAGCCTCATCCTTCTTCTTCAAGAAGTATATCCAGGTTTTGCGAGAGAAGTCATCAGTAAATGTCATATAGTAAGAACATCCCCCCAGGGATGTTACAGGCAACATACCGGAAAGATCAGAATGGACCAGTTGCAATATCTCAGATGTCTTTGTGACACTTGAGGGGAAAGGTCCCCTTGTATGTTTTCCTTCAGCACAGCCCTTACATACACCTTTATGATTATTTCCAAAATCAGGCATCCCTGTCACCACCTTCCTTGCTTCGGGAAGAGCCTTGTAATGAAGGTGTCCAAATCTTCGGTGCCATAGTTCGGTTTGACGGATAGTATCACAAGTCATAGCTCCCAACGGACTCCCTCCAACCTGGTAGAGTGTACCAACTCTAAAACCAATTGAGATAGCTTCCTTGAAGCTCTTCTTCCACATGAGTACCTTTCCATTAGAGAAAGTTACATTGAATCCTTTGTCTTCCATGGCAGATACAGACACAAGGTTCTTCTTCAATTTGGGTACATAGAGTACATCTTGTAGATGGAGGACTTGTCCTTGAGACAAGTGGAGGGTCACAGTCTCGGTCCCTTTCACAGGATAAGTGGCATTATCCCCAAGGGTAATTTCTAGATTAGTATCCCTTTCAACCATGTCAGAAAGTGCTTCCTTGAATCCAGTGATGTGTCTTGAGGCACCACTATCGATTAGCCAGACATCCATAGTGTCGGGCGGAGATGCAGCTGAGAGAGCAGATATTAGAATATACTCATTTCTTTTATCAACAACATTAGACTCCTCATACCTGGTATTTCTGGTCCTTTTAGAAGGTGGATGGTTTCCTTCAAAGTGAGCCTTCCTCTTTCCTTTGGATTTGTCATTTCTTTGATTCCTATTCCTTCAGTTGTTGTTGTTGTCGTCACTATCGGGAGAATTCTTCTGGAAGGGGCATTCTCTAGCATAGTGTCCAGTCCTATGGCAGGTGAAACATTTACCCTTCTTCTTTTGAGTCTTAGTCCTTCCTTTGTCCTTGGAACCACCAGAGTTCTTTCGGGAATGAGCAACATAGGCAGCATTTCTTTCATTATCAAATTCCTTCATCCTTGTTTCTTCTTGCATACATCTAGACAGAAGCTCATCAAAGTTAGGGATGGTATTATTGTTGAGAATGGTAGTTGTGAATACTTGCCATTCATATGGAAGTCCTCCAAGTGCGGTGAGAACCATCTCACGATCAGCTATTGTCTCCCCAATAGCTAGCAGATTGTTCCTGGTTTCGGTCAACTTCATAAAGAAAGTTTGAATAGACTCGTCTCGGCCCTTCTTCATATTCTTCAACTTGTTCTTGAGGAATAGCACTTGGTTCACATTGTTTACTCGGAACATAAGTATCAGTTTGTCATACATCTCCTTGGATGTGCCTAGTTCAGATATGTAGGCAACCAGACTCTTATTTATGGATTCCCTGATCAACAGTTTTGCTCTGATTTCTCCCTTCTTATACTTGTGTTTAACAGCAGCAGAGGCATTTGATGGAGGTTCTTGAATCTTCCCTGTCACATGATCTAGGAGATCATGATCTTCTAATTTGAGATCTAATAACATCTTCCAGGCATGGAAGTCATCACTTCCAGTCAGCTTGTCATTCTCCCTGAATTCAAGCTTAGAGGAATCCATTTCCTTCGATGATGATTGCTATAGATAGAGTTTGTCTTCACCTCAGCTCCGATACCATGTAAAGTTTTGTAGATGTTCTATGCTAAGAGCAATTTCACTTTTCTCACAGCAATCATACAAGTAGATAAGCAAAATGCAGATAGAACATATAAGCAGATCTTATAGAAGACAAATCAGAAACAAGAAAAATGTATGTGTTTGTTTCGGCAGTCAACAGGATGCTTCAACCAGCAAAGTCTCCTTTGGTCAGCCAGCCCAGCATGTGTCACAACAACCCTCCAACCAGTAGATGAGTCAACCCAAGTCAGTTCTACAAAAGTCAACGCTGTCCTGAAAAGTCAACGCAGGGGCAGCAAGCTTTCAGCTTGTTTGGACCAAGCGTTGACCAAAGTCAACGCTGGTCAAACTTCTGCGAAACCCTAGCAGCAGAAACCCTAGCAACAGAAACCCTAGCAGCAGAAAAATCCTCTTCGTCCTTCCCACGTGTGGCTGAAATTCGTCCTCCAGGTAGCTCGTACCTTTTAGGATGAGAGAGGAAGATGTGAGTTGTGTTGTGATCCAATTCTCTCCAACTTTTCCTGTATATATATATCCATCAATGAGGGTGTGTGACACATCTGTTGGGCATGTGAGCCTACATTACAAAACTGGCTGACCTTTGCACATATAATTTATTAAGAATAATAAATTCAAAATATAAGTTCTGCTCATCGGATTAAGACTATTTTTATATGGATTTTACACCTCTCAGAAAGAGGAATCCAACAAAAATATTAGCCTCTTAATCTGAGCATCAGAACATGGAGTTTGGACCTAGTTGTCCAAATTTAACAGGTATTCATAATGACATGTGTAACTGTGATTTTATCTAATTGATGAAAAGAAGAAGATAAAATTATTTTTTTGTAGTACTTGAATCATGGGTTTCATGATCAAGGAATTTTATTTTAGTTAAGGTTCCCATTGTGAACCTTTAGGTTTTGTCATCTAGTCATAAAAGTCAAAGAGAGTCAATGTCATGTATGAAGGACCCTTCTTGGGCATGTTATATTTGTATATGAGTCAATGAAAATGTCAAATAGCCCTCCAAGACCAAGCTCAAGCATCTACTTCAAGTCGGCCTTAAATGAAATAATGAATTTTCTCCAACAGTCATGTCGGCTCACCCATTGCTAAAGTCGGCTTATTATGGAGGCTCCAACAACTATAAATAGGCAGCTCAACCTCATTTCAGAGCAAGAATTTTGGTCAAGATCAAGTCTGAAATAAGAAGTGTGAAAGTCACTTGGGAAGGAGCCTAATCATCAGCGAAGAGAGAAAGAAGGAGAGTGAAGTCTTTGTCACCATTTTGGATCTGTTTTTGGGTTACGTTGATCTCACACATGCGAAGAAAGAGACTGTCTCTATTGCAGAAAAGGTTGAAGTATCACAGTCCCATTGGAAGGTCAAGATAAGGAGGAAGCAAAGGTGTATATCAAGCCGAGTTGTCAAGGAAGCTACCTCCACCTATAGTGAAGGGAATCAAGGTTCCAAAGTTGATCATTTACATGTGCTAGGGTCTCTAAAGGAAGCTGAGAAGTTGCAGGTCTGAAGCAGAGAAAAAGAAGGCTGAGATCTGAAGGATAGTTGAGGTACAAAGGAAGGTAAGCAGTTGGACCAAGTGTTGACTTGGGCACGATAGAGAAGCGGTGAAAGGAAACTTGAGTCTTAATCTTGGAGTGGCAAATAGGTCAAGGGTGTTGGTCTTGACTCTTGGTACTCATCAATTGAAGTCTCTATAAGAAGAAGAATTTGTTTGGGTTTTCCTCTCAAGTGGGAGAGGTTTTGGCCTTGGCTGATAGCCTATATTCTGTGTCTCGTCTCTTTATGGTTTATGCATTGGTAGTTGTTTGATGAAGAATAACACTATAATAACATAAGTAGAAGAAGATCCTAATCTAAGAAGTAAAAAGCATTCACAAGCAGTTATCAATAGAAGAGAAATCACTTTATCCAGATGCCCTAGATTTCTCAACATGATATCAGAGCTAAGGTGACTAAGTCAAGGAAGGGCATCTTATCAAGGGACACTCAAGGATCAAATCTCGAGCAAGGCATCAAAGCAAATCTAAAAGATTATCTTGAAGTCAAGATCTACAAAAGAAGTATCAAAAACCCTAGATCAAAGGAGAAGTCTACAAAGAAGTCTTGGAATCCTCAAGCCATCTCAAAAGACCTCGAAGACCGTATTAAGGTTGAAGGACTTATATATCAAGCTCCTTTCTATAAAAGCAAGACCAAGGATGTTGTCATCAAGATTCTAAGGCGATATCCCTCTCGATGAAGCAAGGTCCATACCATTGAAGACACCATCAAAGAGTCATCATTGATCTTCATCAACAAAAATATCACCATTAAAGGATCCAAAGAGATCTCATCTCTGTGGGATCAAGGATCATTATTGAAGAAAATTATCTTCTTCATGGAAAGTTTTTCTATTCTCTATATCATCATCAACATCAAGAAAGTAGCAAGGAGAAGGAGCATCCTATCAAGTAAGTATTTTTACGTCCACATATGAATCTGTCAAAATGTCTTTTTGCAAGGAAAGCAACAAATTGGTTGGGAATTCAAACTATCTTGCATGGAAGAAAATGACAGATCTGAATCTCATTGAAAATGAGGTTATGGAACATGTCAAAGGATCTATCACCAAACAAGCAAAGGAATATGCTCAAGCACTTGCAAAGTATATGAAAGGGGAAGTTAGGGCTCAAAAGATTTTCATAGAATCCATCAAGGATCCCCTCATCCCATATGTATCAAAACTCGAAACTTCAAAAGAAATCTATGAAAAACTGGTAGAGTTTTACTCTGTAAGCACTACTGGAGAAGTCATATCATTAAGGCAAGAACTCTACAAGCTAAAGATGGCAAGGGAAGATGGAATAGCCTCATGCTTTATGCGGATATCTGAAATCAGGGATCAACTTCAAGGTTTGGGAGAAGTCACGTCTGATAGAGAAATGACTACAGTTGTACTAAATGCACTACTAGAGGAGTGGGGTAACTTTACTTCAAGTATCTATGGGAAGAAAGAAGCTACTCCATTCCAGGATCAATGGTCACTATGCAAGATTGAAGAATCTAGACTAAAGGGCAAATATGATGTAGGAGCAGGTGAGCAAAATCAAGTTTATGCTACAATGACAAGAAGAAAGGGAAAATTTGGAAAGTCTGGTTCTCGGAAAAAGAAAAGGGACATGGCTAATATTCAATGCTATAGGTTTCAAGAATATGGGCACTACAAAAGAGATTGTCCTAATATCAAGAAGGACAATAACAAAAGAGGAAGAGAAGAAGCCCATATCACCGGAGAAGTGGAGGAAGTTGAAAAGAAGAAGTCCAATAAAGAGGAAGTAAGAGATCTCTACTATCACTGAGATAGTATTCCTTACGTAAGTTCTTTTCATAGTTATTATGTCTTCTGTTGTAAAATATGGCTATCATGATATATGGCTATCATGATTCACTAAGAAAAATGATGGGATTCCTGGCATCATAAAAGCATTGAAAACAAGAGCTTGTGACATCATCATAGAGAAGCATGGTTGAAGCATGGTAGTCAACTATGGAAGGATATAGATCTTGGAAACCTCATTTGTAACATAAGTGGCACCTATGGAAAAGAAAGAAAAAGGGTCATATAGTATAAGGCTCATCATACATCTGTCAAAAGGAAACATCTGTTGGATGGGGATACTCTAGATCCTCAAAATTCTCTGATGGAATCTTCATTAAAAGGTTCACTGATCAAGAGGGGAAGTAAGTGTTTCATCAAGAATTCCAAACTTGTGGAATTCATGGGATAATGGTATGATGCCATAAGAGGTGAAGCAAATCAGAGGATTAAAGCTCTTTTCAATCAAGGACGTTGCTAAAGGAAGTTTGGATGACACAAAGAAAAATGAGGTATGTATGCTTGTATTCGATATTGTAAAGTCATGTCATGTGGTTGCAAGTAACATGGATCAATGCTCTATCTTGAGAGCATGATCAAAAGAAAAAGGATCTCCTCCTCTGAAAGGATGCAAGAAGGCATGAGCCACACATTGTCTAGATCAAATCAACATAATATGTCCTCATATGTAATATGAGGTAGTTGACAACAATTGGAGGAATTCTGATTGGAAATTCCTGGAAATGAAATGTGTGAAGAAAGGAAGGAAGAGATTGTGGAATATGCAACCATGGAAAAGGCAATCAACATCCAAGAACCAAGAGATCTAACTAGGATATCTCCAAGAAAGATATGTACACTCTAATGAAGTCGGAAAAAGAAAGAGACCCTTGACAATATATATATATATATATATATATATATAGGAGATATGTCGATATGTATGCAGGATGCTGATGCAAACTAGAAAATGTCATGATGAAAGACCATCACAAAGGTAATTTTGATTTAATGTTCATTCTTTTATTTTAAAGATCTGGATGGGCTTATGCAGGGCTACCAAGGGAAGATCTATGGATATCTTCTACCACCGATCACCATGTAGCAAGATAAAACATCCTTAAGGAAACATGGGATGAAGAAGGTAGCATGGCATGAAGGAAGGCCATATATGAACTGATAGATCACTTTCTGATGATGACATGACTTACTCATGGATGAAAGTGATGGATGGTTTGTGCACTATGAAGAAGTCCCAAACATGAAGACTCCTGAATAACATGACATCGTGAGGAGGAGTTCTTCAATCAGTTGGTTATCCCATCATCTCCACTTGAGGAGCTGTTGTAGGTCCCTAATTAAGAGGGAGCTTGGAAACAAGTTTCTTACTTGGAAGAAACTTGGAAGCAAAATTCCTAAGCCAAGAGGGAGCTTAGGTACATTCCTTCCGTAGGAACGAGTACATTCCTTTATTGGAAAAGATATGTCCTCCTTAATTAAGAGGGAGAGATAGACACATCATTTTTGTCTTCACTTGCGAAGACAGAATGGAGGATTGGGTAAACATCTAGCATCTGTTACTCTTTGAGGATGAGTTAGGGAATTCAAGATAAGAGTAGTCGTAGAGGAATGAAATTCTTTGAGGAATGGGAATCCAAGATAAGGATAGTCCTGGTGGAATACACCCTGTGAACCTAGGTAGGGTATGTTCCGAGAGAGACAATGATGAGGGTGTCTATACATCATTGGTATCGCCAGCATTGAGCTCAAATCTCGTGGAGAGATAGAGTTGTTTGTCAAGGCTTTGCTGTGTTACAATGTTGGTTGATATGATGCTAAACAGATGGGTTACCAATCCAGCTCTTCTTATGAGGATTCCTTGATCTTGGGTGCCTCTTTTCAAGTAACATACCTCAAGCCCTAGGTCTTTGTAATCCCTTAGCCCTTCCTAGAGAGTCATTCATCTTGCTTCTATAGCAAGCAAGCCCATTATCTGAGCATCTCTTGTGAATAGGCTTTAAGAATCACCTCATATCCTATCATTGGTATATCTATTCTAGTGATTCCTCTCATACTATGAATCCTCCCATCGATGAAAGTCCTTAAAGGGCAGGAAGCTTTAGCTGAGGTGATAGTTGGCTATTGCTCCATTATTGCCACTTGACCTAGTAGTTTCTCTATAGGATCCCCTCATAGGACCCCTGCTAGTTTGAACGGTAATAGGGCCTTATGATAATTTTACAATTGAACACTCTGTTTGCTTGAGTTGCTTAGCCAAGTTAACATCGTGTTGCTTAGCACAAGGAGATTTTCTGGTGGAGATCTCAACTCCTTCGGTGAACCACGAGTGTCACCCTAGAGGAGTCTTTGGACACATTTGAAGCCATTTCGGAGCTGTAGCAGGAGTCTCACACCCAGGTCTCCAAGTGGCCAGGATGCTGGGAGGAATTCACACCATTGGAGGGAGGCAGCTGTTTAGCAAGAAAAATTCTGGGAATTTCAGGGGTGGTTTGGCTTGACAATTGCTAAAGATTTTGAGTAATTTGCAGGGTTGAGCTTGAGGGAATATTATAAGCCGAAATTTTGTCTTTTGGGGCCTGCGCAGGGCCTCTCTGGCAGAATTGCGTAGAGGCTGAGGGACATAGGGAATTTGGGGCTCAAGGGCTGGAGGAACAAGGAGGTTTGGCAGAGAAATTTGCAAAAAGAAAATTGAGGGAGTTGTAGCTGATTTTCAGGGGGAGCATTCTACACCAAATTTGGGTAGTGTGTACAGGTGGTGAAGCTGCGTCGTACGCTCCACTTTGTGGGTTTTCTAGGGTGTTGGAATGGGGCTGATTCCCTTCTGGGTTTTCTGTAGTTGATTGAGGAGAAGCACCAGGTGCAGTTTCAGGAGTTTTTGAGCACTATAGAGGGAGACTGATCAGTTTCCTTCCAGCAGCAGTAGTAATAAAATTATGGGTCAGCACAGAGATTTGGTGGGTAGAATTTCCAGCCCTTGGGCTGTGAATTCATAACCTGGGTTTTGATTTGTAACAAGCCCAGGTTCCCCTTTGCTTAACTATATTGTACTTATTCAACTCAGGTAATTAATAAAAAGATTCAGTTTTTGGTGTCATTATTTGTGTATCTGATATTTGTGTGTGCATGCAATTTTTGGTTGTTGTTCATGTTACATGTTTTCTGCTATTCACTGTTAAATTCTAGTTAGGAATATTACACAATTTTATTTGCAAATCCAAAAAGTACACTTCCACAGACAATCATTAAATTTTCAAGTTTAACACATGTTTAAGAACCTAACAGAAAGTATTCTACACAATTTAAAATTTGGTTGGAAACCTTTATATATGCACACCTTCATTGGAAACACTAGGGCAGATCTACAACCAAACAAATTGGTACATAAACACTTCATTGACACACCTAAACAATTCGACTAAGACTATCCTTTAGGGGCACCCCGCTTGAGTTGGAGAATCCTAAAGCAAGAGGAAGAGCTACTGAGGTGACAATGGGTAGCCTTCTCAGTTACACAAACCTTGCGCTTGGAATTTCACATGTTTGAGTGCTATACTGTGTTGTAACACTATAGATTGCCAAGCTGTAATAGGAAGTCAAGTCTAATGCATTCTTAGTCAGATAAGACATTATTATAAATAGATTTAGTCCAAACCTTAAAATGTCATAGAAGACCTTAACATGATCATGATCTGATAATAACATTGTTCTAAGGAATAATTGTGACAAAGATTCAGCAATCCCCGGCTTGTTGAAGGTATGATGTATACGCTATCCTGAATAAGAGTGGTGCAGTTTTGTGTCAACGACAGGTTTTCAAAAACAGCAGTCTGGCCATTCTGTTAACTTATGTACGTTGAAAGGAAAAACGCTTTACACCAGGACAATCAGTTTTAGATTCCGTTTTAGACACACATCGCATGTGGAATAGCCAAGACAACGTAATTTGAAAGGAATGTTCTACAGTAGAGAACTGAGGCAGCCACGACTTGTATGCAATATATATTTTTGCCCTCTGTGTTGGCTTTCCCCAGATTAGGCATCTTAGTGTCTTACCTAATGTTCAAAAACGATTGGGATCTCATAGAAATCTATATAGCCATAGGATTCCAATGTTATCAAATTTCTAATTTTGTGTAAGTTTTACAAAAATTGCATCTCATGAGTGTGTCTTACATCTTTCTGTAAAGCATATCTGCATTAAAGAGAATTTTCCACTGGAGAAAAGAGAGAAAATAAACGAACTCTGAAAGCACTAGAATTATTTTATATGTATAATTTCTGTTTGCAATGCTGAGTTAACCGTTGGTTCCTTCACGAGATGAAAATGCGCATTGGCCACTTAACTCGGGGTAATTTAAATCTCTTATTTGGTTTAAGTACCCTCTAAATCTTTATGTATAGATATAGAAACTTTTCGATTTCATTTTAATTCCAGTGATATAATTAATGAGATCTAGTCCATCATTTAGCATATAAAAAGAATGGCATTATATTTCTGTTCCTCATGTTTATTTGTTGCATAATGCAGGTAAGGAATTATAGAAAGGATTGGAACTTGAGCGTACATGAACTAATTGCAGGAAATTACTACCCTGTGAGCTAAAATATTACTACCTCTTGTGTTTTCATTTTGATTTTATTGGAAGCATTTCTTTACACTTTTACATAGTTTCGTTTGACATAAACATTCCAATTGAGAACTTCAATGCATTTTAGTTATACTTATATTTATGCATAATATTGTGAAGTGTATAACACTGATTGCTTGTTTCTTAAATAATTAAAATGAGTTGATTAGATCACTGAAAGCATGTGATTTCTTGGAACGAAAATTATCAGGTAACTTACTTAAAATTATGTGTGTGTATTTCTACAAGAATCTGGGGACCATAGGGTGCACCTTAAAAGTGGAGACACTTTCGGGCAGTGTTGAAAATATCGGTATTGGCAAAATATCGGCGAGGGTCCAGAAAATATCTTATCGGCAATATCGGCGAAAATATCGGCAAATATCGGCAAGCATAAAAAATAATTTTTTCAAATTTTTAAATATAGCCGATATTTTGCCGATATTTTCAAAATATCGCGATATTTTGCCGATATTTTCCTATATTTGCCGATATTTTGAAAATATCGCGATATTATCAAAACAGAAAATATCGCGATATTTTCTCGGCGATATATCGTTTTGCCGAAAATATCGCGATATTTTCGAATATCGCCGATATATCGCCGATATTATCAACAGTGCTTTCGGGCATCCTTGTTCAATCCTGTTGTTGGGAACCACTATCGAGGTGTCAAGCCTGATGCCCCGAAAAGGGAATCTCATTTTCAGGAAATAAAAACCTCATGGATAAAGGAAGAATATGAATACACATTTGGCTGTAGAGGACACTAGCTTGAAAATACAAACCAAATTGTTGGTTTCAAACTTTATTTCTTAATTAATGCTGAAAATAGTTTAATAATAGTAATCTTTCTTTAAGTTCATGACCTAGCTAGATACCAGATTGATGTATGAGACCCTCTTGTTTGTTGGACGAGGAACGTCCTCGATGCAGTGATTTGACTGCTTAATATAAACTTAGCCTTTGAAATTATGCATAGCTCATAATCCTACAAAACACAGTCTCAAATATGTCTTTGATTGTTGAGACTATATCTGATGGGTGCATTTAAAATGGTATTTTTCAAATGCTTTTGTATACAACATAAAGAATGCCATTTGGATTTTACTCCATTCTGATGTCATCTGCTGGTTGTTATCTACTACATTGGAGAGTATGCAACTCTTAATTTTTAGAAATGATGGTTATATTACTTCATGGAACAAATAACTACATCATAGGTCAGAGAGTTGCATCGCATGAACAACAGGATTATTGAGAAATTCCTACCTTGAAATCCAAAAATGTGAGCATATGCTCTTGGAGAATTACATCACACGAACAACACCACATGGAAGTATCTTTCCTGAAAGCCAGAAAGGTGAGTATATACTTCTATGTACCAAGAAAAAGGGACTTAAAATCAAGACGAAAGACACTAAGTTTAACTGTCATAAGATCCGCCAATTCCCCTCAGCGAAAAGGGGAGGATCTTCCTGGAAAGTAACTTTACATTGATGTTTCCAAGGAAAGGCTATAGCAAACAACTATATTAAGTGTCACAAGGATTTGCAATTGTTCCTAATCATCCAGTGTGATGTTCCTTTTTCTAGTGTTCCTTATGACATGGTTAGGACGGACTTTCAGAGTTGGGGGCAGATAGGTCACAGGTGCAGGTTGGTGTCATCAACGGGCCCAGGTGCTTTTGGAGGGGTTTTGAGGAGTTTCTATGAGGTCTGATGGCATTCGTTCGGTATATTCCATCATCCGCATAGTTTGCCTTTCATTCCAGCACATTCCGACAACTTTAAAAAAATAGAGTTATTATTGGGCCTGGCTCAATTAATTATGCTGAAGGTGGCATTCCAGAAGGAATACTTGACAAAACACCTTAGTGTAATAGCTCGTTGGAACTGGAACGTAAAGATCTATAGGATGGGATGGTTAGAAGTGAGTTTCAGTGATTTGAGGAGACTTGGTTGCCAATTTACTCTTTTCTCGCATTATAAAAAATATTTTAATTGAAATAAAACAGGGAAAAGTGCTCCATGATTAAAATAATAATAAAATATTAGGTTCTAGAGGGGTCCATCGGATCTATAAAAGAGGAGGAGGCCATTGGAGGGCATCTTGGATTTGATCTTTCTTCTTACATGAGAGGTTTGAGAATGCAGTTCTCTACTTCATTGTAGGCCCAGAACGAAAACCCTCGAGTGATTTAGTGAGATTGGGCGAGTACCCATCTCCCCTTGGTGAATTCATCCAGAGTTCACAGGGGAGCATAACAGTGGCAGTTCAGTTCAGTTTTGGTGGAGGGCCAATGTGACATTGAGCAGATTCTTGAGGCCAGTTCTATCTCAGCTATAGCAGTTGCTTCAGCATGTAAAACCCCAATTTATATATATTATAAATAAAGTTGAGATTATTTCTGCTCATTATGTTGTTATTTTGTTGTTCTATGTTGTTGAATTTTACATGGCAATGTTCTGTTAATGAATGGAATTTTATATGGAGCACTTGTTGAGTTAAAATTTGTGAAGTTGCAAAAAAATTTCAGTTTGGGATATTATAGTGGTATAAGAGCTAGTGTTCCTGCCAGCCTGAGGATTTCGTGTAAAATTGCAAGTCCAAAATCAGTTATTAGAGAATGCAAGGGCCAAGTTTAAATTGATTTGGAGGATGTCGAATCCTCCGTCTAGAGACAAAACGAGTTGTCATTGTTGAGGTTAATAAATTGATGGGGCCATGTGACCAATGTGAACGCTCAACACTGTATAGAGGAACCCATCAAAATTGTTGATTTGGGGTAGCATCAGGTGTGCTATAGCCATGAAAATTGGTGGAGACGCGAAGGCACATGAGATCTCCAAGACCTAGAAATGGTTTGGACAGATTGTACCCGATTTGGGAGATATTAAAAGAATTAATATTTTTAATGGAGTTCCTAAGTCTAAACTTAGGAAAAATAAAATATTAATGGGTATTAATATAAAACTAGGTTAGAAGGGTCCAAAAGTCATGGATCAAGCCAAATATAATCTTAGTCATTGATTAGAGATTTAATCTCGGCCGTTGATGAACCAACAAGAAAAGTATAAGAAGAGGCTTGAGGGTTAGTTGGAGAACACATTAGAGTGATCGGTCATTCATTTTGCTAGGGCGGGGTTGCTAAGCAAAGTTGAATCAATGATTAGCTGCGAGGGGCAGTGAGTATGAGGTAGAGAGGCAGGGACAATACTGGGAGACCAGCACAAAAGTGGAGAGAGTCAGAGCAGCAGTCAGTTTAGGCTACATAGAGCCCAGCAGAGGTAGCACAAAGCCCAGAGAGACTGCGTCATCCACGCAGAGGGAGTGACGTAGAGGCTCCCAGAGGCTACGCAGTGCCTCAGAGGGCTGACGCAGAGAGTCCTGGGGTTGACGCAGGTCAGCAGGAGGCTGACGCAGTGGCCAAAAGGGCCAGCGCTGAGCTTCAGTTGTGCCGGAGAGGGTTTCGTGGGACAGGTTTTCTGAATACCTATTTCTGAATATAGAGGTATTGTTGTCGTGTATTTTTCTCTGTCGGGTGAGCCGGATTAGGCACCCAGTTTTACTCAGATAGACTGCATAATACTATAACTCTCTGAATAGCTACACTGGTTTTCCCACATTGGGATTTTCCGGGGACATTGGTCCAAAAAGAACAGTGTCACTTGTGTGCTTGTTTTCTTTTAGTTGATGATTTGTAGATGTTGTGACTGTATTGTGTTTATTTCGATATTTAACTGTATTAAATAACTTGTTTGGATTTAGACAAGTAGGAGAAATAAACGAGCAGAATACAGAATAATTTTCTAATGGATAGACTTGGAAAATTCAACAAAAATACACCTCCGTAAGCCAGAAGTACCAACCGTCGTTGTGAGATTCGATCAAGCCAAATGCATTCAATGGGGCCATGAGTGTCATTGTTTTATTGGGACGAATATTGCATTGGTCGCATTACCTGCTTAACCCAAAGTTTATTAAAAAGGGACAAAATATTTTTGAGGGCCCCAACATATTATTTGAAGTGGACCGTGAGAATTTGACCAAAGATTACATAATTCTTGGGCAAAAAGGGAGCATGTGATTTTTGTTAAAATCTGGTGTATTATATCCAAGTGGGGTCGTGAAAACCAAGGTGTCCTAAATAAATCCAAAGGGTGGCAAAATTTATTTTTATACATGAGCCAAATGTTAGAATTGGGTAAATGATTTAAGCAAAGGCCGAGATTGATATTTGGTGTCAAACTATATGGTCTCGCATGGGCTGAATTCACTCACCTTCCAAGCTGAACCTGATCTTTCTTGAGGTCGAAACCACCAATCGTGTGAGATTGTTATCATCAAATTGTGCATGAAAGGGGTCAACGTATGGCCGATTGAAGAACAAGAATTAAGAACGTGTTGAATTTGTTGACCAAGCATGAGCATGTCGCCGCTGAGTTTTTGGTCCTTTAGAGTCGACGCCAATCTGGGCGAAGCCAAATTGAAAGAGAAATTTCAACATTGCAATTCCCAGTTTCTATCTCAAATTTTCTAAACTGGGCAGGTTCAGGCTAAGTCCCTTGACAAGCTGCATGCATACTGGGATCAGGTTGTGGCGACGAGATTTGTAGAATTATGTGCTAGGTGGAACATTGTTATGAAACCAACTCACAAAAATATAGAAAAGATAGATCAACGCCTTAGAAATAAACCTCTTCGAGGGGGCAACCTCCTTTACATTACACAAATGAACAATTCTTAGATGATACAAATGACAAGACCTCATTTCTATATATAGGAGTCTAAGGGGTCATAATATAATCAAAGCTGACATAACAATAATAATGGAAGGGCACAATAATAACAATAGTGGGCTTCTATGGGGCACAATAATAACAATATGGGGACTACATGGGCACAACAATATAATAAGGGGTTTGTACTAATAACAATAAGGGGTTACACTAGTAGTATAGGGGCCTAACATGCCCCTCTCCTTCAAAAAGTGTTGTCCTCAATGCTTGAGTAGTTCTTGATGCTTCTGTATAAAATTCTTGTCCTCCCATGTGGAATCTTCAGCGGGTAAGTTCTTCCACTTGATGACATACTCTGAAATTGATCGATTTCGTAGCTGTCGGGTTCTTGTTTCTATGACTGCTCCAGGTTCCAATATGATTTTTCCTTCCTCTTCAAGTTCTGGCAATATTGTTTGAATTGGGATATTCTGCAACTTTTGAATGAGTGGCCACACTTCTTTGTCCTTCTTTCATTCATCCCTTGCTTCGTTTATTCAATCTGGTTGGATAATAGAAATAGCACAAAACAATGCTTCCACATCCTCATCCTTTCTTGAGAGTGCATCTGCAACAAAAATTTTCTTCCCTTTTCTGTAGATGATGTCAAAGTCATAACCCAACATATTTGTGACCCATTTTTTTTGTCCTTCTAAAGATAATGTTTGTTCTAAAAAGTATTTAAGACTATCATGATCCATTTTTACCTTGAAGTGTCCTCCCATTGGGTAAGGTCGCCATTTCTTAAGTGCATGTAATATTGCCAACATTTCCTTCTCATAAATAGCTTGCTTGAGATGTAGTTGTAAAAATACTCAATCACCCACATCAAAACTTTTTTCACTGCGATGTTGATCTACATGTTGTTTCATTCGATTCTGCACCAATGTGGCGTTATCCTTTAAAAGTTGGAGAACTTGTTGTTGATGCTCGATGTGATCTTTCACTGCTTGAACCTTTTTCTTCTTAATATGTCCCTCTATCTTAAGAGTTTGAGGAGTGGTAATTTATTCCAATGCTTTACAAGATATGGTCGGATTCATTTCTTGATGCTCGATGTGATCTTTCACTTCTTGAACATTTTTCTTCTTGGTATGTCCTTCTATCTTGATAGTTTGAGGAGTGATAATTCCAGCCAATGCATTACAAGATATGGTTGGATTCATTTATTCTTTCTTGATGTGATATTTCACTTCTTGAATCTTTTTCTTCTTGATATGTCCTTCTATCTTGAGAGTTTGAGGAGTGGTAATTCTTGTCAATACTTTACAAGATATGGTCGGATTCATTTCTTCTTTCTCCGGGGCTGGTTCCTGGCGTATATCCTCTTCTTTTGATGTTTCTTGATCCTTTTCTTCCTCCTCTTCATACTCTATGTAAAATAATTTCTTCTCAGCACACTTATGACCTTTAGTGTATTTGCTATCACAATTGTAACAAAGCCCTTTTGCTCTTTTTTCTTCCAATTGTTGTGGTGTAAACCTTGTAGGTTGTGGAAGGCTAAGGGCAACAACACTTTCATCTTTATAGTTGTGAGTGGTAGGCTTCCTAGTTGCCATAAT
Organism: Pinus tabuliformis; assembly: GCA_031772625.1. Classification (NCBI taxonomy): domain Eukaryota; kingdom Viridiplantae; phylum Streptophyta; class Pinopsida; order Pinales; family Pinaceae; genus Pinus; species Pinus tabuliformis. Next base: position 110,217,017 of record CM062804.1, read on the forward strand.
TTTGTTTTCCATTTTTCTTGCTAACCTGAATGCCTTCTCCAATGAATCAAGTTCCCAAAGGTGAACCTCATGTTGGATATTATCCTTTAAAGTCCCTATGAACACATCAATCCTATGCTCCTCTGGAATATCTTTTACCCTTATGTTCAATTTTTGGAAGTCCTCAATGTGCTCCATAATTGAACCCTTTTGTTTGAGATTTATCAATTGGCTAAAAAAGTGTTGCTTTTTGTATCCTCATAATGTGCTGTCATTTCTTCCGTAAAAATTGCCCAAGTGACAATTTGTTTACGAGAGTAAAGCCATTGATACCATATAAACTGATTTGGTTTCAAATTTAAAGTTGCAATACGTACCTTTTGTGTGTTTTGCACATTATGGAGATCGAAAAATTGCTCCATCTGTAGTATCCATGTTCTGGGATGCTTGCCATCAAACTTCCTCATATCGATTTTTGGAACATGGTGGGTCTTCAATCTAACATTAGAGTCTATGAAATCATGATTAACATTTCTTTTGTTCTCATCATGAGTTTTCTTTACTACCCTGTCACCATTAGTAACCATTTCTTGTAGCAGCTTATTCAAATTTATCTTCAATTCTTCCATCTTATCGTCCATGCCATTCATCTTAGCTTCCATGCCATCCATCTTAGCTTCCATCTTAACTTGCATTCCATTCATATTAACTTCCACGCCATTCATCTTGGCTTCATTTACCTAAAGTGAGAATGAAATTTGTTGTACTTGGTCTTGTAATTTTGATATATCATGTTGCATTTCTTCCTCTTCTTCACGAGTCATGCTAGAGCTTTCAGGTTGTTTACTAGGTGTTTCCATTTTCTTTCTTCAGGGCATCAATTACCGATAATAATGCTTTACTATGCCCTTCGACTTTCTTCAAACTAATTTTTCAAACCAAGCTATGCAAATTTTTTTAAAAATCTACACACCTTTTTTCACTTTGTAGGAGCTCGATATTGCATCTGATGTATCTCTGTAATTTCAGATCTTCCAGTTCTGAAATTGCGACCTGCAGTAGCCCTCTGTGTCCTCTTTCCAATGCCACTAGTCTGATCGAATTTAGATTCTCCAAGAAAGAGTTATACACACTCTCCCAAGATGACCTGATTATATACCTTTTCAGATTTTACCTTAGGATCTGAAAAATATACACAGGAAACTACAGTCCGTCCTCTTTCTGTAACTTCTTACGAAATTTCAATCTGATGCTCAAAAAAAAAGTTATGACTATTTTCCCCAGGTCACCTATTTGTAATGTAATTCGGGAGTCTGCAAAAAGGCCAAATTCCTCAGATCATATCTCCGCAAATATAGTGCGAAAAGATCTGAAATTCGGACCCGAGGTTTAGAACGATTTCAACCCAAATGGGTTTTTTTTTAGCGTCTAAAACGTCGCAGAAAAAAGTTATAGCGAAAATGCCATGATGACTTGTTTGGAGCAGCGAAACCCTAGAATCCAAAGCTCTGATACCAAATGTTATGAAACCAGGTCACAAAAATATAGAAAAGATAGATCAACGCTTTATAATTCAGCCTCTTTGAGGGGGCAACCTCTTTTACATTACACAAATGAACAATTCTTGGAGGATACAAATGACAAGACCTCTTTTCTATATATAGGAGTCTAAGGGGTCATAATATAATCAGAGCCGACATAACAATAATAATGGAAGGGCACAATAATAGCAATATGGGGACTACATGGGCACACCAATATAATAAGGGGTTTGTACTAATAACAATAAGGGGTTGCACTAGTAGTATAGGGGCCTAACAAACATTTATATAAGAGATTAGAAAATAAAAGAAAAAAATCGGGTGTTGCATATAAAGAAGTTGAATGTTGGCCACTTACTCTTCTGACAACCATATTCTGGGGCACGAAAGGACAAGCCTCCCTGCCAAATCGGAGTCGTGGAGTTGGGTTGGGTATTGGAATAACAGGGACACCTCCTCTTGATAAGCCACTACAGGATTTGGCTACATGCGAGTAAAATTCTAGTGAAAGGGTTGAGATGGTGCAGACCTCTTGACACGGTAGTAGAGGCAAAGGCAAATTTCTTGTTGAGGCTACATAAATTCCCTCAAGGTGCCGATTTTTTTTTGGCTTGTCAATTAACGGTGGGGGACGTATAAGTCTGTTGTTGGATGCTATCATTTTGGGCATGCTGTGATTTTCTTATATCGCGAGATGTCACTCCAAAACAAAGGTTGGGCGTGATTACTGTTACTGTTGGAAGGGAAGCGTGGACCATCTTACTGAGTTCTTACTTCATTTGGAGCTGGAAACACTGCTGATAAGGAGGCCGAATCTAAACCTGTTCTTGTTGTAGATCACTGCTCTCATCATTTGTAAAATTACCAAGTTCCATTGTTTTGTTTCCCTTCATAATTTATATTAGTGTTGTGTAATTTCTAAGCAATATTTGGTGTATTACTGGGTTATCTGATACTTCAGTGATATTGGGCTCTCATAGCGTGGTCCATTGTTCTTCTCAGGGAAATCTCAAGCATAGTGGCTTTTCTTGTGACAATTGTAACATTCAATGTGCAAGTATTATTTTCTTCTATTTGGATTTGAAGGAGGACGCTTTCTTGAATTTGATGGATCTCCTTTTCTTTCTTTCTTCTTCTTATTGTGAGTGATGAATGTAGAGGGCTCTCCTTCTTCATGCTTTTGAATCCTTCCTCTTGATATCATCCTTGATTCCTCTTGAGTGAGTTGTCCAACAATTTCATCAAATGATGGGAGGACATTGTTGTTGCTTATAGTAGTAATGAAGGTTTCCCAAATAGGAGGGAGATCTCTTAGACTCACGAACATCAATTCCCTATCAAACACATACTCCCCAACTCTTTGTGATTGATATCTAAGACGAGATATCCTCATTATGTAGGATTGCACAGACTCTCCTTTGTTCATCTTTGTGTCTTTGAGTTGATCTTTCAAGGAGATGACTTCATTTAGATTGTTGATTTGTTGACCACTGGAGTGGCACTTGATGATTATATGAAGACTCCACGCCCAAGGATGATCTAGAGGATAGTTGTGCCATCATATATCATCAATCAATAGAGTTTTTTATCTTTACTTCTATCTTTTCATCATCTTTCTTGTACCCAGATTCCACACCCTGCAAGGAATTGTAATAAGTGATACTACTAATGATGAGTTTTTGAGTTTGTAACAGGTCTAGGATGTTGGGACTCGATCAACAAACGAGTATACCTTGGAGTGTTTTTTTTATCTGGTTAATTATCCCTTCTTTTTCAGAGGCGAATAATTTTCTGGGTTTTTTCACTCATTTTTTACCCCAAAGCCGGGGTGATGGTTTGAGGGTTGAGCCCTTAACACATCTTAGTGTCTAGATTCGATGTATATTACCATACTAGATCACACAAAAAATTTCGTGGAATTTGGTTAGGTTTAGGTAGTCATTTTTTAATTTTTTAGATTTCTCGCAGGTCAAAAATTGCAAATAAAATTGTACTTGTAATGTAATAAGTGATGTCTAGAGAAGTTGTATGATGTATGAGTAATGAAATTTACACCTCTCCCCCTCAACTTTTTACTATGATACACTTTGATGGGGTTGAAGGCTTTTCTCACTGACTTGTAGGTAGGTGTAGGCGGCAGTGTCAATAGACTTCATAAATGCCAACTATCTTATCATACATGTCCTTGGACCTTCTCAAGTTTCCAACATATATAAGTAAATTGTCCTGTAAACCATCAGCTATAATTTGCTTTGCTTTTAACTCATCTTTCTTGTGCTTGTTCCTGACAACAGTGGAAGCATTCTCCAGAGGCTCAAGTACTTTTCCTTGAATGCATTCCAGAACATCATTGTTATCAACTATGACCTCCAACTTGACTTCCATGCAGCAAAATTGGATGAGTCACCCAACTTCTCACTTTCCTTGAAAAAGGAAGACATCTTGACTTGGATAGATTGGCTTTTTCAACTTTCCAAAGATGATTGCTTGAATTCTTGTCTCCTTTTGGGCTTTGTCCTTCACCTTAGCTCTGATACCATGTTAAATTTTCAGATTGTTTTATGTTGTATCAATAACGTTAGCCCAATTCAATACTTCAATTAGCAATCTTTTCAATTTCAATTAATCTTTCCAATCATCAATAGTAATTGAAGATAGAACAATAAATGCAATGATAAAGGTGATAATCAACGCATCAACAAGAGACACCATATTTGGTCAAAGACCAGGGAAAAAACCCACTAGGGGGAAAACCCTTTGAAATTCTTCTTTTATTAGATTATCATAAAATGTTCAGCAGAGAGTACAATCACCCCAATGTTAGTTTTTGTAGCATCGGTTGTGTTCTAGCCATGAAATTTGGTGGAGAGGCTAGAATACATGTATTCTCCAAAACCTAGAAACCGCTTATGGAAATTCCACCTAGAGACGACTTAATTAAAATAATTAATCTTTTTTTAATGGTTTCTAAGTCTAAACTTAGGAAATTTGATTAATTAAAGGGTATTGATTAATTCATGGTGATAATCTTCTAGAAGAAGGCATAGACCGAGTTTTAGTTAATCTTGGCCATCGATTATGTTTTAATCCTGGTTGTTGATGTCTCAACGAGAGATTATAAGAAGAAATTCGATGGGGATTGGAGAATACACTTGAGACACCAGGAATTCGATTTTGCTGGGAAATCGATCTCTAGAGTAGCAGCATTCAATTGCCGAAGGTGATTCGGTGAGATTGAAGCAGTGAGAGAGGGGCAAGGATAGTAAGGTTAGAGGGAGATTTTCCAATCCGTTGAGTGCATAGCAGAAATACAGTGAGTTCCATAGAGAGGCAGCGCAGAGCAGAGAGGCCCGATAGTGCTTCAAAGGGGAAGCCGTATTTTGCTGGGGAGAAGCACATATTTAGCGTCAGAAGCCGAAGCGGGAGCCCGAAGGCCAGAAGAATCGATCTTCTAGACAATAGCTGATCAATTAGCGAGAGAGACATTGGTCTGAGTTGTGGGACGCAACACTGTGTAGGCTGACGCAGGGACTGCACAAAAGCAGAAGAGAGCAGCTCATCTTGAGCCAAGGTCTTTGTCAGATTGCCAGTGGGAGTGAGATTTTTCTCACTAGAGTTTATGTCAGTCATTTCTCTGAATGGATTGCTAGATTTGAGCATCCATAGATTTGTACTTAGATTTTCTGCTGCATATTAATAAAACCCTCAGTTGCTGCATCGGTTTTCCCAAGTTGGGTTTTTCCGGGGACATTGATCCAAAAATAACTATGTATTTGTGTGTGTGTGCATCTATTCTTCCAACACTATTTTCTTCCACAGTATTGTATTTGTGAAGGTTGTAGTGTATTAGTTTCGATCTAAGTCACTTGACACGGGGATTCGGGACACGTAGGATTCGAGATTCGTGGTGTCGGATTCGGACACGTTGACCCCCCGGAACAGCACACGTAGGATTCGTTATATATTATTTTGTTAATATATATATATATATATATATTAAAAATTAGATATTTCTTACACAAATTTTAATTAATGATACAAATTTATTGATTTCAAACATATATCTTCATCTATAGCAATTAGCATGCATAGTACATACAAAATTCAAATAAATGTCAGTGGTACTAGTCACATAAATGATAAATCTATTAAAAATTTAAATCATGATTCATAATTCATAACTAGAAGACAACTTACAACTACAAGATAGTAAGATAAACACACTGACAACTGTAGTTTTCTCATTAAGTCATCAAATCAAAATGTGTTACATAGGTAGTGTTGGTGCAATGACAATGGCAAATAAAAATAGAAAATATAAAACAATTACAGGTATATAAGCCTCAAGGCATCAATCAACATCAGAATCAGCATCAATGTCCTCATCATCATGGTCCCCACTACTCTCCTCTGCATCCTCCTCCTCCCCTGTATCCATAGTCGCCTCTGCATCTGCTGGTGTGGAGGATGACCCCTCTAAGTCATCAAATCTAATAGGCTCTAGCACTGGATAATTGAGATCCATGTTGGCCAATGCCAACTCAACACTGGTGTCCAGACCCATATCATCAGGAACAATGTTACTTGGGAGCGGGAGCGAAAGTGGGGAGCGGGAGCGAAAATGGGAGCGGGAGCGACATTTTCAGAAGCTCCTCATTTGGTGCTCTTCATTAAATACGAGCGCCATACCCTAATACATGACAAAATTCAATGGAAACATTGCAATCCCCCAATCCTAAAATCCTGAAAGACTGATAAGTCTGCCGGATTTTGAATGAAATCTAAAATTCTATTTTCTCCATATGAAATCCAATGAGGCCGGAACCACTCTCAAACATCCTGAGTCATTTCATGGTAATGTTAAAAATTTAAGTAAAAAGATGAAAATGAAGATTAAGGAGAATGTCACTTTTACTTTAAGAATTTAACATTACCATGAATGGCATATCAATACTAGGGCCTAGACTTGATCATGAAGCTGCCAAAACGCTTGCCAAATGAAAATATGTGTGGCTGTAATGACCAAATGCGGCCTTTTCATACCCGCGCAGGTCACTTTTTGAGCTTAACGAGTCCTGGAAACAGGACACGATTCCCAAAATCGTGACACGCAGATGAAAATCGGGACACGACCTCGGATTCGACGAGTCAGGAAAGGACACGACGTGTCATTGGATTTGGACATGAATCAAGGTAGAATCGCGTCGGACACGCTGGATTCGGGATTCGAGGGGCCTCTAGGACGAATCCAGTTATCTAGGTTTCGATATTTACCGTAGGATGCAGTAAATAATTTGTTCAGTTCATTTAACAAATAGAAGAAATTTAATCAGTTGTTGCAGTAGGATTTCGGATTTCGAAATTTTCAGATGGTATCAGAGCACAAATCGTAAGCCAGAGAGCTCAGTAGCAAAAGGAAAGAGGAATTTTGAAACTCTGTGTAAGCAGCGGTTCGAAACCCTCAGAGGCAGCGCAGTCCTTTGGCCAGGAGGGTCGATTTTTGAGGAAAAAATTATTTCTTTGAGAGAGTCGACAGAAAATAAAATTTCGAGATCAAAGATTACTGGAGGTAAAATAGCATCAGGAGGAAGGAAGAGCACACACTGAGGGAATTCTTTCCTCAAGGAACTTCTAGCCCAGAAGTTCGATTTTTCCTAGCAGAGCAGTAGTAGTTGTGAGCAAATTTGCCCACTCCAGCAAGGAGTGCATAGAGCCAGTCAACAACTGCGTAGAGGAGAAGAGGAGGAATTCGACTTTTTGCAGAGATGGCATCAGCAGGGTTGAGAGATCAGGATCGGTTGGAGGGAGCCTCCAACTATGTGATCTGGAAGGCAAGAATTTCTTGTCTTCTAGATGAATACAATCTCAAAACTTACATCGATAGCGTGGTAGCTGTACCCACAGATGCAGATCCGCTAAAGGCCTACAAGAAGGAGATGGTGAAAGCAAAGAGGTTGATTCTCGATGGGGTTCGAGATCATGTGGTGTCTCACATAGTTGGCAAAGATACTGCCCGACAGATGTGGGAGGCACTTGCTACGCTATACGAGGGATCTTTCGAGCAGCGGAAGATGTATCTTGAGGAGAAGTTGAGATGCACAAGGATGCAGAAAGGGGAGCACATAGACCCCTTCCTCACTAGGCTTCAGGATATCCGAGATCAGCTGTTTGCAGTAGGGTCAGCACCCCAGCCTACACGATTGGTGTGGTTTGCTTTAAACAACGTTTCCAAAGAATGGCATGTCTTTGTCCAGAGTATTCTAAGCAAGGAAAAGTTGCCAAATTGGGATCGAATGTGGGTTGATCTGCAACAAGAGGAGATGAGGCAAGATTTTGTGAATACCACCATCAGTGGCACCAACAGCAGCAGTGGGACGAAACAAGTGAAGGAAGAAGAAAATGTGTCCCTCCGATCAAAGGGGCAGTAAGAGAAGCACAGGATGAAGGACATTTCCAAGGTCAAATGCTTTAGATGTGGCGAGCTTGGCCACTACAACACTCAATGTCCTCTTAGAAAGAAGGACAAAGTGGAGAAGCAGGATCAGCAGGCTGCATCCGCAAAGATCAACAGGCTGTCCTCCAGATTGGAAGAAGAGTTTGCTATGATCACCGAGATACCTCCAGGAATGAGGTGGGGTGATTTGGTTTTGTAGCTCCATAGAGCTACAAGATGGGCAGGATTATTGGGGAGGTCCATCTCATGAATTAATACCTTGCTACGGGATCCCATAGCATGCAGTTGCAGGATGGATCAGTGGCAGTTGGTGTAGTCAGATGCCAAAGTGATAGATGCAGTAGCTAGTAGTGGTCAGATACTGAGCAGCGCAGAGCAGAGTTGGTAGCAGTGCAGTTGGCACAGTGCAGAGTCAGCAGCGGTGCATAAGCTTTAGTGACAGCGCAGAATCTAACAGCAGTCAAGACTCGGGTGATAGATGCATCATACTGACCACAGTTGGTTCAGTATTTTGGATGCTTTTCAGTTGCAGTTGTAACAACAGCAGATGGAGAGGGAGTTGCAAAGTAGATGCAGTGTTGGCAGCAGTTCAGCAGGTCCAGCAATAGCATGAATGCAACGTTTGTCAAAGTTGTAAAGTAGTTGGTGGCAACAGTAGCCAGACATCAACAACATGACAGGAGGTGGTGCAGAGACAAGGTGTTGCTTCAGTGGGTTGCAGTCGTAAAACACATTCCTCGCTAAGAGGGAGTGTTAGTTTTGTAGCATCGGTTGTGTTATAGCCATGAAATTTGGTGGAGAGGCTAGAATACATGTATTCTCCAAAACCCAGAAATTGTTTCGGGAAATTCCACCTAGAGACAACCTAATTAAAATGAGTACTCTTTTCTTACTGGTTCCTAAGTCTAAACTTAGGAAATCTGATTAATTAAAGGGTATTAATAAAGTCACGGTGAGAATTTTCTAGAAGAAGACATGGATCAAGTTCTAGTTAATCTTAGCCATCGATTATGTTTTAATCTTGGTCGTTGATGTCTCAACAAGAGATTATAAGAAAAAATTCGATGGGGGTGGAGAATACACTTGAGACACCAGGAATTTGATTTTGTTGGGAAATAGATCTCTAGAGTGTTGATTTTGGGTAGCATCAGATGTGCTCTAGCTCCGAAATTTTGTGGAGTGGCTAGAATACATAAGATCTCCAAGACCCAGAAATCGTTTGGAGAAATTCCACTCGGATTGTGAGTTTTCCTAAGTCTAACTTAGAAAAATAAAAATATTAATGGGTATTAATCAAAATATGGGTGAGAAGCTTCTAAGAGACAAGGATCAAGTCTGTTTTAATCTTATTCATTGATTAGGGACTTAATTTCGGTCATTGATTCATCAACAGGAAAAGTATAAGAGAAGACTTGGGAGTCATTTGGAGACACAACGGGCAAATACTCAGTAACCCAAGGGAAATCAATTCTCAAGGAGAAGGAATTTGAGTTTAGAGGGAGAGTTGCAGGGTGAAGGAAGAGGAGGGAATCAGCATTAGTTAGAGACTTAGGAGGAGGTGATGCAGAGCATCAGAGGGATAGCGCAAAGGGAAGATCAGAGAGACAACAGAGCAAGGGAAGCAATCCTCACGCAGGCCTCATGTTGAAGTGACGTAGAGGCGACACAGTGAAGGCTGAAGGGTCTCTGGGGTGTTAGAATTTCTCCAGAGAAAAGGGAAAATGTGTCTCAGGTGTCTCTGTATTCTGTAAATTCGTTCCTTGTAAAGAGATTGTTGTTGAAGAATAGTAAATAAACCCTCGTTTACTGCAGTGGTTTTCCCGGATTAGGTTTTTCCAAGGACAATTGTCCAAAAATAACTGTGTTGATGTGATTGATTATTGTGCTTGTATATCACTGTTATTTTCTCTATGCTATTATGTGACAACTGTAGTAGAATTTATTTTGGTGTTTACTGAAGGGTTTGTAAATAACTTAATTAAGTAGGAGAAATAAATCAGTTACTGCAGTAGAATTTCGTGTTAGAAATTTTCACATGGTATCAGAGTAGAGATCGGGCAATGGTATTAGAGAATCTGCAATGAGTCAGGAGCATGATGCTTGGGCAGCAACTCAAAAGGACTCACGCAGTTCTCCCGGGAAAGAAGAAAGCACGAAGAATATGGATGACAACTATTCTATGTTAGCTTCCTAACTAGAAGAAGTCGCTTGCTTAGCAACTTCTGTTTCATCATAGGTTTGGTATCTTGATAGTGGAGCTTCTGCGCACATGACAGGAATATGAGAATGTTTTTCGAGCTATCAGGAAGAACAGATGAACTTCCAAATCACCATGTGAAATAAGTCAAAATGTACCCTGTAGGGAGAGGTACTATAGTCTTTCAAACAGAAGCAGGGGATCGGCTTCAAGCGACCAATGTGTTGCATGTGCCAGGATTGGGGATGAACTTACTCTTTGTATCTCAGTTACAAAACAAGGGCTATGATGTTTTCTTCATTGGGAAGAAAGTGTATGTCAAACATTCGAGTTGGAAAAAGAAGGCCCAAATTGGAGTCAGAAGTAACAGGTTGTATAAGTTACAGCTAGAATCTCAGACTGTTTCGGCTCATCGGATGGAGGCAATCTTCCGGAAGGGAGACATAGAGTGCGCAGTGGAGCTGCGTGCATCAAATTTCGGTACTACAGGGCAGACGATGCACCCAGAGATACAGTCCATCCTTGACCAGTATGCCACAGTGTTTGGGGAGATTCCGCCGGGACAGCCACCGGACCGGGGGTTTGAGCACCGGACCGGGGGTTTGAGCACACCATTGAGCTTGAGCAGGGCATACAGGCAGTGATTACTACCCCCTATAGGCATCCCAAGGTCTATCGGGATGAGATTGAGAGGGCCATTTAGGAGTTACTGGCTCTTGGGCACATTCGGCCAAGCACGAGTCCTTTTGCTTCTTCCGTGGTGTTGGTGAAGAAGAAGGACGGCACATTGAGGATGTGCATTTACTATAGGGCCCTGAACAAGAAGACCCTGAAGAAGAGGTACCCTATACCCAGGATCGATGAGTTGATGGATGAGTTGAGAGGAGCACGATACTTCTCAAAGATTGATTTGAGATCTGGGTACCATTAGATTCGCGTGAGGGAGCAGGACATTCCCAAGACCGCCTTTAGGTGTCACTATGGGCACTTTGAGTTCTTGGTGATGCCCTTTGGGCTAACCAATGCCCCAGCTACATTCCAGTATTGCATGAATCACATCTTCCGCAGTCACTTAAGGAAGTTTGTGTTGGCGTTCTTTGATGATATCCTCATTTATAGCAAGACTTGGGAGGAGCATCTCCAGCATATTGAGACAGTATTGTGCATCTTGGAGGAGCAGCAGTTCTATGCCAAGCTCTCCAAGTGTGAGTTTGGGTTGACGGAGATGTTGTACTTGGGACACATCATAGGGGTGGACGGAGTGAGGGTCCATGAGGAGAAGATCAAGGCCATCAAAGATTGGCCATAGCCGAGGAAAGTGACGGAACTTCGAGGATTCATTGGCATTTGTACTTACTACCGGAAGTTCGTCAAGAGTTTCTCACAGCTTGTTGCACCCCTAACAGATTTGACGAGAAAGGGGGCATTCAGTTGGTCGGATACAGCGCAGCGAGCCTTTGACAGGCTCAAGGAGGTTATGAGCAGCTGCCCAGTGCTTGCATTGCCAGATTTTACGCAGCCATTTGTTTTGGAGTGTGATGCGTCGGGAGAGGGGATCAGCGCAGTGTTGATGCAGGGAGGTCACCCTATAGCTTTTGAGAGTCGGAAGCTCCTTCCGCACGAGAGGTTGTATTCTATATACGACAAGGAGATGCTGGCCATCATGCATGCATTGGCCAAGTACCGGTAGTATTTAGTGGGTAACAGGTTTAGGGTGAGGACTGATCACAATAGCCTTAGGTTCTTTTTGGAGCTGAAACAACTATAGGAGAGGTAGCAGAAGTGGATCAGTAAGATCCAAGCGTATGACTTTGACATTGAGTATGTCAAGGGTAAGAACAACGTGGTAGCAGATGCCTTTTCATGTAGACCAGCCACATTGTCTCTTATGAGCTTGGACGCAAACTAGAGGGCTCGACTCTTAGTAGAGTACTCCAAGGACAGATTTGCATGTGAGGTTTTGGATGGGCAGGTGGCGGATGATAGGTACTGGGTGGTCGATGAGATCATCTACTACAGGGACCGGATCTTCTTGACTGAGAGATCTCAGCTCAAGAAGAATATACTTTAGGCGTCACATGATTCACCATTGGCAGGCCATCAAGGGTTTACCAAAACCTACAGGGCCATTAGAGAGAGGTTCTCATGGAAGGGCCTCAAGGAGGATGTAATCTAGCATGTCCAGGAGTGCAACGTTTGCCAGAGGAACAAGGGGGAGATGAGCCATCCCGCAGGATTATTGCAGCCTCTTCCCATTCCGGAGGGGAAATGGGAGTGTATTTCGATGTACTTCATCACAGGGTTGCCCATGGTACAGGGCAAGGATCGCATCTTTGTCGTCGTTGATCGACTGGCGAAGTACTTACAATTCTTCGCCATATTCGCACACTACACAGCAGCACAGGTGGCCGAGCTGTTCTTCAGAGAGATCTTCAGGTTACATGGTCTTCCCAAGACCATCACCAGTGACAGGGACAACCGTTTCATGGGCGGATTTTGGCAGGAGCTTTTCCGGTTGGTGGGGACAGAGTTGACATCGAGTACCAATTATCACCCGCAGATGGACAGGCAGACAGAGATAGTTAACAAGTGGATTGAGGGCTACTTGCGTAACTATGTCAGTGGGCAGCAGCGAGCATGGTTGAAGTGGCTGCATCTGGGGGAGTATTGCTACAACACTACACATCACATGTCCATTGGTATGTCACCATTCTATGCTTTGTATGGATATCATCCCTTATCTTTTGCTGACGTGATGTTTGGTGCAACAAGGCTTCGAGAGCCAAGATTTGGATCCAAGAGAGTAGGGATATTCTCCGAGCTCTCAAGGATAATATGGCTACAATGCAGAACCAGCAGAAGCTGTATGTCGACAGGGGTCGGGTGGAGAGACAGTTTGAGGTAGGGGACTTGGTCTACCTACGGTTACAGCTATACCGACAGTCGTCATTGAAGCAAAAGGGGGCTGAGAAGCTCAAGCCCCGCTTTTATGGGCCATACAGGGTGATATGCAGGATTGGACAGGTTGCGTATGAGTTAGAGCTGCCCCAAGGCAGCAAGATTCATAACGTCTTTCATGTATCATGCCTGAAAAAAGCATTGGGGTAGCATGTGACAGTGACAGATGAGCTACCACACACGGATGATGAGGGGCATTTGGTGTTGCAGCCAGAGGCTATTATTGATACCAGGGAGAGGCAGCTGCAGAGCAGGATGGTTCGGGAATTCTTGGTGAGGTGGAAGAATTTACTGGATGAGGATGCCACTTGGGAGAGTGAGAAAATTTTGTAGCATCCATCACTTCAGTTGCTTGAGGACAAGCAACCTTTTGCCAGGGGAGACTGTAATATTCCTAATTAGCCATGGCTAATTGGAATATTCGATTTTGCTCAATTTTGCCTTCTATAGTTATTTATAAATAAAAAGGTGAGGAAAAGGGGGGGACATAACTCACCTTTAGAATAAAGTCACTCCCTAGTAGCACAACGTTGTGACTTAAAGGGGAGCCAAGGGGGCCAAAGGACCACGCAGACACTTGGAGGGACTGTGCAGATGGAAAGGAACACGTGGCAAGAGAGGGACTATGTTGGAGGAGGTGGGCCTTGGGATTGAGAGAGGCCAAAGTTATAAAGGAGCCTCCTCATTTTGTCATTCGATAATGTGCATTTGAGTTAGTCACTTCGACTTAGAGCACGCTGGCTGTTTAGCTTGTCTGCAGCACTGTTTAGTGCATCGAGTGTCTCCATTCGGAGATCTCACCCTTAGCCCCGGGGGACTTCGAGTGCCTGCTCGGGCAATGTAGTTTCCAACAGTCTTTTGCAATAGGATTGATCTTTGGGATTGTGGAGGAGCTGAGCATTTGAGGACTGCGCAGTCTTGAGAGAGAGGGACGCCATTCTTGTTGGTGGGAGTTCTGGATTGGGGTTTTGAGGAGGATTTGAACTGTGAGATTGAGCAAGGGATCAGCTCTTGCATATTGGAGGATTTTGGCAGAGTTTTGGGATGAGTTTTGGAGGATTCTATTCAGTGGCAGCGTAGAGCCTTGAGGGACAGCGTAGATCCCCAAGGGGGCGATTTTGGGGGCTCGGCTATTTCAGAAAAGCTTTCTGGGTTTTTCTGGGTTTATTGAGTAGAGGCAGATTCTAGAGTTTCAGCATTTTCTAAGGAGGGGAACAGCCCCAAATCCTCATTTGATTTCCAACAGTAGCAGCAGCACGACAATTCTCCAGCAGCTTGGACGCAGTTCAGAGAGAGGCCATTCCTTTACTATTTTGAGTGTATTTCTTCACTTTCCTTGTGCAAATCGAGGTGCCATCTTTATGATCACCTCCTGTACTTATTCCGCTATTCAGTATAATAAAATGGCTTAGCATTTCTTTCTGCATTTCTTGAGTATCTGCCTATATTTCATGTTTATATTATTATATGTTGCACCATTGTTATTTTTATCTCTTTGAGCTTCCTGGTTACTATATCATTTGTACGTATTTGGTTGGAGTTGTTTGGGTTTGAGGGATATCCATGAAACGGGATATTACACAGTGACAAGACTGGTCTTGGTTACAAAGAAAAATCTGAAAAGAAGTCAACTCCTTCTATGACAACAAAAGAAGATGGATATGAAAAATCTACTAAGCAGGCAAACCTCCCAGCTAAATCAAGAGATCAAGGCTCGCAAGAAGAACCATGGAAGACAATTCCTCGAGGAAGATTTCCTCCCGGTATCAACTGTTGATTTGGGGTAGCATCGGATGTGCTCTAGCCATGAAAATTGGTGGAAACTAAAGCACACAAAATCTCCAAGACCCAGAAATGGTTTGGGCAGATTCTACCCAGTTAAGGAGATATTAAAATAATTAATATTTTTAATGGAGCTCCTAAGTCTAAATTTAGAAAAAATAAAAATATTAATGGGTATTAATATAAAACTGGGTTAAAAGGTTCCAAAAGACATGGATTAAGCCAAATCTAATATTAGCCGTTGATTAGAGATGTAATCTCGGCCATTGAAGGACCAACAAGAAAAGTATAAGAGGAGGCTTGAAGGTTAGTTGGAGAATACACCAGAGTGATCAGTCATTCGATTTTCTAGAGCGGGATTTGCTAAGAAAAGTCAAATCAGTGATCAGTTTGCAGCGAGGGGCAGTGAGTACTGGAAAGAGAGGCACAGATAGTGCCGAGAGACCAGCACAGAAGTAGAGAGAGGCAGACACTGAGCCAGAGGGAGCCACGCAGAGCCATAAGGGACTGCGCAGAGGCCAGAAGGGCCTGCGTCATCCACGCAGAGGGCAACAAGAATGAAGCAGAGGGCCATAAAGGTTGCGTAGTGCCTCAAAGGGCTAACACAGAGGTTTTCAGGATGACACTGAGGCCAGGTGGGTTGACGCTGAGCTTCAGAGGTTGCTGGAGAGGGTTTCGTGGGGCAGATTTTTTGAATATCTGCTTCCGAATAGAGAGGTATTATTGTCGGATTATTTTCTTTGTCGGGTGAGCCAGTTTGGCACCCAGTTGTACTCAAGGATAGACTGCATAATAAAATAAACCCTGAGAATCGCTGCACTGGTTTTCCCAAGTTGGGTTTTCCGGGGACGAGTTGTCCAAAAATAACGGTGTCACTTGTGTGTTTGCTAATTCTTTCAGTTGTTGATTTGTAGATGGTTGAGACTGTATTGTGTTTATTTCAATATTTATATGTTTAAATAACTTTTTCGTAATTAACAAATAGGAGAAATAAACTAGAGAATACAAACAAAATTTCTAATGGGTAATACTTAGAAATTTCAACATGGTATCAGAGGGTTGTAGATCAGGGTTGCAGGAATCGCCCCCCCCCCCCTCGGATCCTAACCCGGAACCGCGACCCGTGCGGAAGCGTTCCGGAATCCATAGAGGAATCGCGATTCCGTTTTTAAGGTTGCGCGATTCCGCAATTTTAACACGATTCCTGCCAAATGAGGTTGCGCCACCCGGAATCGCGCTTCGGCATGCGGTTCGGGCATGGGGTGGCGCCACGCAACCTGCCCGGAAGCGCACGCCACCCGCACGCCACCCGCACGCCACCCGGGCGCAACCCGCACGCAACCCGCGCATATCAAATTTTTTTTTTAATTTCATTTAAAATCTAACTTAACTAAGCATGAGGGGGTGGGTTAGGGGTGGGTTAGGGTCACTTTAGGGTGAGTTTAGAAAAGAATAAAGCCCCCATTCTCTTCTCATTTTCTCACTTTGAGTTTATGAGAGTTGGAGAAGAGAAGAGAGGAGAGGAGAAGAGAAGAGAGGAAAGGAGAGGAGAAGAGAGGAGAAGAGAGGAGAGCTTGGAGGAGTGAAGAAGGAGGAGCTAGGAGAAGGAGGAGGAGCTTGGAGCAAGAGCTTGGAGGACTTCATCTACAAGAGCTAAAGAGGTAAGTTCAAACCCCAAACTCCCTTGTTTTTTTGAAAAAAAAATTGTATTTTTCTCCTCCCTCTCCTACTCTTTCCCATTGTTTCTACTTGCTCCTTTATTTACAGGTTGTCCACCACCTATATCCATATTCCAAGATGGTGTTCTTTTGGCTTCTATGTATCATTCCACTCTTGGTTTTAATGATGGCAAGGGTGAGGAATAGAGGGGAAGAGGAAGGGGATGAACTTGGTCCTAATAGTAGTGACCCAATGTATGATGAGGAGGAAGGGTTTGAAGAGGAAGGGGATGAACTTGAAGAGGACACTGAAGCACAAGATGGGAAAGGTACATCAAATCCCTTGTGGAACTATGTGACCAAACTTGAAGGGGGAAAGGGTGGTGGATCTTACAAATGGATGTGCCCTCATGATTGTCATGGAGGAAAACCATATACGGGTTCATATACCCGTCTGAGGAGGCATCTTTGTGGGGTGCTAGAGAGTGATGAAAAAAAGGGTTCTGTGGGGGTAGCCATTTGCCCAAAAATTTCAAGTGAACAAAGACAAAAATACATCAAAATAGAGATGGCTGCACAACAAAAAAACAAGAAATAAAAAACTCATTCAGAATCAAGTGCAACCTCTAAATTTGGTAGTTGCCCATCTCCTTATGGTACTTCTGCAACCTCTGGAGGTAGAAAAACAATAGCGGATTTCCTTAATGTTACTGGGAGGGATGATGTGGATGGAAAGGTAGTCCGTTTTCTTTGTGCTTGCGGTGTACCATTCAATGTGCTTCGCTCTCCCTATTGGCATGACATGGTAAAGGCCATCAATGAAGCCCCAAAAGGATACAAGGCCCCAACTATGAGAAAGCTAGAACAGTGTTATTAGAAAGAGAAAAAGCTAAGGTTCAAAGAGCTTTGACACGTTTTACACATGAGTGGGTGGATTATGGGGTATCCATTGTATCAGATGGGTGGACAAATATTAGAAACCAACATTTGATAAATGTTCTTGGTGTTTCTTCTAAGGGTGCAGTATTTATTGCATGTCATGACTCCTCCTCCATCAGTGCAACTGCACAAAACATTGCAGATCTCCTATTGAAATCAATCAAAGATGTTGGTCCGAATAATGTGGTTCAAGTGATCACAGATAATGCAGCAAATTGTAAGGCAGCAGGAAAAATTATTGAGCGTACTCATCCACACATCTTTTGGTCTGGGTGCCTGGTTCACACATTGAACCTTTTGATGCATGATATTGTGAAACACAAAGAATGTGGGTGGATTGCTGAGGTTTACAGGAAAGGGAAGCAGCTCATTAAATTCATCACAGGGCATACAAGGGTAAACTACTTCTATGGCACTTACTCCAAGTTGCAATTGCTTAAAATTGCAAAGACAAGATTTGCTAGTTATTACCTCACCTTTAGGCGGCTAGTGAAGGTGAGACAAGCTTTAACTAATCTGGTGTGTGCTGAAACATGGGATGAAATTAACCAGTGTACAGATGGTGCTACTGCTAATGTAGTCAAGGACACTGTTCTTGACACTTACTTTTGGTCACAGGTTAAATATGTTTTGCAATTCACCAAACCAATTTATTACATGATCAAGTTTGCAGATTCAGATCGACCAGTAATTGGGGAGGTGTATGAGCAAATGGATAGCATGTTGGGGCAGATTAAAGACATTGTTGAGCCTAGAGATACCACCTTGTACAATTATATTCGTGAAGAGGTGGAAAAGCGATGGGATATGCTAAATGTTCCATTGCATGCATTAGCATATGTTTTGACACCTAGGTACTATCATCCATCATGGCTTTCAAAACCAGCACCTGGGGGGGAAGCAGGAAAAAACCACACCAAGATAAAGAGGTTCACGAAAAATATATGGCTGCATTGAGTAGATTAATCCCTGATAATGAGGAGGCTGCATTGGTACGGAGACAGGTGAGCAACTATACGCTCAACACTGGTCCATTTGGGAGCATGCATTCAATTGAAGATCGAGAGCATTTTTCTGCTCTTGAGTGGTGGAACATGCATGGAGGGCCTACTCCACTTCTACAGAGTTTGGCATTGCGGGTGCTATCACAGGTGGTAAACACTTCTTCTGCAGAGAGGTGTTGGAGCTCTTATTCTTTCATCCACAGTGTTAAAAGGAACAGGTTGAGTTTAGACCGGGCAGAGAGCTTGGTTTATGTTCATTACAACTTGCGATTGTTGTCCCATTACTGTGAAGATGCAAAGTCTAATAAAGACTTGGTGACTTGGGACAAGCATCCAGAGGAGTCCAATTTGGAGGATGGAGTGTTGCAACTAGAGCAATTAGAGGATGCTCTCCTGGTATGTCCATTGTGGTATGAATTTTCCAATTTTCCCTTATAAAGCATTTCTCTAATTCATGTTTTTAATTTTTTTGTTAACTAGTGTTTTTTTTTTTTTGCATGAATTTTTTGAGCGATTCTAGGATGATGATGACCGTGTTGATATGCCACCACCCCCACCCCCATCTGGTCCTAGGTTCCATGGTTCAACACCAACAGCAGGGGGTTCTTCTTCATCAGTTCCAGTGCCACGACTTACACAGGGACCATCTTCTTCATTGCCACCACGTGGAGGCACGCCATCACGTTCTATTCGTGGTGGAAGGAGGAGAGATTAGTAGATATATTCACAATCTACTTCTTTTTGTCATAGTCTATAGATTACTCATTAGACTTGTAGACTTGTGAATTTGAATTTTGAACCTTTTTGGCTTGGCGGTGACCAAGTGACATATTTTGTAAACATTATTATTTGAATTTTGGACATGACAAATGTTGACAGTTGCTCACTTGCTAGATAAATCATAATATGCTCTATGTTTTATGTTTTATAATATGCTTAAATGTTTTATGTTTTATAATATGCTTAAAAATTTGATGTATGTTTGTAATAGCTAGAATATAGATGATTGTTGTACATACTAGTAACTACAATGGAATCATGGATGCCATATCTATCTTGATTTATGCAAAAATATGCATGTTTTCATGTCTTCTACAATTAATTTGGTATTTGGGATGTTTGTTTTGAGTATAAATGCAAAAAAATATAAAAAAATATATATATATAGCAGACGCTTCCGCGGACGCTTCGCTCCCTAGATTTTTGGAAAATGACGCTTCCGCGCTCCGCGCTTCCGCTTCGCGCTTCCGCTTCGCTCCCGCTTCGTGCAACATTGTTGTAGATCATAAGAGAGCTGATGGCACCAGCTAAATCAGAGCATTTGCTGGAGAAACAGTTGTCTCGAGTGGCAGAAGTTGTTCCTAGCGGAAAGCAGCAGAGAAAGGTTGACGCAGAGGGTCTGTGTCATCAGTTCGAGCCAGAGAGAGTCCAATGCAGAGGCCAAGGAAGGCAGAAGAGGCTCACGAAGAGCCACACAGACACTAGAAGGGTTGACGCAATTCAGCCAATGTCAGGATTGCGCAGAGCCTAGAGGCTCAGTCCTTTAGTTGCTGGGGCATAGGAAGCTGTGGGCAGATTGTGGGGAGTGAAGCTGGTGGGGTACTTTTGCTGCTGAGACAGAACAGTACCTAACGAGGAAAAAGCAAGGTATAGGGAGTTGCTACCTAGGCGGATTTCTAGCCAGGAAATCCAAATCAGTGTTGTAGGTGCGTAGGAGATCAGAGAAGTGCGACTCGACGGTTGGCAGGCAGATTTCCTGGAGGAAAATCACGACTTAGAGGGAGTTGAAGAGAGAAATTCCAGGAGGGAAGTAGAGACTCAGAGGAGTCGAAAGGAAGAGCAGAGAGATGGCCATGAATGGAATGTGGGATCAGGACGGGTTGGATGGGGCGTCCAACTTTGTCATCTGGAAGGCCATGATCTTGTCAATTCTAGACAAACATCGCATCAAGGCCTTCACCTTGAGAACTATGGCGATCCCAATTGACCCAGCTGATAATGAGAAGTACGAGGAGGCAATGGCCAAGGCAAAATGCATCATCCTTGATGGGTTCAAGGATCATGTGGTCCAACATATTGTCGAGAAGGAGACGACAAAGGAAATGTGGAACACCTTGAAGACGTTGTACCAGCATACTTCCATACAGAGGAAGATGTTACTTGAGAATCAACTGCGGTCATACCAAATGTAGAAGGGGGAGCATATAGATCACTTCCTCGGTAGATTGAAGGAGATCTGGGACCAACTGAATTCCATAGGGGCCACGCCGGATTAGGAGTTGATGGTGAGGACTGCACTAAACGCAGTCTCCGAGGAGTGGGAGACATTTGTCCAGAGCATACTGGGCAGGGTGAATCTTCCAGATTGGGAAGAATTATGGGCGGCTCTTCGCCAAGAAGAGATCAGACAGTTGAGAAAGACGGGAAGTAGCAGCAAAGGAGTCTGGATCAAGAAGGAAGAGGAAGTGGATGCAGCTCTGACATCCACTGGGAAGCAGGAGAAGAGGAAGAAAAAAGGACCTCTCCAAGGTTAAGTGCTTCAACTGTGGGGAACTGGGTCATTATGCGAACCAGTGTCCAAGGAAGAAGAACAAAGGAGAGGCGTCTGACTTCGAGGCAGCGCTAGCGAAGGCAGAAAAGGAGGTAGAGGAGGATGACGATTGTGCCATGAGTGCTCATGTACCTCTAGAGAAGAGGTGGGGAGACATTGAGCTGTAGTCAGGAAGACAACAGGCGATGAGGGGCAAGATCCTTGAGGTACCCAAACTCTTGGATTATACCTTGCTATTGGAGCCCCGAAGAGAGAGTAGCAGGATTGGCGAATGTTGGTGGAAATGGATGTGGATGAAACAGCAAAGAGTGCTACAGTGCAAGAGTCCCGGGCAGCACAATGCTAGCAAGTTGCAGCAGTGCGAAAGGCAGGGAGTTGTTGCAGCAGCGCAGAGGCAGTAGCGGGAGCATGTGATAGCGGTAGAGAGGGCTTCAGCATCGGGAGTGTTTCTAGCCTGACAGGGATGTCAGGAGTTGGGTGGATCAGTTACTTCTTAGTAACTGAGTTGCAGTGTAGTAGTAGTTCGCGGTAGCACCATGCAACATGGTGAGAGGGGGTTGCAGTGTAGATGTAGTGTTGGGAGAAAGGACCAGCAACAACACAGATGCAGAGGGAGCTGTCGTATGGATGCAGCAGTAGCAGTGGCAGTGGCAGGGCCATGGGCAGCAGTACAGAGGATGTTTAGTAGGGAGGCTTAGCATCAGCACAGGTACCGGTGTCGTATAATCAAAGTGATGCTCAATGTGGAGTATTGCTAGAGCACAATCCTCGCTAAGAGGGGGTGTTGATTTGGGGTAGCATCGGATGTGTTCTAGCCATGAAAATGGAAAGCTAAAGCACATGAGATCTCCAAGACCCAGAAATGGTTTGGGCAGCTTCTACCCGGTTAAGGAGATATTAAATAATTAATATTTTTAATGGAGTTCCAAAGTCTAAACTTAGGAAAAATAAAATATTAATGGGTATTAATATGAAATTGGGTTAGAAGGTTCCAAAAGACATGGATCAAGTCAAATCTAATCTTAGCCGTTGATTAGAGATGTAATCTTGGCCGTTGAAGGACCAACAGGAAAAGTATAAGAGGAGGCTTGAGGGTCAGTTGGAGAATACACCAGAGTGATTAGTCATTCGATTTCTAGAGTGGGGTTTTCTAAGAAAAGTCGAATCGGTGATCAGTTTGTAGCGAGAGGTAGTGAGTACTAGACAGAGAGGCAGACGCTGAGCCAGAGGGAGCCACGCAGAGCTAGAAGGGACTGTACAGAGGCCAGCAAGGCCTGCATCATCCATGCAGAGGGCAGCACGAGTGACGCAGAGGGCCATAGAGGTTGCGGAGTGCCTCGAAAGGCTGACGCAGAGGGTTCCGGGTTGACGCTGAGCTTCAAAGGTTACTGAAGAGGGTTTTGTGGGGCAGATTTTCTGAATATCTACTTCCGAATAGAGAGGTATTACTACCGGATTATTTTCTTTGTCGGGTGAGCCAGTTCGGCAGCTAGTTGTACTCAAGGATAGACTGCATAATAAAATAAACCCTCAGAATTGTTGCACCGGTTTTCCCAAGTTGGGTTTTTCCGGGGACGAGTTGTCCAAAAATAACGGTGTCACTTGTGTGTTTGCTAATTCTTTCATCTATTGATCTGAAGATGGTTGAAACTGTATTGTGTTTATTTCAATATTTATATGTTTAAATAACTTGTTCGTAATTAACAAGTAGGAGAAATAAACCAGAGAATACAGATAAAATTTCTAACGGGTAATACTTAGAAATTTCAACATCAACCTATCTTTTATGGTCATTGTTATTCATGTGGAAGGTTTGGACATAGAGTTGTAGAATGTCGCACGTATGTTTGGAATTATTATAGTTCCGAGACATCTTTCAGAAATGGATATTCCAGAACTTAGCAAAATGTCAACAGATTTGATCATTTGAGAGCTGATGTCGAATTTTACAAATGTAACAATTTTGGATACCTTGCTAAAGATTGCAGACTTGGAAGTTCTTCAAAGGAACTCTCGCAAAATCAGAATGAACAAGTATGGGAAAAGAAGATTGAAAAGTGCGTTATCGCTCTCAAGGCTCAAAGCAATAGAAATGTTTGGTATGTTGACAGTTGTTGCCCAACGCATATGACTAGAGATAGAAATAAGTTCATATCCTTGAAGGAAAAGAAGGATGGAATAGTGTCTTTTGGAAATGACGGGTCTTCAAACGTCATAGGAGCAAGTACGATCACACTTGGAAGCAAGGATGCATTAGCGAAGGATGTGTTGTTGGTTGAAAATATGAATCACAATCTTCTCAGTGTTGGACGGATGTGCGATCAAGGACACGATGATATTCAAATCTAAGAAATGTGAAATAAGGAAAGACAAGTTTGGTAAAATTGTAGCTACAAGCAGAGCCCCAATGACATATATTTTGGATGACACCTAAAGGGTGCTTTTTGGCAAAAGAAGATGAAACTTGGTTATGGCACAAACGAATTGGACATATAAATTTCGACAATTTGGTCTGGATCAACAAAAAGGAAGCAGTAAGAGAAATGCTGAAAATTTCAAAACCTACGAATCTGATATGTGAATATTGTCGACACGACAAACAGACAAAGATTGAGTTCAAGACAAAAGAACACTTTGCATCACGTCCATTGGAATTAATACATACTGATCAATGTGTTCCTATGAGAACAAAAGGTTTAAACAATGAATTATACTTTATGCTAATGATAGATGATTACACTAGAATGATAGTCATCAGCTTCTTAAAGAAAAATTTTGAGGCATTCGAGTGTTTTAGAATCTACAAGGAATTGGTTGAAAATGAAACTGATTTGAAGATCAAATGTTTTAGATCAGATAATGGCAGAGAATTCACTTCTAATGCATTTCAGCAGTACTGTGATGAAAATGGAATAAAAAGGCAATTCTCAACAGCAAGGACACCACAGCAAAATGGAGTTGCTGAAAGAAAAAACAGAACTGTACAGGAAATAGCCAAAACAATGCTAAGCGACTCAAAATTAGATGATAACTTCTGGGTTCAAGCAATCATTACATCCGTATTCATTATAAACAGAGGTCTTCTCAGGAACAATTGTAACATGACTCTATACGAACTATGGAAAGGAAGACAGGCTAACGTCAAATACTTCAAAATATTTGAAAGCAAATGCTACATCAAAAGAGAAGATAAAAAATTGGGCAAGTTCGATTCCCGTGTTGAGGAAGGTATTTTCGTTGGTTATTCACACATAAGGAAGGCTTATAGATGCTACAATCTGAGGCAAAAACAAATAGTGGAAAGCATAAATGTTACTTTTGACGAGTGTTTTAGAATCTACAAGGAATTGGTTGAAAATGAAACTGATTTGAAGATCAAATGTTTTAGATCAGATAATGGCAGAGAATTCACTTCTAATGCATTTCAGCAGTACTGTGATGAAAATGGAATAAAAAGGCAATTCTCAACAGCAAGGACACCACAGCAAAATGGAGTTGCTGAAAGAAAAAACAGAACTGTACAGGAAATAGCCAAAACAATGCTAAGCGACTCAAAATTAGATGATAACTTCTGGGTTCAAGCAATCATTACATCCGTATTCATTATAAACAGAGGTCTTCTCAGGAACAATTGTAACATGACTCTATACGAACTATGGAAAGGAAGACCGGCTAACGTCAAATACTTCAAAATATTTGAAAGCAAATGCTACATCAAAAGAGAAGATAAAAAATTGGGCAAGTTCGATTCCCGTGTTGAGGAAGGTATTTTCGTTGGTTATTCACACATAAGGAAGGCTTATAGATGCTACAATCTGAGGCAAAAACAAATAGTGGAAAGCATAAATGTTACTTTTGACGAAGACTGTGTTCTAAAGGATAATGAAGAGATTGTCTCTTCAAGCAAATCTAAAGGATTTGAGGTAGAATCTGTGAAGGATAAAGAAGAAGTTCCAAAACAAGACGAATCAAATAAGGAAACAACAGTCAACCAAGAGGAAATAAGAAATGATCAACAAGATGTACAAGAAACTTCTCCAAATTTTTTAAAAGAATGGTATCAAAAGAATCATCCGTCAAACCAGATCATCGGCAACATAAATGAAGGAATTGGAACCAGAAGAAGTCGATGGTTTCGTTCACCATAGCAAGCTCATCTTTGTCTTTTAGCGACTTTTGAGCCTAGCAATTTTGAGGAAGCTAGTCAAGATGAACACTAGATAGCATCTATGAATGAAGAACTGGATCAAATTGAGAAGAATGACACTTGGGAATTGGTTCCACAACCAAAGGATAAAAATATTATTGGAACTAAATGGGTCTTCAAAAACAAATTGAATGAGGACGGACAGGTTACCAGGAATAAAGCAAGATTAGTCTGCAAAGGATATGCACAAGTTGAAGGAATCGATTTTGAAGAAACATTTGCTCCCATTGCCAGAATGGAAGCTATCAAGATGTTTCTCGCTTATGCATGCTCGATAAAAATCAAGGTCTACCAAATGGATGTTAAGTCAGCCTTTATAAATGGTGAATTGGAAGAAGAAGTTTACATTGAACAACCCAAAGGTTTTTTGCTCTTTGACAAGGAAGACTACGTCTGCAGATTAAAGAAGGCACTATATGGTCTCAAGCAAGCTCCTAGGGCTTGGTATGCTCGTCTTGATGGATATCTACATCAACAAGGATTCAAGAAAGGAAGCACTGACAACAATATCTATGTGAAAGTGGATCAAGATAACCTAACGATTATCGAGGTATATGTGGATGATATAATCTTTGGAAGCAATGATGACAGATTAAGTAAAAACTTTGCCACAAAGATGCAAAGTGAGTTTGAAATGTCTCTACTTGGCGAGCTGACATACTTTTTAGGGCTTCAGATATCTCAGCAAGATAAAGGAATATTTATATATCAAACCAAGTACATCAAGGAAATGCTCAAGAAATTCAAGATGGAAGATTGCAAGCCTGTCCTTACCCCAATGGTAACAGGTTGCAAGTTAAGCTTAGAAGATTTGTCAAAGGATGTGGACCAGAGGTTGTATAGATCTATGATTGGTAGTCTTCTATATGTGATAGCCTCTCAGCCAGATGTAATGCAGGCAGTTGGACAAGTAGCAAGATTCCAAGCAGCACCAAAAGAATCTCATATTATTGTCGTCAAAAGAATTATTCGATATCTTAAGGGCACAACGGAATATGGTTTATGGTAGTGTTGACAATATCGCCGAGATATCACCGATATTCGCAAATATCGTGATATTTTCGGGGAGACGAGATATCGCCGAGGAAATATTGCGATATTTTGTCTCCCCGAAAATATCGCAATATTTCCGAAATATCGGCGATATCTTGGGAAATATTGCACTACGACGCAAAATATCGCCCAGGCACAGAAAAAATTGCCGCCGCAGCTAGAAAAGGCCGATTTTGTTTTTTTTTTCATTCATTTTCATTTCTGATTGTTGGAGAAGGAAGGGGAGAGCTATGTGCTTGCTTCCAAGGAGGATTTGAGTGTTGAATAGCCATTATCGCCACCAACAACAAAGATTTTGTTGATCTAAGATTGAAGAACAGTGAGACAATTTCATTTCTTCCATTAACAGGTATGTTCAAATAAACCCCTATGTTAATGAATTTTTTGATAGTTTTAGGATTATTCTTGCTTGCCTATTTGCCTACAAACATTTTGCTTGTTTTTTTTTCCATTTGCTATGATTTTCATGCCCATGAGCAAATGCAAGGGTTTTCTCCATATTTGGACAACAAACTCCATTTTTTTTTAAACTTTCAAATGCACCCTCTTATTGTCATTTATGGTTTTTCATTGAATTCACATTGCAAATAATGTAGCAAAAAAATTATTTTGTAAAATGAGGTGGTTATTACTTATTAATTCCAATTTTTTTTGGTGCCCTAGGTTTGAGTTAGCTCACTACAAAATTCAAATATGCCAAAAGCCTTGGACCCATTTTGGGAGTATGGGGAGCCTAATGGTGGGACAAATCGGGCATATCTTACATGCAAATATATAAGACTGGGATGAAAGGATGGGTTACACGATTGAAATACCATCTGGCTAGACTCACTGAACATGATGTTGGGATTTGTATAGTTTCTAGTCCGGAGCTTATACAAAAAGCTCTTGAGGCAATTGATGAAAAAGACAGAAAGAAGGAAGAGACAAAAAGAAACAAGGCTGAACGTGCAGGTAGATCTTTCGGGATATCTTCTCCTGATTTTGATGCTAAGGGTAGTGGGAGGGGCTCCACAGCATCACCTGCTACTGCTAGTGCGAGGTCATCATTTTTTGTTCCACGAACAGGACATGGATCACAACCTGGCATAAAATCACTTGTTAAAAAAAAGGAGAAGAAAGAAGAAGATAGATTCATGGGGGGGGTGTCTTTTCTGGAGCGACTTACCTCTCAGCATCACCAAAACCAATCCATTTTGGCAGCCAATGTGTGATGCTATTGTTGTTCTGGGCCCAGGGTACAAAAGTGCTACATATGAGGAGTTGTGGGGGCCAATTATTGAAGCAGAAAAGCGGGACATCAACTCTAGATTGGTGGACTTGAAGAAAACATGGAAAGTTACTGGATGCACAGTGATGTCTGATGGTTGGACAGATAGGAAGGGTAGGACGCTTCTAAATTTCTTGGTACATTGTCCTAAAGGTACCACGTTAATTAAATCAGTGGATGCATCAGAACATATCAAAGATGCAGCAACGATATGTGAGTTGTTAGATGGGTTCATTCAGGAGATTGGTGTGCAAAATGTGGTGCAAGTCATAACAAACAATGGAGCTAATTATGTGTTTTCTGACCAGATTCTTATGGAGAGGCATCGCACATTGTTCTGGACTCCGTGTGCAGCACATTGTCTCGATTTGCTGCTTGAGGATATGGGGAAACTCTCCTTCATCAAGGAGGTGGTTGATATGGCTAGGAGCATCCCCAAGTTTATTTATAACCATGCTTTTGTTCTTAGCCTCATGAGAAAGTTCACTAGAAACAAGGAGTTGTGGCATCCTGCGATCACACGTTTTGCCACAAACTTTATTACTCTTCATACTTTGCTTCGATGTCAGTTCGAGTTGAAGCAAATGTTTGTGTCTGATGACTGGCGTAATTGTAGATACAACAAGAGACAGGACGGGAAAGCCATTGCAAAAATGGTGTACTCTGAGACGTTTTGGCATGGAGTAGAAGAAGCATGCTCAGTTAGTGAACTTATAGTAAAGGTTCTCAGATTGGTAGATGGGGAGAAGCATGCAATGGCTTATTTGTATGAGGCCATGGATAGGGCCAAGGAGGCCATTCGTACTTATTATGCAGACAAGGGTTCTGCTGTCCTTGATAGGCATTTGATGTTATGGGATGTGATTGATAATCAGTGGACAGGGATGCTTCATCGACCCATTCATGCAGCAACACTCTTCCTCAACATCGCATTTTCATACAAATGCGGCTTTGATTTTGATGGCGAGGTATTCATAGGATGGTACCTGATCCTGAGCTTCGTAGAAAAATCAATCGCGAGATACAGTTTTATCGGAATTGTGTTGGCTTATTTCGCTTTGATGATGCTATTAGGGAAAGGACCCTCTTCATGCCACGTAAGTGACAAGTCATCACTCATTAGAAATTAGAATTTTCAATTTAGAATTTCCTTACTTATAATTCTATTTTTTTTAAATTCAATTATGTAACTTTTATTTGAAAGTTCAATTATGTTTTAAGTTTTTGAATTTTTTATTTCTTCATTTTGTTGTAGATATTTGGTGGCAAAGCTATGGTGCAAGGGCACCAAATTTGCAGAAATTGGCCATAAGAATCTTGAGTCAAACATGTAGCGGTTCAGGGTGTGAGCGCAATTGGAGTGTATTTGAGAAAATACACGCAAAAAAGCGCAATAGCTATAACTTTGAGCTCCAACCTTCAGTTGAGCAATTACACTTATTGTAATTTTTTATTTTTACTTTGTGACCTTCTAGTGTCAAGAGTCAAGAGTCAAGACTCATTAGTTTTTTTGACACTCTTACAGGTTGGAGTTCACACGCCTCAATGATTTAGTGTATGTGCATTACAACATCCGACTTCGAGTGAGGCAAATAGAAGCATCAATGGATCAGGATGCCATTTCCTTAAACAATATTGATATATTGTCTCAGTGGAGGGTGGAGTCTGAGGAGCCCATCTTGGAGGAGTTACCTTCATGGTTAGAGCCAGATGATCCATTAGAACAGGGGAAGAAAGAGGAGGAGGACTCGGAGGAGGAGGAGCACTCGAAGGAGGAGGAGGACATTATGGGAGTATCAACATTAACACCATCTGCTATAGATATAGGAGTGCAGAGCTCCATACCTAGCACTCATTATTTGACATTAGGTGCAGAGGCAAGGCCAGGGCCTTCTACTACTAGGGGCAGGCCTGGCAAACAGCCCATCACGTTTTCCCGTAAAAGGGGGAGAGGGCAGTGATTTCAGATAGATAGCTGCTAGTTTTATTTGTTTTGCAGCTTTTGCTACATATAACTCATGATGATGAGATACTT
Organism: Pinus tabuliformis; assembly: GCA_031772625.1. Classification (NCBI taxonomy): domain Eukaryota; kingdom Viridiplantae; phylum Streptophyta; class Pinopsida; order Pinales; family Pinaceae; genus Pinus; species Pinus tabuliformis. The sequence continues at coordinate 110,246,645 of CM062804.1, forward strand.
TTATATATGTGATATTATTTTTTATTGGTTCTCCACATTTGAGTCCTTGATTGGACAATTATCAAGGACCAACAGGATTTGGTATTGCCTTTGATGTATCATTTCTATTTGACATCATATGTATCAGTGCTTTCTTCATATTTATGTGCCAATATGTTTATTTCATGTTGTTATTGCTTTATATGTTTAAAAATATGAAAAAAATGAATATATTATGCATTTTTATGCTTGTCGATATTTGCCGATATTTTCGCTGATATTGCCGATAAGATGTTTTATGGACCCTCGCCGATATTTTGCCGATACCGATATTTTCAACACTGGTTTATGGTATCCCAAAGGAAACAATATAGTTATCCAAGCCTATACAGATGCAAATTGGGCAGGAAATGTTGATGATCGTAAGAGTACCAATGTAGCATAATTCTATCTAGGTGGTTGCCTTGTTTCATGGTTAAGTAAAAAGAAGTCTTCAATCTCATTATCCACAGCGAAAGAAAAATATATCGCAGCAGCAGCGTGTTGTACTCAAGTTCTTTGGATGAAGCAAACTTTGAAGGATCTTTAAGTCAAGTTTGATGATCCTATTCCCATCTTCTGCAATATCACCAGTGCCATCAATATCTCCAAGAATCCTATGATGCATTCCAAAACAAAGCACATTCCAATCAAATATCATTTCGTTAGAGTGCAAGTCGCAGAAAGGAATATCAAACTTGAATATGTTGGCAGAAAGGAATAAATCACTAACATCTTTACCAAACCATTACCTCGTGAAGCATTTGAGTATCTTAGCCAAAAGCTTGGGATTCTCCCAAGTTCTCATCAGACTCTTTCTCTTATCTAACTAAGTAGAAAAGGGGAGTGGAGGTGTGTACAAGTCTGCAAGTGGCAAGATAACAATTTTTCAGGGGGAGTTACCCTTTGCCATTGATGACGAAGGGGGAGAGAAGGTAGTAGCAAAAGTTGTCATGATCATAGGGGGAGTTCTTGTGTTGTCATCAATGCTAAAGGAGGAGATTATTGATCAGTGGTTGTCATTGATGTCAACCCAAGCAGCACCAAGGGCTACCCCGATCTTGCATGGGCATCTTGACCTGACAACTCATCCTATTTTGAGTCAAGGATCTTCTAGATGGATTCTACTAGTCGAGATGTTTCCGTTGATATATGGTACGCCTCCTAGTTCTTCACGGTTTGAGAGTTATTTGTGTTTGAAGTTGGAAACCCCCATTAGTGGGATAAAACCCCAGGGGTAGATACATGACACCTTATTCACCAACGGTTGTCAATATATGACAGGGATTCTCACCATAATCTCACCCCATATAAGTTACATAACTTCAAAAACCAAAGACAATAAATCAATCATTGACTTAATACACTCATGTGTCACCTACAAAACACACCAAAGAGGGTTAGTGTACAAATTCCTTAGAGATTAAACAAACAATTTATCAATAACTATTAAATTAAATTAATTTTATTAAAAAAAGTAGAAAATTAAAATGTGTACTCTCCAACATTCACTTAATGAAGCCCTCTCCAAAACACTATAACACATTCTAAACACAGTCAACATGTAATTCGTTTGCTTAAGGCTTAAGGTGATATATTATTTAGTTAAATAAATATTTTTTTTTAACTCCAATGTAAAAATTAAAACATCAAGTTCATTTGTCCTCCAACAGTCATTATTGAAAGCCCCCTCCATTCATAGAGATTATTTATAAAAGCAAACTTTGATTATCCTAATGTATGGAATGTAACGAACGATCTTGTGAAAAGGGCTCACAAAATATTCATCCAACCCTGGGGTAGTCAACGCAGAAAATTGAGAGGGTTAGGGATCAATTTTATTTGTGTTTGGTGATTTGTTGGGCAAGCATATGACTGTTCTTTTGCAGCATATGACTGATATGGCAGCGTGAGAAATTCTGGGATATGAAGCACTGGTAGCATAACTTCTGTGGCAGAGAGAGGGTTTTATGAGGCAGTAGACTGTGGCTGCATAAGGATTTTATCTTTGTGATGCTGGTTGTGGCAGCGTGTCATTTCTGAGGTCCTCTGAGGCTTAATGTGTGGCAAAACGTGGTCTGGTGTTGAAATGAGCCAGAAAGGGATGATCATGTAGGGCACTTATCTCTAACACAACCTCTCTTTCATACGACCATATACCCCTCCAGTTAGGGCATCAAAATACATGTGAAGATCTAGTTGTATCTGCCTGTATTAAAACTCTTATTACAACTCAGAATTGACATGTTTTGAAATTCATTGGAGCACGGATTAGGACTGAAAGCGGTTATCTGAACAGCAATCAAAGCAAGTAAGACAGTGCCTCTGTACCAAGGTTTCTGCGGCAATGTTAAGCCCTCATTAAGGTCTCCCTGCAATCAGTTACAAGAGGATAATTGCGAAGGGTATCCTGGTCAAGACTGTCAAAGATCTTGCAACAGCAAGGTAGTTTGGTTAGTTCACATGGTGTTGAAATCAGGTAGGCCCATAACCCATCTAAAGCCACCCAAGGATTCTAAACTATATTATTGAACAGTACTGAAGTATGTAAATATGTCAAGGTTTATAGAACTATGATGACTGTCTAGTATATGTATTGATGGTATAGGTACATTCTAATAGGTTTATGTAAGGTTGTGTCTAGGGGGATAGTTTGTGTCACTTGTTAGGTCATAGATGATAGGATTGTCATAGTTGTGTTATAGTATGCATTCAAAGATCCCTGCGGCAAGGACCACACATCAACAGGCAAGGGTAAGTCTGCTACAGCAAGGTATGTATAATTAGTGTTTGTATTTGAATTTTGAATATCATCTTTGACATACATTTTTGCTGGACAGCGTAAGTATATTGTTTTGTAATTGTTTAGGTCTTGCTTGTTAATGCAAGTGCAAGAAGGACACTTTAGAACAAATCGGACACATATTAGAAGGACGTGCAGTGGCAAAATATCATTACTTGAAGAAAGCACAACAATACCTCAGCAGCTGCAAGTGATCCAAGAAGCAGTGTCAAGTCAAGTGTCAGGTCTTGTCAAAAGTCAGTGCTGTAAAAGATCATCATTGTAAATTTGTAAAAGAATCATCATTGAAAGAGTCATTATTGTAAAAGAGTCAATTTGCCTAGAGTTGAAGAGGCATTGTTGGGAGGTATAGGAGTCATTGTTGGGATGATGTCATGGTTGGGTTGCAGGTCATAGTGTGATTGGGTGTTCGGTCAAGTACAAGAAAATCATTGTAAATCATATTATATCGTGGATCATTGTCCCTAGTACAGGAGTCCACACTCTTGTCTCATTTCTGGTCATTATAGGGTGGCAGGGAGGTGCTAGGCTGGTGCATGAAGTCGCCTACAGGTTGGAGCCTGTGAACACTTCAGGGTGGTAGGTTGGTCTAGGGTGTTGGGGCATCCTTTCAGTTGACTACTAAAGAAACCAGGGCATAGGGGCATCCTTCCAATGGGAGTTGGAGAAAAATGTGTTTCTAGAATTCTAAGAAGTTGTAACGTTCATTTCAGTTGGGGATGAAGATTAAAGAATTTATTAGAAAAACGTTCGGTGGTTTTTGACCCGAAGGGGGTTTTCCACCTAAAATTCTTGTGCCTGTTGTGTTTTATTGTTTATTGTTGTTATTGATAAACATTAATAATAATTGAAGATTAACTAGTGCTCTAAAAAGATTTAAAAGTGCTAATTGCTAAGAAACACTGATTCACCCCCCCCTCTCAGTGTTTCCAACATGGATAATCATCTGGCATCCGACGCTCTTTGAGGATGTGTAGGGCATCCAAGATAAGAGTAGGCAAGAGGACCGATATTCTTTGAGGGCTAGGAACCCAGGATAAGAATAGTCCTAGAAATTCATACTTAGTGAACACCCAAGAGGGTATGTACCTTGAGAGACAATGATGAAGGTGTCTATAGTCATTGGTCTCACCAGCATTGTAGCTCATCGTCTCATGAGAGATGGAGTTGTTAGTGAATGCCTTGCATTGTGACAATGCTTGTTGATATGATGCTACACAGATGGGATTACCAATCTGATTCTTCTTATGAGAAATTCTTCAAATTGAGAGAATGACCAAGTACCATTGTAAATACCTCCCTAGTTAGGAGAGAGTGTTGAAGAAAAGTGTAACTAGGTTCAGTATTTGTAAATGTAATTTTGATCTTTGTACTTGTCAAGAAAAAGAAATATTATTTTTGTAAATTATTCGAATGAGTTTCTTGCTCATTCCATAGGTCTAGGAAAGTCAAAGAATCAAAGTCATGTTAAAGAGCTCTTCTTGAGCATGAATATGGGTCAACCTAGTGTCAAGTAGCCCTCCAAGACAAGCACCATCCTCCAAAGAAGAAGATTGCTAGCAAAGCGAGGTAAAAGACAGTCATGTCAGCCTAAAAGAATTAGATTCACTCATGTCGGCTCAAAGAAATAGACACAACTCTTCATGGATACACGTCGGCTTAATATGAAGGACTAACCACTATATATACCCAGTTAGGGTCAGCGTAAAAGTACTAAAATAATTCGGATTCTATCTGTGATTTTCAGATGGTTTAGCAAGTGAAGGATCTCGGATATTGCGGATGGAGTACAGGGTACAAAATCTCGGACAAATCTCTGAAATCTCGGATGGGTGCAGGCAGACAGAATCTCGGATGTCTCTAAAGTTTCGGTGGTGATTACAATGAGTAATCACAGTCTTAAGATCTCGCATTCCTCTCTGAAATCTCGATTAAGTCAAGTGTTACAGGAATCTCGGATGGAGACATTATGACAGTATCTCGATTGGAGGAAGGATCTATGGTTCTAGGATGAATGATATAGGAGCACACTCTCGACATAAGTATTACAGTGATGTATGCACAGCATGACAATGACAAGGATGATCTCAATGAAAAGAACACAGTCATATACTCGGTGAAGTTCTCAATGCAGTCCTGGTAACAAAGATGATCACAGTCTCAACGTAGAGAAAGGATCTCAACATATAGGTATCATCGCAATCGTGAAAGATTATAATGAAGACCTTGGTGCAGTAGTGATCTCATTGAAGAAGTAGTCATGATGCAGTAGTGATCTCAGTGAAGGAGCAGTCATGATGATGATCTCAGCAGTGACAGAGAAGAGGATTGGTGTCTTGGTCTTGGAGTGGCATAACATGTCAAGGGTCATGGTCTTGGTGTTCGTCAATTGGAATCTCTATAAGAAGAATTATGTGTGGGTTTTCCTCTCCAAGAGGGAGAAGTTTTGGCCGTTGCAGAATGACAACATCTTGTGTTCTTGTTTGTTTGTTTTTGGTAGCTATTTGATGAAATAAGAAACACACACTCTCATATTGTCAAAGAGAAGATTGTGCTAATAAGAAAATTAAAATGCCTCACAAATAGTTATCAACCTAAGAAGAGTCACATTAACCCTACTTGCCCTAGATTCTTCAACAGAATGAAGCCCGAAGGTTGATGCAGTTGAAAAGAAAGTTAAAAGCATATATGGCCACATTCAACAGGAAAAGTACCACAAAATGCAAAAGATGGTCGGGACAAAAACATTTATTACGTGGGAAAAATCCAATACATGAGCTCTACCCCATCATCATGGCCATCATCCTGGTTCCAACAGGTTCTATGAGCCTTCTTCATCATATAAGAACCCATGATTGTCCCAACCCCGGTCCCCTAGTGAGCGATGAACCGAGCCACCTTAAAGGGGCAAATTCACTGTTATATCTTACACATCATGTTGTAACCCCTTAAGCCTCGAGCAGTTAATCAAATAAAATCATAAAAGGGCAAAAGGCATATAAATAAGGGTGGAAAAATCAAGGCTGAGGCACCTCATGTACCACGATTGCTCCCTCCTACACATTATAAACCCAAGTGTGGGATTCCCTCTTATTAGCTACCCTTGTGCCCCAGCATGTGACCCAGGGTTGCCCCTACTGATTCCCTACTTCATTCACCTATCTTCCACCTGCCACCACCTTTGACGGATGTACCTTGATTATATTTTCCCCTTTAGAAGTAGAAACCACCTAATATGGTACTTCGTTAATGCCATTAGGAGTTTAGGAGACATTGGCACATCCCGAAGCCCATTATAGAAGGGAAGGCCATTATGAAGTCCCCACCTGTGGACTCTGATTAGGTAAGCTCATTTACTCAATTTCTCTAATGACTTGTTGTACTGGAATCATAGGCGACTTATTGGATCTTATGCAGGATTGCAGATGGTTTCCATTTGGGGCTTGGTCTCACTATACAAGGTCTTGTCTAGTCAATTTAACGTCTTAAATTGCTCTACATAAATTATCAATCCGGGTATCGTAAACTGATGAGGTGTGGTGCACCATATGTGCTTAGTTAACATTTTTCTTACTTCGTTGTTTTATAGTTTTTGTTTTGTTTTGGGGTTTTGTTCTTGTTGATCTCCTAAAGTGTCTAATGCAAATGGAAATTCTATTCCTAAGTCTCTAGAAGGCAAGTATGGATACAGATTTTAAGGCAATTATGTCCTCTATAATGATTTCTAGAACTTAACACGTCAGAAGGTCTTAGAATGTACTAGTGATGACAATAATGCTTGAACAAGAATGGAAATGTGCTGCTATTTAAAACAAGTAAATAATGAACTACTGATCATGAAACTATTATCTCTGTTGCTGTCTAAATACAGAAATGTGATTTAAGCTACTGCACTCAAAGAAATAAAAAATTGCAAGGAAAGTAAAACTAAAATCAAATTACACATTCATGATTCAATCCCTCGCCAGTAGTCCAGCTATGGCTTTCGGAGGTAATCATCAATGTCATGAGCAATCTGATATCTAATTGCAGAAAAGTAAAACTAAAATCAAATTACATATCCATAATTCAATCCCTCGCCAGTAGTCCAGCTATGGCTTTCGGAGGTAACTGTCAATGATATGAGCAATTTAATATCTAATTGCAGAAAAGTAAAACTAAAATCAAATTACACATCCATAATTCAATCCCTCGCCAGTAGTCCAGCTATGGCTTTTGGAGATAACTGTCAATGATATGAGCAATTTAATATCTATTTGCAGAAAAGTAAAACTAAAATCAATTCACAACATTCATAATCTTATCCCTCGCCGGTTAGTCTAGCTATGGCTTTCGGAGGTAATCATCAATGACATGAGCAAGTTGATTTCTAAATTAACTAACAAAGCAAGTAAAGAAGACTGAAATCAAAACAGAACTGGAATTAAAAAAAACTAAGAAAAGCAAAGTCAGTAGAGAGGTTAATCTCATGTCACTAGTTGATGCAAAAACATGTAAAGAAAAACTAATCTACAATCAACCGGTTGAACACACTTACATGAATTAAAATTGCATGAATGGAAAATCTAATCTATCAAACTTGAAAGCAATCAAATGACATAATGAAATCAAAGCAAAATTACAAAATGAAATCTACTCTACCTTACATTCTAATGTGCTCCATGACATCTACTTCACATCTCCTTCCATGTTGAGAACATCAAAGCTTTATTCAAATTCTTCAAAATTACAAAGTACAACAAAGCTCTCCAAAGCTTTCCAAAGCCATCTCACAAGCTAACAAGCTTAAGAACTAACAAGCTAAGACTTAAGAACTAACAAATGAAGGAGAAAGATCTCCTATTTATACAAAAAGATGAGAAGCCATCTCATTAATGAGAGTCCATGAATCTCTCCCTCTACCTTTAGAGTCCTAATCAAAATAGGAACTGATAAGACACATGTATTCTTAAAGTTACAATATAATTAGGAGATATGACACATATCCTCATGATCTCATGATTCTTTCCACTCAAATTCGAATTTGGCCTTAGAGTGCCACATAAGGGTTTTCTAGAAGCCTCATTTCAACTTACACATGTCAACAATCTCAATCCATTTGTTAGGTATAAGCATATGCACATTATTTTCTAATTTTTAACCACAAATTCACTTAAAAAGCTTAGAATTAATAAAGTTTGGAAAAACATAAATGTGGGCCAATGATAACGAAAGTGGGATGAATGTGGTGACATAGTAGTGAAATGGAGGTGATATAATGGACATAATAGTGAAAGTGTAATGGAAATGAATGACATTTTCAAGACTCAACATACCCCCCAACTGAAGCTATTGCATGTCCTCATGCAATATATATTACATTAACTCTTTTGATCCTTGAGCTTTGGCTTAACTTTGCATGGTATCATTTGATAACTTCATATTTTTGCAAAGTGTTTTACTTGAATTGCAACATGGTTGGTTCTTGTGTTACAACCAATTTTTTTTATTTTTTTTGCATTTTATTTTAATCTTTGAACTTTGCATAATGATATTTTGATTATTGTTGCAAAGTATATCTTTATTGGATTGCATGATGGTTGGTTCTTGTGTGACAACCATGATTTTGTTTGTATCCAATTTATCCTTTAAGCACTTTTTCAGAAGCCATTGTATGCTCATAATAACAATGTAATAGTTAATATATGTTGGAAGTATGTGGGCTCCTGAGTATGGTATGGACATGACAAGATATGAATATGAATGTATTCCCCACCCCCCTCCCCCAACTAATGGTATTGGCAATTTTATGAAATGAGGAAGATAATTTTTTTTCCAACAATTATCATTCTAGCTTTTTATGGAATTATATGGTCAAAAGTTAGAAAATGACGTACCTTAACTTATCCTTTGGAATGGATGAGTTGTATGTGTGGTGGCTGCAAAATTCTGATCATATTTTTCTTCAAGTGGCTGAACAAGAGGAGTCATGGATAAAGAGTTAAGATGACTTTTTATTGCTTCTACTAAAACTTGCTGAATCTGCTCCAAAATGCTGAAAATAATAGTCTTCATGTCTTCAAAACTCATTGGCACAATTCCTACTATGTGAAAAGATGTTCTGATGTCGAACATAGTAGGAAATTGTTGACTTAGTGGCCATTAATGGATGCCACTAGTCAACACGAGAACTCTCACCATTGATGACAATGAGAGTCAAGATGCCCAAACACATCTTGCTAGGTACGAATGATTTTGCCAATGTCGAGTCACCTAGAAGATCTGACGAACAAGGGACATTAATGTATTCCCATTGTTTGTCAGCATGAGGACTTGCCATTAAGGCATGCAAGCCTCAAGGTGTTTTTACAAAGAATTTAGACTCAAAGGACTATGGACTCAATAATTTGCATTGAAGCAGGGCTTATTTGCGGAATGAAAATGACAGGAAATGGAAGATGAAAATGGAAGATGGCAATGGAGAACAGAAATGGAAATGGGCAATAAGCATGTGAATGAGCCTCTTGCTTTTATTTGTGGGTTATGAATAAACAAAAAGAGATGGAAAGTGTATGTGAATGTAAATGGAAAATATGGAGGAAAATGAGATGAATGGTTTATTATGAGATATGGATGTGATGGAGACAATAGTATCTGAAAGTTTTTCAAGTGTTTGAATCTGATTTTACATCAGCATATTTTCTCTTTGTTGCTGATCATCCTCTTATGAAACAAATTGGTCTCTTAGAGAGACACCATTCTCTTGGAGTCATTTGTCCTTCCTCCTGGAACCTGCAAAAAAAACTAATATTTTTTCTCCAATGTAATGTAAGGTTATCAAAGGAGAGAGGTGATCAATCTCTCTAGTTATGATATTTACATACAAAACTAAGAATTTGTATTGATGAAACAAGTCTTCAAAGGAAAAATCAAAAGAATTTATACCTGCTTTGGAATTGGTGCCCCAAGTTGAATGTTGCTTCCTTTCAGCAATTTATTTCATTATTTGTCATTTCAAACTCTAATGATGGATTTCTCATTGTGTAGATCTTGTTGAGATCTTTCCAACGGTACTTAAATCATCAAAATCTGATTTCGTATGAAAAAGTTAGGCTGATTTGAACAATAAGGTTTTTTTTTTTTTTTTTTTCAGCTGCGAAATTGGACTTCAGCTGCAGAATGTGCACGGTTTCTGTAGCTAAAAATCTTGAATACAAAGTTAACCATTCATCTTTCATCATCAGTCCAAAATTAATCAATACCTTCAGAAAAGTGAGCAAATAACTTATTCATTTCATTGATTCAAAATTATTATTTTTTTCTTGACATGCAGCGACTTAGTGTGATGATTCAGTGTGGCGACTTAGTGATAACACACAACTTGACTTCCCTTTTACCGGGGTCTTTTTCATCGAATTGGATCAAATGAATAGGACGCCATCCATATACTGACATTTTCCCAGCTACCCATGTGGCTTGTTTTGCTTGATGACACTTGTAACCTAGAGTTTAACAAAAACAGCTGCAGAAAGTTGAATGAGCTGCGGAAAGTGGCTGCATTCCGTAGCTAAAAGACAGTCAACCATCAATTTTGAAATTCAGCACGCAATCCTCCAATTTTTGTATGATCAGTAACAAGATCAATTGGTACCAAGGCATAGTTCTCAAGGCCACTGATTAAAGGAATTCTAGAAACTGGATTCAGCCATATGCTAATTATTGATTTACTCAAATTACTTAAAACCAGAGCATATAATCCACCCTCGCTGTAAGCGCAGTTTGATAAAGATGAGCTTGATCGATGCTTTTCATGGGATTACGGGTTGACAGAGGTTGTTTTATTGCAGAGTTTTTGGCTGAAAGTATGGTCAGACTGCCAAGCACGTCACAATAAAGTTAAACACGTACACAGAACTTGTCAATGGAGACAAAATCCATGAGTATCAACACATGTGCCGATATTTTAGCAAGTAAAACGCCGAGTCATAGGAATAGTTGTTAGATGGGTGCTTGGAGAAGTGCTGTTATACATTAAAGTCAAAATTAAATGCTAAAAAGCTCCATGCCACGTCTATCAATCGGCTGTGAAGAGCCGTATCCAACCGGTTCACGTAATGGAGTTACTCACTAAATAGAGCCGTCTTCAATTGGGATTGTTGTTAACAGGCGTGTGATGAAGTATGATTTCATTAAAGACAGAAGCTGTGTAACCAGGAGTTGAATGCCACCGCACAGTTGATACCCAAATTGAAATCCCCTACCCCAGATAGCCGAATTAAATCAAACATCAAACTATCAGTTCATCAATTGAAATTCCGTTTTTTTTTTTTCACGCGGCAGGCAAAAATGCGCTCCAAAGAACCGAGGATATCTCCCAAACCGCCACGAATTTCTAAAAACCGTTTCTAAGTTATCTAATTGACCCTACTAGCGAAAAAACCCATGTTTTAGTTTTCCAAATTCGCCTCCGTTTGGCCAAATCGTGCTCTCAAAGTTTGACGTTTTTCTTTGTTCTGCGTTTTTTTTTTTTTTATTTTTGCATTCGGCTGTAAAGTTTCGAATCAGTACCAATACAGTGAAGATGACCCTAGCACTGAAGATGACTCTAAGAGTGAAGGATATGAACGTCCAAGAGGTGTGAAGTCAGCTCTACAAAGGGCAACATCAGCGTAGTCAACCTTTCTTGGCACATAAGGCCTGTTAATCTCATTGAGATAATTCTGCTCTTAAAACACATTCTCTTATTCTCCGACGGTGTAAATATTCAAGCCCTGGATCTACCCCACGATAATCACAACCCATTTCTCACAGTAAGGCTTGCCTCTGATACACAAAAGCATACGGATTTGATGCTTGCAAAGCATAAGCATCAAGCAATGGTGCATACTATGTCAGGTCGATATAATGGGACTTGAGGAATCTGATCAACAAATGGCACACGTCTTCGTGCCTTAGCATTATCACGAACAAGTTTCTTAGGTCTATTTTCTTTTGGATCACGAGAGTTCTGAGCAGGTACCGTTCAAAACAACGGGAACAATTTTTATTTTTATTTTTTTTTTAACCTGTTCTGCATTCATATTGTAGGTTTATTTCAAGGCCAAAGCTTAAACAGGAATGCAGATTTTTCTACTGAGGCCACAGTGAAAGCTAGGATTCAAGATAGCCATAGATTGTTTTCCCCTTTTTTTTCTCTGAAATTGTGAAATTTTATAAAAAGGATTAATGATTTTCAATTTCAGGCAGCAAAGTCTTCAAAGAAAACATGCTAAAAACAGGACTTTGACTGAGGTCTTAGGCTGGTTTTTTATTGATCTAAGTTGGGTGAGTAGGATAGGATCCATGTCGGGACAATTCTGGAGATGCCCATGTGGTCGGTTTCTTCATTGGACGCCTGTAACCTGCTAAACCTTGAAATCAGCTGCGGAATTCTCAACTAGCTGTGGAATCAGGCTACATTCCGCAGCTAAGTTGCAAAACCTTATTAAAACAGGATACAGTGTTTTGAGGACCACTACAAACCATGACCAGTCAATCTTGGACAGTTGAACCTATGAAAACAGTTGGGTTTCATTTTTTTTTTTTAGTGTCTTTTTATTTTTATTTTTTATTTTTTTATTGAATCAATTGAAATGATGAAGTTTATTTTGTCTCCTTTTTTTTTTACATAAAAATTCTTTTTCTGATCCTCCAGATCACACAAAGTACAGGAGGAGAGCATACTCAATAATTATTAATTTTTTTTTTACATAACAATCCTTTTTCTGATCCTCCAGATCACACAAAGTGCGGGAGTTGAGCATACTCAAGAATTATTAAATTTTTTTAGATGTAAGAAATAAGGTCTCCTAATTACACTTCCCCAGCAACAACGCCAAAATGTCTAGTCAATTTAACGTCTTAAATTTCTCTACATAAATTATCAATCCAGGTATCGTAAATTGATGAAGTGTGGTGCGCCATATGTTCTTAGTTAACCTTTTTCTTACTTCGTTGTTTTATAGTTTTTGTTTTGTTTTGGGGTTTTGTTCTTGTTGATATCCTAAAGTGTCTAATGAAAATGGAAATCCTATTCCTAAGTCTCTAAAAGGCAAGTATGGATACAGATTTTAAGGCAATTATGTCCTCTATAATGATTTCCAGAACTTAACACTTTAGAAGGTCTTAGAATGTACTAGTGATGACAGTAATGCTTAAACAAGAATGGAAAATGTGCTGCTATTTAAAACAAGTAAATAATGAACCACTGATCATGAAACTATTATCTCTGCTGCTGTCTAAATACAAAAAAGTGATTTAAGCTACTGCACTCAAAGAAATAAAAAATTGCAAGGAAAGTAAAACTAAAATCAAATTACACATTCATGATTCGATCCCTCGCTAGTAATCCAGCTATGGCTTTCGGAGGTAATCATCAATGTCATGAGCAATTTGATATCTAATTGCAGAAAAGTAAAACTAAAATCAAATTACACATCCATAATTCAATCCCTCGCCAGTAGTCCAGCTATGGCTTTCGGAGGTAACTATCAATGATATGAGCAATTTAATATCTAATTGCAGAAAAGTAAAACTAAAATCAAATTACACATCCATAATTCAATCCCTCGCCAGTAGTCCAGCTATGGCTTTCGGAGGTAACTGTCAATGATATGAGCAATTTAATATCTATTTGCAGAAAAGTAAAACTAAAATCAATTCACAACATTCATAATCTGATCCTTCACCAGTTAGTCTTGCTATGGCTTTTGGAGGTAATCATCAATGACATGAGCAAGTTGATTTCTAAATTAACTAACAAAGCAAGTAAAGAAGACTGAAATAAAAACAGAACTGGAATTAAAAAAAACTAAGAAAAGCAAAGTCAGCAGAGAAGTTAATCTCATGTCACTAGTTGATGCAAAAACATGTAAAGAAAAACTAATCTACAATCAACTGGTTGAACACACTTACATGAATTAAAATTGCATGAATGGAAAATCTAATCTATCAAACTTGAAAGCAATCAAATGACATAATGAAATCAAAGCAAAATTACAAAATGAAATCTACTCTACCTTACATTTTAATGTGCTCCATGACATCTACTTCACATCTCCTTCCATGTTGAGAACATCAAAGCTTTACTCAAATTCTTCAAAATTACAAAGTACAACAAATCTCTCCAAAGTTTTTCAAAGCCATCTCACAAGCTAACAAGCTTAAGAACTAACAAGCTAAGACTTAAGAACTAACAAATGAAGGAGAGAGATCTCCTATTTATACAAAAAGATGAGAAGCCATCTCATTAATGAGAGTCCATGAATCTCTCCCTCTACCTTTAGAGTCCTAATCAAAATAGGAACTGATAAGACACATGTCTTCTTAGAGTTACAATATAATTAGGAGATGTGACACATATCCTCATGATCCCATGATTCTTTCCACTCAAATTCGAATTTGGCCTTAGAGTGCCACATAAGGGTCTTCTAGAAGCCTCCTTTCAACCTACACATGTCAACAATCTCAACCCATTTGTTAGGTATAAGCATATGCACATTATTTTCTAATTTTTAACCATAAATTCACTTAAAAAGCTTAGAATTAATAAAGTTTGGAAAAACATAAATGTGGGCCAATGATAATGAAAGTGGGATGAATGTGGTGACATAGTAGTGAAATGGAGGTGATATAATGGACATAATAGTGAAAGTGTAATGGAAATGAATGACATTTTCAAGACTCAACAGGTCTTAATCCTCCAAAGGGATACATTGGCACATATAGGTGTGCATTGAGAGCCATGTGTCTCCACAACAGTAGATTGCACTTCAAGGATCCCCACAACCATTCAGAGATTGCTCGTGGTTAACTTATTGGACGAGGAGGATACACCTGATCCATCATGCCTAGTTGGTGCCAGATCTACACCATACATTTGGCATATGATCCAAGACTTCTATCTTGATGTGGCATCTCCCACATTATCATCCTAGCCCTTGAGGAAAACCTACAGGCATCTTCGATTTGTTTGGAGACCCATGAGGACACATGTGTGCCCCCACTATCATTTGGAGCACCATAGGTTATTACAAGGGGCCAACCCCTTGTCCACTGCTTTTGAGGGTCTTATTCTTCATTGTGGCACCCATGGACCTCATGAGGCCTCTTAAAGGGCCCTACAACATGCATAGATTATTATTTGACCTCTTGAGAGGCTTACTTTTCCATTTATGAGCTAGTTTGGTGGGTTTGTCACCAGAATGTTATATTATTAGCACATTATTTTATTTTTGGGGCTTATGTAGGCCAAGGTGGCTAATTCGAACTCCTTAGATGTGCATAAATACAAGTGAAGTGAGATCATTTATGATCATCACTTCGGATTAGATCTCTCTCTTCTTTAGAGAATTTTGCACTTCTTCCTAGAGGATGAATTGGAGCATTTATGGATGAATTTTGATGTATGGTTATTAGTATATCTTCTCTTGGAGCTTCTCTATTGTCATTTGTGAATGGTTGGATATACTCTACTACATGTAAGTATGATTTTTTTATGTTATTGTTACTTTTGTCACATATGCTAGATGGGATTTTCGTTGTTTTAAGGCTAATTGCTGCATGCAAATTATTGCTTAATATTGTGGGATTGTCTCTATTATAACGTTCTCTCCATGTATTGGCCCATGTAGTATGAGCAAAATCTCCTAGGGGTAAATCTGACCTTGATAAGCCATTCCTCTTGTACATTTGAAGTATAAAAGTTGCAAGATTGCTTTCACTTGACCTAGAGGGGTTTGTGAAGTAATTTTGAGGCCTCTTTGACTGGGAATCAAGAAATATTACACATAATCAACATAGACTCCATTCTCCCAAGGATTAAGGTACTGATCTAGCAAGGGTGGTCACCAAAACACTTATTCTTTCACCTTTTCCCAAGCCTAGCCGCATGGAGTGCCTAGGGCATCAATTTCCCAATAAGTTAGCCACTGAAAAAGTTCGATCTCCTAGGGTCTCCTACATTGGCGTTTCCTCTAGCCCTCTTTCAAATTTGAAGACATTCTGATGGTGGAGTTTGGAGAAAAGCCAAGCCCTAGTTTCGGGACCAAAACTTGCCCTTCCATCCCTAAGGCTAGCACTTCCTAGGGTCAAAGCATTATCATTGAGTGGCATACTTTCTTTGATCCTTCCCAGCTTGTCTAGGGTAAGAAAATCATTGATTATTTCATACTTTCCTCATACCCCAAACTGTGTCTACTTGGCCCCGCATGGTCCCACTACTTCAAAGGACCATTATTCAAGAACCATCCGGGATACCAACTTTAACAAGGATTTAGGGTGTAGGAAACTCCTTTCAAAGCCTATTCTCATACACCTCCCCCCCAAAATCCTCTTCCTTTACATAGAAGCACATAGTACCTTGCTTTGAAAGCGAGCAGGCTCCATCCTTCAGAACCTTCTCGGAAAAGGTCAGGGTCACTCGTATCTATTGACCTAACATTCTTTAGTGACTCCATACATATCGGGTCTCCTTCCATTGGTGAAAGTCCGTAAATAAAAGGAAGCCTTAGTTGAGGTGATAGTGGGCTAAGACTCCATTTGTTGCCCTTGGCCTAGCATTTTCCCTTTAGGGATTCCCCTTAGGTCCCCTGCTAGTTTGAGTGGTAACATTTTGGCGCCGTTGCCGGGGACACGAGATGTGTGTTTTGTTCCTCGTACAACATATCGACATATCATTATTGGCGACTCCACTGGAAGAACGAAGCCCTAATTCTTCATTGAACTTTAAAGTTAATGCTTGTAAGGTGAAACATGTATCTATCAAGGCACTTTAATTCACCCTGGCGACTCCATTATAATCTTAATATGCAAAATCATAGAAAATGGAGATTTCTCTTGGTCCCATATTTGAAAAACTCAATAATCAAGAGATTCAAGAGCTGCAAAAGAGAGTTTTGGAATATGTAGAAACTTTTCTAAATATTTTGGAAAGCATGGATATGGAATTCATGCTCAGGTTTTATTGGTCGCAAGAAGTAAAACTCGACATAGTAATGTGTTCTTATGAAGAGGATCCTAGTCGTCTCCTTGACCTTTCTCATGTAACTTGTGTTGTGAATATTTTGGGCAACCTCATCAATAACAAGGTGAAAGGGAATTCCTCCTCTCAGAGTGACGAAGAATTGGATCCCACTAGCCTCCAAGTCACGCAAGAAAGAATGGATGAATATAGTAGGTCATGCAGGGAGGTAGTAAGGGAATATAATTCTAATGAAGTTTTCTCCTGCTTATATGATGAAGAAGTAAAGCTTCATAAGATGAAATGCAAATATAAAGAGAACCCTACTAATGCTCTCCTCCTAGAAACATACTACCAGAATCATGTAACAAATACCTTAGCCATTGTTCTTCAAGAGAAGAGAGAAGAAGAGAGGTCCCGCTTGTCAACCAACCAAGATGAAGATGACCTTGAGGATCTCGGTGATGAGCAGGAAGATGAGTCCTCGTTGGGGCTACAGGATGGGCAAGATGATTTTGAGAGCACATGTGTTGAGGACAATGAAGTTATGGAAAGTAAGGCCGAGACTAACCTTACCTTTCTCAAGGGTATCACTCCTAATGACTCTCCTTTTGAAAACCTTGAGGAAGGTGATCCCGTGAGCTCCTTGGAGAATGACATTGGAGATTATTTCCGCATTGAAAAGGAGAAATGGGAGATTATTGGGTCCCAATTTGATTGTGCTCCCATTTATGATACTGACTAGGAAGATGAGATTGAGGTTGGTTTTTCCTTTATCTCAGACACTACTTGTGATGGCATACCCATTGATGCCTTTGGGAAGGAGAATTATTATTTTCCCTTACATGAAGAAGGACAGTTGGAAGTGATTGATTCTCCTTTTGACGAAAGCCCAATCTTTGATGCTTATAATGAGGAAAGAAATGAGGCTCCCACCTACCCACCTTATCACTATGTATTCGAATCACTTGGGCCTTTAGAGTGTGTGGAGGGAAACCTCGTTGAATATGACACTTCGCCTCTGCCTTTCCTGCTTGTTCACCACCTTGAATCTAACTCAGGTAATTCCCTTAGCTCTTTTGATATGACCACGAGTGACCATGCCCCTTTCGCCTTTTTGAGTATGGTGTCAAGAAAGAACCCCTCATTGAATATACTTTATCCCCTTTGACCCATCCTCAAGATTATGATCACTCCACGACCTCCCCTCTCCGATGCGACCATCACATTGAGAGACCTATTTGTTGCACCCCTTCTCCCTCTCACCCTTCGTTCCCCTCTTATCATAATCGTGTGACATCCTCAAAACATGATATTACAAACAAAGATCGTGATGAGTTCTCAAGAATGATCATTCATTC